>JAJTUV010000176.1:2787500-3372146 GCA_021653895.1 Mastomys natalensis
GATCGAGAAGAGACAAGGTCTGATTTTGATAAAGAGGTGGACTTGCTAGGTAATTGGGGTACAGAAGGCTCTGGGACTTGGGGACCCACCCCGGGATGTCTCTTGATGCTTTCGTACCTGACGACAATAGCGGACAGGCAGTGGCAACAACCATGGCTTCAGGAAGTCAGGGCCAGCATGGGCTAACACCTCAGAAACAAACTAATTCCATTAGTTTGTGTTACCTGCTGAGCAAGTCTAGATACCTGGCCAAAGCATTGGCAGAGTATGGAGAAAAGAAATGGCAAATGATGGATGTGAATCTCAATAATGCTCCCAGGACCTGTAGCAGTACTCCCAGAACCTGCTATGGTGGCTGGCACTTCTGTATCAGTACAGGGGCTCGCTCTGTAGTCCAGGTTGACTTCAACACCCCATCCTTCAACTTCAATCTCCAGAGTTCTGGGTGCCGCTGTACCTCGAGGCGCCATTGCCCTTATCAACAAATATTCCTGCCTTGAAAACCCAGGGACAAAATGACCACATGTGGGGTCTGCACATGAAAAGGGGAGGTAACCCACAGCAGACTTTACTTCCCATGACAGGCAGGTTGCCTCGGTGATCTGTATCTGTTGGGGACTGTCTGGGCAGATCGCCAGCTCCTTACTGCCAGCATTCCATGGGCTCTCTATGTCTCTGGCTTTCTCAGTTCCGGTTGCACCTGTGCAGTGAGAGACCGGAAACCAGACAGCTCTGGGTATGACCCTCCAGTGGTGGGGCCAGTAGCCCAAGGTAAATGCCCCTGCCTCCTTCTTCCAATGCAGTCACTGGGAGGTTGCTCTTATGGCAGTTCTGAGGCTCCAGAACTTTCTACACAGGTCTTTCTACAACTCCATCATCTGTGCACTCCATGTGTGTGTGCTCTCCTTCTGTCTCCTCAGACCCCTCTGTCTGCTGCTCCCTTTGGCCTCTTAGGATCAATCATCTTAGTGTTTGCTTTGAGGAGGACCTGACCTAAGATCCTAGTTTTTCCTCCTTTGTGTCTATATATCCCTCCTCAGACTCTGAAGCCATTTTTTCCCAAATTCTTCAACCAGTGGGCCAGGTGAGGATCTCTTGATTATGGATATACTCCCAGCACCTGATGAGCGGCATGTTGTGCTTAGAAAACACACTCAGTAGATATTTATTATCCTCCCTTTGTGAACGTCTTCTGGGAGGGAGGAGCCACTGAGGGTGAGTGAGTCTCTCTCCCATCCCACTGGATGCTGTGATCTTGCAGACACTGGAGCCAGCTCCCTGTGTGGAAACACAACTCCATTATCTGGTCACATCAGCCGGTGATGCACCCCAGCAGGGGTCTGGGGACTCAGGTCGATTTAATGCAGCACACCCCTCTTCCTCTCTGGCTTCACTGCTCTTGCCCCTCCCCCAGCCAGTCACATTAAGTGAGTAAGTAATGAGAATGGCTAGAAATTGAATTTATAAAAAAGTAAGCCGCGGCTTAGAGAGCAGGATGGGAGGGGGGTTTGGAGAGGAGGGGGAGGAGGTGGCGATTTCTAGGGCTGTCAGGGGGAATGCAGGAACACAGGATTGGCCAAGAGAGTTGGGAAGGATGCCATTCAGTTAGGTAGGATTTTTGTCCTCTTCCTCTGTTCTCTCTTCCCCCACCCCCTATCCTTTTCCTCATCTCTGGGTATTTTGTCTTTGTATTCAGGAGATGGAGAAGGAGAAGGGACTACGGCTGAGAGGCAGCAGGGGGGAGAGAAGAGATGTTCAGAGCATGGAATAAATTACTCTGCCTGCAATTCCAAGAGCTCAGAGGCTGGAGTGAGCAAGGACAGAAGGTGTGAGCAAGGCACAGGGCTGGTGAGGAATGATCACCCAGCTCGGATACCACCCATCCCATCCCTTTGGCCTCTCTAGTCAATCTGGGCCAAGCAGGATGAGTGAGCCATGCTGTTGGACAGACTGGTTAAGATAGAGAGTAAGCCAGGCTGGATACCAGTTGCAGGGAGGAGAATATGTTTGTCATTCATCCTGTGATGTGCTCATGCAGAAAGACTGATCTTATTTGGCTGAGGAGATGCTTAGCCAGTCAAGTGCTGGCCACAGGAGCATGAGGGCCTGGGTTTGATTCCAAGAATCCATGTACAAGAGCTGGACTGGGTGGCACTCACTGTAATTCCAGAGCTGGAGAAGTGATGAAGACAGGCAGGTTCCTGGGGCTCTCAGTCCATCCAGCTTAGCCTACTTGGCAAGTTCCAGGACAGAGAGACATTCCAGGACACAGAGAGATAAATAATGGCAGATGGATGACATGAAATGTTGTCCCTTGGCCTCCACACACAATGCAGGCAGTGCACACATTGCACACAGAAACAGTCACAGACGCCGACACACACAGATGCACACACACACACCATTTCTGCAACAACCCCATTTTCAAGATGAGCCAAATGAGATTGGAAAGATGAGCTGAAGCTTGGGTTTGGATCCACACAGTAGCTGTCCCACGCCCACACCATGGGAGTCTGGGGGTTATAACTATGGGCAGTTCAGACCCTTGGCACGAATTTACTGCTTTCAGCTAGCCGACCTTCTTCACAAGCCTTATGTGTCTGCCCTAGAGTCCTCCGCTTTTGTGTCTTCTTACAATGCCCTGTGCCCTTCACTGACACCTCACCCCACCCCACCTCCATTTGCAAACAGCTAAGTGGAACTCAGCTGGAGCCTGATGTTTGGTGATGATGAGGTTCCCAGCAGGGGAAGGGTTTGATGTGTGAAGACAAAGACCAAAGCAGAAACGTTAAATCTTCCTGCTCAGAGCTGCAAGAGGGCCCTGGCAGGCACCCTGAGAGGGCAGTGGTAGAGAGAGCCACAACCAACAGAAGCCTCAGGGGGTTAAATGCCAGGCAAAGGGAGGCCCACACAGGGCTGATGGGATAATGAAGGGGGTGTGAGCCTGCCTATTACTAGGCAGACTGGATAATGGGAGCACAGGGCAGAACTCGGGCGCCTAGCTGGCTGGAGGCTGGCTTCCGGTTGTGGCTTTGCCACCCAGTTGTGGGAAGGAGTTGGGCTTCACAATCAGCTGTTAACAACTGATTAATTTGTCTGTGTGTGTATCTGTGTATGCTGCGTGTGTGCTCATGCAAGTAGGAGACAACACTGACTGTTGTTCTGCAAGGGCTAACCATCTCTCTCATTTTGAGACAGGGGCTTTCACTGGCATGGGATTTACCAAGTAGGCTGGACTGACTGGCCAGAGAGCCTCAGATATCTGCCTGTTTCCTCCTCTCTGGGATTACAAGTGTTTACCATCATGCCCAGCTTTGGAAAACATGGGATCTGGGACAGAACACAGGTCTCAATGTCTGTAAAGCAAGCTGTTTTTGTTTGCTTGTTTGCTTGTCTTAATGTGTGGTGACAGAGGGTAGGGGTTACATTGTTTTTCATTCCAACTAACCCAGGCTTTAATTAGCAGCTATTCCAGGAAAGGGACTATATTTTAGCAGAGGTCTTACGTTTAGAATGGTGTTGGGGACTTATTTACCCACCACGTACTCAGCTGAACAGGACAGTCTGAACCTGGCCTCCCAGGGTTCCTGTTCTAAAATGGGAAGAGATGGCTGGTAAGGTCAGGCAAATATGAAGGACTGGGTGAGGTACATCACGTGGGTGGGTAGCATTACATGGAGATTTGAAGCTGAGCTACAAAGCAGGAACCAGGTTCCCAGTTGTAGGAGAAATGGGAGGAGAAATTTCCAGAAGGTAGAATCTGAAATGTGCAACAGGAGAGGGTGGAGCTTGGTGCATTTGATAAACTTGAGAGGCTAGAGACTGGGAGTGGGTGGGGCTGGAAATGCTGGGTCTGGGCTGGAGCTGTCAGGATCAGGGCTGATGGAGCTGTCCAAGGTTCCAATCAGGAAAGAGCACTAAAGCACAGAGCAATCTTTTTACCGTGAGGTGGGCAAGATGGATGTTTAGGATGACTGAGGTTTCAGAGTAGAGTGTACGATGGACTGCTCTGCAAACAGCCCCCCCCATCACTCTTTCTCTGGCCCCTGTGCCTTGCAACACATCAGTTTTCCTGACCCTTGTAATTTTTTTTCTAAATACTTCATATCATCTCTCTTTGCTGGTGTCCGAGGGAGCTAGGGACAGGAAAGATATTGCCTGGTACAGAGAAGCAGAAAATAATGAATCTTACTCTGATAAAGAAGGCAAGGAGCTCGGTGCTCAGGAGCCACCCACTCCCTCCTTCTCTGCCCATGCATGCATCAGCAGGATCTGAAAGCAAGATCATGATATCAGTACCCGAGGCCACAAGGAAGAGAGCAGAAGGGAGAGAACTGGGCCAGACCTGAGAAGCCAGGGAGAAGCCAGGAAGGGGCGAGCCATGATGACTGCTGGATCCATACCTTGTAAATGGTGGTAGTAACGCAGCACCAGGCAGAGGCTAAACACAGGTGAGGGGCTATATGCCACATACCTTCTATTTATTATAGGGGTTCCATAAGGCCATTCTCATGTGATTTGGGCATATTTCCCACCACTCCCTTTCCTTCTTCTTTTCCATCCCCTTTAGTTTCTGCTGTTCCACAGTTTAGCTTCTATGCTCACATCATCAGTACTTAGCACTTTAGTTATCTACCAAGTCTAGGACCCTCAGTGAGAGAAACCATGCAATATTTGCTGAAGATAATTATTAACTGAATTACATCCTCTATCTAAGAATTCGGGGAGGAGGATAGAAAGATGGCTCTGTAGTTAAGAGCACCAGCTGTTCTTGTAAAGGACCTGGGTTTGGTTCCTAGCACCCACACGGCAGCTCCCAACCATCCAGGTTCAGAAATCTGATGCCCTCTTCTGGCCTCTGTGGGCACTGCACACATATATTGTATAGAGATACACACAGGCAAGACATTCAAACATATAAAATAAATATAAATCTTAAAATTTTAAATTATGATCATTTATTTAGTATGTATGTGTACATGGCAGGAGGGGGGCACTTGTGTGCCACAGAAAGTGTATGGCGATCAGAAGCCAACCAATGGAGTAGGCTTTTTCCCTCCAACACTAAACTTCTGGAAATCAAACCCAGGTTATCAGGCTTGGTGGCAAGCACCCTCATTATCTAGTTTTTAAAGAGGTGCAGGTCATTTGGATTTTTTTAGGTGAATAACTGAACAGTAAATGCCCTTCTCTCTGGAGGGATGCCAAACATACCCTTGGGGCCAGTAGATTTCCAATTAATAACCTTTTAGGGTTTCTCTCCACAATTTGATAGATGGATAACAGGGTCTAATGAGGTCAAAACTTGCCCAACACGCTGTCCGTCCATTCTTATGGAGTAAAAGGTACATTGTCTAACTTAGAGTGTATGTTAATTAATCTTCCTCAACAAATTGGGGGTGGATTTAGAATCACCAGAGAGATTTAACTCTGAGAGAACAAAGACCCGTCTTGCATGTGGGTGGTGCTATTCCACCGGCTAGGGTTTTAAACTGAACAACAACAACAAAAAAGAAAAAGTAAATCGAATGCCAGAATTCACCTCTCTCTGCTTCCTGATGCAGGCACAGTGCAACCAGCCTCCTCAGGCTCCCTGCGCTGTGGGGAGAGTGCTCTTACAGCTGTGCCTTCCCTGCAGCGATACAGATTCACTGTGCTCTCAGAATAAACCCTTCCTTCTGTAAGCTGCTTTTGTCAGGTATTAGGTCTCAACAACAGAACTAACAGAGCATCTACCATGTCCTCTGCCTGGCAGATGCAAAGATATATTTAAAAGCCACAGTGTCCTGGGGTAGGGAGTGACCAGTCCCATTCCCCTAGGACATAGTGTGGTGGTCATTAGAACTAGCACAAGGAATTCCCAAACAAGTATAGAAAAGGAACCGGTAAGTTTTGAGAAAATATCGATAGAACAGAGTCCTTTAAAGAGCCCAATCTCAGCTTCCTGTGGCCTTAGCAGGTAAGAGGCTATGTGGTGCTCTGAGCCCCATCCATGGCCGGTGGACCTGGATGAGGGTCCTGGGGCTGGAGACCATCACTCTTTACTGGGACTGGGGCCCAGGCAGTATGGGTGGCGGCCTGGGCTGCAGCTGGCAGCAGAAGGCTGCTTGGCAATTTACAGCAGCTCTCTGGTGTCTAATTGCACCATGACTGCTCGGTGCAGCAGGGCCGGGGAGAGGATGGATGAGCTGTTGTTATGGGCCTAATGGTTGCAGTAAAGCTTGGTGTTCGTAGTGTTAAACAGCCAAGCCCACCATGCTCAGGACCATCCTTCAGCTCCACATTGGGGCTGGTAGCTGTAACACTGGCTAGCTTGAGATGGGGTTCCCAGGAAATAGCAGTCCTCTGTGTCAACTCCGAGGTTGCAGAGGAGCCTGTATGGGGAAAGTGACCAGGATGTTGGCCCTTTTCTCTTGCTCTCCTGAACACCTGATCACATTAACATCTCCCAAATGGAGGGATACCCTCCACCTACACAGGGGACTCTCAGGGAACAGGGCTTCGTACCTGTCACCTGACTGAGGACATCTCCAAGAGAAGGCTTTATCTCCACCTTGGAGCAGACAGGGCTCATTGATCTCCTTGTATCAGCATTTAATTGGCTGGGCTGACAGTAGCTGCTCAGTGAGGGTGGAAGGAGCAGATGTCATAGTTCCTGGGTGGCATTATGGGCAGAAGACACAGCCTGGGCAAAGGATGGGGGAGGGGCACAGGGAGGGAAAGTGAATGAGCTGTTCACAGAAGTGCTATGGGAGGAGGAGGAAGAGTGCAGGATGAAGGCCTTTGGGGTTTCATCCTACTCCTAAGGACTAGGGTCTCTGTTGGGATGGAAGGGAGAGGCTGGGAGCCTGTCAGGCACCTCCCCTTTTCATTGAGATTCTTCCCAGGGATGGAGGAGGGTAGACTGGGATCTCCAGTTCAAGGACCAGCCAGCTACTGTATATCAAGGGCAGTGCCATCTTACTACTGTTTGGAAAAAGAAAGTGGTGGAGAACATTGTGTCTTGTGGGCATGGTCAGAACATCTTTCTGCCTTGGAAGAAGAAACATCTGCTCAGCATCGTCCACAGTGGGTGCACAGCACAGTTGGATGTTTAAGTTTCCCCGCTTCAACATCCACTGGAACATCTCTTCCTAACAGGTGACCAGGCATAATTATGTCAAAGGGTTTGGAGCTAGTCCCAGAGGTTGGTTAGGACGGTTCTTGGGTCTAGGAAGGCAGATAGGAGGCTGGGAAGGGATGGACCTTCTAGGAGCAATAGGCAACGTGGAACAAGCATCAGTTTAGAATACCACCACCACATGCTGCTCAGTCTTTCATATCCACCTCTTGTCTGTCTCCGTAGCTTCTCCCAAGTCACTCAGCCCTGGCATCTCCTTTCTGTTTCACTCATGGGGATTGTCTTAGTTATAGTTTCATTGCTGTGAAGAGACACCATGACCAAGGCAACTCTTGTAAAGGACAACACTTAATTGGGGCTGGCTTACAGTTTCAGAGGTTCAGTCCATTATCATCATGGTAGGAAGCACAGCAGCGTCCAGCCAGACAGAGTGCTGTAGAAGGAGCTGAGAATTCTGCATCTTGATTTAACTGCAGCCAGGAAAGACTATCTCCCAGGCAGTTAGGAGGAAGGTCTAGGGCCCACTGCCACAGTGATACACTTCCTCCAACAAGGCCGCGCCTACTCCAACAAGGCCACACCTCCTACTAGTGCCACTCCCTGAGCCAAGCATATTCAAACCACCACAGGGACTCTAAGCCTTGGTTTAAGGCCAGAGGCCAACTGATCATGTCCAGGATGGTCACTTGCTCCGGAACAGGCAGCCACCTCCTCCATCACTCCATTAACTTAGTATCCAAGTGTGTTTAGTTTGCACCATCCTCCTCCACGGCCTCAATCTGCAGTTTCCCCTAATTAATGATTGCAAATTGCTAAGTAACGAACCACTTGATGGTGCTGCTAATAATAGTGGTTGATAGTGGATGAAGACTGGGGTGTGGGAGGGAATGATCGTTAGTCTGGTGTTGAGGGACTCTGTTGGGGACAGGCCCAGAAGTTTACATGGAAGGCAAGGTGGCAGTGAAGGAATTGTAGGCTCCATCTGGTTGTTGCCAAGCTAGAAGACTGGAAGCTAAGTGACTCCCATGACTGGCGGCTCTAGGATCCTGAGTAATGTGGTTGGGATCTCTGGGAGATTAGGTCAGAGTTCTTCCTAGAGCTTGCCCAGGGTCTAGACAGCTGAAGTAGAGAAGACATCCATCAGACACCCATCTTGGGTGGCAGGGTGTGGGGGGCAGGGAGGTAGCTGCCTGGACCATGAGCAGAAACTAAGAGTAGCTAGATTCCAGGTGCTCAGGGCTGGCCCAGGCCATCAGGAAACACCCACACAACAGCTGGGCTCCAAGGCAGATGGCAACCGCTTACCGGCAACCTGACTGGTGGGTGGGAGGGGGAGGGGCAGCTGGCTTCTGACTGGAGGGAGCATGGATAGCTCACAGAGAGACTACTCTTGGAACTTACGATGAGAAACAGCTGCTCATACCAGCCCCAACTGCTCAATGGGCTTCCCAAAGTCCTCCTGAGTCAGAACCAATGGTATCTCTCAGACTCCTAGCTGCACTCCAGGAAATGCAACAGCATTTACCAGTTCTTCCCAGTGTTCTGGTGTCACTTTCGTGTGTGTGTGTGTGTGTGTGTGCGCGCAAGCGTGCGCACGCATGCTTGTGTGTGTGTGTGGGGGTGGGGTGGGTGGGTGTGTGTGTTTCAATGTTTCTGCTATCTTTGGTCTCGTGTCTTCTCAGCTCATGGCTCCCTGTCTCTTCTAGTCAAGGAGACTGCTAGACATCTGTAAGAGCTTGCTCACACTACAGGTAAGCATGGCAGTTCTTCAAACGTCCTTCTTAGGAGGCGGCTGGGGAGAAGGGGACGCTGACCTCTAGCCACATCTCCTGGAACCCCAGGCATGGTGGAGAGCTGGGTGGGATTTAGCACTTCGCTTGGTGGATTTCGATGCAATATCGTTCCACAGCTGTTAATCCTCCCCCATGACTGTTGGATAAGTTAAAATAAATCTCTAAAGATTGCTTGACACTAAACAACTTTCGGTGGAGGGGGAAGAAAAGCCAAATTGAATAATAAGCTGTTTTCTGCTTCCCTCCTTTTTACCAGCCTTTGTGAGCACACAGCCGTCTTGCTGGCTTGTTTAAACTAACAGGAGGAGTCTGTCTACTTTCCCACCTAAAGGCCTTACACTTAAGCCTTTCTACTGTTCCTGTTTGGTCCCCCAGAGCCACCACTCACTTCTCTGTCATTGAGTGTTTGGGTAGTGGTGATACTATTTCCAGTCTCCTAAACAGTGTTGGCATCAACTTCTTTGTCAAAAGAGTTTCTTCCCCCTGCCTGTGTCTCTCCTTATTTCCCCAGGGGTTTATTCCCAAAAGGAGAATTACCAGGTCAAAAGGTGTAACAGTTTTGTAGCTCATATCATATCGAAACTGCCCGATGGCGTTTCGAAGTCCCACTTTTAGCTAGGTGCACAGGGATGGAACTGTTTGTTGGTCTGCTGCTTTTCTTCATGGGATTAGGGTTCACCACCAGTTATCTGTATGACCGTGGGCAGGTCAGAGCCCCTCTCTGGACCTGGATTTTCTTGTCGGGGAAGGAAGATAGAGCCCAGCTAGTTATGCAAGTTTGTGAGCATGTGTGTGTGTGTGTGTGTGTATACATGTGTGTGGGAGAGTGCACATGCCTCCCAGACACTGGGATTACAGGTGCATATGACCGTGCCTGGCTTTCATGTTAGTACTGAGACGTGAGCTCAGACCTCATGCTTGTACCTTAAAGCTGAGTGACTCGTCTCCTCAGCCTCCTGCTTGATTCTGAATGGATCATGTGGTGTGTGGGGTCAGCAGCCTCAGTCTGAAGGGTCCAGGTTGCAGTTGTTAGCACTCACTGGCTCAGGTACACTTCACATTTGGATTCTTTGCTTGGTGGGCTACTTGGTAGCCGTTCTGAATTTCATCCCTGGACATAAAGTATCTGGGAGCCTGATAGAACTGGATTTGAGTGCAGCCTTGGTGTTTGTTCACTTTGTGAGATTAAGCAGGTGACTTGATTTTTTTGGAACCTTAGTTTTTTCATCTGTGAAATGGGAATAAAACCACTCACCCAACAAGGTGTTTCCCAAAGGTTAAATAGTAATGCATACAAAATGTTCTGATGGTGCCTGGCTTAGTGGAGTCCCCATTAGCACAACAGTTTCCACAGACCTGTGTTCTTACAGTCTGCCTTGGGGCCTCTCAACCAAGGTATGCATGGCTGTCTCTGCTATCTGCTCATGGACCCGGAAGGGCCTGGCTTCCTGCCTTTTCTGAGTTCTACCCACGTGCTCATTTGCCTGCCAGTCCCTTTCCCCTGGACTGCCTGGCCCCTCACGATCCTCTTGGCTGCCATGAAGTTCGGATGGTAGGAGGCCAGAAGGCTAAGTCCCAGCATGAGGCAGCCTGCCTGGATTCTCTCCCTCATTCCACCTTAGGCTCTGCCCACATTTCTGCTTCATCTCATCCTTTCTTACAACCCTGGGTCTTCAGAAATAGATCCACTAAAGTCTCCCCAGTACCCGGAGAGCCCTAAGATCCTACACAGATCAAGTACCTGCCACTTGGCCCTTTTTCTTATTTCTTCCCGGGCTCTCATGGGTCTAGCTGCTAGACTGTCACTTCCATACATCACTGTGGCTGGCAGGTCTTCTCAGCAATGCCAGCTGCTTCCTCCACCCACTCAAGGAGACCTCCCAGGCAGGGCAGCCCTGCTCCTGGGGTTTGGGCCAGGGACCCAGGCCCAGACACTTCAAGGTCTGCAGTTTGGAAGAGGTATCTTTAATCTAGACAGGAGGCTAGCTAGGTAAGAGAGTAAGGAATAGTGGGGACCCCACTGTCTCTTGCTTGCCCTTTGAGAAGTTGTTAATAACATACCACACTGTCCTGTGATGCCCCAGCATCCTGACAGTTGAAAAACCTGGCACCATATCCCTGCATCTATGCCCTCCATGGGTGGAGATCCCTAGAGGGGAGGTGTCACCCTCTTAAAGAAGAGGGTCTCAACCTGTGGGTCGTGCCCCTCTAAAATCACCAGAAAACACAGATATTTATGCTGTGGTTCATAACAGCAAAATTATAAAGTAGTAACAAAATAATTTTATGGTTGGGGGTCACCACAACATAAAGAACTGTATTAAAGGGTCGCAGCATTAAGAAGATTGAGAACCACTGTCTTATAGCTTAGTATTTCAGAGGCAGCACTCAACATGGAGACCTACTTAGGATGACCTGCTTCTCATGAGACATACCTTTCATGGGTATCCACCTTGCACTGGGGACTGAAGGCCCAGAAGATGTTTTCAGTTGATTAGACCCTAATGAATGCTGGGCCCGGTGGCTACCACCTGTTTGGTATGTGGATTTCTATTGGAACAGCCCGTTTGTTTTGTATTGCCTGTGTGATGATGGCAGAGGGTGGTGTGCAGAGGTTGCAAAGGCTGAAATAGTAACTTTGGTTCTATAGAGTCCAAGGTACTGGTGTGCACAACCAGGCCTAGATCCTATTCAGCCTGCTGTCATTAACAGTAGCATGGTGGTCTCAGGGCTACACACTTCCAGGGCCAGGGTGGGATTAGGTGCTCAGTATATACTAAGCTCAAGCCCTCTCCTGGTACACTTCCTTCCCCAGGTGGTTCTGTCTTTTTCCCTTCCTTCTCTCCCTTCTTCCTTCCTAAAGAAAGAGAAATGAAAACAGGATTTCTCAGACTGGACCCATAGTTTTTAGCCTCCTGACTCAGAGCTAGGATTAAGGGCATGCAACACCACATCTGGCTCCAAGGAGACCTTCTTGACTTGTTGGAGTTGAGGGTTGGTTCTACTTCTCTTTCCCAAGCATCCTGAACTGGGGAAGTCTGTCCCAGCCGAGACCCACCCTCCTGATCTCTCAGTCAGAGGTGAGCACCTAAGAAAGAGATCCCAGCTGTCCAGCCACTGAGCCCATGTCCTGTGGTCTCAGTTTGCCCATCTCCTGGGCACAAGAAGAGTCCTGGGTCTTTCGCCTTCCCAGGAAGATGCAGAGCCCTCCATTCTGTGATCAGATTGGCTGGCATTGTGGTTCTGTCCTGGGGATTGGGGTGAAGAGAAGAATGGGACCCCAGCAACTCTAGACTCACTTTTTTTTTCCCCCTAAAGAACCCAAGGCATTGGACTCTCACTCCTGAAAACCGTCTTCCCAAGTACAGGAAACAAAGCAATTAGCAGCCTCTTTGTTCGGGTGCTAATTAATTGGTGTTTTCTGAGCGCACCTCCTTCCAGGTACAGCCCATCATCTCTGGGGCGCTGGCAGGGGAAGGCAATTAGACCCTTGTTACTGTGCAACTAATTATGGCTTGGAAACTGCTTGAGGAGGCTGAGAGGGATTCTTCTACTGCTCCAGCTCAAGGGAGGGACTTCACTTAGAGGCAAGAACTGAGGTGAGCTAGGTCTGGGCCCTAGAGAAAAAGGCCTTGGAGTCCAGGTAAGATTACATATAGGCAGGCCTGGGCACCCCGTTCTCCCACTCAGGAACTTTCAGCAGCTCCTACCAAATCAAGATCAAGCAGCATACTTCATGTTCACAGCTCCTTGCTACATGCTTAGACTAAGCTTTCCAACATCATCTCTCATAGCTACTCACAGTCTACGTGTCCCTGGAATACCCAAGTGCTACCTGGATGGACGGGTCTTTGTCACCCGATTTTCAACCTTTACCATCTAACTGTGTCTGCTGAAAATGGACTCCCCAAGCCTTCTCTGAAGACAGGAGGGTTGGAACTTAGTTACTTCAGCTACCAGAATATCAGCTTTGATCCCATAACCCCAAGTGAAAAAGGACCACAAATACCCAGCTTGGATGCTGGTCCTCTGTGACCCTCGCATGCTCAAGTCCTGGGCCTCCATGTTTGCCTCATAGAAACAGCCTCACCTGACCTGGGTCAGGGGCTCACCTGGCTGTATATTAGTGTCCATCCTTTGTCTCCCAGTGGGGGAGAGGAGGAGGAGGACAGAGAGGAGGAGGAGAGGAGGAGGAGGAGGAGGAGGAGGAGGAGGAGGTTCTTAACTTCACCTGCCACTGTGGGTCTCAGGACCTGGACATGTAGCTTCAGAGGAACCAAGACAATGATTTGAGCCAAGGCACTGCTGCCCCTAAGAGCACTCTAGACCATCACCAAGACTTGGGGGGGGCACTTGAGGTTGAGGTAAAGAGGCTCACTCTTTGCCCTTGTCACAGAGGGGAGGCACCTAGTGTATATGTCTGAGATGGGGACTTAACTGGGAGTCGCTTTATGCTCTGCTATTTTCAGCAGCCCTCATGGAGCCCAGGGGAGGCTGGATTTTTGTCTCAGGGACATTTTATTGGCTGGAAATACAGCATCGTGGCAACCCTGCTCCTGGTGCCTCTGTCCCTAAGAGAAACCAGATCTGAGGCACTGTCACTGCTTCTAGGAGCAGCACTCAAAGGGCCACCTCCTTCCCAGCTCATCAGGGGCAGGTCTGCTCCTGCATCACAGGCTAGTCTCCATGTTGTTGTTGCTCTTGGGGTAGAACTGACCAGGGCTTCACATCCATTTGGTACCCCCATGTTACTTTATCATGACCCCTTTCTTATTTATTTCAACAATTAAATCAAAGTAATTTGTGGAGCTGGGTTCCACAGCTTCACTTCATTTCAAGAGGGAGTTGTTAAAAGTGTGTGTGTGGGGGGGGGGGTCAGTGAGCCCAGGCTATGAAAATCCCAGGTTAAGGCTGGCCCTGACTGGGTAGGGGCTGTGTCGTTTCATTGGGGTCCCCTCTTTCTACTGTGCGTTTTCTCTCTGTGAGCATCTGCATACATGTACGTGTGTATGTATGTGACTGTATTATGTGTATGTTCCTGGCTCGGGCTGAGTTTGACCCAAGAAGCTGCCCCCATGCCATCATATCCAGACTCCGGAGCTCAGTTCCCCTCTCCGACACTCCAGGCATTCCTCCTGTATCCATACTCTTTAGAGTCTGCTCCTCTGTTGAATGGCACATCCTCCTCCCACATTCTTCATTCCTGTTCCAGCTCTAGGTTTGGCTTCCTGCAGTGAGCAGAGTGAATTAATTAGAGAGTTAATACAGGGTGTTCTGAAGCATGTTGCTTCTTCTCCCACCAGGACCGGCCCCTACCCTGCCTGTCCTCCCCAGGGGCTGTTTGTGTTTGCTGTGGAAAGTGGCTCCTAATAGAAGCTAATGTCCCAGAACGGTGGTGCAGGCCCGTTACCTCATGGCTAATTGACTGGTGGCTGTGCCTGGCTCATTGTGGTTCTGAAGCAGCAGCTTTGGGGGGACTGACAGCCTCACTGCTTGTCCATCCACCCTTAACCTCCCGTTGTCCATCAGACATCAACTGTCCTTAGGTATTCATCAGACCTTCGAGAAGGAGCTGGGGCTATGCTGAGAGGTGTGTGTGTGTGCATGTGTGTGTGGTGTGTGCATGTTTGTGTGTGTGTGCTTGTATGTCTGTACATGCATGTGTGCCTGTGTGTGTGCTTGTATGCCTGTGCATGCACATACATGCATGCCTGTGTGATTGCATGTTTGTGCATGTGCATGCGTGTGCCTGCATGTATGAAGAATCATTTGTCCCCATGTGTGATGGTTGACCTTGAATCTGTGTCTAGACTGGGTTTGGGGCAGAAATCAACCCTCTGAGGACTCTCACTTCAGTGCTCAGGGCTCTGGCTTGGGCCTGCCAATTGGACAAGTCCTCCAGCCTGTGGAACAGCAGTATGTTTTACCAGCCAATTTTCCATCCATCCCTTCCACTATGAGGAACTGTCAGCAGGGGAATGACCGAAAGGGACTGGGTCCATGGCTGATACCTGGTTTCCCTGGATCTCCAAGGTTCCATCTGCAAAGACCTCTCCCTAGGCAGCTAGCTGGGGGAGAGCTGGGAGAGCCTCTTTCACTTGCTTTTCAAAGCCTGCAAGCTTGGAGCTCCTCCCACCCAATCACTGGGCCCAGTCAACTGATCAGCACACAGCACACACTTCTACTGAGAAATCTACTTAGTGCTCATCTGAAATGAAGTGAGTATCCTTAAAGATGACCAACCTGGAAGGTGACCTGCTTCAGTGGACATGCTGGGGCCATGTCCTTTGTCCCCAATGTGGCTGGATATGTCTTGGTTCGATGGCAGCATTGTGAGATGGTGAAGATATTTGGCATGGTCTCCCATCTTTTTCTTCTCTCAAGAGGCTTTCATAGATCTGAGAAAACCGTGGCTAAAGAGCTCCAGTGGGGCTCACAACAGACTGGGTCTCCCTTCCTGGAGTTCACAGGCCCAGCACATCAGCCTTTGCATGGCTGATAAGCTGGCAGGTGAATAAGCCCGGAGGGGTGGGGGTAGGAAGGGAAAGTCCAGTACAGCCTCCGGATGCAGTGGCCACCAGGAGGGGCCTAGGGCCACTCCTCTGAGTTTGGCTTGCCAACCTTATTTTGGATGCCCTTGTCCTAGGACAAGGGACTCACAGAGAGAAAGACGCGGAACACAGAGGGCCTGGGCTTCGTAATAGGGCTTCCATGTCCTCTCGTACCTCTGGGCTGGCACCAGGGCCAGATGGAGTTGTACATGGTGTAGAAAGAGGCTTCTGAGTCAGCGAGGCCAGGGCTGTGCAAAGAGCTCAGATTCCTCATCCCACTGTGGCCCCAGACAACTCTGCAGCCTGGACGGTCTCCTCTTGAATGCCCGTTCCTTACCACTGTGCATCTTCCCTCTGGCCAGCATATCTCTTCATGCCTTCGCCCCTTTCTTCCGTGGGTCCCCCTTTTCTTTAAATCCTGGACATGGCAGGTACGTGCAACCTGCCCTTGCAACCCAGGGCTTGCAATAGGTACTCAATGAGCATTCAGCCAGTGAAGGAGCTAGTCTGCACCTCTAATCCCGCCTCTTCCTTATCTCTCCAGGCCTCTTCTGCTCGTTACCAGGACTCCACACTTTCCTCAGTCATCTGTCCACCCCATGTTTCTGCTCAAAGAAAAACTCCACTATCCTGCAGCTACCTGGCCAGAGACTTGGGGTCAGATCTCCCCTTTGGTTTCCAACATGTGTCCCCAGGTCTCATGACCTGGTCTCACTTCTTACCTCTCTCCTTGACCTGGTACCTTTGCTCAGACTCTGGTGGCTTACCATGGTGACAGTCGGTCTCCTAGCCTTACCTTTTAATACACACTTGATTTTAATCACTTCCTCATTTAGCGTCCTTCCTCAAGGTCTAGTGTAAATCCATTCAATGGGTCCTTGGGTCTGCTACTATTCTCTCTCCACATAGGGTTCTTCCTACCCAATCCAGCCTCCTGACCCCTGCCATTCTGAACAGGCTGCCTATGGTCCCAGGAACTTGCTTGTCTCTTCCCCACTACAAGACCTTGGCAGGTGCTCTTTCCAGTTCTTTCAGGGAGCTGTCTGACTTCTGGAAGTTTACCTAATGACCTGGAAACCTACCCTCTGGTATTCCTTCCTCATTCTCAGCCCTATGTCCTTGCAGGATTAGATCATATTTTATGTCACCCAAACCCCTCTATGATATTGCTGTGTCTTGGGTACTCAGAAAACCATGCCTTCCTTGAACTGGTCTGTGTCTGGTTCATCTCTGTGTTTTCAGAGTCCAGATCAGGGATAAGGTGGAGAGCAGGAAATAGTAGCTTTGAATGCAGCTCAGTAGCATCTGCCCCAGGGCCACAGCCAACATAGGGCTTCTGAGCAATGCAACCCTGGTCCGTGAGCCTTAAACAGCCACTGATTCCTCAGGCTTAGTGTGAAAACGAGGACATAAAGTGTCTCATTAATGCCTTTTAAATGTTCATTCCACATTGAAAAGATCACATATTGGATTCATCAGGTTAAATAAAATATCTTTAAAAATTAATCTCACCCACTTATTTTAACTTTTCAGGATATGAGTAGGAAATGTAAAATTGCATACAATGTCTCTTGATTAACACCCACCAGTGAGCATTGATCTTGATCTAGCCTTCCCAGGTTCAAATCCTTGCTTTTATATGCCGGACAGCCTGGGGCAAGTCAATTAATGGCCTCAGTTTCCCCATCTGTAAAATAAGGATAGTATTAGAATCCTGTTCACAGCCGGGCGGTGGTGGCGCACGCCTTTAATCCCAGCACTTGGGAGGCAGAGGCAGGCGGATTTCTGAGTTCGAGGCCAACCTGGTCTACAGAGTGAATTCCAGGACAGCCAGAGCTACACAGAGAAACCCTGTCTCGAAAAACCAAAAAAAAAAAAAAAAAAAAAAAAAAGAATCCTGTTCACAGGCTTGTTACAAAAGTTAGACCAACTCACACTGTGGGCTTTGCAGATAGGAAGTCTAATATAAATATTAACCATAGCTCACTCTGATTAGTCACACAATTAATATTTGTTGAACGGAGCATTAAATTTCTAAATCCTAACCACCTCACCCCACCCCCATCCTGCTGTAAGCGTTTATCTGTCACCCAACATTTATTCAGCAAATATTTATTGAGACACTACAGTGCGCCAGGTTCTGTGATTGACACCACAGGCAAAGAGGAATATTTCATCAATCAATTAATGGGTTTCACGGATCTTAGCTGAGCTCAGTTTTGGTGCCAGGGATGACTATAATCTGGGTCTACACAGGCTACACACTCACCGTGGAATGGGATTTCAAGGTATGTAGAGAAGACAATAATTGGCAAGAGTTTGACACTGTAGGCTGCCTACTAGGATGGGGGACCAACAGGGTAAGTAGAAGGAGGGGGAGAAGGAGAGGGTGCCAAGAGATGCCTTGGGAGGGGCATATGGAACTCTGGGAGAGGCTGGCCAGAAAGAAGGAAACTGCTCCAGGGAGTGGAGACACATCTTCCCTGTCATCTATCAGATTTGGAGCCGAGAGAGCTGGGTCACAGACGTTAACCCGAAATGCACGGACACATCAATATCAGTCAAGACGGCTGTTTGTTCCTAAGCAGACAAGCCAGCTGGTTGATTGAATTTTTCACTCATCGTTAGGGTGCTGAACAGACATCTAGGAAACAGAGCCCTCCAGCCAGCAGCCTGGGCATCCTTGAGTTTAGACTCCCAGACAGCAGTACCCCTGTAGGCCTTCCTGCCAGACTCTAACACCCAGCCTTCATGGCTGGCAGTTTAGTGCACAGCTGGTAAGTTAAAAGCAGTTTAGTGATAATTCCACCTCGCACTGAAGACTTCCAGGGACTGTTAATGAATTTAAATGCCGGGGATTTTCTCTGATGCCTCATTGCATATGCTCCTCACATTAAGATGCTAATGAGGGCTCTAGTGGATGGAGGCACTGGAGCCGGACCAGGGACAGTGGCCTGGAAAGGGTTGCTGGCTGGTCAGGGCTTTTCTAATTCCTTATCAGTGCTGGATCAGTGATCTCTCAGAGTGGGTTAACTGGCCCTAACCTCCTTAGGGTTGGGGGATGCACTCAGCTGGGACTGAGTCAATGCAGTGCCCGGGAGCTGAGGCTAATGACAGCAGTCTTAGTGAGCAAACAGGGGAGCTGCTGTGACATTCCAACTAAAGCTTGGGACTCCATCCAAGAAGCTGTGCCTTGTGGACCCAGATAGATTGTGGGTGAAGCTCAGACTGCAAGTCTGAGTTCTTGAAGACTCTAAACTTTCAAGAAAACACTGAATACCACCAGAATAAAAGATTGCCCAAGAGGCAGGTGGCACAGAGTGACAAGGTGTGTGGACACTGGGCAACTGGCCGGGATGACAATCAGGCTTCCCTGGAGGACATCAGAAGCGGTAGTTGGCCTAGAATCCCCATGAGGATGGGAAGATGGAGCGTGGCTTCTCTTCTTGATAAAGACAAAAGAAAGAGACATAAGATATTAAGGTTTTAGAACAAAGAAGTCATAATGCTGATTTTGGGGGTGGTGGTGCAGAGGGGCAGGCATCCTGGTTTGAACCTTATATCTGCCACTAAGAAACTGTGGGACCTCTCGGAATGAAATGCTGAATCCTTTTCTGCCTCAGTTTCCCCATCTGTTAAATGGTGATACAAATAGTAAGTATCTACCTTGCTTGCCCAGTTAATCCCTTGGATTAATGATGAAAGCTGCTGATCTTCCCCAGCCAGTTTTCTGGCTCTGCTTACGGAGAAGAATCTGGGAGAGGAGGTAAGCCAAACGGTGGGCTCCATGCCCGGGGTGCTGGGGAAGGGGCTCTGATAACGAAGCCTCCTGTCTGGTGACTAGCACTAACACAGTGGGGAGAATCTGCTGGCTCCCCTAGAAACCACTTTCCTGGGTTTCCAGAAAATCCACTGACAATTTTTGTAAATTTGTTTAAGGATTAAATTAATAAGTCTCTTCTCCTTGGCTGCCATCAACACACAGAACCCTGCAGTTCTGTGCTCCCATAAGCAGCTTCTGAGGCTGCATGTGGAAGAAGAGAGGCTGCTTCAGAACCTTGCTCCTCCAGGGGTACCCAGGATTAACCTGGGGGCCTCCTGAAGTGTGGGTGCCCTGCTCAGCCACTCACTCGTGGGAGCACTGTCAAGAGCCAGCATCCTGGCTAGCAGCTGTGTGAGAGCTGAATTTGTTCTTCTTCCTCCTCGGATCAGGGCTCTGAATCTTCCTGTCACACAGAAAGCTCCTTCTCTGGAGGGTTAATATCTCCCCCAGGAATGCTTTTGGGAGTTCCTCCCATATTCTCAGGAATGGAGGTAGAAAGGTTATCTAAACTTAATAGTAACCTCTTAGTTCAAATATACCATGTCATCTTCAGTCCCCCATGGTGGGTGTGCATGGGGGTCTTTTGGGGTCTCACTGGCCACTACTCCAGAACTACCAAAACCTTGGCTGTCTTGAGAGCTCTAATGTTCCCCATTCCCTACCCATCTCTCTCAGCCTGGCTCAGGAAACCCAGGGGATGCAGTTTACTGGGCCTGGCTGAAATAGGGCTGAGAAGACCCTCCTTTGCAGTTCCCTGCACGGGCTAAGAGTATGCTATGGTTCCCAGGGAAGTTCATATTCTCTATCTAATGCCTTTTCTGCCTCCTGACAGCAGGCGAACTTCTTGCAGAGTAATTGAAACTGGAGGAATGGCTGACCACATCCATCCCAAAGCTGTGTGTGCAGAGCCTCTGATGAAGGGCCAGCAGGTTAACTCCTCACCATTCAGCATGTGGACAGGTAGGGGCAGGGACCTCCTGTTCTCTCACCATCCCCAGCCAGCACTCTGTCTGGAGAGCTTCAAAGAAGAGTCTGGGAGGTCGAGGCCCAGAGCCCATCTGTCAGTCGAGTCTTGGCAACCCAGTTGCTTAGCCCCTTCTAGAGAATGCTGGAACCCCAAGTTCTAGAGGGTACAAAGGGCCAGGTCTAGCCTCCCTGCAGGAGTTTTGTGGGTGGGCATTCAGCCTGAGCTTAAGCGCTCCCAGATATACAGAGCGCCCTGCCTCTCCACTGCACAGTGGACCAGCTCTACCTGTTAAATTCTTTCTATTAAATTAAACCTGTCCTGTGATAACATCTGCCCACAGCATCTCTGGCCTTTGGAGATGTACAGATTAAAGCTCATTTGTCTTTTGTGGCTGGCCATCAAAGATTTAAGGCAGGCTGTTCCTTCCTCATTGAAGAACGTCTTCTCTTTGCTGTGCAGAGTTCCCCTAGTTTGTTCTCACTGACAGACGTTCCCATAGACTTTGGAGTCAAAATATCTGGGTCTCTGATTGTTCTCATAGCAGCTTTATATGCTGTTAAGCATAGCAGATCACCTCTCTGAGACTTGGTTTCTGGGTCTGTGACATGGGTACAAACTGGAAAATTGCACCCTTTGGGAATGGGTCCAGATGACTAGCCCAGTATGATATTCGGAGTAGCTCTTCAAGACTGGTGCCCTAGCTGGGCAGTGGTAGCACATGCCTTTAATCTCAGCATTTGGGAGGCAGAGGCAGGTGGATTTCTGAGTTTGAGGCCAGCCTGGTCTACAGAGTGAGTTCCAGGACAGCCAGGGCTACACAGAGAAACTCTGTCTCGAAAAACCAAAAAAAAAAAAAAAAAAGACGGATGCCCTCTCCCTTCCATTTACCCAGAAAGGTTTCCCGTCCCTGCTCCTGATCTTAGACAGTCCAGCTCGCCTAGTCAGACTTCCCCTTCATCCTCACTGTCATGCATGAATGAAGGGTAGCACGTATGGTCTGAATACAGCCCCTAATGTTGGCACTGAGCTTTCTCCAGCTGCTGTAGTGTGGTGTCTTCTTTGTCTGGCTTTGCCTTGAAGGGAGGACTAAAGGGTGGGCTGGCACTGGTGGCCTCCTCCTGCTGCTCTGGGAGCCCCTGCAGTCACCGAAGTTCAGCAGGCACAAGGTATGTGGCTGCAGAGCTATTTCAAAGCTTCCTGTTTTGAGGAGGAGGTTTTAATTATCCCCAGAGACGTGACTAAATTACAGACCTCCCATGGGTGCACAGCACGAACTGCTCATGGAACTGTACCCTGGTGAATTACAGTGGTCCTGTGGAAAAATACAGGCTGGAGAGTGGAGTTGCTGAGAAGTCTCAATGGCTTCCAGGCCTATGTGACTGGAAATTGCAAGGCCCAGTCAGCCTGCACTCGGGAAGCACAAGGATGGTGATAGGCGTGCTTTCCTTCACTAATCTTATCCCACCCACTTAGGCGGGCCATGCTGGTGGTAGTCTGCTAGTTTCACTGCCAGAATCCACTCTCTTAAGCTCAGGTGGTTTTTTTTTTAACTTGCAGCCTTCCCATCAGAGGTCTGACAGATATCCTGCCTACTAATGTCTTAATTCTGGGTGAGCCTGCTCTATAGCAAGAACTCCAACCCCTGCCCCCTGCAGTGGAAGACTTAATGACTGTAGTCTCATCTTACATTCAGTCCCATTTGGAGTTGGGTCTGCTTCTCCAGTCCCGTGAAGCTGAGCTGACTTTGAGACACACTGGCTTACAGAATGAGGCCCTGGGAAGGATAAAGGATAAGGACCAGGACTTAGGCTCTTGGGCTTGTTTCATCTTTGGCCATTCTAGATGAGAGCCTAGGCCACCATGGACAGCAACCAATGTAGCTCCTGGGACAAGAAGCTGTGAGTAGGAGACTGAGTCTGTCTGAGCCAATGGTTAGTGTCACTGCCTGTTGAAAGGGCAAGGCTAGCTCTACCTTCCAGATCGGCAGACTTTACTGCCAAACACAGCTCCATGAGGGACACGAGAATGGGGGACCTCAGTAGCCACCTTGCGGGCTTGTAGAACAGGAGGAAAGAAGGAACCACAGTTGCTTGAGTCACTCTAGTAGTTTGCTGGGTCGCAATGGTGTCCATCAGGAGACCAATCACCAGGAGACAGGATGATTGGAAGCTGTGTTTGAGCGGGGGACCCCAGGAAATGCTCTGAGAATGTGAGGTGGTAAGGCAGAAGATGGGTAAAGACAGGTATGTGAGGGGTAATTTTGAGAATAGCTATGACTCCCTCTATCTCTTAGGGAACTCTAAGATACTTGTGTCCAGGAAGGAACTATGTCTCAGACTGATTATAGGGAGAGGGAAAGAAGAGACTTATCCATTGAGCTCCAATCTCACCTTCAAGTGGTTATTGGAGGCTATAGGTGCTCTAGCTTTTTTTTGGTTTGTCTGTACAGGGTGTAGTCAGCCTGGGGCTAGAAACGACATACAGATTGAAGTTCCAGAAGCTTGGATACATCTGCAGGTGGTTTCTGGAGCTGACAGAGGAACATGGCTGTAGTGTGCACTCATGGGCTTCAGACAAGAGGAATTTACTGAGCACCCACTGTATACCTTCTATAACTTCTAGAGCACAGAGATGATCAGGACAGGCCAAGTGTATCTGTCCTTTGGAGACCTCCAGGGTAGGAAAAGCCCAGGAAAGCTCACGGCACAGGGCTGTCACTTATGGACAGTTGAGAGCAAGTGGGAAACATTTTTTATATCCATCATCACTATAGGGAAGTTTGCTGGCTCTTCAGAGAGGGGGATGAGCACTAAAAATTCATCAGTACATAGATTCATCAATAAATACATGACCTAGTGTGCTGCAGAGTCACCCTTCATCCACATGAATTCCAAATATTTCAGTCGATATTCAAGTAGGTGACAACCTGTTGCTAATTGCTATGGCCAGGAACCTAACTCTGGTTTATAAGGGAACATAAAGTATTTATGTTACAGATTCAACACATACAGAGTTTCCCAGGAATGCCACCATTGTGCAAACTGAAAGACAGATGTCCTGGGCATCTCTGCAGATGACTCCAAGAGTTACTCAGCATTCCTGGAAAATCTGCATTTGTGAGGGCAACGTTGTTTGTGTCCACCGAGTCCCAGCTGCATTTGGGACAGGGTCCTTGTCCCTCATGGTGACTGGGCAGGCATAAACTTCTGCTTCCTCAGAGTCCCTCGAAGCGAAACCAGAATGTTTTCATACCGAAACACAAATTTCAGTATAGATTATCTGCACTCAACTTTTTCTTTCTATCATAGCCAGGACATTATGTTGATTCATTTGCTGCTGATATGTCTGGGCCATTTATGCTAGGTATGAATGTCATCTCAGGAAGGCAGACGACCCTTTACAAATGATTTGTTACCAAAGTGGGAGGGAATCTGATATGGCCAAGAGCTGCCTGGCATTTCCAGCTAACTTCACTGCTGCTCAGGGGCCTGGGGCTTTGGGCTAGAGAGAAGACAGGGATGGCTTAGTGAAGGTGGGGGTTAAAGGGCAAAGTCTGGGCATGTTTCACAGGGAAGTGACAAGTGAGCAGGTCTCAAGGGTCAAGTGTATAGAGCATCTGTCACCCTAATATAGGTCTAAGGAGCAGATGAGCTTTCTACGATCTTGGTACAAGCCAGTTACATGAATGGCTTCTTTGTTTTGTTTTGAAGACAGGTTCTCATTATGTAGCCCCAGAACGTGCTATGTGAGTTAAGCTGGGCTCAAACTTGCATCCATCCTCCTGCCTCTGCTTCATGAATGCTGTGGTTAGAGGCATGCCCATCGTGACTGGTTCTGTTATGTGATTGTGTTTATTGCTTCACAAAGGAGCAGAGGGCAAATGGGTTTCAGCAACTAAGATGATGTAATCGAAAAGTAGGTCACCTCCTTTGCAAACCTCTGTAGACCACCTGCTACACGAAGGCTGTTGTAGGTTCTGCCAGTTAACAAGATATGAACATGGTGGGCCCAAGAGAGAATGAGACAGACTTTCTCCGGAGGAAGCAAAGCAAACAGACAGACAGGACATCCCAGCCTCCATACTGAGGACCCCTATAGAGGTTGTGCTATGCACTCCTGTCCTCTACCCACGGGTGCTGATAGCACTCTTCCTTGCCTAGATGTAACATCCAGATGTGTCTCCATATATTTCCTAGGTCTCCTGGGGGACAAAATGATCCCTAGTGGAGATGACTGTTGCAAACCAATATGACTATATTAGGAACTGTTACTACCATGAGTAAGATAACTTGGGAGGTCGGGTGAGTATGTGCCTGGCAAGGGTGGGTGGTAAGGGTATGTCCGAGGAAGTGGCTCTGGAGACAGGACAGTCATGCATTAATTAGAAGGAAGGAAAGCTTGCTTGCTTGCTTCCTTCCTTCGTTCCTTCCTTCGTTCCTTCCTTCCTTCCTTCCCGTCCTCTGTCATTTCTGAAGGTGTAGTGTCTCTGTGGAGAACCTTCAATACTGTGTGATATAGGAGTGTTTATCTTACCCATTTCACAAATGAGAAAACTGAAGCACAGAGAAAGCAGCAAAAGCAGGTGAAGGTCAATGTGGCAGGGCAGAGCAGAGCAGAGCAGAGCAGAGCAGAGCAGAGCAGAGCAGAGCAGAGCAGAGCAGATGTTTGGGAGGGTGGGAAAAGAGGCACTGGGGGTGAGGCAGGTCATACTGGTTTTGTAGTTGTATGTACTGAACTCTGCATGGGTGGCTGTCATCCCTGGCAGCTGAGTCCCTCTCAGGAAACCACAGGGAGCTGAAGAGAGCTACCTGGTCCAGCTGGGGTCATGCCTTGCTTCTGGGGAAGGTAGCTTACTTCCCTAGCAGGTTGATTCCAGGATATAAGGTTTGACTCCCTGTCTGGGACAGCTGTGAGAGTCTACCCATTACGTATTTCCTGTGGGCTCTGCTAGGCTGTGGTAGTACCAGCAGCGTGGGTCCTGCTTCCTTCCTGCCCCACTGGTAGGTCCTGAGAACACATCTGAATAAGCTTTCCAAACACTTTTTTGCTGTCATAGGTAGAGTCTCTCCAAGGAACCTGATTAGTGGTATAACATAGTGTGCCATTTGGCTCTGTTTTGGCTGCTGTGGGAGACCATTGACCTATGAAAGTCATGCGTGATTCAGGCCAGCACTTAAGTGAGGAAAGACTATATGAACTCAGGAGCCTCTGGAAATGGGGTTCACATGGAAGGTTGGAGCTGGTCACCCTGAGGCTTAGGAACCAGGCAGAGGAGCTCAGAAAGAGTTGGAGAAGTGGCCTTGAGGAGGAAGGAGACTCTGGAAGGGAACAGCCACATGGCGAGAAGCTGTGACAGCTAAGGTGTGTTCAGTATTCCTGAGAGCTTCACCAGGGTGGAGAGACAATTAGCTGAGGCCGGGGGTGAAAGGCTGAGTCATTGCACAATGCTTAAGTGGGGGTGTGGTCTTGCCTCTTAGATATTCACCTCCTCCTCGGGTAGATCCTCTTGACCCAGTCTCTGGTCTCATTCTGCATCCTTCCCTGCCCCAACTGAGGAATGGTGTCTGCAACAACTATGGGAATCTGGGCCCCATCCCAGATTCTTTGAGATGAAAGACAATTGGGGTAGAGACTCATTTGGAAGCAGGTTTTTGGATCTAGGAGGTTCCAAATTCAGCTTTCTGACAAGACTTTCTGTTTGACACTCCTACCCTGATCCCTGATCTCTCAGTCCACAGGGCTGTAGCCGTTTTGAATGTTTACCACCTGCAGAGACTAAAGCCTCTAAGCACAGGTGTGTCTCACTGTTCTGCGGTGGGGTGGGCTGGATGCTCCACAGAATCTCTCCCTCCTCTCTGGTCATAGCAGCCTGATTTCCCAGTGTGAAGCCAAGCTCAAAGAGCATGCATGGTGTGGTCATGAGTCACACATGTCCCCTAACCTGGACAAGGGGTGGCTCTATCCCCAGCCCTGCTTCCTGCCCAGACTTGGAGGGAGCCTGTGGACTTTTCTGAGGTCCCACGAATCTTTCCTTGAAGAGGTATGTTTGGAAATAGCTTCCGGACTCCAAACCCAGCATTGTTTGCTACACAGAACCTCAGTCTCCTTATTTGGTCGGAGGACATTTTGCTGTTAATTGAGAAATTTTCTTTTCTGTTCATTGCTTTTAATCACTTTATGATTCCTGCTCAGGCTGCGGTGGAGGGCATGGGAAAGGGATATTAGTAACACTTAGTCCCTGCCTACTGGCTTGGATTCATGCCTTTAGATCAATTCCAGGTGTGCCTAGTTCCATGGCTCAGAGTTTAACTGTTAGGCTGAAAAAAAAAAAACCACTCTTCTTCCTGCAGTGTTAAACTTGGTCCTATCGGCCAACCACACCATCTGTAGCATATTATGAACTAATTAAAAATAAACCTGTAATTACCTTGTTAATAGAGCAATTATATTACATTGTAATTTTTGTGTTAAGTATTAAATTGTTAAATGTTAAGATGTAATATATACCGCATTTTTTTTATGCCAATTTTGGCAAAATCTTCATTGTTTTAACACAATAGCAAGCTTGAACAAGTGGCCTCAGAGGGACGCTGTGGTCACAGGATCTTCTTCTAATCCAGTTGGAATGCTGGTTGGGAGGAGGGAGCAGTTGTGTTTATTTCTCGTGATTCTTTTCAATTACTTTTTCCTGGCAAAGAGCTGTCCTTCGCCAGAGCCTGGCCATTCATGGGCTATCGAAGAATTTATGAAGTCAAAGAGGAAGGAAGCCAACAAACAGAACAGAGGCCTGACTCTGCAAGTTCTCCAGGGGTTCTTGGATCGGGTCAGAGGTCAGTTGGTGGAAGACTTAAGCTCAGAGGGCTGGGACGTGCGTGCACATGTGTGTGTGTGTGTGTGTGTGTGTGTGTGTGTGTGAGACTATCAAAGGTAGAACAATCAAGGGGCTTCCTGGAGGCAGTGCTCTTCCTGTCTCAGGTGGGCCCAGCGAAGACAGTAAGACCCTCTTTATCCTTGTTCCTCAGACATATCACAGTCTTACCCCACTCCCACCCCCACTCTGCCCCCAAAGAACAAGTGACCCAAGGGAAAGCAGCTTTGCCTAAGACTGGGATCTGGGAGGGACCTGAGTCTCTGCCCTGACAGCCTCCTGCCCTCGGCCTTACAGGTGAGGCTATTGGGGCCAGGAGACCTCCCACTCTGGTGTTTCCTTCAGACTTCTCTATCACTATTTTGGGAACAGGGGAATAAAATTGTTACACACAAAGAACACTGGCTTTCTTGGAGTTTTGGGTCTCCACAGGTAAGCTTGTAGGGTGCAGGTTCCTCATAACCCTTACCCAGCCTGTTTCCTGTGTTGCACTGTGCTGCCAGCCCTCTCCTGAGAAAAGTGACAATACAGTGTCAGAGGTGACCTCCACCCCCTTTCCCAGATTCCCTAACCCACTTTGATTCTGGAGGAGGAAACTGAGATCAGAAAGGGGCAATGACTAGCCCAAGTTGCCCAGCAGGCCCCAGGAGTCCTGTCTACCCACAGCGACTTTTGTGTGCTCACTGGCCTTACCTGCTGAAGGAGGAGCCCAGCAGCCTCTCCAGTGAGGTGCCCCACCCCTTCCACCTGCCTCTGCCTTGCCTCTGCCTGTGCAAGTCCTCTCCTGCTTCTTGAAAGACAAAAATATGGACCCTGAGGCTCCACCGGAGTCCAAGGACAGTGACAAGATCGTCATAAAGCACCTGACAGGTACAGGGCTCAGCCACAGCAATGTTCAGTGCATCAAGGTCAGAGGTATGCAGAGAACATTGAGCCATTCCCTCAGATTGGTTTTAGAGTCAGGAAGCCTTAAGGAATTGGCTCAGAACTACCTGGGTTCAAGTCCAGGCTCTGTTACAACCTGGCTGTCCTTTTGGGTTGGAATATTAAATGTCCTATAGGCTTCTGAGGTGAATGGGGGCGGGGGGAGGCATTTTGGAAGGTTCTGGAAACTTTAGGAAGTGGGACCCAGTAGGAGGAAGTAGGTCACTGGAGGAGTCCTGGCCTCTTCTTTCCCCTCTGCTTCCTGTATAGGGAAGATTTTTCCCTACTACACACTTCCTATTCCATGCATGTGGCTAGAGCCTGCCATTCTCTCAGGCTGCAGCATTGGTAAACTATCACACTGGGTGGTCCAAGGCAATAACTGACCCTCCAGAGACTTGCGACAAAAGGGAAATATTGAACTGAACTTTGTAACTACACAGCTAAAGGAGTGATCCTTCCCAGTGCACAGCGGGAGCTGGCAAAGAGAAAGAAACCTCTAGTTAAGCCAGGGCCATGCTCTTGACCCCCCACCCCCCAACCTCTGCTCCCCCACCCCCACCTCCTACCCCCACACTGGGAATTAGGGGCATGCTAATTTGTATCTGTTAGGCACAGGCTCGTTTGTATCCATTCTTCTCTGGAGGGGCAGGCAACACCCTCCTACCTGATTCAACGCCTGCCATGTGATCTTTAAGAAGACTGCTTTCTTTGATCCCTCTTTGGGCTTCTGGGAAAACACACAATGTCAGTGGTCAGTGGTGTTGAGGTTGGAACCCAGGACTTAACTCTAGGCAAACATTGAGTGACTCTTTCAGTCCCCACAAACCAATTATAACACTTAGGGCAGACTATTATGGGCTGGGCTCTGTGAAAGGAGCAACATGGTCCCAATGAAGTCTTTCTAGAAGTAGCTAGTATTGGGATCAGAGCTCCCCAGACCTGCCCTGGCTCAGACACCATTGCTCCCTGGACCAGGTTCATACTCTGGTTCTCCCTGCTTAGCAGAGGTATAGTTCTGAGAGTGACCGTTATCCCTGTCTCAAGCAAGCAAGGCTGGTTGGGGACCAAGCACAGTGGAGCCTGAAACCACAACAGCATTTACTGGGTTTTAAGTAATATCTTCTAGGCATGCCGACTTCTCAGAGGCTTCGATGTCTGCTTTCTCAGAATCAGTATCTTCAGGCAATGCTCTCTACTTTGGCTTCCCATGGAGCAGCTGAGCAGCAGGAGATGGAAGGAACACGGGCTGCAAAGACAGGATGCAGTGACCCTAAGAGACGGGGCACAGTGTTGGTGAGCAAGTGAATGAAGGTCACCTCCAGGCATGGGAGCATCTGGTCCATCGAGCCAAACGAACCCAGCCTCTCTGTGCACACACCTTGGTGAATACCCATAGAATCAGTGACCACCACATGGTCCATTCCCCAGCCAGCAGGCGGCTCTGTACACTGGGAAGAGCATCAGTAGCCTGCAGAGGGAGTTTTGTAAACTGCACGTGCCTTATGGATGTAGGGCAGCATATTGCTCTTCTCATTACTTTACAGCCCATGATGTTTACAGGAAGCACTGGCCACCATAAGGCAAAAGAAGGGAGGAGCCCAGCATAGGAAAGCATGAAAAGAGATCACTGAACTATTTGTCTTAGGCTGTTTCACACACCACCCCACGTCCTCCGCATAAAACCCTTTCAGTGTACGAATTAATATCTGCCTTTTTCAAGCTAGGAGGAAGGTCGAGAGGTGAGCTCCCCAGAGGTCACAAAGCAACCCACTGAGTTTTGGACTAGATCTGTCTCAATGGGTTGGAGCTCTTAAGAGCTCTTGCTCAGTCTGGTGCATTGGTAGGGGGTAGCCAGTTAGCCCTTGTCTTGGGAGCAAGGTTCCCACTCCTTAGCACAGTCCGGAGCTAACCCAGGCAAGGGTCAGCAGCAGGCAGCTGGCAAATCAACTGTAGAATGAATGAGTGACTGAAGGAGAAAATGATTCAGGAGGCAGGTTGAAAGGGAAAGTCTCCCAGGGGTAGGGGAGACCCCATGCCTGAGTTCTCCCTCCTCCCCTCCCTCTCCTTTCCTTCCCTTCAACCTGACTCCAAGTGGCAGATTTATTAGTTTTAATTAACAGCCCAAATGCTGGGAAAACGTCCAAATTCCAGCTCTCGCCATCACTGGGTTTCCATGGGAAATGGAGGGGGGGGGGATGTTACCAGGAATAGTAGCAAGGAAGGGGCTGTCAGAGAGACCACCTCCTCTACCTGGGCCCAGCCTTGGAATGTGACCTTGGAACCTGATCTGGCCTAACATGGCTGGGGCTGGGGCTGGGGCTGGGGCTGGGGCTGGGGCTGGGGCTGGGGCTGGGGCTGGGGCTGGGGCTGGGGCTTTGATGGCTCCTTGGAGGGGTAGACGTAGGCCAACATTGGGCCATGGTGACCTCTATGAGTACTGTTGCTACTCTGGACCTCAGCCAAGCCATAGGACAGCTCTGGGGTTCTGTGCCACTCATCTGTAAAGCAGAGGGTAGCTGGAACCACTGTAAGGGTCCTAGGAGCTTGGACTTATGGTTCTAAGTTCCTTTTAGATCTTCTAGCTGGCAAGCATCCCTAACTCTTCCCCTTTGGTGAAAGTGGAGCCTTCCGTTGAGCTATGTGCCTTCTTGGGGAGCTCTTTCAGGACAGAAGCAGTTCTCCGTCCCTTGTTCAGGTTCAAGGCTCACTGAATGTGATGGAAACATGGGCATTTGTTTGAAGACTGTCTATCTCAGCTTGGCCTTGACTCCAGAGTCCCTGCGGGAAGGGCATCTCAGGCAAACCTTGAGGTTTGCAGGCTGCACACAGGCTCAATGCCTGCTGCTGCAGTGTGTAGAGCAGGGGAGCAGTTGATAGTATCCTGCAACCTCGGTATGGTCGTCAGCAAAAGACCATAACCATGAAAGTTAGGAGCCATCAGGAGGGCTTTGCCTTCCCCGGTGACAGGGGAGGGGGACCTTCTCAGAGCACTAGGCAGAAGGAGAAGCTTCTTCAATGGATGGTGACTAGCAGTAGCTGCTGGCAGAAATCCCAGAGGCGGGCCATGGCCCTGTGAAGGAAGCTCTTTAGATTTCAGTCCTATTCCTTCCCCTCAGCTCAGGCCCCTTATCCTCAGCTCGGCTTTCTTTCATGCTGGGTAGAAATCATGCAAAATTATTCAGCTAAAATCATCCAGCAGGAAAGATACCATGAGCAATCATGGTTTGCTGCTGGGAAGCTGTGGCCTTAACTTAGGCTGGGCAGCGGGAGCCAGGGCTGCGGGAGGCCGGCATGTTTCAGTAGTTTGTAGAGGTGGAAGATGCAGGGTCCCTGCCAGGTCTCCCCTCATCCATGCTCAGCCCAGAACAGGGAGGGGAGTGGAATGGCCAGGTAGTCGGGCTCCCTCTTGGTGCCAGGCTTTGTGGGTATTGTCAGCATGGGCTCCAGGATTTTCTGAGCTCCAGCTCCAGCAGGCTGGAGTCACTGATCTGAGCAAAGGGATTTGGGTCTTCAAGCGGCACACTTCCATCTGGGATCTGGGGCTGAAGGGGAAAGGAGACAGAAGAAGAAGTGAGGAAGGGAAGCAGGAAGGGGGAAGCAAAAGAAAGCTAGGGAGCGGAGCCTGAAATGCAAGTCCCTGCTGGACACCTGAGCCACACTGAAGCCTACCTCTTCTGATCTGACATCCTTCCTTCCAGTTCACTCTGCCTTCTTCTTGAAGGCATACCACCGACTCCCTGCAACCATTTATCTTATCTGCCTGCCATTCCTTAGCACCCTATGCCCTGCCCTCAGACAGAGCAGAACTGGTGAGCCCTCCCTTGATTCCTATGATGGAACTTGACACCCAGCGAGAAGAAACTCATGGAGTTGGGCAGGCCCCTGTTCAGGATGCACTTCCCAAGGCCTGTGCTGGAGGCCATGGGCCTGACTTCATCAATCCTAGAATGGCACAGATGGCTCAGGTCCTACCAGTGTCCCACTGACCCTTCAGAACTCCCTATAAAACCCAGGAAGAAAGAAACCCACTTGGCTTCTGGAACCATTCCAAGTCAGGCAATAAGCTCCAAGGTATGGGCAGACTAAGTTCAGAGGACTCCGAATTCTTCCCTTCTCATGTGTATACAGGAAGCCTCCCCTAGTCCATTCACTGACCGTGCCAGGGTGCTAAGCCATGGAAAAGGCACAAGGAAGGTCATCACCAGAGCTTCCTCTTAGGGTTGAGCTGGTCTCCACCCACACAGCACCCAAACCCTTCCGTCTCCTTCCTGTTATTTTAGGATATGGCTGCACAGTCTCCTCTCTCTGCACATGGTGAAACCAAGGCCCTAGAGGGGTGGGACTGTGTTTTGCTTTCTGCTTCCAGGAAGCTGGCCTCAGTACAGGACAGAAAAGAGGCCATCAGTGAAGGTTGCGATGGAGCCTCCCTGGGATGAGGAGGTGTCTGGCATTGCAGTGGAGCCCGTGGACACCCCTGGCAGGCAGACATCATCATCTTGCTTCCGGGGACCCGGGAGATTCCCAGGGCGTTCACTTTATACAACTCATTAAGCTCCCCATTTATGGGTTATTCAATTTTTGGTATTTGTGTTATATTTCACAATAAAAAAGGTTTAAAAACTCTAATAAATCTCATAGAAACCAATTACACATACAAAGCATTTGTGGGAGCCCAGGAGGTATGCAGGCAGCCTCACAGAGCTAAAGCCCCAGTCCTTTCCTCTGCTGTCCCAGGAGAGAAGCAGGCAGTGGGTAGGAGACCCACACTACAGCAAGAGTGTGGGTCAGCATGGCTCTGGGCCAGGGCTGGTAAGGATGCCTAAAGGTCATGGCTGCCAGCAGCCTCAGCTTGGAGGCTGTGTCCTTGAGTCTGCCACATCACTGCACCCCCAGGGCAGCAGTTACTGGGGGTCTGTAATCAGGGTCCCCTCCAAATATGTCGTTTTCCTGCAAAACAGGAGGGCCATGGTGGGAGCATCACTTCTAGATTCTGTTCACTTAATTGAGTCGTGACCTCTATAGCTCCAGAGTGCTCATCTTTCCTTCCCAGGATCACACAGCATTCAGTGAAGATCTGAACTGAGGACCTCCCCAAACCCCTTGCTCTTGGCCAGGTCCCCTTCAGGACATAAGGCCAGCTTGTCCTGGGAAGGATGTGTAGCTCTCTGTTGTCCGTGGTGATACAGCACTGGTCCCAAACACTTGTGACTTCTAAGTTTGCTGAGATTTAAGGCCAATGGCTGCTGGCCTCCATCTCCCCAGGCTGTGGGCAGGAGGAGGGGTGTGATTCATCTCTCCTCTCCTGGTGCTTAATAAGAACAGGGCTATAAATGTAACCAGCCGTTTACGAGCCCCACTGGCTGCAGCCTCTTCTGTCAGCTGTAGCTGTTGTATGGGCTCCCCCAACCTGATCCTCGGCCCTGGAAAGAGGAAAGGATGCTCTTGGGGCCTTTCCACCTCCACCCTTGGTCTTGCTGCTCCAATTCCCTTAGAGTTCCTTTCCTCCCGGCTAAAGGTGTGTGTGTGTGTAAGGAAAGCCTAGCCCCTTGACACCAGGAGGCATAGCCAGCCCAGAGGATCTCACATCACACACAGGAGCGGTGAGCATGCTCTGTGCTCAAGCATTGCCAGAGGTTTTCCCAGGTCACAGGACCTCTACTGTGAATTCGAGGTCTGCTGAAGGTGGGCTTCTGCAATATCCCTGCTAGCAGCAGCTGCAGAGGACAACACAGCCTCGGCTTCCACCAAGGAGCAGGAGGAGCCAGCTACATCTCCTGCTTTTGTTCAGAAAGACCAGGAAACTTGAGACTAGCCATCACAGTTGTATAGTAGCTGGTCCACCATCCATGCATGGAGCCTCACCCTGGTTAGCTCCCTAAGTCCACCATATCCGTTCCCTCTACACCGTTATGACTCTACATAGTGGGGCAGCCTAGATGCTGAGTAGGACTCGCTGAGGGTCAGTCATGAAACACACACCTGCTATCTTCCGGAGAAGCTGTGGGCTCCCTCCCAAGCCCTGCAGGTTTGGGATGTGCCCTCTGTAGCAGCTTTCACCATCTCTCTGAGTGCCACCCTGATCATCCACAAGACAAGAGGAACAGCGCCAACCCTCCACACCGGCTGGTGATGCTTTGTTGAAGACAAAGTGAGACAATTGGCATGCATCGCCCACACAGAGCCTGGCATGAATAGATGCTCTGTGCTTGTGAGTTTCCTTCCTTCCGTACCTGGGCCACAAAAATAGAGGAGGCATTTGAGGCGTGGTGGGGGGAAGCTGCACAAAAAGGAGAGCCCACAAAAGACACAGACTCTGGGAGCCGGCCAATCAATGCTGGCGTAAGCAGACCCAGGCTATCATTGCTTAACCGATTTTGCAGGGAAAAACATCAAAGGACGGCAAGAAATGAAAAACAAACAGAGCAAAACCAATACTCATTTATCTAAAACTAGTTTGCTGTCAAGGAGGGGCCGGTGCCTTTGCCCGAGGATCCATCGATTACAACTGCAGAGAGAGGTGACGGGCAAGAGGCGTGCTCTCTTCCCCAGATTTTACAGGACAGGGAGAAAGAGAGTTTCTGGTGAAGACTCAAGAGAGGACCGCAGGCAGAGGAAGATAAAGATGTCAGGCAGCTCTGGGAGATGTGTGCTCTTCTTGTTTGGCTGCCAGTGTTTCACCCAGTATATGGAGGTATTCTATACCTGCACAAAAGTTTGGGGACCCAGCAAAGCAGAGCTAATCACTGGCCCCGACAACAGGACTGCCCTGAGCTACTTACTGAGCATGCTTCGTACTGCACAAAGCCTGGAGAGAAAGTGGAGACTGAAATGTAACCTATAGCAAATTCTGTAGCAGTGCTTCTCAGCCTTCCTAATGCTGAGACCCTTTAATACGGTTCCTCATGTTGTGCTGACCGCCAACCACAATGTTATTTTGTTGCTACTTCATAACAGTAATTTTGCTACTGTCATGGATCATAATGTAAACACCTAATATGTGACCCCCCCCAAAGGAGTCACGACCTACAGGTTGAGAACTTCTGCACAGAGCATGATTCCTGATTCCCCAAAGAAACAGCTGCCTGTCCTCCCTCCCCCCACCGGCCAGCATGTGCAAAGCATCCTGGAGGTTAAGGTATATCTTTTAGGGTTTCTATTGCTGTGAAGACACACCGTGACCATGACAACTTTTATAAAGGAAAACATTTAATTGGGGCTGGCTTACAGTTTTAGAGGTTCAGTCCATTATCACCATGGTGGGAAGCATGGCAGCACGCAGGCAGACATGGTCCTGGAGGAGCAACGAGTTCTACATCTTATTTGAAGGCAGCAGGAGATCGTGTGCTACACTAGGCATAGCTTGAGGTTAGGAGACCTCAAACCCTGCTCCCACAGTGACACACATCCTCCAACAAGGCCATACCTCCTAGTAGTGCCACTCCTTATGGGCCAAGCATTCAAACACATGAGTCTATGGAGGCCAAATGTGTTCAAACCACCACAAGGTACTTTTGTCTCTGGGTGAGGCCAAGAGAATCTCTGCATGAAGATGAGCTTGTTTGTACTCAAAGACATGGGGAGGAAGCTCATCCCACTGCAGCCCACTTGTGTCTCTTTCTGAGATTGAGCTGCTCCAGGGTGAGGTAGAGCTGCCATCTTCTGGAACTGTCTATCTTATCCCCAGCTCTGGACACTCAGGAGGTTATCTCTGAGGAAAGAATCTGGGCTGGAAGAGAAGGCATGGGGGGTGGAGCAGGGAGAGGAAGAGGAAGTGCTAAACTGGGGGTGGGAGGGATGGATGGAAAGAGGAAGGGAGAGGAAGATGAAGTGCTGGATTGGGGTGGGAGGGGAGAGAGGGTGGAGAACAAGGAAGAGATGCCAGAGTTAATGCAGAGTAGATCCTGAAGGAGGGCAGAAGAGGGTAGGCCACGAGAAGAGAGCTAAACTGGGCTGGAGAGCAGACACTGGGTAGATTCCCCCAGAGGAGAAGGTGGGTGGCCCAGAAATTCGGAGGCCCTGCAGACCTGGAGTTGGAGAAATCTTGTGGTCTGGGATCTCCTGAGGTCTGTGGAGCTGTGTTCCTTCCTCCCTGATCCTGAAGTATGTTGGGACTATTCCTCCTGGGGGAAAGCACTGGGGGTGGGGAGCTATGGGAAGTGATCAGGTCGTCAGGCTGTGCTGCAGTGTGAAAGACCTTACCAGAGAGGCCCTGAGGGCTGGATGTCCCTTCACCAAGAGTGGACAAGGCGAGAAGCAGCCATAGGTTGTAGCTGGACTCTTAAAAAGTCCCTAAGTTCACTGGCACTTGACCTTGGACTTCCTCTGCCTTGCTAGGAAACAGATTTCTGTTGTTTGTATGGCCCTTGGTTTATGGTGTTTTGTCACTCCAGCTGAAGCCCCTGTTTGTGTTCCTGGAAGCTGCATTTATCAGCAAGCTTGGAACACTGCCCCAATGTTCTGTTTAGGTTTTTTGTTCACTTGATACAAGCTAGAGTCATATGCGAAAAAGGAAACGTCAATTGAGAAAATGCCTCCATCAATCTGGACTGTAGGTAAGTCTGTAAGTCACTTCCTTGATTAATGATTTATATGGAAGGACCCAGACCACTGTGGGTGGTGTTACCCCTGGACAAATGGTCCTGGTATATATGTAAAAGCAAGTGGAAGGAGTCATGGGAACAAGCCACAGCCTTTGCTTCAGTTTCTGTCTCTAGGCTCCTCCTTAAGTTCCTGCCCTGACTTCCCTCAGGGATGGACTGTGATCTGTGATGTATGAGCCGCATGAACCCATTTCTACCTAGGATGCTTTTGGTTGTGGTGCTTTATTACAGCTACAGAAAGCAAACTAGGGCTCACCCCATGCCCGATGATGGAGCAAAGTCCTTGTGAGTCCCCAGTGCTCTTTGCTGTGTGTTACTGATGAGGGACAGGGGTGTGTGCCTTCCTGGAGCTTCCTCCACATCTCCTCTTTCAGAAGAGCTGAGAACATAGCAGTTCAAGTCCTGTAGCATGCACACCTAATGGGGTGGTCAGAAAGAAACACTCTCTGGGCTCTGGAGACAAGGTATTTGGTAAACAACTCTGGCAGGCTATGGTTCAGTCCATGAGGCTGTCCACAGGGCCAGGTGGAACCCAGGGTACCACCTAGGAGTAGAAATACTCCTAACTATGACCTCAGGCTATCTATGGACATCCTAAGTCTGCCATTCATTCACTGTATATATTGGGGAAGTGACCTAACCTTTTTGAGCCCCAGTACTTTCATAATACCAATATTGTTTGCCTCAGAGATGTAGTGATAACAAAACCATGCTTTGCATGCTGAGTGCGTTCCTGAGGGTCTGGCAGAGAGCATGTAGCAGTGGGGATGTATATGTATGTGTATATATATATATATATCCAGAACCTTCTATACACCCTCTTCTCTTTCCTCTGCTGATTTTTGGCTTTACTGAAGTTTAACATCCAAACTCCAAGTGGCTGAGTTCTCAGAATGCCCATTTTGTCCCACCTAATGAGATACTCAAGAGAGTCTGTGACCCCATTTGTACCAGAGGGCTGGGCAGTGAAGGAGTAGGCTCTAGCTCCAGCAGGGACAAAGTAAGTACACTTTCCCCTCCCCCTTTCACTGAATGAGCCTGAGAGACCTGAGCAGAAAGCATGGTGTCCGGGTATAGACATCCCTGACAGGGAACAGATGCACTCTCTCTTCTCCCATCTCTTCTACTCAGCCCTCATGTAACCCCGGGTAGCACAGGTGGCAACAGCTACAAGCTAAGTCCCCAGGGTAGGAAAAAAAATTCCTTACAGTTACAGTTGTGATCCCATAAAGTTATTTAAGAGCAGACCTACACAGTCTTTCAAAGATTTTGAAAAAGAGTCAAACAACAGGCTCTCGTTCAACTCCCAGATGTGACATTGTATGGCGTATACACAGATCTAAACAGCTTTGAGATCCCACTGATGTTGAAACCACAGCCTACAGGAGGCTGGCTGCAACTCTTGACCTGAGCCCAACTGGGTTGTTTGCATGCTCCATCAAAAACACCACCTCCTCCATAGGAGTTAACGAAGGGCCAGAGCCAAAAGGTCCAAGAGTCAACTAAATTTACCTGGAATCTGAAGAGCCAGGAAAATCTCAGTGTTTATGGGAACAGACAAAAGACACTGGCAGCAAGAAGCCACAGATGCTGAGCCAGTAGGCAGAGTTTTCAAGAGAGTGTTTATAAACGTGCTTCAAGAATCAAAGGCCAGAACTAGGCATGGTGACACATGCCTTTAATTTAAGCACTCCAGAGGCAGAAGCAGGAGGATCTCTGAGTTCAAGCCCTGCTCTTAGTCTACACAGCAAGTTCCAGGATAGCCAGGGCTACAAGAAGAAACCTTTTCTTAAAAAATAAAAAAAATAAAAATTAAAGGCCAACAGTCTTGGCTTGGTGAGATGGCTTAACAGGTAAAGGTGCTTTACACAAGTCCTGAGGTCCGAGTTCAAGTCACAGGACCCTCATGAGAGAACTGAGTTAACTCTCCACATGTTATTCTCTGACCTCCACACTCAAGCTGTGGCATGCATGCATGCATGTGTACACACACACACACACACTATATTTAAAATTTATATTTATTATGTATACAGTATTCTGCCTGCATGGCAGAAGATGGCATCAGATCTCTGTATAGATGGTTATGAACCACCATGTGGTTGCTGGGAATTGAACTCAGGATCTCTGGAAGAACAGCCAGTGCTCTTAACCTCTGAGCCATCTCTCCAACCCCCCCTCACCCCCACAATACATTTTAAAAAGGTAAACACTCTTTAATTAAAAGACAAAAGGCTCATCACAAAAACAGAAAACTGAAAGATGAACCAATTGGAAATCTCAGAACTGAACAGGCTAAATGGAACTAGCTCACTACATGGGCTCAACAATAGCAATTAAACGGTAAAGATGACAATGAACTTGAAGACTTATCATTAGAATGTACCTAGAGTGAACAACCCAGAGAGAAAAGATTTAATAGGAAAGACCAGACCTTGCAACCCATGAAACAATACCAAAGGGCCTCATGTTTTCGTCATCAGAATCTCAGAGAACAGGAGGAAAGATGAGTGCACAAAACGAATTTGAGGAACCAGTAGGAAAAAGGTTCCCAACTTTAGCAGAAGACATGGATATATAAGACCCACTGAGCCATAGAACAGCTTCACCCAGAGAAATCTGCACAGAGAGACATCAATCAAACCATGAGCATCAGCCACAAAGACAAATCCTAAAGCAACCAGAGAAAAACGATACATCTCTTACAGGGGAACCATGGTATAGGTGACAGATGATTTTTTTTTTTTAAACCAGCTGTTATGGAGGTTAGGAGAAAATTGGAAAATTTTAAATGCCAAGAGAAAAGAATTGTCACCTCAATTCTACATTCTGTGGAAATGTTACTCAGGGATAAAGATATTCTCAGATGAAGAAAACTTCAGAGATCACCTCTGTTGTGTTCCCTCTACAGGTTGAACTGGGTTGGAGGGCAACTTGGCAGAGCATGACTAAAGAAAGAGCAACAGGGGTGGCCAATATTTATGTCTGGGAAAACATGTATTCTCCTGGGTTCTTTAAAATGTTAGACAGTTAACACCAAACACTGTAACATTGAATTTTCAGTGTGTGTTCTGCTATCATTTATAGGGGAATTATAGCAACAGCCCATGAGGGAGGGCAAGTTTCCACATTACATTTGTGTTGTGATTTGGATGTTGAAATGTCCCCTGCCAAGCTCATGTGCTTGGTGGCACTACTGACCGAGAGTGGATGATGAGGGCTCTGACTTCATTAGGGACCCAGCCATCGATGGATTCACTACTGAATGGATTTGTGGGAAGTAGTAGAAGCCAGAAGGTGATTGGAGGAAATGGATTCTAGAGACAGAAAAGGGTTATTGTGCCCCTCCCTTTGTTTTTCTATTACCTTCCTGATACCACTGGTAGGCAGTTTTCCTCTGTGCCCACACACAATGACGTTTCCCTCCATAACTGTTTTAGTTGGGTTTCTATTACTAAAATATTGTGATTTAAAGCAAGTTGGAGAGGGAAGCGTTTATTTACTCTTATACCTCCAGGTAACCAGCTATCTCTGAGGAAAGCCAGGGCAGGAACCCAAGGAAGGAACTTGGATGCAGGAACTACTGCAGAAGCCATAGAGAGATTGCTGCTTTCTGGCCTGCTCCCTGCTCCCCATTGCTTGCTCATCCTGCTTTCTTATATCAGCTAGAACCATGGACACGGATGGGGTGGTACTGCTCTCACTGGGTTGGGCTTTCCCACATCAATCATTAACTGAGAAAATGACCTATAGATTTTGCCTATAAGCAATCTGATGGAGAAGGCATTTTTCACTTGACATCCTCTTCTCAGATAACTCTAGCTTGTATCAAGCTGAAAAAGAAACAAAACAAAAACAAATAAAAAATAACCAGCACAATACCCTTATGCTGCGAGATGAGCAGCTTCCCGCCATGCTCTCCACCACGGGGTGAACAGCATTCCTTTGTGGATCTACATCATTAGTGGGCAGCTTTCCCTGTGCCCTGACACCAGGAGCTCAGCAGCGCTGTTCCATGCTTGTCCACCACGATCAGTTTATCTTACTATGGGACTAGAAGCAATGGCTCCAGATCAGCAAGGGCTAACACCCCAGAAACTGGCCTAAATGACTCTTTCCTCTTTACAGCTGTTTCCTTATGTATTTCATCACAGTGACAAAAAACCAATGTCCACAATATGGAGGTGACAACACAGTAATATTAAGTGGGACTATGGAGAGTTAAGTGTGCACACTGTCATCCCTACAAGAACCACCGAGATGGGGGGAACCCCCACAAAGCAGAGGTAGTGAAAAACACAGTAGGTAAATTAAAATGGAACACAAATCACTGTTCATATTCACGCAACCTATAAGAAGTCAGGAAACGAGGAAAAAGAGGGGAAAAAAAGACTGGTGGAAAGAATCGGGAAACTGATAAAATGGAACTCAATGCAAGCATCAAAAATTGTATCAAACATTAGTGTTCTGACAGTGACATCAGTGTAGATGACATCAGAGTGGACATTAGAAAGCAGCTGCCTATAGAATAGGCACATCAAGCAAAACACTGTAGGCGCCTGAAAGCACAGAGAAATATATACTACGAAACTAACTACTGTGTTAAGACTGAGAGTCCCTGTTAGCATCAGATGAATACACGAATAGCCATGTGGTGGTTTGAATGAGAGTAGCTCCCACAGGGTCATATGTTTGAAGGCTTGGTCCCCAGCTAGTGTCCTGAGTTGAGATCCCAAGAGTTAAGGCCTCTAGGAGGTGAGCCCAGAATAGACTTTTCTAGAGGATAAAAGAAGATGCAGTCACTTGAAAACCAGAAAAGTCCTCCCCCTGGTTCCCATCCCCACCTGGATGCCAGACCTGATGCTACCTGGGCTCTCCTAGAGATGGGAGAGAGAAACATTTGCTGTCTGAGCTGCTCAGTCTGTGCCTCTCTGTTAAAGACCAAACTTGAGACAGGTAAAAGCAATCAAAACATACTCAGGATCAAAGAGCTACCTAAAAGGAGCCTACAATTATAAAGATTGAAGTTGTAGACCTATAAAAAGAAGTCTTACAAAAAGGGAATCTCCCAGTCAAAATAGTTTTCCTGCAAATGTTGGCAAAGTTTTTTTTTTTTTTCTTAATGCTTAGAAGAGTTCTTCACACTGTCGTCTAGAATATAGGAGAAAAAGGAAACTTCCAAACTTACTTAATGGAAGCGTCCAAGAAAGAGAAGCAGAGATCAATTCCCCCCTGAACACACACAAAATTACCTAATGCAATATTAGTGAATTGTTTCTAACAGTATATAAAAAGCATTTCACACCATGACTAAGAAGGGCTTATCACAGGGATGCCAAGCTGGTTAAATATTTGAAAATTAAACAATGTAGGCTGCCATAATACAGCCTCAGTAGAGGTTGATTATATTAACATAAATGATTCTACTAACTAATGCAGGAGACACACTTAACCTTGGCAAGTGAGAAAACTCAGAGGCCAGAGGGACCTTCCTCACTCTGATAAAGGGTACTTGTTATATAAAAAATTAAGGGCTGATATCTTGTGTTACAGGTGTAAGAACATACTAGTGAATATGTGTTTCCCACCTAAGATGAGGATAAGACTGTCCTGCTGCCTCTGGGAATGCTGGCCAAGACAGTTAAGGCAAGGAGAGTAATTAAAGGAATGCCAATTGAAAAGTAAGAAGTTACATTGTTCCTAGTCACAGAACAAATGCTTGTTTCCATAGCTGCGAAGAAACCCACTCTGGCAGCTAAGCTGCAGTTTAAGACAAAATGGCTAAGGGACACATGTCCCAGTCGATTCTATTTCCCTATACCTGCAACAAAAACTGGATGACCACTAAAAAGATTTTTAAGTGGCATCATTTACAGTAGCTCTGCAATGATGAAAGATAGGGTATACATTTAGCAAAAGCATGTACTGGTTCTGTATACTGAAAATTACAAAATGCTTATGAAAGAAACCAGCGAAGGTTTGTATAAATGGAGAGCCGTCAGGGGCAGCCTACATAAACAAAGGCACACATGTCAGGAGAATCAGAATGATAAAGATGCCAGCTTCCTTCAATCAGACCTATCGATTTAAGACAATTCTGGTGAAAATCCAGCAGGAAATTTTTTTCCCTTTAAAGCTCTAAACAAACAGCTTCCAAAATGCATTTGGAGAGAAAGGCAAAGGAATTAGATAGTCAAAACAATTTGAAAAAGAAGTTTTAAAGCCCACAACCCCAATTTGAAGGCTTATTATAAAGCTGCTGTAATCAAGCCATCGTGGTATTGGCAGACAGAACAACGGTATGCAGAGAGTGATTGCTGATCAATGAATGGGGAAGGAAGTCTGAAGCAGGCCTATGTGTGGAGGATTTGGCAGAGGTGGAAGAGCAATTCAAAGGAAAAAGGATAGCCTCTCTCCATCAGGAGTGGAACACTGGTGAGCCAGATACCCAAAGATGACTCTAAGTATCATTCCGTATGCAAAAATCCACTCAAGGCAGAACATAGATCCAGACGTAAAGCACAAAACCTTTAGAAAGAAACTTAATGGCCAACCGTTGTTGAAGGGCTCTAGCAGGCCCAAGCATGGCAAGCATGGCTCTGGCAGGCCTTGCCCTTTTCCCCCATTCCCTCTGCCTTGCTAAAATCTATTAGATTGCATTCCTAAGGCTGTCCACCAAAGTCTATCCCCTCATTTGGCCACATTCTCCTTCTGAGGCTGACCACTAAGGTCCAGCTATCAAAGTATGGAAATCCATCAATCAAAAGCCACCTTGTGGTTAACCTAATTAACATGCCCAATTAAAATCAAGCACCTCATCCTAACAGAGGGTCTCTCCTGGTACCATTATGAACTGCCATTTTCCTATGTGCCATGTCTCTCTCCTATCCAGAGGCAGTCCTTTGTCCCTCAGGACAAATATCTCTTCACCCTCTCCCCTGTTTCCTTCTCCCTCTGTTCCTGTCTTTGTCTCTTATTCCCTGCCCTTTGTCCATCTAGGGAAAATAAATCTCCTTTGTGCCAAGAACTTGGTCTTGGAGTGTGTGTGTGGTGGTTTGAATAGGTTTGATCCCTATAAATTCATGTGTTTGAATGTGTGGCCCATAGGGAGTGGCACTGTTAGGAGGTATGGCCTTGTTGGAGGAAGTGTGTCATTATGGAGGCTTTGAGGTCTCATGCATGCTCAAGTTATGCCCAGTGTAACCGTCTCCTGGGTGCCTTCAGATTAAGATGTAAAACTCTCAGCTCCTCCAACACCATGCCTGCCTGCACATTGCCTTGCTTCTTGACATGATGATAATGGACTAAACCTCTGAAACTGCAAGCCAGCCCCAATTAAATGTTTACCTTCATAAGCGTTGCCTTGGTCATGGTGTCTCTTCACAGCAATGAAACCCTAAGACAGGTTATCTAGTGCTGATTTCAAGGTCTTTTCAGTTGTAATGTGAGGCCAGGGGGATCCCAAATGAACTGTAATAAACAGGATGTCATCAAGATAAGCTCCCACTCAAGGAGTAAGGCTGCCAAGGGACTGAAAGGCAAGCTTTACACAGGGGAAAATGTTTACAAATCACATATATGTGAAGGGACTTGTATCCAGAATACACAAAGAGCTCTCTCAAGACTCAAGAAAAGAAACAACTTAACAGACAAATGGACAAAAGACTCAAGTAGGTGCTTCATCAAAGGGAACACATGATGTAAGTAAACACACAAAAAAGATGCTCTACATCATTAATTACTAGGGAAACGTAAAGCCACAATGAATGCCATATATATCAATCAGAGTGGCTAAAATAAACACTGACAATGTAAGTGCTGACAAAGATAGGGAGAAAGTAAATGCCACATCCTTTGTAGGTGGAGATCCAAATGGTTTTTACAGCTTTCTAGTAAATACACACATCAAGCCCCTCAGGCATATTATTCTTTGGTATTCCTCTAGAAAATTTATGTGGAGACCAAGACCTGTAGATGAATGTTCATTGTAACTTTGTATAACTCCACTTGAAACTGAAAACAATCTTATTGTCCTTCAAAGGCAAGTACCCAGGGCATACCCACATAATAGACTACTCCTTAGCAATGAGAGGAAAGAAATGATTCACAAAATGTGTTATGTGAGTCTCAAAGGCATCATGGAGTGACAAAAACCACACAGGGCTTCTCACCACACAGTGACATGTATTTCTATGGTACTTGTAGATAAGACAAAGAAATAGTGATTAAGAACAGGCTTGTGGTTCTCTGAGTGTGGGAGTCGGGGAAGATTTTCCTGTAAGGGTTAGCATGGGAGTTGTCTGAGGTAACACTGTTCTAGAGCGGTGGACACATGAATCTGGTGTGTTGAAAGTCACAGAACTGCACAGGCTGGAGAGATGTCTCCGTACTTTAAGAACACTGGCTCTTCTTGCAGAAGACACAGTTTGATTCCCAGCACCCACCTGGTGTCTCACAACTCGAAGTCTAGTTCTAGGGGACTCCAGCGCTGTCTTCCGGCCTCTGGCATTGCATGCACAGACATTCAAGCCATCAAAAAACAAACAAACAAAAAACAAAAAACAACAACCCCCCAAAAAAACTCCTACACATAAATTAAAATAAAAAACGAATAGAACTATAACATCAAGAAAGTCAAATTTATATTATATTTAAACAACTTTATAAAAGGGAAAACTAAGTGTTTTGATACTTCAGAGTCCCAATGAATGACACAAAGAGAGTTGCAGAGGAAATAAATTCTCAGGTCTAGCCACCAGGCAGAAGTTGCAGCTTTCATAGTCTAGAAGAAGATAAAATTCCTCTTTGTTCATCACTTCTCATCACCAGCCCAGGGGTTCAGTCTGATGGCCCAGGAGTCCTAGCTTAATCTGACCTCATATTAAAAATCTCCTTCTCCATATGAATCACCATCTCATCTCCTCCCCATCACTCTCCTCCAGCTCCCCCTCTGCTCATGTCAGAGACTTAGGGTGCCTCTTTGGTTCCATCTCCACCTCTTCCTGTCATTCCATAAGATGCTGCTCTACATTATGTGAATGTCCATCACACACCCCGCATCCCAGCCTCAGCCCAGATCTCCTCCCTATTCTCTGCTCTGGAACATAACAATGGCCTCTTCCAGCCCCAGCCTCCCACCACATCAGTCCTCTGGACTCACTGCATTCTCTGCACAGAGCCAGCACGTTCTTTCTGAAGCTCAGACTTCATGTCCCTGCTTGAAGCCACCATGGTTTCTTGGATGGAAGAGAACAGCTTCCTGCCAGCCTCACAGGACCTGCTTCCTTCAAACCTCAGCACACCAGCTCTGTGTCTCATTGCTGGGACAAAATACTTTACAAAGCAAATTAAGGCAGAAGAGCTTTATTTTGGTTCTGAGTTGAGGTACAGCCTATTATGGCAGGGAGGGCCTGGTGGCTACAGCTTGGACAAGTGGTCACCGTGTGTTTGGAGTTGTGAAGCACAGAGATGAATGCTGGTGCTAAGCCAGGATCCTCCATCCCCCATCCACTGTCTAGGACCACGGTTCTCAACCTTTATTTGTGTCCACAGCAAATAAAGTAGCAATGAAATAATTTTTTGGCTGGGGGTTGCCACGACATTAGGAACTTTAGTATTAAAGGGTTGCAGCATTAGGAAGGTTGAGAGCCATTGGTCTAAGACCTTAGCACATGGCACGGTGCCATCCACATGTAGTGGAGGTCTTCTCACTGCAGTTTACTTAATCCAGATAATCTCTCACAGACATGGCCAGAGGAGTGTCTCTGTCATGATTCTAGATGCTGTCAATTCATAGGAACCATCACATTCAGTTCTCTAGCCTCCTTTTAAAACCTTGCGCCTCATTATTCTTCCTCACAGAGTTCCATGACTCTGCCTCCCTTTAGTCTGGAACAATCTGCTGCTAAGGTTGGATTTTAGGTGACCGTTGTGGTAAAGGCTTGATCTCTGGCATGATGTTATGGGTGGGAAGAGAGGTAGAGCATGAGCTCTCCTGATTCCTGGGGATGTGCTGGTGATGAGGAGGGGAAAGAGAAGGGGGATGGGGATTATGAGGGGGAGAGGTCCGGTCCCATCTCCCTTTTCTTTTGATTATAGTCACGAGGTCAGCAACTTGGCTCTGTCATGTGCCCAGCTTTGATGTGGTACCTCAGTCCCTAATGCAATGGGGACCATCAGTCCTGGATTGGAACTTCCCAAACTGTGAGCCAGGAGGAACTTCTCCCCAAGCCAGTAGGGCATCAAAGGTGTTTGCTGTGGGGGATGGGATGATGCCTAGTGCAGTTCCATCCCCTTTTCTTGGTTACCTCCTGGTTTTCTTTTAGGCTCATCTTGGATATCATCTCTTTCTAGAAGTTCTTCAGGACCTCCTGTCTCCCAGACAGCTTAGGCATCTCTCCCTGTCTCCCTGCCCACCTAGCCTCTGTCTCACTTCCCTTGCAGCCTGGTCAGAGGACACAGAGACAGTCTTCAGAGAATGTGTCTGGAGCAGGGTCTGGGTCTGATCACAGGGACCAAGGCATTAGTTCCCAACCCCTCTGTGCATGTCTGTGGGAGCCATTCAGGAAATCTAATAAGTAGATTACACAGGATCTCATAAATCTCTACTCTCCTAGGCTTTCCCAAGCTCAGCCTGTGTCTGCTGGTTCAATGTCTACTTGGGTGGTAGAGAAAAGGGATTCAAGTCCCTCCCTCACTGTGGTTTAGTCATAGCCCTTTGACGATGCTTGATTTGTGTAGGGAGGAGGAGGACCATAGAAAGTCAAAAAGTCTTGAATTTGAATCCTACCTCCATTTCTTCTGTTACTTGGGATACACTGTTGCTCTCTCCAGCCTGCAGTTTTATGCATCTGATCAGGCTAATAGAACTTGTCTGGCCCATTTCTTAGGATGGGAAGTCTTAGATCTGGGTGAGAAGTCAACCTTGAACCAGTGGGATACCTCTAAGGGTGATTGAGTCGGTAACTCACCTGTGGTTAGCAGTCACTTGTCCCCTCTCTTGAAACAGTCATAGCAAGGAGAGAAAAGGTATTTGGGGAGCCCCTCCCTTCTCTCACCCACCTCTTAATTGCAGGGTGGGCAGCTGCCATCACCCCTTTCCTCTCCCACATTTGGTTCAAACCCCTAATTTGTCAGTCAGGGAAGCAACCAAGCATTAGCAATGGGTGGAACATGCCAGGCAAGAGTGGCATTCACTCCGCCAGCGGTTAGGGTGTGGAAGGGTGACATATGATTACCACAAGGTGGAACTGGGGTTAGGGTGGTATCTTACCTCTCTTGGCCTCTCGTTTCTGTACGCAGAGAACATTCTGGAGGGAGGCAGGTGGCCGCTCACAGTGGGCTCTCTGCTTTTCTCTAATAGTCACCATTAATAAAACATTGCATTAAACTCAAGCTCAGAGGGGATAATTGGAGCCATTTGTCACATCTCCAGGCAGAGAGAGGGTTGACTCCTGGGTATAGTGGCTGGTGTTTAGGTAATTTGAGGTAAACTGAGGACTTGTGGGAGCTAAGGATCTGCAGAGGAGAAAGTGCCTAAGAAAAGGTCTCAGGCTAGAGACTCTAACCCTCCCCTTCCCCAACCCAGGACAGCAAGGACCTCCCTTCTGCTTCTCACAGTACCCATGAGGGCATGCCCAACTGCCAACAGGATAGCTGGAGTGCTGGCCTCACTACTTTCCAGCTCAGCACATCCTTTTTCTGAGGCTTAGTTTTCTTATCTGCTCAATGGACATGATCCTATAGATGGGCTTTGGTAAAATCATCTAATGCATTGGGGTGCCCAGCAACCAGGGAACACTCTCTGTTAACTGCTGTTAACAGTTTGCCTGGATGATAGGGCATGGAACATGGGCTCTGGTGATTCATAGAGTAAGGATCATGATTATAAAATCTAAAGAAGAACAATGGGGCTAGACAGATGGCTCAGTAGATAGAGAGCACTTTCTGCTCTTCAAGAGGACCTGAGTTAGGTTCCCAGCACCCATATTAGGTGGTTCATTCGAGTTCCAGGAGACCCTACATCCTATTCTGACCTCTGTGGACACACACACACACACACACACACACACACACACACACACACACTATTGAGTAACACTATTCCTGGGAGCTGTGAACAAATGTCCACTCAGCCTAGTCAGGGAACTGATGACAGATCGAAGTAAATATACCACATATCCAGCCTGGTGAGCCAATGAGTTTTGCTGGGCTTCCTTATAGTAATATGGGTGAGGAGTTACTTACAGTAGCAGAAATGACTCAAAGACAGTCGTAAGTAACACCAAAAATCACAGATGGCTGGGTTGTGTGTGGGGGCTCTGCTGGCTGATTTCCATGTTATTCTATGGGCTACCTCCTCTCTCTCTGGGATGATTAGGCCTTAATAAATAACATTTCTCCCTGATATTGTGCCATCATTAATTCTGCTTAGCTCTCCTCCGAGAAGATTTTGTGGAAACACTCTCAGTGCTGCTATTTAAAGCTAAATTAATTCGGCTGATTATTTCTGTCCAAGTAGATTTGTGCTCAGGCGACCAGGGCCAGCATGGGGGAAGGGTGAGATGAGAGTCCCCTTCTTTAGGGCTTGACCAAAGCTTCTTCCATACTCCGAAGCTGGGACTTGAGTTCTCCCTGGGTGGTGCTGAGGGTTTCTGATATTGATTTGTCAGGGCTGCAGGGTTCAAATCCTTCTATCTTCACCTAAGCGGTGGGTGATCTGAGGAGGATCCGTGGGCTGCTTGCCCTCACTGCATCTTTGTAAGGTGTGGACAGGTGCCAGGTCCTCAGAGAAGGCACAGCCAAGATGTTAGGTTTTGTGGAAGAAATCAAGAATCTTGTAGAAAAAAACAAAAATGATTTCAGGACAAGCCCTGAGGTTTCTCTGTGTCTATAAACACAAGGGTCTTAAATTCCCCAGTCTCATCTATACAATCAATCTATACATAGACGAGGTTGTCATACTCTGGTAAGTCTCAGAAAAGAGTTCTGCTACAAGTGCTGCCTAATGCTGCTGAGTTGCCTCAGATGGTGCAGGTGGCCTCACACAGCAGGGTTCTTGGTAGCAGAGCAGAGTTCCCTGAATCCAGATCTCTACAAACTCACCGAAGGCTTGACACAGCTAAGCCCAATTCCAAGGAAAGAGAATGAATTCCACGTAGCCAAGCAAGTTGCTATAAAAACAAAATGGGGTTATTTGGAACAAAATTAGTTTCTGTACATCAATATTGGGATGGCTAACAAAGCCCAGAGCAGATTTCTAAGAAGCTAAGTGGAGGTCGTCAGAATTGAGTGGAGTTCTGCTTAAGAGAGCCAACGCTGGGTCCCAGAAGAGCTTTGGTGGCGGATGCAGAGTTTTGTTTGATGATGGCATACTTAAGTGTTTGGGGATATGAGGCAGGTTTCTAGAGGGCAAGGAGGGGCTCTGTGTACCCACTTCGTCGTGGATAAAGCAAGGGTTTGCATAACAAAGCAGGCTTTTCTCAGGGCGTTGAGAGAGACAGTTCTAAGGGACAAAACAGCAGCCTTGCATGTATGCTGAGAGGTAAGGCAGGATGCTGAGAGAGGACAAAGCACAGCATACCTTGTGTGACAGTGTCCAGGCTAGGTGCTTGTGTGCACCCTAGCTCCAAGGGAGGCTAGAAACAGACTAGGTACTTGCACCGTAGCTGCAAAAAAAGGCTAGAAATACATTGTCAGATTTGTTCAGTTTTTATGATGAAAAAAAAAAAAGGAGGTTGTTTGAACAGAAGAAGGGAGTTTGGATGCAGGACACTGACAAATTTCCATGGCACCTGCCTTCAATCGCATCACACTTATTCCTGCCACAGGACCTTTGCTCCTGTTTTATCTTCTTTTCTTCCTCTCTGCCTTGTCTTCCTCCTACCATTTATCTGCAAACACTCCATACATACACTGAATTAAAATACGAAGAGTATGTAGAGGTTTGCCTCAGATCCCCTCATGCAAATACTTTTTGTTTGTTTGTTTAAAACAAGCTTTCATGTAGCCCAGGCTGGTCTTGAACACACTATGTAGCTGAGGATGACCCTGACTTCCTGGTCCAGCCTCTTCCTGTGCCATCTCACCAGCATCATGCAATCGCTGTATTAACTCATTGCCTTACCCTTCACCACAATCGAGCAGGCTTGGGATACAGGCTTACCCAAGCATCTGCCAACAACCACTTCCTCTCCAGGTGGTTTTGTTCAGCTCTGTGCCTAGAACTATGCTTCAGCTCCTTATAGAGATGGCCCTGAAGTCTGTATCCACAGACTCCAAATCCTTCCTGGGCCCTGGACACCTCTTCCTTCAGGCCATGTGTGCCCTAGATTGAGTTCTCTACCTTCTTCCCACTGTATAGGCTCACATCCTAGGTCATGTGGGGTGGTAGCTGTGTTGCTGGACTCTTCATCTTCCAAGAAAGGCATTTTAGAGTCTCTGCAGACTTGTCTTTATTCCTAATTTATTGTTTTTAATTTAGGGAGGGGAAGCTGGGGGTGTGTGGGACTCAAGATCTCCCACACGCTAGGCAACTACTCTGCCATGGAGCCCCACCCCCTACTTTCATGTTCTTTTTATCTCCTCACAGGTGAGCTGCAGTGACAGGCTGTGGTGCTGCAGGTGGCAGATCCCATTATCACTTGAATCCAAAGTCAAAGTGACAGTGGCTTCAACAAGATCCAAGATTGTCTTCTTCTCAGGACCACAGGCTGTCCTGTGTAACAGGTGTCCTGGGGTGCTTGCTTCACTGCTCCCTAGGCTGTTGCCCTTCTTTGTGTGGTCACCAGGACTCAGCACTGTCCACTAGGGTCTGGCCTTCCACCAGCAGGAAGGGAGAAAGGCAGCAGGGAGCTGGACAGCCGCATTGCCACCTGCTCTAAGAGCACAGGCCAGACTCAGGTCTCCCACACTGCTGGCCAAAACTCAGCTGCAAGGGAGGCTGGGGCATCTAATTGGCTCTAGAGATTCTGTCAGAATGGAGAGTTTCTGTTACCGGTGAAGAAGGTAGGCAGTCAGAAGCCTCTGCCAAATAACTGAAAAAGCATGAACCCTAACCCATCCCTTAAGGAGGCCTGCTGGAAGTCAGAAGGTATCCGGTTCTCACACTGAAGTGCCAAGGCAGGCATGGCCGCCCCAAGAGAGGAGCCTCTAGTGAAGCTGTTCTGTGTTCTGTTGACAAAGCTCAGAGAGATGGTAGATCCAAAGCCAAAGCCAGTAAGCCTGCTGCTGGAACCCACAGGCTTTGTGTCACAGCACACAGGAGGGATGAAGGGGGCCATAGTCTGCTTTCTTCACAGATCTACTCACGGCACATAGGCAGTACGAGCCGAGTCATTGTTATTTCTAGAAGGAATTTCTGGTCTGGTCTTGTCTTACCATTGCCTCTTGTGCTTAGTCAAAACATTGTTGGCCCTTTCCTGTCCTGTGAGCGTGCGACAGTGGCAAGTGGCATCCCCTTCTCACAGCCCAGCATTATTAGCAGAGAGCCAGCAGTTCAGGTCAGGCCCCTCACTATTCCTGTGCATATGGGAGGGGCAATAAATCTCACAGGAAGGGGTGCTTTGCCAGAGAGACAACTCAACTAAGAAATCCTATCTGCCAGATCTCCAGTGGGGCTGCTCCTCCTTTTGCTGCTCAGGAGCCTGAGAACTTTTTCCTCCTGTCTGTAACACGACTAACTATCCCCCAGCCTTCTCTGTTCCGGGCCATTTATTTATCTTAGAACAATGTGGAACAGGACTCCCTTATTCTCACTATTTCACTGATCAGGTTGTCAGGGGAAAGAGTGGTTAAGTAATTTTCCCAAGATCACATAGAGAGGGAGCTTGCTGAAAGCTCGAGGCTACACCTGGAAATGCTCCATATTTCCTCAAATACTTTCACACTTTATAGCCCAGGGTGAAGCTATGATTTAGCTTGACTCAGGTTAAGACTCACAGTCAGATGAAAAACATCAGAGAGGTTCCTAATCCTCCCTAAGGTCCCAGCTGGCTGTGAGGCTCTCCCAGTTCCCGCTGTCCTCAGGGACCCAGCCCCTTGCAGCCTTCCTTCCCTCCTGCAGCAGCTGCAGCTGTGCTTGCGTGTCAGTGATGGGAATGGTGGGTGTCGCGTGGGAGAGGAGGGCTGTTTATTTACGACGTGACAATTTTGATGTATTTGCAAGGGAGGGGGAACCAGCCCAGCACCACACAATTAAATTAAAAGACCACCGGTTGTGGGCGAAGCTCATCTATGGCTGGCTTAGAATCAAACACATCAGAGAAAGACACAAATTGCTTCTCAGCTTCCAACACCCACTTCACCCCACAGCTCTTACGCCGCTCTCTGGGGGACAGCTTGGCCAGGACTGCACCCCAACAGGCCTTGAGTCAGGCAGGGCAGTGGGTGCTGGGGTAGCTGCTCATTCTTTTGCTCTTGTCCTGTGACGGTCCTGAGGATAGCATCCTGCACGAATGGGTCCATTTCGCTGCTGTCCAGGTTAAAAGCATGGCTGTGATTATTATTTATCTCATGTGGCAACGGTCTCCCACCTAGCCTCCTTGTCTCCAGTTTTGCCCTATTGGATCTATTTTACATTTAGCTCCTGTCTGTAGAGATCAATTCTTTGACATGTCCTGCAAAGCCCCTGTATCTGATAGATTTCTGCTATGATAATGCCATATAACAACAAATAATCCCCAGCTCTTCAAGACTTAGAACTACAAACACCATTCTCAGGCACAGGCTTCGGGTGGAGCTGGGGAGGCAGCTCTGTTTGAAGCCAAAGGTTGGCTTCAGATCTGAGCCCATGACCTCATTTTGGGGCCAGCAACTCTCCAAAGCGTATTCTTCCATGGTAGACAGCAGAAGTCCAAGTGGTCTAGCTGAAGACGGCTTCCATCAAGGCCTCTGACTAAGGCATGGATGGCCCTTCTGCACCTCACAGTCTCAGGATAGGATATTGATTGCTGCCTACTGATCTTGCTGGTTTTCAATATGAGATCTGCAGAGTAAGCCCCGTAGTCATGCTCAGTAGGACAGGAGCATGTGTCCCACCCAGTCTCATGACAAAAAGAACAGACTTGTAATTTTATTACAGGGAGGAGCCAGAGCACTGGGAATATTAATCTAATTTGCTGACCCATTTTTAACTGTGGCTCTCAAATGTAGTCTAGTCTAGCATGCATTAAAGTGCCAGCTTGGCCCCATCCCAGGGTACAGAATGAGGAACCTGGGCTGGGGCTTGGCAGTCTGTTATCTATCCATCCCTCCATGTGATGCCAGCTCCAGCCTCTGGAGTAAAAGCTTGACACCCACCCCCTGCTTCTCTGTATGTGCACAGGACGCAGATCTGTGTGCTCAGTCCATCAAGACGGAGTGCGTGGTGGCTGTTTGATTGGGACCAAGAACCCAAATGCCCAGGACTGCAGCATGAATGTCCTGTCCTATACCTCACAATCTCAGGATAGTGTATTGATTGCTGCCTACTGATCTTGCTGGTTTTCTATATGGAATCTGCGGTCTCTGCCCTGGGAACCAGCTCTCCCAGAATGCACTGCTGCAGCTGTGGCTACACAGGGATTATGAGTGGGCAGGACACTTAGGCTGGAGGTGTGAGGAGGGGATGGCCAGGAGTGGATGAGGCACATGAGACCATGGTTTAGGAAGTCTGGTTCAGGTTGGTGCCCAGCTCTGTAGGGCTTGTGTTGCTTATTTTATGTTAGCCGAATGGCCATCAGATTGAGGGGTTCAAAGTGAGCTACTTCCTCCATCAGACTGGATGCTTATTTGAATTAGGAGCTCCTGGTCAGCAGCATCATCTCTGCCCCATTATAACAAGGACCTCCCTCCAAAATGGGCTGTGTGTGCCTTTTCCAGCAAACCATGAATTCCTGGAGTTGGGACTCAAGCATCCTGATTGGAGATATGGGCTGTGTCCTTTCCCACTGTCTCCAGGAAGAAGCAAATTACTTCCAGTGCACTTTCTAGTTGTATGTGTGTGTTATATGTATGTGTGTTATATGTACGTGTGTGAGGATGTGATGTGTATGAACACATGTGTGTTATATGTGTGAGGATGCATATGTGAATACACATGTGTTTTGTGTATGTGTGTGTCTGTAAGCCCAAGGACAACCTCAATTGCTGGTCCTCAGGAATCCAACTTTCTCTCTCTCTCTCTCTCTCTCTCTCTCTCTCTCTCTCTCTCTCTCTCTCTCTCATGCGCGCGCTCCTTGAGACAGTCTCTCACAGTCGCCTGAGACTCATCAGGTTGTCTGCCAGCCTCGCTGGCCAGTAAAGCTGCATAGAACTGCCTGCTTCTGCATCCTCAGCACTGGGATTACAGGTGTTACCCACCATGACAGACATCTTTATTTTATTTTAAAGATGAGTTCTAGGGATTAAACTCAGGTCCTCATACCTGTAAGTCTGAGTTATCTCCCAGTCTCTCTCAGTTTGCTTTCAGTAGTTAAGCTATGGAGGGCATCTTTTTGTCCCTCTACCCTCCAGGGCAAGACTCCTTCCTCCTATCTCGAGTCCCTGAGCAGGCAGCTAGCCCAAGGATGAAGCACTTGCAGTGGACAGGAGAGGGCTGAGAAGCAGCACTGGGTGCTGGGAGGAAGGCTCCCATGCAGTTGGCAGGCCAGATGGATGCTTCTCTCTAATCTTTTCCTTCTGGCTGACAGGTACATTTCAAGGGAAATTGAATTGCGCATTCAACTTCACTTATACTTACTGTGGTCTCATCTGGCTGGCAGTGGGCAGGAGGCTTTGATGTCTGCTTTTGGTACCCAAGCCTGCTTAAGCCTTTTCTCTTTGAAGCCAGGGAGACACGCCAGGGAGGAAGCTGACTTGCACTCCTCCAGCAACTTACTTAGTCTTTGGAGATCTTTCTCCCAGAGGCTCCTAGGTCTTTAGCCAATGCTCTGTCCCTTCAGCCTTCTAGCATGCTTAGGTAAAGCCGAAGGAAAGCTTCCTGAAGACTCTCCCTCACAGAAGAGATGGGCAAAACCCCAGTAGGTTTCCAAGCTGGATTCACCAACCCCAACTCTTTATGCAAAGCCAGGGAAGCCTGCATTTCCCAAAGGCTTTTCTAGAGTGGCTCCATCACTATCCTTTCCTCACAAGCCACCCACAAAGTCATCCCTTTGGGCCCCTTGTTCTTTAAAAAATTTTTTTTAATCAATTAATTTATATGACATGTAGCTGGCCTTTGGCTACTTTGTGGATTCATCTTCTTTCCACCTTCCTCCACCTTTCAACCCTCTAATACTAGATAAGAGAGAAAAAAGGATGAGAGGAAAGAGATCCGTGAATAAAGTCAGATGTTAGAAAGAGGGTGACATTATCATTGGACTACTTCCTTCTGATTAGAGGCATCAAGTTCCTTGGGGCTGGTTTTATCTTCGCTTTTAGGTTATCTAATTTCTTCTTGTTGTTTCTTTGTGTATGACTACTTAACAAACCACAAACAACAACAACCAACAACCCACCCCAACTCTTGGAGGCAACAACTAATAACCTACCCCAACTCTCAGGGGCTCTAGCAAAATTCTGAAAAGTTCCCAGAATTCCAAATGTCACACCATCACAGAAACTATCTGCTACGAGCAAAGTCATGCCTCTGCTAGAGCATGAAGCAAATCATACTCAGCTGCTGCAAAGCAGCCCTGTACTCCATATCCACTACTTCTGTGTTTTGTAAAGACACCAAAATTCCAAAATTGTCACTCCAATTATGCACACTGGTGTTCTGTTTACATATATGTCTGAGTAAGGGTGTCAAACCCCTGGGAACCGGAGTTACAGACAGTGGTCTCTTAACCACTGAGCCATCTCTTTAGCCTCTTTATTCTTCATATAGGCAAATTATGTTTTCTTAATCTCATGTGAAGAAAGCGCATCTGTCTTCAGTGTTCCATGTACCCACAGTGCCCTGGCCATGCAAATGCAGCCCAGGCTGCTGGAACTGCTTCCCCAATAGGTCACATTGATCCCTTAAACCCCTATTGCCTAGAGATTTGCAAGGGAGCAGAAGCCACTTTGGACCCTTCTTTCTACTTTTGATGCATCGTTCTCCCAAAGCCCTTAGCCTGAGGCCATGCCCTCGCCTGTTCCTTTCAGGCTTCTGGCAGCAGCAGAGGTCCCCAGCTTTGGAAAGGCTTTATGGAGGAGAATGAACCATGCGTACAGCAGTGGGCTTCATCTTTCTGCCTGGCTAGACCTGAGGAGTACGTCTCTGCTCACCCAGCCTGGCCTGCACTCTCTGGGATGTAGGTGGCTCTTTTGAGGGCAGAGTCTGTGTACCTCTACACATTCGCCCCAATTCTCTCTGTACCCAGTTCTAACATTTCCAGGAAAGATAGGAAAGGGTATGGCCCCAAGAACCTAGTACCCAGGGTCTCGGGAAAGAGAAAGGCCTGAACTTAGAGAAAAGCATGGATTTGGGGAACAGGGAGTGTGTGTGTGTGTGTGTGTGTGTGGTGTGTGTGTAGTTGGTGTCTCAGCCTCAGATCTGAGGGCCCTCCTTGTGATGGAGAAGACAGTTTATGGGGTAGAATAGACCTTTATTATAGCATAGCATCCTTGGCCCCCAAAACAGGCAGCACAGGTGTTGTATGACATCACTGAATTGACATAAGCTAGCAGAAGGAGCTCCCTGGAGTATCTCTTCTGGGGTTTGAAGAGCTCAGGACCAGGATGACCTTCAGGATGTCTCAGTGACAGGAGCCACTCCTTTGGCCAGTGCTGGGCTGTGAGGCCTCATAGAGGCATAGCATGGTGTGCTGAGCTGAAACAGTCACTTGAACTCTTCACCTCTTAAGTCCTTTCCATTACAGGGGAACTTGAATCCTACCTGCCTAATAGCTGACACAACATGGTGGGGCCCCCATTAGCTTAAAGCGCTCTGGGCAGCCCACCCACCCAGGGCAGCCTGTTAATTCCAGCTGTGCTGGCAGCAGGCTGAGCCCTTGCCCACCAGCTGTGTGCACCAGCTGGGCCTAAGTAAAAGTTTCTAGTGACTTGACTGGGAAGGGCTCTAGTGGAAAGTAGGCCTCCTTGGAGCACCAAGGTTGCAGTAGGAGGGAGCACCCGCACCAGCCTCTGCTTAAGAATAGACAGAGTCATTATCCAGCAAATAATCGGCATAATCCCGGAAGACACATGGTTCCCCTCCGGTGCCTTCAATCACCCCTGAATGGGAGCGGAAACCTGCACAAGCATCAAGCCCACGCAGGTGGAAGCTGACAGCTCCCTCTCCGGTCTGCTCCTAGCAGCCTGCTCCTGGCTCCCAGGAAGCTGGTTTGCAGAGCCAGGCCTCACTAACTCTCAACCTGCTGGGGAGGTGGGATCCCTGGTTACTAGGGAGGTGTCCTTGTTTGCTTTCCTGTTGCTGTGAGCAAAAGCAACTTTGGAGGAAAGAGAGGACAGGGTAGCAGCTCAGAGTAGAGACCCAGAGGCAAAGTCTTGAGCAGAAACTTCGGAAACACACTGCTTACTGCCTTGCTCCTCCTGGCCTGCTCATCAGTTATTTTTCAAGTACATCTCAGGCCTATCTGCCCAGGGATGGCACTACTCACAGTGGGCTAGACTCTCCTACATCAATTTGCAATCAAGAAAGTGAACCACAGACACGTTCGCAGGTCAATTAGATGAAATTCCTCAACTGAGATTCCGTTCCCAGGTTTCTGTCAAGTCGGCAAAACTTCTTACCAGCACAACAGGCACACCAAGGGCAATGGTCACATCCAGATTCTGGCTGGGTTGCACACCAGCAGCACCTAAGGGGGGTGTCATCAACTGTGGTAGGACAATGACTACATGAATACTTCATTTAGCAGAGGTTGCATGAAGTGACGTATGGAGTACCTGCATATGTCCTTACCATGGTGGTGAAGCCCGTCGGTCTCTGAACTGTGTTTAGATACACGATGTCATCTTAGGCTATGCATAGCGAGAGAGATAAATACCCATGAGACCCAGGAGATGCTCACTCATCTGTTCCTTCATCCCCTACTTTTCACAATTGGTACTGGATCAAGGGACTGAACCTCTTTAATGGCCCAGAGTCTATGCGAAGGAGCCCTTCAGAGAGAGGGAATGCAGGATATATTTCTATATCTCAGACTTCCATGGGTTGATTTGCTTGATGGTGTCCCACCTGCCACATGCAGGGAGGACATAGAGTCCCCAGTATAGACTTCCTGGGATTTTCTCTGGGGTCCATGAGGTGACAGGGCACAGGAGTCTTTGACTCCCAGAGACAAACTTTCAATTGAGATGGAGGTGTCCCCTAAACGGTGGGAGCTTGGCTGCATCTGGCAGCCATTTCCAGGGATCTACTCTGAAGAATTGCAAGAGGCCATGCCTACTTCCCCAGTGAGGAAGACAGGTGTGAAGCATCGTGCATGGAGCTGCTGACACCCCACAGGGATGTGTAGCCCTCAGACTGTGAGATGGGGTAGACAGAACATAGGTCAGAGTCAGACAAGCTGGGTTCAGACTCTGACCTGCTACTTCCAGATGGCATCTATCACAGGACCTCCTGCCTTCCTCTTGGGAGCATGGGAGTTAAAAGCAGCTGACAACGTGAGAGGACACAGGAAGAGCTGATCTCTTCCTTCCTTCCTTCCTCTCCCTAGTGGGCCTCACTAGGGTTCCTGAACTATCCCAGGAATCTACTTATCTAATGCTGTGCTCTGGCCACCTATACACACCCAGACATGATGCCCTTTAAAAGCAAACCTTAAGGTCTGTTTTGAGGAAACAATCTTTGGAGAATTCCGTTTCCTTGTAAACATCTATGTGCAGAAACTAGGGAGATGGCATTGACTCAGAACCTTATTCCAGGAACCAGACTGGAACAGTCAGGCTGACTCCACAGGTGCACGCAGAGCCTGCAGAGGGATGAAAGCCAGGACTGGTTGCTTCATGGGGGTTTGCGGACCCAACTATGCTATCCCGCAGCCCCCAGCTTCTCCATTTCTAGGTAGCCAGGTAGAGAGGTAGAATACAGGCTTTAGGATCATGTGAGTCCCAACTCTGACACCCATGGGTTCTGTGACTATGGGAGAGGAAATGAAACTCTCTGAACTTCAATGTCCACGTCAGCCGGAAGAGATAACTACAGCTGTCTGAGCCCAGTGGAGCACAGAGGAAATGAGGCCAAGTCTATGAACTCCTCAGCTTAGAGCCTGGCACAGAATAGGTGTTTGGTGAATCTTCTCAGCATTCGAGATGTGTTTGTTGAACCTGGGTGAAAGTTGATTCTCCCTGATGGGTGAGGCCCAGAAAATAACTAATATTTCATCCCTTCCCTTCAGGACCTCTGTGGAAGGAGATACCCTTCCTTCTCTGTCCTGTTCTGTCCTGTGGTAGGACAGGAACAAACTGGACACTCAGCAGTCCCCTAGCTGGTTCCTATGGGGAAGCTTGCATCCTCTCCTTCCCATCTTGTAAGCTGGGGTTCCTGTGTCTCTATCACCCCAGTCCTTGTCTGTTTTTAACCTCCCAGCTGAGTGGTGACCCTTTCTAGAACTTTATTCCAAATCCTTTCTATTTTGAGCCCTGCTGAAAAATGAGGAGCCTGTGGGGAGCCAGATGTGTCTGAGTCTTGCTCATGCTTCCACACTGGGGAAGCTCCCCACACATACTGAGTTTCACCCCTGTCTCTCCTGCTATTTAGCTATTTAGAACCCTGCCTTTATTCCCTCTAACCATGCAGAGCTCAAGGTCAGGTTAAAAAGAAAGGATTTTTTTTTTTTAAAAAAAAAAAAAAAGGAAACGAGCAGGCATGGGGCAGATTGGCTTCAGGCAGAGAAGGAGGGCTGGGGTGAGCAAGGATGCAGTGGCTCAGGCTGCAGACACAGTCGTGTGTTCCTCACAAAGCTAGGGAAGGATGCTGGTTCTGCCAGCCTTTCTTGGGCCCCTGGCTGCCCCTCGATTATTATTCTGTCTTGTCCGAGCCACTCTTGCTGCTCTTCCCAGCTTCATTAGACCCTTGCTGGCCTGTGCACTCAAGAGAACAAGATACTTTGGGCTTTCAGCCCCTCTCTGCTTATGCATTTCCTGTCTAAGGCAACTTCAACTTATGGAGAAGCTCAGGTTTTTCCAGGCCGCCAGAGAAGAGGGCTGGTGCATGGAAATAGTTCCGGAGAGTCAGATTAGTGGATAAAATGCTTGTCGTGTAAGCACAAGGGCACGAGTTTGAATCCCCAGAACTCATGTTAAAAAAAAAAAAAAAGCCAAGCATGGTGCTGCGTGCTTATAACAACAGTTCTGGAGGGGTAGAGACAGGCAGACCCATGGGGCTGTTGGCCAGCCAGTCTAGCCTATTAGGTGAGCTCGGGGCCCTGTCTCCTAAAACCAGGTGGATGGCTCCTGGAGAACAACATCTGAGGTTTTGCTCTGGCTTCAACATGCATATGAATGCGCACGCACAAGCACGTACGCGCACGCACGCACGCACACACGCACACGAGAACTGGAGAAATGACAAATGCCCTCCTAGAAAAGTCTTTAGCTGCTAGCTGCCCTCTAAGAGCCAGCACAATATGTCCGCATTCTCCTTCACACCCAGCCTCTCCCTGAATCCATGGTGTGCTGACTGGGCATGGTCCACCTAGCACAGGTGGATCAGCCATCACAGGGCATTGTGGGTGCTGTCCATGGTACCACCATTCTCTTCTTGGGTGACCCAACACTTGTTCAACAAGTTAACAGCTTGGGTTGGCTGAAGTCCCCTTTGGTGCCAACTATACGGGCACAGAGAGACTTATAAGGTGCTGCAGAAGCATAGCTCCAGCCTCAGGGAGCTTTCAACTTACGCCCTACTCTACACAAGGTAGAAGGATAAAAAGACCAACAACAGTGTATAGGCCTGGAAAAGAGGGCAGTAAGGTAACAGGGTTTCCTAGTTCTCTCCCCAGGGCTTTCGCAGGGCCAAGTGCTCTTCAAGCCACTCATTAGCTTCCCTGCCTTTGTGCTCCCCAGGTGACTGTTATGCCTTTCGCTGGGAACTTCCAGGGCTTTTCTCACCAAGATTGAGAGTTACATAGAGTTTAGTAAGAATGTTGTTTGCGTTCCCAGATCATGGAGCAAAGTTTAGCAGAACATCAATTGCTAGACTCAGAAGAGTCCAGAGGACTCATCTGTATGCTCCATACACACATAAGGAGAAACTGAGGCCAGGCTTTGCTAGGCTTCACCACCCCACAGTTGTGGTCTCTTCTGGTGTCAAGAGAGGGAAAGAGTCATCTCTGGCCACACCTACCTGTCCTCAACTCTGTTTTCCAGGCAAGCTGTTTCCTGAGTAGTGCTCCTAGCTCAGTGTTTAGATGTGCAGCTCATGAGGCTGTTGGTGGGCAGGACAGGCCCTGTTCTCTGACAGGAAGTAGAGAGAAAAAGAACAGGGGGCAGAAGGAAGGAAGGGACAAAGCCCAGAACCTGGTTCACCTGAATGCAAAAAGCAAAACATAAAACAAAACAAAAGCAAACAAAACACATCTTCCCAATTTCTGGCTTTAAAGTGGTCCTAATATTTCTGTTATCTAAAAATTGTCATCTAAACCCTGGCTGCATCCTCTCAGAAAGAATAAGGGCGAGGAGATGCCTTTAAAAAAAGAAGACAGGATCTCATGTAGTCCAAGCTGGCTTCAGATTTATTATGTAGTCAAGGACGGCCTTAAACTTCTGACCTTCCTCCCTCCATGTTTGAAGTCCAAGATAACAGGTGTGTGCCCCCATGCCTGCTTTTATGTGGTGCTAGGGATAGAATCAAAGGTTTTGTGTATGCTATATGAGCACTCTACCAAAGGAGGACACTTCCCCAACCCTCTTTTCTTAAATTTGAAAAATACATTAAAAATATTCACTCCAAAGTAAAAATCACTGTTGGACAGCAGCACTTCCTTCCGGCTGCTACATTCTATCCTGCAAGAAGCTCAGCAAGACTCAGGAAGCAAACAACTCAAAAGCATAAGGAAGTCCCTGAAACTGACAAGAAACACTAGGCTCCTCCCTCCCTGAGCTTATATAACTAGTAAGCACTGCTGAGAGACAGTCTCAGAGGAGCAGAGTTGCCTAGAAGGGGCTCAGATTAGGCAAGATACCTGAAAGAGGCATACACCACCTGAGCTGGCTTGAAAGAAACACTCTGTGATCTGTTGAGTTGCTGGTAGGCTGTGCACTGAACTCCCAAATTCCCAGATTTCATAAGCTGTCACCCATGCTGGGAAGAACTTTGGTGACAAAGGTATCTTTGAGTCATTTCTGCTTCTGTAAGTAACCCTTCACCTGTATGCCTGTAAATATCCCCAGTAAAACTCACTGGCTCATCAAGTTGGATTTCAATGGTAGTCTTACTTTAGTCTATCGTTGGTTCCTATCTGGGGTGAGTAGATGGGTGTTCACATCTTCCTAGGAATAGTGTCACACAATAATCATTCTCAATCCCATTATATTAAATTATACAAAAATAAATTAAAATTGTTAATCTCTAGCGCTGAGCCTTTCCCTCAGAGGTTAAATCAGTTAAGAACATGACATTCACATACTGATTTTCCCTGTTTATACGGATCTCTTCTATGTATGTTCAAACATATCAAATATATTAAATTAGAACTCAGTTATTCAACTAGGTTTACATCTTGCTTTTTTTCTTTATTAATATTATTTTTAATTGATAAATTATAATTATGTGCATTTATAGAGTTCAATGTGACATTTTGATATATGCATTCAATATGGGGTGATTAAATCAAGCTAATTAACATATCCATCACCTCTCTCACCCATCATTTTTGCAGAGAGACATTTGAAATTTATTCTCTTAGCTGTTTCAAAATGCATCTTGCTTTTTTAAAAAACTTGACAATAGATCCTGGAGATTTTCCAGCACGGCATCAGTCATTATTAAAGTATCTTCTGTTGCTGAATAGAGTTTCAAGAACAAAAGAAAAGGTCTGAGTTGGGGTGCCAACCCTGGAGGCTTCTGGAGGAGGCAATTGACACTCTCAGCATCTGTGACAAGCAAGGAGAAAACCGTGCTCTCCTGAGCTGCACGGAGCTGGTGTTATATTCCCATCAGCACATCTCTTTTCTCACCACAGTCCTTGAGGGAGATTAGCTCCCTCCTGCGATTGTAGAAGCACAGCCTCAAGAGCCAGGAAGTGGAGTAGCCCAAAATTGGATCCCAGGTTGTCACCTCCAAGCCTGCAGGTGTCCTCCAATACCACACTGGCAAGTCACCCAGCCCCAGCTTGTAGGGACCTGGAGGAGCTCCCTCAGCCCTTCCCTACCCACTCTGTCCTTTCTCTATTGGAGTCAGAGCCAGGTGGAGCTCCGAGCTCCACAAAGCACTTTGGAATTCATAAAATGGAAATTTATTGAACAAGCCTTTGGAGAAGGGAAGTAATGAAAGCCACTATATAAATTACGAGGCCATTGGTATTATACAGCTGCAGCTAATGCTGTTGGTCCCCAGAAGGGTACAGAGTCTCTCAGCTCCACCCAGCTCCCTGGTGAGAGTGATGGGCTCCTGTGCTCACAGGCGACAGAGCTGCAGGCCACTCGACTCCCTCAGCCTCAGAGCTCTCTCCACCTGCCACACCCCAGGGAGGGGTGCTGTAGAAGAGGAGGAGGTCTGTTGTGTTTGTAACCCTGTCATCACTACTGTAGTCCCTCAGTTTGAAGACCTCCATTATTTTCCCTTCTGACCTTTTTAATCTTGGAACGGCCGTGCCGAGAACACAGAGGCAACAGCTTTGGTTTCGCTTGATGAAGCAGCAGACCCGACTCTAACTTAAAAGCATCATGGAGTTGCAGGAACATTGTTGGTGGTAGGTGGAGGAAGGGGAGGCTGGTGGGCGGGACTAAGGGTGTCTGTCCAGAACTGATTCTAGGCCTATTTGAAACTGAAAGTTTTTTCCAGTGTGGGGGTCTTTATTGCTTCAAAGCATGAGAGTCTTGGGAGACCTCAGAGTGGGCTGATTGTCCCACTGGGGTCTCTGGATCCTAATTTGTTCACACGCAGCAGGGACAGAAGGCAGAGGAAGGTGTGGCAGATCTATCAGTGACAGTGACTTCCTAGTCCAGGGCTCCGTGCCAAGAATGCCTCCTGCACAGTCTTGAGATCTCACCCCAGGAAGTACAGCGCCTGCGAACGCAAGCCCAAGCTTTAGGGGTGATCGGGCCCGTCTCACAGACTGCTTCATCCCTAGCACAGTCCTGAAGTCTGGCCAGTCATATTTCATATCTCATGGTACCTTTATCATCACTTTTGCACAAACCTGAGGTGACATACCCCAGAGAGAGCAGTCCTTCCCACAGGGTACATCAATGCCAGGCCCAGGAGGGACAGAACATGTGATCATTAAGACATTTTTTTTTTTTCTGCAGAGTGCTCCATCCTAGCTTTCCCATGGGGATTACTTTGTGGAAAATGGAGGCAGAGTGAGGGTGACAAGAGAGAAGCCCTGGGACCAGGTTGCCCTCTGAGCACCTCTCTAGGTGGCAAGTTTGAGCTCAGCTCAATCTTTACGCATTTGCTGTGCAGCCTCAGACTAATCATCTGTCCCCTCTGGTCTTCAGTTCCTCCTATCCACCCCCCACTTATTAAATGAACTATTTGGGATAATAAAGTGATTCTCAAAGCCATCTGCAAGTCCATCTTCTAAAGGAGAATGCTAAAGTAGTCCCATGCTCTGACCTGGAGTTGCCATGAGAGGGCTCAAGGCTCTGTGTGAGCAGCTTCACGGAGGTGCTTGGTTTCTGAGTTGAACCTGCAGTGGGCTGCACAGTCAGCAGGGCAGTGGGAGGTCATCCCAGGACATGGGAGGGTGGAGGCATGCTTTTGGAATGCTCAGCCTTTGCTCCCAGCTAGGTGACCTTGGACGTTGACTTAACCTCTTGAAGCCTTGTCACCTATGAAAAAGTGGGGCTGATAACCCCAGGGAAGGGCTATGGAGAGGAGTAAATCCCGTGATCCATGGGAGAGATTCCATTTCCCTTTCCAGCCACATGACTTGGATGTCAGCCTGGCCCATTGCTACTGCAACACTGCAATAGCTCATCCCTTAGCATCTAGGGGGCTGAACTGGGAGGTGGCAGGGCCAGGCAGAGGATGTCAGAGATGGGGAGAGGGACCTTGGAGAAGAAAGGACAGGAGGTAGGGTGAAATACAGCCCCCCCTTTTTTTTTCTGGACTGTGCCTGCCTCTTTATCAACCTAATGTGGCTCTGGCTGAGCAGGGCTTTGGAAGATATGAGAGCAGAGGTTGGGAACAGCTGCAGCTGCCAGCTCTGGTGTGTGTGTGTGTGTGTGTGTGTGTGTGTGTGTGTGTGTGTGTGGTTTCTGGGAGTGAATAAGGGCCTGGTAGAAGCCTAGAAGCTAGCCTAGTGATTGAGATTGTCATTCTTCTTCGCCTTACTGCCTTCAGCCAGCACTTGGGAGGGGACAGAGTCCCTTCTGCCATTTGACAGCCTCTGACTTTTAACTTCTGGTTTCTGAACCCTGACATGACTTGGGGTCACTCCAGGCAAGCATTATGATTTTTGTAGCCCCGTGGACCCATAGTGCCAGTGTTGGGCTGAGAGTAAGGAGGAGCCTATAGGCTGGGTCAGGACTTAAGTCCATGGTGACATTCACTGGTGGCTCTTGAGGTCCCTAAAACACAGGTCCTCTCAACGGAGATAAAAGTCTATTTTGAAGTCAAATAAGAGGGACCATGGCTATCTCCTGAAAAGACAAGTATCAGCTCAGGACCTCAAGACCAAATTGTCAGCATAAAGGAGATTTATTTTCCCTAGAGGGATAAAGAATAGGGAATAAGAGACGAAGACAAGAGACAGAGGATGAGGGAGAAAGGGGCAAGAGGGATGGGTAAAGAGTACTTGTCTCAAACTGGGGCAAAGGACTGTCTCTGGATAGAGAGGAGACAAATGTGGCCCGTAGGAAAATGGCAGTTTATAAAGGTAAAGGGGAAAACCATGATAGGATGAGGTGTTTAACTTTAATTGGGCATGTTAATTAGGCAAGCCAAAGGGACTTTTGATTGCTGGACCTTGGTAGTCATCCTCAGGAGAAGGAAGTGGCCAAAGAGGAGAACAGACCTTGGTGGCTAGCTTTAGGAATGTAACCTAGCAGTTTTGAGCAAGGCAGAGGGTATGGCAGAGAAGTGTAGGGCCTGCTGGAGCCATGTTTGCTATGCCCAAGCTGCCTAGAGTCCCTGCACCCTCAATTCCATGTTCAAAAGTAACATTAGTTTCATGAAGTTTCTTTAAATATTCCCTTTATTTTTAAATAAATAATTTATTTTTAATTATGTTTATTTGTGTATGTCTGAGTGTGGGTTTGTGCACACGAATGCAGTCTTTGAGGAGGCCAGGAGAGGGCATCAGATACACTGAAGCTGGAGTCCCAGGTGGTTGTGAACCAGTCAAAGTGGATGCTGGGAAATGAAGTTGGGGCCATTGCAAGAAGAGTATGTGCTCTTAACTGTGGAGCCATCTTTCTCCAGCCCTTTCGTGAAATTTTTATAGTAAGAGAAGGAAGAAGGACAGCAATCATACCTTTTCAAACCTGCTGGAGGGAGCACCAGGCAGGTGGGTTAGTGTAAAGCAGAACGACCTGTTGCCACAGGCCTCGGATGCTGTGGGATCACATTCTTAGCTTTGGGTCTGCCCATACATTCCAAAGGATTTACCTCAGAGTCAAAAGGCTGGGAGGTCCCATACAAAGGTGGACATGAAGTGGCTCCTAAAGGACTAAAGACCACTCATAATAAACTGTAGTCTCTGGGCCTGCAACATTCTGACCTCTCTCTCATCATTGACGGTTCTAAGCAGTACATCAATCTTGGTAAGTCCAGCTTCTTTCTGGGAACTTCAGTTCACACTCTTTCAGGTGTCAAAGGTTGGTGGCACTTTAGACCATCCTGGCAGGCAGCGCATTAAGCCTGAGGTGCAGGAGAGGTACCACCATGGCTTTCCTCATCCTTCCTCATTCCTCTCCACTGGCATCCTCGGGAGTGACGATTCTCAGGAAGGGAGTTGGCTTAATGCATCTCTTGGATTTGTTCCATGCTGAACCTCAGCCTTTCCCCGTGGTTGCATGGGGCTCCTGTGTTCTCAGCGTAGGGAGGGAGGAATCTGATGAGTAAAGAGCTCAGTGGATGCTGAGTCCTTGAATTTCCGGTCCTGGTGAGGGGTTGTTTGATCCTGGAGTAAGAAAGGTCTCTGATGGTGAGTAGTACCTGAGGCAGGATGAGGAGCTGGTGGGATCAGCAAGACAGAGCTGCACTGGAGTCCTAGGGAGGCTGGGTGAGGGAGCTGAGGTGGACAAGTGCCCCTCAGACAATTGCCAGAAGGTAGATTTCAATGGGGGTAGGGGGACCTTCTTAAATACTGGAGCTCAGGAATGCAAGGGAGAGAGTAATTTGCATATGGTTTGCATATGACAATAGGTCTCAAAGTCTGCTTTCAGGCAGCCTTGAAGCAAACTGAAATCTTAACTCGGCCCAATCCATTTGTCTCAGCTTAAAGGACTCCTGGACCAGCCCCCTTTGGAATACAAAGCCTACGGAGGTTGGGAGCATTGTTTCTGAAGCCACACGCAGTGGAGGAAGACAAGGATGTGAATAAAAATGAGGTCCCGGGTTGCTGCTCCTGTGGGCATTTAATATCACATAATGATAATGGTGGTAGCGATAAAAATAGCAACGCGCTAGTCAACACTTACTTACCGAGCACGTCCCACTTGCTGGGCACATATCTTACGCGTTAATTCGTTCCATCCTCTCACTCGCCCTGGGTGTTAGGATTATTCCCACTGGACTCACGAAGACACTTGAAAACAGAGAGGTTAAATAGCTTGACCAAGGTCTCAGAGCTGGACATGGCAGAGATGAGATTCAGACCTGGGTAATATGTGGCCATAGGTCACCCTCTGTGACACCAAGTTTTGTCCAGTGCATTCACAAAGGAGCCCACCAAGTCTCATTTATCCTTGCCCCAGGGCTGGCTCTGTCCCTCTCACAGCCCCTTTCTATAAGTCACTAGCGTGGATTTGAACCCCAGTGGTCTGGAAGGCCAGGGTCTCTGTAGCTTCATCCCCCACCATGATTAGGGGTTGATTGCCTGTACTGCACTTTGGCTCCAGAGGGCCAAGCCTGGAACAGCCGGGGAGACAATTGCTGCAGGAGTTGCATTTGTTAATCTCGCATTCGTTAATTTATTTTATTTTCAGTCCTCGGAATTAGGACGGGCCTCTTGAACACAATATGCAAATGTATGCAAAGCAAGATGAGCAGGCAGCTTCAGAGCACCCTGCATTAGAGACACTGTGACTTTCCAGAGCCAGAGGGGAGTAGAGGTGGCAACAGTGGTGGAGGAGGCTCCTATGTCACTTCCGAAAGAGCAGCTCTGTCCCGCCCTCTGGGGTACCTCCAGGGACCCTATTGGGGCAGGGGATCATCACTGTTTGCTCTGGAAGCCAGTGATGTGACATATTCTGGATCTTACAGGAAGGAGGGAAGGATTAGATAGCAACACTTCAGCTCTAGGTCTCAGTTTCCTTCTCTGCCTTTAGCCTCACCAATTCTTACCCTGCCTGTCCCTCACACAATGGGCACTGCAGCCTGGGTGACCTGACAGAGACCCAAATAGCCTGTGGCCTGGGAAAGGGTGATGTGGGTGAAGAGTCTTCAGTCCTCTACCCCACTGTGGCCTTTACACATCTCATTCCTGTCCTGTGAGTTCGCCTGGGCCTCTAGGTATAGAAATGGAGTCCTTCAGGATAACCTGTTCCCTCCACCTGTGCCTCACTGGAGACTGTGTGGCTACTTGCCATGTAGTTAAGAGGTTAGACAGAGGCCTCTGTCTGATTGCTAGAAGGGCTACCCTTGGCTCCCTAAGGAGCACAAAAAGATGAATTCCTAGCAACAGCCACAGCTGGTGGAGAGAATGGAGAGGAAGAGGGGGAGGGAGAGAGGGAAAGGGAAGTGAAGGGAGAGAGGGAGGGAGGGAAGGAAAGAGAGAGAGAGAGAGAGAGAGAGAGAGAGAGAGAGAGAGAGAGAGAGAGAGAGAGACTGATTTAGGAAGAACTCCTCTTCCTCCTCTCTCCTCTCCCTTTGTTTACTAGGCATCCCAGTTCAAAACTAACTTTTTGCAGTACAAGGACAGCTTGGGTACAGAGTAGGGCAGACTGAACTGAGGTGAGACCCAAGGTCTGCTGGAGTGGACAGGATGAGGTGGGAGCTCTCTGGACAGGGTGAGTAAGGGCAGGGAGCCTGAGGCAGCTGAGGAAGAGACCATCCTAAAAGAGATTTAAAAATAGTAGGGGTGCGTAAGGAGACTACATGTGTCCTAGTTATCTGTAACACCAACTTGCCACAGCCTAGAGTCACTTGGGGGGTTTCCCAAATGGTTGTGACTTGTGGGCAGAGATGTGGGGAGACTTGATTGTTATCTGATAGAGGAGGTCTCAGCCCGCTCTGGGCGGCACCATTCCTTGGGCAGGTGGTTCTGAGCTGTGTAAGAAAGCCAGCTAAGCAGAGCAGGAGGGAGTCAGCAAGCAACCTTCTTCCATGTTTTCTGCTTCACTTTCCTTCTTGAGTTTCTGCCCTGACTTTGTTTAGAAATGGATCATTTGCAATTTGAAAACTGGAATAAGCCTTTCTTCCTCTAAATTGCTATTGATGACAGTATTTTATTGCAGCAACAGATACCAAGCTAGAATACATTTTACATTTTTTAAGACACTGAGAGTGGGCCATCATCCTGTCCATGCCCCTGTCTCCTTGTCAGGAGGGCCAGAGAATGGGCACAGGGGCCATGCATGTGAATCTAGAGCTTGCTGCAACCCTTCCTTCACAGGTGATTCCCAGCAAAGGAGCTTGCAAGGCTGCAGTCTGTTGCTTGGGGAAGAAATGCCCAGGCAGAAGCTAGGATACAGCCTGGTGTCGGGAGAGGAGCCCACCATCTGCTCATGGGGAAACAGACACCGGCAGCTCAGCCAAGTCAAACAGCCGGGGTGCGGTGGTGAGGTTCCCAGAATCCCTGCCATAGCAGACAGCAGGCTACCCTACTCGATCCCATTGATCAATGCAGGGACTGCAAGAAAGCAGCTATACAGAGTCCCACCCAGAGGTCAGCCAGCACACTCCTGGGGCAAACCTGAGTCACCAAGCCACCCTGACACTGTCCTTCCTCTCCCTCCCACTCTCAGATCTGTTCTCCAGGGTCGGGTTTTATGAGAAGAGTGGGCGAGAACTTGAAAAATAAATAAAAAATTTAAAGACAAATAAATAAGGGAGCAGTCCGCTCTTTTCCCCTTTAATTTTTTAAAGGAAAAATTAATTTTCCCCTGCCTAAGTACCTGTCACCTTAAATTAATGTTTCCGAGAGCAAAAATGACAGAGAAGTTGGGTCATTAGGCAAATTTTAATTAGAGGCTCAGATGTCCTTTACTAATAAGATGTTACATATATTTCATCCTGTTCTTGCCTCCCTACCTCCAGGATGGCTCGGCAACACCACCAGAGACTTCCGGGGAACAGAGAATGGGAATTGAGGACTGGGCCAGCAAAGAGAATGCAGCTATTTTTGAGGGGGAAGGGAAAAGGTGGAGGGAAGTAGGTCTGGCTTTTCCTAAGAAGATGGCCAGCCAGGGCCAAGCCAACTTCTTCTCTTAGTGGTGGGCATCCCAGTGCTTTCATGGCAGACTGTGTGTGCCCTGAGAAGTGTGTGTGTGTTAGTGTTGTGTATACATATGTTAGTATAGGCATTAGGGTGTGTGTGTGTGTCTAAACATGCATGAGTGTGTGCATGTATGATGTGCACATTCCATTCAAGTATGTATCATAAATATATATATGCATATATATGTTCACATATCTGTATGGTGAATGTGTGCACATGTGTGTCTCTGCATGCACACATGTGAGTGTACATATGTATATGTGTGTATATGTGTTACATATATATAACTATGTGCATATTTGTGTATGTGTGCATGCATGAATATGTACATATGGTATACATGTGTGAATGTGCTAGAATGTGTATGTGTACATGAATGTATATATGTGCACATATGTGTATATGTATGCATGTATGAATGTGTGCATATATATGTACCTGTGTGAGTATTATGTGAGTACATATTAGAATGTGGATGTGTGAATGTGTATGCATCTGTATATGCATGAATATATGCATATGGTATACATGTGTGCGTGTGTTAGTATGCATATGCAAATGTATATGTGAGAGTATGATTTGAAGATTCTAATCCAACCTCCTCAGAGTCACAATGGCTCTAACAATGAGTTCTTGGAGTAGCTGCTTACGTTTTGCCTCAGTTTCTCCATTCTAATAAAGGGGATGGTGGATTCCTTCCTCTACAGATGCTGAAAGAGTTCCTTAGACTAAGACCTGGTGCCAGGAAGCCCTCAGAGCCAGGTGCACATGGGTCTTCATGCTGCTGAGAACCTGGGTGTGGGGACAGACCTTCATGTGGGAAGAGTGGAAGTTTTCAAGTCAGAAGGTGTGGCTTAAGCTCCATACCCACTACTTCTGGCTTGGGGACCTTGATGGGCCAGGTCCCTGATGGCTGGCCACCTTACTCCTCTGAGCCCTTAGAGGTTACAGTGTGCAGAGAAGCCTGGGGGCTGAGATATGTGAGCCTCTGGAGACCAAGCATCCTTAGGAAGCAGGGGACACAGGAAGGAGACCTACCTGCCACCCACACACTTCCCTGTAGGCAGCTCCATAGACCTGTGCTAGTCTGTCTGCAGCTCACAGTACCTCTGAGCATGCTTGTACTTGTCTGTATGGATGTGGCTAGGCAGAGAGGGTTGGAAGGGTCCTTCATACCCTAGGAACTTCTGGTCCTTTCTTAGCCAAGCTCTGAGGACTGAGACCATCAGTGGCCCCTCTAGGGGCCTGATGATCAGGGGCCAGGAAAGATTCAAGAGGTAGCCTATTTTGGTGTCTGCTTCCATCTTATGACACAGTCAAGATCAAGGTCAAGGCTTGATCCAGCTGAAGTGTCTCCTGCTATGTCTTGGGCACCCAGTCCTGTGGGACCCCTGTGTCCCTCCCAGTAAGGAATAAGATTTTCCAATCTGTGGGCATTACATTCCTCCAGGGGCTTCTCAGAAAATAAGCTGTGAGGCCCACTCCAGTTATTCTTGCTTCCCTGGCAAAGTTTGTTGAGGCTTTGTCCCTCAAAATCTTTGATTGGGTCGAGAGAACATGGCACATGCTAAGTGCCTACTATGTTCCAGGCACTGAGCATGATGCTTTACGTGCCTTGATCCACTGACTCCTCTAAGGAACCATTAGCACTTTGTATGAATGGGAACACTGAGGCCGGGTCATTTGCACAAGGCCATTCAGGTGATAAACAGACATCTCAATGTAGCTCTGTCTGATCTAGAAGTATTTTCTTTGTGGATAATGGGAAGGGGGGCAAAATGAGAAGTTAATTGCTGGGCTCTGGCAAGTGTCAGGAGCTCATAGTCTCTACAGAGACAGCACCTTCCCTCTGGGCTTTGTCCTCTCTCTGGGGCAGTGAATCAAAGGAGCCTTGACAGCCCCCTGGAGAGCAGGTTTAAAGCAGGGTGCTGGTGTGGGACCTGGACTGAGCTGAAGCTGCAGCTTGCTCTGACTTACTGGCCCCAAGTTCATCTTTGGGGCACAAGGTACAAGCTGAGGGCAAAGCCATTGCCAGGGTCATTACTCACCAAGGCAACACCTCGGCAGCCAGCCATCATACACTCAACAGCTGGACTCAGCTTCCCGTGGAAAGGAATGGAAATTGCATTCATTTTCCAGGAACAAAGAGACCAGCTCACACCGACCTCTCCTGTTTCCTCCCACCCGTGCCCTGTTCCTGCCTCTGTCTGGTTGCATAAGGACCTGGAGAGTGAAAAGACAAACAGAGTGAAGCAAGAAGGCTGGGGCTTCACACCACACTTGAGAATCTTTGACATCAACAACCTGCCTTCCTCCACTCAGGGGAGACAGAACCTGTGCAAGTGGGTATGGCAGAGAAAGTGAGGGCAGGGGTGCCCAGGTTATGGGGAGAGCAAGGGATGCTGGAGTCGAGAAAGTGCAAGCTGGAACAAGGAGCATGCAGACCTGTTCTGATCTTTTGTGTGACGTATGTCCATACATGGCATCTCATCTAATTCTCAGCAACATTTATCCTCACTCCCATATTCAACAACAAGGAAACAGCTCCAGGGAGGCCAAGTGACTTGGGCATGAATACAGCCATGCCAGAATGTGGACTGATGCCCTTTCTGACTCCCCAGGGCTTTCTACTTTATCAGGTTCCATCCTGACTAGGAGTTGGGAATTCTGAGTTTCAATGAAGGGCGTCGATGTAACATTGTCCCACAGGACCCTCTGGGTCTATCTACACATACACATGTACAGCATGAGATCATTCTGCACATGGCTTCCATGTACCAAGTGACTTCCAAAGTCTATTTTAGTGTTGTTTTTCTATGGTTAAAAGGGGACACCAGGTTGTGGTGGCACATACCCAAAATCCAAGCACGGAGGAGACAGAGGCAGGAGGATTACCACAAATTGATATAGCCTGAGCTATATCAAGAGGCCTAGGCCAGTCAGGGATGTATATAGAGAGTTCCTGTATTAAAAAAAAGAAGAAGAGGCTAGAGATTGGGGATCAATGTGAAGAAGTCTGAAGTGTGGGGAGGTGTCAGGGCATAGCTGATGTCCTCGTGAAGTAGAGCAGAGCCTTTCTGCTCTCAGCATCCCACCATCACCACCCTCACAAACTCCAAATCCAAATCCTTTGGCTGTAGCTTCCTGCTCTGCAGGTGCATAGGAATAAAAACAGCCCAGGTCCAGGGAAGGGAAACCCGAGTGACTCCCTGTGCACCTTGGTGGTCCTCTTCCTTCCCCACAAGTCACTGACTCCAACTAACATCTCAGCACCAAAGTTCTCAGACACCTCCCTGTAATGATACACTGAATAATGCATGTCTCAATGCTGGAATGAGGGAGGGTGGGAGGTAGGACCTGTAAAAATGGATATATGTGTGTGTGTGTAGATGAAGGAAGAGAGAGCAAGAGTGAGCCAGAGAGATAGAGCCAGAGAAAGAAAGAAAGAAAGAGAGAAAGAGAGAGAGAGAGAGGAGAGAGAGAGAGAGAGGAGAGAGAGAGAGAGAGAGAGAGAGAGAGATCCCTGGAGGCTACACATCTCCACTGCTTTTAAGAAGGGTTAAGGTTCCCAAAAGAACTCCTGGCCAGAGAATAATTATAATTACCTTGACCCTCTGAGCTACCATACTGAGCATTATGAAGTAAGAGGAATAGATGGTTGTGCCTTCTGCAGGAGACCCCATTCCTATCTTGAGGGAGTCTGAGCTTGATAGGAAGGGATGGATCCCAGCGGAGTTAGGAACTCAAACTGAGAAGACACTTGCTGTTTTCCCTCAGGGGACTCCAGGCTGGTAACAGAGGTGTTATCTTCACTGTGTAGACAAAGTGAAGGAGTAAGAAAAGTCAGAGTGTGGAAAGAAGGAGGTATAAAGTCCAGACAGATACAGAGAGGTGAGACTATGAAGTCTTCAGGACCAGACAGGAGGCAGCTGTCCTGGTCCCAGCTGAGTACAGCTCCACACAGTCCCAGCCGAGAGGTGTGCGCTTGTGCATGTGTGTGGGTGTGTGTAACCTCACATCCAGGATGGGAACTTTTACTTTCCAAATTTGTTCAAACAGGAACATATCAAGGAAGCCTTGAGAAAAGTAAGGACTCTCTTGTCTCTTTCCTAGTCATTTGGTGCAGAAAAGCTCACACGGGGGAACAAACAGTATTACATTTCAGTCATCTGGGTTAAAGTTGTTAGACACTATGCTCTGTTCCAGTAGAGAAAATGGACTAGGGTGGTAAAGGCACACCCAGTCATTGCATGACTTTAGAGGAGTCCCTTCCCTCCGGGGCTTCAGTTTCTCCATTTTCCTCAACCAGTGCCCCCTCCCGCTACATTTCCCTTGGCCAGCATGAGAATCAACCACCGGCCTTAGGTCTGGCCCAACTTCAGTTATAATTTTTCTATTCATTAGTCACAAAACTTTAAATTTAAGTTGTACTTGATAAATTGACAAAAACGCATGTGTTGCTGCTGGTGTGTGGCATGATATTTTATTGTTTTAGACACATGCGTGGCAAGTGCTTAGAGCTCTGCATCACAAAAGCCAAAATATGAGACTCAATCGTCACCTCCAGTCAGAACACTGTGTGCCTGTAACGGGGCCAGGGCTAGAGGACAATCACTTTGTCCCTCCATATTTATTGTGGTGTTTCCCTGGCTAGGACGACTGTGGTACCAGTTTCCCCTAATCCCAATGTGCACATGGAGGAGGGGACCATGGAGAACTGGAGACAGTATTTTCTCATTTACTGTTCCCTCCTCATCCCACGAGGTAAGTGGGGATAGTCCTTCCATGTCGTTGAATGGTTCTTTCATCTAAAACACATGTACGTGATAACTTGCATGAAACAGTCCCATTTTTCCCTACTCATGGCTTTACAACCAGGAAGGGAGTTGAGTCTCAATAATCCAAAATCCAAGTGGCCTTTTCTTAAATTTCTAAGGAATGAGAGATGGCTCACTCATTGCTCTTCCAGAGGTCCTGAGTTCAATTCCCACCAACCACATGGTGGCTCACAACCATCTGTAATAGGATCTGATACCCTCTTCTGGTGTATCTGAAGACAGCAACAGTATACTTACATATATAAAAATAAATAAATCTTTAAAAAAAATTGTATATCCAGGAAAAGGCACAGGAAGAAGGATGAATGGAAAGCACCACCAACTGAGTTCTCACCAAGCTTTCGATGTTTTTGTGTTTGTACTTCATGAAGTCTTTATAAGAGTTCCCTGTAGAAGGGCATCTTACACCATCCATGCTGTTATACATGAAACCAGGGGCTGTCGAGATGGCTCATCTGGTAAAGGCTCCTGCTGCTGAGCCAGGATTCAACCTCCAGGATTCAAGTGGTGGAAGGAGAGAACCAACTCTTGCAAGTTGTCCTCTGACCTCCATATGCACACACAGGTGAATGTGTGTGTATGCACACATGCATTAAATAAATGAACATAATATAATATTTAAAAGACAAATACTGTGTTATCAGGAGTGGGAACTGTTACATCATCACACAGTGGAAGACAGAGGCTCCTTCCACCAAGTTCTTTTGTGAAATATTGACTAATTGATGAAGACTCAAGCTTCATGACCTAAACACCTACTCAAGAGTTCTACCTCCCTCCAACTGAGTTATATTGGGAGTTAAGTCTCAGACTTTTGGAGGGCCCAAAACATCTGAGCTCTGACCAATGATATTTGCTATAATCATTCTAGTCTTGCAGCTAGCTGAGTGGGGAGCAGAGAGATTATCTGGCTCAAAACTCACCAGATAGTAAGCGAGAGATTGTAGTTTCCAGTCGGCAGCCCATCCTTCTTCCATTCCAAAATTAATGCAAGTGCAAGAGCAGAAACAGAAATAGCCTAAAAGCACTTCTTATTGAGTTATCCTAAATTGCCCTGCAATTATTGCCCATCTTTCCCCATCTGCAGTCCTCTCTGCTCTTCTTGCTTGTAGCAAGTGAAATACTAGATTCCCTCTTGGGGTGAGTCAATTCCTTTTCCTTCTCTTGAGAGAGGGGATGGGGTATGGTTTCCTCTCTCCTTATCTTTGCCCTTTAGATCTCAAATATGCCTCTTGGGAGAATTTTTTGTCACACTAAGTGACTTTACAAAATTGGAAGTGTTCAAACAATGTGCTCTGCTCCAAAGGGTCGTTTGGTGGCTCCCTGCAATAGTAAATCTGCAGGTGGGGAGACATCCTGCCGGGACCAAACCTCCTCACTCAGGAGTGCCTGCTATTGCCATCCTCACTTCCCACTTCTGCACTGTGTAGAGGGATTATGTGCCGAGCAGTGGTGCATTTGTGGGAGGAGCTTCCAAAATGCCCTGGAGGAAAACACTTTCTTAAAACAAGTTGGAAATGTGATAGAAACCAACATTGCATGGTGTCTGTTTACTTTGTGTCAATCATATGAAAGTCACTACAATGTCATTGATGGGTGTGGAGTGGGCTAGAAAACAGAGAGACAGGACAGGAGTGATCACAATCCCGGAGCTGGGAGAAACAGCCAAGACCAGTTTGTAAATAGGAGTCAGCACCATGGACAGTGACACGCTTCCGCTCTGTGGTTGCCCTTCACCGCTGCTTAGTCTTCAGCTAGGGTCAGATCCTCCAAACAGCAGGCCTCCTTATCCTGACCGTTTATCTGATCCCTGACTTGCCCTCTGCCCTAGCTTGGGCATCTCCTGGGGCCATGAACAGCTGGCCCTGCTTTGGCACATTTACAGAATGAACTTGCTGCTTTTAGAACTCAGGCCTCCGACATGGAGGGCATCTGGGCTGTTCAGGCCTCCTCCCTTCAGGGTAGGTGACCTTCTTATTTGATGAAGGAGCAGGTGTGCTACTTTGGCTTTGTCTAGGATTTTTGCCTTGACAGGTGGCCTAGAGTCATTGGACAGGAAGCCTTGTCCCTTCCCCCACATCCAGGAGACTGGCTGCAGGGTAAGAGGAGAAAAATTAAAAAACTAAGGTTTATTATAGAATTAGGGCCATAAAACCACAGGCTACAGAAATGCAACAGCTACAGCCATAAACCCAGAGCCCACTCCATCATAGAATAGGAACTGTTACCCATTAAGCAGCAATGTTTATGTACAGGTAACAGAATTACCCTTGTACTGTTTTGGCAATAGCAGGTTCTTTATAAAGCTTTTGTGGCTACTTAATTATGGTGGATGAACAAAGAGATCTGGAGTGGAGTAAGGTCAGGGTACACAAAACTGTGGCCAAGGCTGAATTTCATGACCAAGGAAACAAGTCTAGAGGTCCACATGTTTCAGACTGCCAGACACATGAGTCTTTTCTAGACTAAATTGACGGGGTATACCTGGAGATTTGGGAAACACAGTCTGTGGAGGATTCTTCCCTCTCCATCTCTCCAATGTCTTAATTGATCATGTTATGGTCGTGGTCATGGTCATGATCTTTGTCACCTTTCAGAACTCAACCCTGGTATGGTCTTGGAGTTTAAGTTCTTTGAATCTCTTACCTTGATGCCTTGTAGAGCCCATATCCCCTTACCTTTCCAGGTTGTAGGGGGTTGACTTATAGGGCAAACTCTTGGTGCTCTGAATAATCTGGATAAAGCAAGAAAGTGACAGAAACTACCCAGGAGTGAGTGTCCTTAGCAACTAATGTGCCCACCACTCTAAATTCCATGAACAGAGTCACTCTACACAATTGTACTGAACACCAATGGGGAGCCAGGCTCTGGACACAAGAGTTGTGAAATGGGTTAGACACAACCTCTTCTCTCAACCTTCCCAGTTTGATACTGAAGTTGCAATGGTCACCAGTACGTTGGACTAGAACAGACGTGTGGCAATCTGCAATGCCTCCGGAGGATAAACTCACAAACACACTCCATACTGTATTTGCATACACTAATGCACAGCAGTTCTTGTAACCACCCTGGTGGGAATGAAGTTATAGCAGATGCTAGTACACCTTCATTTGGATATCAGACTATAGAAACAGTGAGCCCCTGGATACACTGGAATTTTCCCAGCAATGTAATGAGGGGAGAAGGAAAAGACCAAAGCCCTTGCCAGCCAGACAAAGAGTTTGTCTCCCGGAAATATTTATAATTTATCAAAGGCCCTTACAGGAGACACTAGAGCTGAGACAACATAATAGGGATTCTACACTGTGACAGGGACTGCTGAGGTGTACACAGCTCCAACTCTCTAAACTAAATCTCACATGAGCTCTGTTACAGAGTTCAAGCCCCCAGGTAGCCAGTCTGTGAGCAGAGAGGGCTATAGGCAGAGCAAGAACAACCCCTCCCCTCAGCAGAACAGTGGCTGGATGGCGGCCTGACCACTGTCATGTAATATGGATTAGGCATTAACCAAACCCGCTCTTCTACCCAGAGAAAGAATGACCCCAGACATGCAGCACAAGTCATGTGTGTACTGTTTCCTTATCTCTGTCACAGCACAGATCACATGTTAACTAGGCCTACTTCTTTGAGGTGCAAGGCCTTCCATCCCTGGAGGACCTTCAAGGAAGGCATCTTGTTTTGTCTTACAGGCCTGAAATTCTACCTCTGGTCGTTTCCTTTACTCTTGCTTCAGGATCTCAGCACTTCCACTTCCTTTTTTTGTCTTCTTTTCCCTCCTTTCATCACCCTCTATAAAACATAAGGAGACAGGAAGTCAGACTTGTGGGATTACTGGGTGTCTTTGTCTTTCTTTCCAGTGTGCTTCTTTTCTGCTCTCCAATATTGTTTATTCAGTTGCCTTGTTGAGGAAGGATGCCACCCCACCCCACCCCGGCTTGTTGAGTTTTCCAGGGCCCAGACTAATGCAAATAACTCCTGTGGCACTCCAACCTAGGTGCTCTTATTTCACCTCACTTCACAGATGGGAAGATGGAAGCACAGGGAAGTGAGCCAAAACCACGAAGCCCCACAGCTGGGCAACATCTGCCCAAAATGGCCTGGCTCAGATACAAGTCTTTCCTTGACCAAATTTCATTCAGACCAATCTGCATCTTTTCCCCTCAGGCCTTGCCATTGCCCAATTCAATCAGCAATCCTGCTGACTAGGTTTAACCTGAATCCTACACCCTCAACACAGTGATCAAACACCTTACGCTCTACCAACCTCCCAGAGTTAGAGTGGTTGTTTCTGCAGGAATCCTGAAGGTGGGTTTAGCTTGAACCCTCTCACCCATGGTGTAACTCTGATCTCAGCAGTCTCTCAAGCAATGCTCTACCTCCACACCATGCACCTAGCTATAATCCCCCAGCTTTCCATGATGTGCTTGGAGTTGAGCCTAGTCTCTATCTGTACCACAGACCCCATCTTATTGGTTCCCCCATATCCCTTTTTGATGCTAAAGAACAAAATCACCCGGTAGTTTCAACAAGTGTCACAGACAATATTCACATTGACATTCGTTATGTTCTTAACCACTCTGTTACACTGTAGTTCCTATGGGAAGATTGGCTTTCAAGTCTCTATTCTGTATTTACTTGCAGTGTGACTTTGGATAAGCCATATCTTATATGTCTAGGACTTAGTTTCCCCTCACTGACAAATAGCAACAATAGTAACTCATGCTCATCTCGAATTTTGTTGATCACAAAATGTCTTGTCAGGCACCATCCCATCTGAAGCCCATGGCTCTCTGTCAAGAATATGACAGTCTTGATTTTACATGCAGAGATCCTGACCCAGACAGGGTCACACAAACAGGACTGCTGGAATTGCAGTAAGGTCTGCCTGGGACTGGTGCAGGTCTGTAAAGCTCCTTTTCTAGAGTTTTGGAGTTATAGGCATGGATCAGACTCTCAAGGTTACTGTGATGGTTTGTATATGCTCGGCCCAGGGGGTGACACTATTAGTGACACTATGTGGCCTTGTTGGAGTAGGTGTGTCACTGGGTGTGGGCTTTAAGACCCTCATCCTGGCTGCCTGTAAGTGAGTATTCAGCCTTCGGATGAAGATGTAGAACTCTCAGTTCCTCTTGCGTCATACCTGCCTGGATGCTGCCATGCTCCCACCTTGATGATAATGGACTGGACCTCTGAACCTATAAGCCAGCCCCAATTAAATGTTGTCCTTACAAGAGTTGCCTTGGTCATGATGTTTGCTTACAGCAGTAAAACCCTAACTAAGACAGTTACCCAAGTGAGATTTCCAAGTTTTTGTGTTCCAGATCAAAGAACCAGGGACACAGGTGGTAGAAATGGAGACAGCTTGTTAAGTAGAATGTTCCCAGCACCTCCCTATGGGTGTGTTTGATCAGGGAGGCTCCAAGAGCTTCCCTATAGCAATGCAGACTGTCTCCATTGTTCTTAGTTGCACACCCGAACTACTTGGCGAATCCAGTTCTTAAGACATCATGCATCTTGGTTGCAGGATATAGAGAAATCAAGCTGAGCTGGAAGCCTTCTCCCTGCTGGCTAGCTTTCATAATGCCAGCACACGCTATGTAGGTCACTAGGGAGGAAAAGTCAGCAACAGGCTTACCCAGTTATGAAATCTGTGAGTGACAATATCAACCTGGCAGGCGAGGTGTGTCCGCTGGGTCAGTAAACGCATGGCTCTCACAGGGCTAGTCAACTGCTTTCTGATTGGATTGGAGACTCATCCCACAGGAGGGAATTCATGCCTGCTTCTCTAAACCAAGCCAAAAGCCCACAGTTGAGGAGGTCAGAATCCTTCTCCCCTGAGGTGAGACCTTTACCATTGTTTTTCTAAATGAATATGTTGCCACACCACCTTGGAAATATTTATGTGTTTACCCATAAATTAGTGCTGCTCTCAATTGTGGTCAGAGATGCTTCTCTTTGCAGTGGGCAGTGGTTAAGGCAGAGACACCTAATGAGTCAGCTTGGAGAATAAGAGACTGCTGAGCGCTAACAGCTCTAGATGGGACACCTATGTCACCTATCTGAGACCCAGAGAGCATTGTGGAAGAGGAGATGGAAAGGATGTGTGAGCTGGAGAAGGAAGGGGAGGAGGAGGAGGAGGAGGAGGAGGAGGAGGAGGAGGAGGAGGAGGAGGAGGAAAAGGAGGAGAAGGAAGGCTATGAAATGCCATCCAGGCATGACTTGATTGTTGGACTCAGAACCCCACGGCAGCTGTGGTTAGCTGTACAAGACCTGACAAGACCCAACACTAGGCCTGTCAACAATTCTATCATGATCTGAAGAGTGACTTATGAGGCCCCACCCCCCAGGGAAGCTATTGGCAGATAATGGGTGAGGGGAATTGTTTTCTTCATTGATATAGCCACTGCTTAAGTTATCCATGCTCCAGTGAATAAACCCCTCCCCATGCTCATGCTGGCAACCCTAACTAGCCTTAGTGAGTTATTAAAAAAAAAAAACAAACCAACCAAACAAAAAAACCCAAAACTAAACCAAAACAAAAAAACAAACCCAAAACAATAACAAACGTATTCCAAACAAGCAAACAAAAAATGTGAGATTGTGAGAAGGACTCATTGCAAAGAAAGGTGAAGTTCAATGGGAGGGGGAGGGGGTGGGGGATGGTGATGGGAGCTGGACATGGAGACGATGCATTGTATAAACATATGAAACTGTCAAAGAATGATACATTTAAACAATCAAAGAATGATACATTTAAACAAATAAAGTCCCTCCTATATGCAGGAATAGAAGGAACTTACCCCACTGTCCCTTTGTATCCATTGCTCTGACTCAACAAGTACTGACTGACTCGCAGGCAACTTTCTTCCTCCCTACCACGAGACTGGATGGAAAGATGTTCATTTCAATTTTTGATTAATTTTCTCTTAGTTAAGATTTTTTAAAAAAATAAAATGTTAAATTTGTTATGTAAAAAATAAGGGAAAAAAAGGAACACCTCAATCATGGAAGCTGGCAAAGAGCTGACTGGCCAGGCAGGTGGGACACTCTGAGGCTGCGAAGCCGATCCTTTGTATGTCATTTGCATAACGCCCATCGTTTTCTCCAGCGTTTGGAGGCTGGGAACGTTCTCTTTCTCTTGCCTGTAGCCCTAGTGGGGAGGAGTTTCCAGCCTTCCCTCTCAGGCACCACCGTGTTGGTTTCTTTCCTATCTCAATGCTTCTCCTCCCCTTGCTCTATTCTCTTGCCCTACTGCTAGCCCACACCTGTGCTGGGAAATAAAGAGTTCAAGGCAAAACTGGGCTCTTACTGTGAGGTCATCATGATCTAGTGGTGCAGACAACCACACCTCCCTGAGCACTTGGATGGATGAAGGGATTTTTTTGCAACCCTTTGTCCCTCCCAAGACTCATGGGAAGAGGACTCCCCAAACCACCCCATAATACAGACTTCCTTTTGAAACAGTCATGAAATCACCACTTGCCGTTCCCTTCCCCAGCCCGAGGAGCCCTTCTCTGCCTGCTCTTTCATCTTTTCCTGGTACCCACCCTGGGGATAGCCGGAGAATCTCTGAGCTAAGGCTCAGCCCCCAGAGGGGCCAAAGGAGAAAGGGCAAAAATATAAAACAAAGATTATGCAAAAGAATTACCCCGCGTGTTTCTCCCATCTCCCTCATCTCTCCGGGTAAATTACCCTATTATTCTGCTCCCTTAGGACTCCCGATCGTCCTTATTTCTTCTTTTGAGCTAAAGTCATTCATGCAGTAAATTAGTTCTTTGCTTCGAAATAGCTCTGATTGTAGCCGTTGCTGCCACCAGCAGCAGCACCGTCATGTCCCCGACAGTTTCCAAAAAACTAAGGATAAACGACAAAAAGAAAGAAAAGATAAAAGCTCCCAATACCCTCCCTCTCGCCCCACAAGCATCGTCTTGTTCTGTTCGCAGGCAGAGAGAGACAGGGGGGGTGCCCATTTCCTAGGAAATGATTTCTTCGAAAGGCAAATTGGATGATGAGGGGGAATGCAGATAGAGCCCTAATCCAGAAACAGCTCTGATGGGACAGGGACAAGTGGCCACCGTAGCCATGCATTGGCAGTCTGTTCTCTCTTCTCAGATGTAAGCCTTACCTCAACGTGGGTCACCAAGGAAGCAGAACAGCAAAGTGGGCAAAGGCTGATTTTTAGCTGGTGGCATCTGGCAAGTGTCTTAGAAGTCCTAGCTACGTAGGGTCCCTTACCTCAGACATATACCTCATCCTATGTTCAGGGATCCAGGGCCTGCCTCAGCCTCTCCTCTTACACATCTAGTAGGCAAACCAAATTTAGAATGTCCCTCCCGATGTTCTTACCCACTGTGCTCATCCCACAAGCTTCCCTGACTCTGTAAATGTCAGCTCCTGTCATCTTTGTTCAGGCTAAAACTCGTCACGGCATCGACTCTGGCCCTTCTCTAACACACTCACTAGCTTTGCCAAGGAGCAACCGGACTTCTTTTAAAATTTTACAATCGTGCTTCTTCCCAGCCTGCACTACTGCATCCTGAGCCCAGTGAGCATCCCTCAGCATCTCTCAGCTGTGCATTCTAGAATCTTCTAACTAGCTGGCTTATTGTTTTTCTTGTCTCCAGACTATTAAAAAAAAGTTTATTTGAGACACCATCACCACTGTGTAATCCTGGCTAGCCTAGAATTCATTATGTAGTCATGCTCCTGCCTCAGCCTCCTGGGTATTGGATTCAGGCAAGAGGTTCTCTCTTTTTTTAATTTTTAATTTTCAATTTTAAATATTCTCTCCCCTCCTCCCCCTCTCTCTGTGTGCATGCCACATATGTGCAGGTATCTGTGGAGTTCAGAAAAGGTGTTTTATACTCTAGGGCTGAAGTTATACATGGTTGTGAGCCACTCAATGTGGGTTCTGGGAACTGAACTTGAGTGCTCTGTAAGATGAACAAGTGCTCCCAATGGCTGAGCTATCCCCTCGTCCCACCATGTGGCTCTTAAACAACATAAATTATACTCCTCCAATAGATTCCATATGACTTGTAGTAATAACCCAGGCCCTGAGCACTCTGCCGCCCTTCTCTGGGTGGCTGTGGTCAATCCTATTTTGTAGGATCTATCTAAAATATTGTTTGCTTTCTTGTGATTCTGGGGTTCTCTTATTGCAGGATAACTTATAGTGTGTGTGTGTGTGTGTGTGTGTGTGTGTGTGTGCACATGGACAAGGGATTAGAATAGAATAAAGAACAATGATTATCCTGGTTAATTTGTTTGTCAACTTGACACAACTGGAGTCATTTAGGAAGAAGGAGCCTGTGGTGGTTTGAATATGCTTGTCCATGGAAAGTGGCACTATTAGGATGTTTGGCCTTGTTCAATAGGTATGTAGCCTTGTTAAAGGAAGTGTATCACTCTGGGGGTGGGTTTTGAGGTCTCTATGCTCAAGTTCTGACCAATGTATAAGAGAGCCTCCTCCTATGGTTTAAGTATTAAAGGGGTACCAGAAAGTGAATGGAGCTAAATCTTGTTTTCAAAGAGACAGATTAAGGGAGTAGTGATCTTGGGGCAAGATCCCACCTAGTTAAGCTTATTGTTTATGTATTTGCAGTTGAACAAGGGATTCAACTGGCATTCACAGCTTCTTGTTCCAATGTCCAGAATCCACACATGATCTTCTCGGCTCGCCCAAAGGGCTTGGATCACTTTTCTAGCTCTGCCCTCTGCAGAGGCTCTGGTTGACTCCAGATTCAACATTATATCATGCTAAGTGTTATTCTGACATGGTTATTATTTTCATTTGGATATAAGGAGATATGACTATGTGTCAAATTGACAAGGGATGGATTGTAACAGCTATTCCTGGTTGTCAACTTGACTATACTTGGAATGAACTACAACCCAAAACTTATAAAGATCTTGTGAAATGGAATTAAAGAAAAGCTTAGGTCCGAGCATGATGGCACACACCTTTAATCCCAGGAGACAGAGCCAAGCAGATCTTTGAGTTTAAGGATAGCATGGTACAGAGCAAGTTCCAGGTAAAGAAAAGCTCAGGTCCAGGCATGGTGGTACATGCTTTTAATCCCAACACTCAGCAGACAGGCATGCAGATCTCTGAGTTCAAGGTCAGTTTACAGAGCAAGTTCCAGGACAGCCAAGCTTAGGCAGTGCAGAATATAATAAAACAAGGAGGCCATGTTCCAGCCTCAGTAAGCAACAGAATTCAGAAACTTTGGCCATGTAGCTCTGGCCAAGAATAAGGGGTACTGGGACAATTGATGCTGGTTAGCTAGAGCTTAGAAATTAGCAGTGATTAAGAAGAGACTAGCATCACTGAGGTGATATCTTTAGGAGAGTGTTTTCTGAGAGCACAAAAGAGTCTATGTTCCAGAGAAGGCCAAGGTTGTACTTTGTGCTACAGCTGGACTTGGTAATATGTAAGAATCACCCAGGTGGTACTGGTTTTAAAGGCATGAAGGAGTCATGGAGATCAGCTGAGGCTTAGCATTGTGAAGGGCCAGGAAAGGCCATTGGTGAAGGTGCAGCCTCAGTTACAGTTGACAGCTCAGGACTGAAGGGGTTATGCAAAGAAGTTGAGGCTTGGCACCATGAAGAGAGCCCATGAAAGGCTATGGCCAAAGCCTAGCTGTAGCAGAAGACTCCAGTGTATTAGAGATGCCAATACCATGGAATGATCACCAAGAACAGCAGCGGCAGTGGAATGGAGTCAACCAGAGCCTAGAGTGCTGCAGAGGGCAGAGCTGGAGAAGTGATGCTAGCCCTTTGGAGAAGCCCAGAGGATCATGTGTGGATTCTGGACATTGGAACAAGAAGCTGCGAAGTTGAAGTTGCCTTGCAGATTTTAGGATGTTAGAAGATCCCAGAGTGGTGGGATACTTGCTGAAGAAAGCTGCTAGCAAGGAGTGGAACTCGCCCAGGAGAAAGAAGTATGTTGCAGTTTACAAAGCTGAAAGGAGTTGGACATGAGACATGGAGAAACAGAGTTTGGAGTTTGCCCAGCTGGTTTTTGGTTTTGCTTTAGTCTAGTATTTCCTTACTATGTTGTTTTGGAGTGGTAATGTATATCCTGTGATATTGGAAGTATGTGATTAGCTTTTTGATTTTGATTTTATAGGGGATTACAGTTAAGAGATTGCATAAATCTCAGAAGAGACATTGAACTTTGAACTTTTAAACATTGTTGAGATTGTGATAGATTGTGGGAACTTTTGAAGTTTGACTAAATATATTTTGCATTATGCTATGTTTAGGTATGGCCCCCATAGACTCATGTTTGAACAAGCCTATGGGAACCAGGAAGTAGAATGTGATGGTTTGAATATGGTTGACCCATAGGAAGTAGCACTATTAGGATGTGTGACCTTGTTGGAGGAAATGTGTCACTGTATAGGCAGGCTTTGAGGGCTCCTGGTGCTTAAGCTCCACCTAGTGTGGAAGAGAAAGTCCCTTTCTGGCTGCCTGCAGAAGACAGTCTTTCTCTGTCTGGTTTTGGAACAAGATGTAGAACTCTCAGCTCCTTTTCCAGCACCATGTCTGCCTGGATGATGTCATGCTTCTTGCCATGATGATAATGAACTGAACCTCTGAAACTGTAAGCCAGTCCCAATTAAATGTTGTCCTTTATAAAAGTTGCCTTGGTCATGGTGTCTTCTCAATTGACTAACTCAATTGAGAAGATGTCCCTACAAGATTGGCTTGTGAACAAGACTATGAGGCATTTTCTTGACTGATGGTAGCTTTAGGAGAGCCCTGACCATTATGGATGGTGCCACTCCCTGGCAGGTGGTCCTAAGTTGTATAAGCAAGCAGGTTGAGCGAACCACAAGGAGCAAGCCAATAAGCAGCACTCCTCCATGGCCTGTATTAGTTCTTGCCTCTAGGATCCTGACTTGAGCGCCTGCCCTGACCTCCCTCACTGATGTAGTGTGACCTGAGACTTGTAGCTGAAATCAAGCCTTTTTCCGCCAGTTGCTTCTGGGCATGATCTTTATCACAGTAGCAGAAACCTAAGTAGGACAGAAATTGCTAACGGGTTCCTGGAGTATTGCTGTGATGCATCTGACCATATTGTTTTCGGGGAGGATGTGGAATAACATTAGAACATTGTGCTAGAAAAGCTGTTGAGCACTCACATCTCAGAGGTCTCCTGTTGTAGAAGCTTGGAGAATAACTGTGTGAGGAACACAGACCATGGAGGCCTGACTTGTGAAATTTCAGAGGGAAGTAAATACTCTACTATGGCCATTTGAATGATATTTTGAACTGGTAATCTGTGGTCTTGATATCCCAGGGCTGGTAAATCAGTTTTGACTAACACAAGACCAGATTCACTAAAGTGAAACCTTTGTTTTGATGGGACAATTGATACTAGTCAACTGGCGTTAAAGAATCATCTGTGATTAAGAAGAGACCAGTTTCATTGAGATGAAGGCTTCTGGAAGCATTTCCCTGGGATCAGCACACATAAGTTATGGTCCAGTGGGGGCCAAGGCATGAAGGGGTCATGGAAAGAACTTGAGCTTGATATCTGCTAAAATTGGGAGACATTAATATGAGCCCTTGGGGATAAACAAGAAAGGAAAGGTTATGGTTTAATAGTAGTGTATTGTTGTGCTAAGTTGAAAAGGAGTCAATTGCCCTGGTTAGTTAATTGTCAACTTGACACAAACTAGATTTATTTCAGGAAGAGAAGTCCTCATTGAAAAACTGCTTCCACAAGGTTGGCTTGCATGTAAGCCTTTTATCAAGCATTTTCTTAATTCACGTTTAATATGGAAGGATCCAACCCACTGTACGTGGTGCCACCCCTCAACAGGTGCTCCGAGTGGTATAAGAAAGCAGACTGAGCATGCCATCAAGAGTAAGCAGCACACCTCCATGGTATCTGCTTTGGTAGCCAGTTCTGTTGTGTTTGTAATCTCTTTTCTAGAATCATTTTAATTTTTTTCTGTAATGTGTTCTTTCAGAAGTTTATTTAGAGAAGTTTTGTTAGTGGTTAGTTCTTTTAAATTTTAATTTTTTGTAAAGAAAGTTTTTTTACACTTGTTCTTGTGAGTCAGTTTTTATAGAGTACACATTTCTGGATTAATAGTGATTTTTCCTTAGGATTTTGTCAGTCATTTTTCTGATATCCTATGATTTCACATTATATATGTAATACTTATGTAAATATCTTGTACTTCACAACAATTTATTTTTTGTATATTTCTAACATATCCTGCATGTTACATATTGTTCTGTTACAAATCTGCATTTTTTTTCTATGCTTGATCAGGAAAATGTTAATTCATTTCTATTTTATCTTGTCTTTAATTTTTTTTAGTCTTTTCATTTTGTCTCTGATTAAATGCATGCTGAATCTTTTGAATCTTTTCCATACATCTTAACTTTCCATTATTTTACTTTATCTTATCTCTGAATAATTTTCTCAGGTTGATCTTCCAGTCAGCCAAATTCTCTCTTCAACTATGTCTAATTTATTATATTCCTTCATTTCTAGAAGTATCATTTGATATTTCTATGATCTTTGATGAAAATTTGTATAGTCTCTTAACTGATAGTTCATTTAATTTTTTAAAAAAATTCTTTGACTATTATATAGAAATCTTATTCTTAATGAAAACATAAATATCTGACTTTATGGAGTTTACATCTAGCAGATAGTTTCAATATTGGAAATCATTGCAAACCTGTATTTATTGTTGGTTTTTTCTCTAGATTTTCATTTACAGTTGTTTGTTTTACTCTATAGTTAAAATTCTTGATTGTGAGCTCATGTCTGGTTGCACACAATCTATGGAAGCTTATGGGAAATTGAGAGATATTTTCCATGGATTTGCTTCATCTGGGAAGCAGGCAAGTGTTACTTTTTTGACAAATAAAGTTGAATCACTTTTGAGAGCTTAGATTTAGGTGGGAGCCTTGCTCAGTTTCTCTCCCTTACCAGTGCTCCAGGAGATAACATCTCCACCCATACAGTCACTGATGTCAGGAGCAGTCCATGGCAAATACTTGCATCAAATATTTTTATTGTGACAAATAAAGTAAGTGTGCTAAAAACTTAAACATTCAATTCCAGACACTCCAAGTATATAATTAATTCAGTGTTATTAATTACATTCACAGTGTTATATAACTATCACTATTTATTTTAATAACTTTCTTTTGACAAGACCTCATGCAACCCAGGCTGCCTTCAAACTTTCCATGCAGGCTTCTCTCTCTCTCTCTCTCTCTCTCTCTCTCTCTCTGGGACACACAGGTGCTGCATCATGTGTGTAGAGGTCAGATGGGGAAACCTCTGGTGTTGGTCTTCAGTCCTACCTTGTTTAAGACAGGCTCTCTTGTTTGCTGCTTCTCACAGCAGGATAGCTGGCCTGTGAGCTTTTAATGATTCTCTGAGATCTTGCCATCTCCCACCTCCTGGTAGGGTGCTGAGATTGCACTGCATCCAGTTTCCTGTGGGTTCTGGAATCTGAACTCATACCATCAGGCTTTCATAGCAAGTACCATACCCATGAGCTATTTCCCTAGCCCAGCCTTGAATTGATCCTTGTGCCTCCAACCTGCTGAGTGCTGGGACTACAGTTATGTGTCACCATGCCTGATTTATACAAATCCAAGGCTTTGTACATAACCACCAGCTTACTTACACTCCTAGCCCAATTACCAAAACTTCCTCATGCTCAAACAGAAAATCCATCCCCATTAAGCATTGACTCCTTGTTCCCCATCCTTCTATTACACCCTGCCTCTCCATCTTTACCTATTAGGATATTTCACATGAATGGAACCATATAGTTAAATGTCTGTTGTGTCTATCTGATTTAACTTGGCTAAAGTTTCCAGGCTTCAGGCATACTGCATATGACAGAATGTCCTTCCTTCGTATGGTTGGATAACATCCCATGGATGGACAGACGGCATTTTGTTTATCAGTCTGTGTGCTGAAGGACTCTGGTTGCTTCCATCTTCTGGCTATTGTAAGTGTGCCTGCAATAAACACCAATGCACAATTGTCTATTTGACCCCAATGTTAATCCTCTTGGAGTTTTCCCTGGAGCAGAGTTCTGTGTCATGTGTCAGCCCGTGTTTAGTGTATCATGGAACCCACATATTGTTCTCTACAGCCTGTTCTGTTTACATGGCTGCTAGTGATGAACTAATGCTCTCATTTGTCCATCTTTTTACCAACACTCAGTATTTTGTATTATTATTACTAATATTACCATGATGACAGGTGTGATGTGATGTCTCATTTGGGTTTCTGTTTTAGGTTGAAGACAGTGAGCTGGTTTTCATGGGCTTATTGTTTATTTGCCCATTTCCTTTGAAGAAAACTCTATTCAAGTATTTTGTCCATGTTTTAACTTGGTTGCCTTTTTTAAATTGAATGTAGAAATTCTTATTTATATTCTGGATATCAAATAATCATCAAAAATATCTACAAATTCTTTCTCCCATTCTATGGATTGTCTTTTTTACTTTATTGATAATGGCTTCTATATACAAAGGTATTTAATTTTGAGAAATTCGATGTCTTTCTTTTGTATTCATGTTTTTGATTCTTTATCTGTGAATCCAGGGGAATTAAAGAGTTGTGGAGACACCCCTATGCTTTCTAGTAAGACTTTTACACTTTAGCTCTTGTATTTCGATCATTCACTCACTCTGCACTGATCTTCATACTTACTATGAGGTAGGAGTCCAGAGGAGTCCAGTCCACTCTTGCACGTGAAAATCCAGTTGTGTGGGCACCATTGTTGAAGAGACCCTGTCTTCATCAAACAGGCCTGGAGCCTTGTCAAAAATCCATTGACCATAGTCAATGAGTTTATATCTGGACTGTCAGTCCAACACCTTTGGTCTATATCAATGGTTCTCAACCTTAACATAGTTCCTCATGTTGTTGTGATCCCAACCGTAAAATTATTTTGTTGTTACTTTGTAACTGTAATTTTGCTACTGTTATGAATTGTAATGTAAACATCTGATCACCAAGATGTCTGATATATGACTGTCAGACATAAGTAACCCACAGGTTAAGAACCACTGGTCTATCTACATGGTTATTCTTACACCAGCGTGGCTCTGAGTCCTATAGCTTTGCAGTAAAGGTTATTTTGGTTATTAAAAATCTCTTACGATTCTATGTGAATTGGGGGTTAACTATTATGTTTCTACCCTTAAAATCAAAATTTTGATATAGATTTCTTTGGATGATAAAGATAACTGTTCTCCTTGTTTGTGGACACGAGTTTGTCCATTGGTTTAGATAGTCTTTAATTTTTTTCCCAGTGGTGTTTTGTGGTTTTCAGTGTTTAACACTTCCATCTTCTTGGTTAAATTTATTCATAGATAATCTGCTCTTTCAGACATTCTTGTGAACAGGGCTGCTTTTTACATTTTCCCTATTGTCATTTCAGGTATATAGAAACAGAATTGATTTCTTTTTTGTGACTCTGTGTCCTGAATTTTTGTTTTGATTTTTTTTTGAGACAGGGCCTCAATCTGCTGCACAGTCTACCCTTACACTGAGCATGTAGCCCAGGCTAACCTTAAAATTTCAGTGATTTCCCCTAGCCTCCTGAGTTCTGAGATTACAGGTGCCCACTACCACAATCACTGTTAATTCTGCATTTTTGTTTTATTTTTTAAAAAAGACATTAACAGCTACTTGGAGGTTCTTTTATGTTTCTATAACTGGGTCATTTATTCACAGATATTACTTGGCCTCCTGCTTCCTAGCTTGGATACTTTGAGTTGTTTCTCTTGTCTAATTGCTCTTGTGGTGGATTTTAAAATGCTAACGTGAGAGAAGGCATCTTTGTCTTTTTTTCTTCAGTGCTTAGAACTCCTCACCGATGTGTCAAGCACTTAAGTGATAGTGTATATGCGTGTGGTGTGTGTAAATGTGTGTGTATAAGTGTGTGTATACATATGTGAGTATGTGCGAGTGTGTGTTCTAGTGTGTGTGTGTATGTGTACGTGTGTATGTGTGTGTGACTGCATGAGTGTGAGAGTATGTATGTGTGTGTGAATATGTGTGTGAGTGTGAGTATGTGTGTTAGTGTGTGTGAGTCTGTATGTGAATGTGTGTGTGCATGTGCGTCTGAATGTGTGTATATGAGTATGTGTATGTGTGAGCAAGTTTGTAGGTGTATATGAGTGTGAATGTGTGTACATGAGTATGCGTGTGTGTGTGTGATTGTGAGTGTGTGTGTGATTGTGAGTGTGTGTGTGTGTGTGTGTGTGATTTCCTAATTTTCACTCACATCTGTCCCAGCTCGAATTTACCTCTCTGTCATCTTTAGAGAAGAGATTTCCAGTTACCTGGCCTGCTCTCAGTGGATTCCAGTCCGCTAAATATCAACCCTGGATGACAGTTTGAAAACTCTGATATTGGTTTTCATGGCTTAGAAGAATGCTTCTTACCTCCACTGTACCCAGAAGAAGACAAACAGCTCTGCTATCAAGATAGACTGTGAGTCTCAGAGAGAATCCAGGAGTTATTAGACTTGGAGGGGCTGGTGGGTGTGAGAGCCCTGGGGAGTTTGCTGGAAGTGGGAGGGAAATATATTTCCTATCCATCCTGAACCCTAGAGTGTTTGATTTCTCCCAGCCAGGGACCATTGTATGATCAGATAATGCTTTGAAATGCATCATCAGTTGCTAGGGAACTTACTCTTGTGAACACAGTCTTACTTTAAGCAGGTGTGGGGGATCATATTGTGGAGGTGTTTCTGATGGCTCTTGGACGTTCCCTCCCAGTCACCTGCACAGTTCTCTCTGCTTTCCCTAGATCTTCCCTCAGATAGACCTTCTAGGCAGCAGAATAGTGAGTGGGTCGTGAATCCTGTTTCCAGGGCTTCAATGTCATCTCCCATCTGCCAATCTCTGGGCATAGCCCACCCTAGCTGCCTTTGGTCCTGGTGTATGAATACAACAGCATTCCTGCCTGCCCAGTGAACTTCCGGGTCCCATGACCTCTTGCCAACACCTGTGTTGCCCTACAGTTGCAGAGGGAGTTTTCAGTTAAATTGTCTTCACTTGAGGGCATGTAAAGTCTCATTCACCGCAGGGAATTAATGCCATCTTCCTGGCTCGATGTGAAACCCCAGTGAGTGAATGTCAGCTCCCCGGGATGATTGAAGTCAGAGCGTTCCTATTTGGATCTTGTCAATCACATCCCTTTTACTCTATGCTCAGTCTGAAGATCCCAAGTGAGAGTCTCAGGGAAATGCAGATAGGCTAATGACAGCCTGCTACGGAGCCCTACCGTGAGCAAGATGCATTCAGGGGACCTTGTGATGGAGGAGGTGGCCCCTCATCTCCAGGGAGCTTCAAACCTATGGGAAGAACTATAATCTTTCTGTCCTAGGTAGACTTGAGGTCCTGCCACAGCAAGGGGCTTCTCATCTGATAAGGAAAGCATCTTCCTTACCCTAGGGGACCCTCTGGTCTGAGACAGATGCCTTCTTCGATGCAGGATAAGAGGGGACAACCTGTCTCCAGATGTTCTATTGGACAAGGAGTTCAATCTGGCTGGGGTGACTTGAGGGACAATCCTTGGGAACATGACATGGACTTTCCAGTACAGAATAGCAACAACGTCCCATCAGGATGCTGTTACCCTGAGCTGTCCTGACCAACTCCTTTTCACCCTTACTTAGGGTTGTTCAGAGAGTTTCCCTATTCATGACTGGCCATGCTATCCTCTCCCCACTGCCCTTTCTCCAGTTTATTGTGACCCTTCTAAACATGGGACAACTGGAAGTATAGCCCGTATAGCTGTCAACATTTCCATTACCATCGTCCCCAAGAGAAGCCTATGTCAGTATCTATCGTTAAACCTTACTTTGGGCACATGCCAGAAACAAACTGAATGATCTCCGTGTCGCACAAGGGGGCACACAAAGTCAAAGTAGCTCTGCGAGGCAATTCTTCTTACAAAAAGGGCTGTGCCGAGACTCAAACCCATTTAGCAAGCATACCGGAGCTTGGGATGTAGGTAGTGACTGTGTCTCATCCCAGTTTTATAATCTGGCATGATTGGCTAATTGGTGCACAGGGTAAGGTTTCAGGACTATGAGTCCCTGTGAGGCTAACTAATTTTGTTAACAAACAAAGCAAACAATGACAGCAACAGCAAAAACATGTCTCACAGTATGTTAGAACGCGTTCTGTACCCTTAGACACTTCAGTATGTATGTCATTAAGCAAAGTTCTCATTGTCTGTGGTTCTGTGAATACCTGAGGGTGGGCAAGAGGGCAAGGTTTATGTCAGTGACATGGCAAGATGCTCAAGTCTTAGTATGTCACACATGTGTGGCCCTAAACCCTGTGAAGGCTGGGCACTTTCGTCACTCAGAAAATCTGTCTCTGCGCCTTTCTTGTCATTGCGGTCATCTTGCAGAAGCACCCCAGATTCCAGTTGAAAAGTAAACAAAAACAAACAAACAAAAAACCCAGGCCACTGAGAACACCCTCAGCCAAGACTTTGCTTGAGTCCTGTGTTTTCATCTCTGCTGGGTCATTGCATAGGTAGAAGTCAGCAGTCACTCCATATGTGCTGTGAGGTGTCAGCCAGTGAGATTTGGGCGTAGCTTCTACCTTTCTCCATTGGGTGGTTAGTGCTTCTATTACTGCACTGTGAAAGGCCTTCCTATGTTTTCAGTACAAGGCCCTAATAGGTCCATTTTTGCAAACATTTGTTCCTGGTGTGACTCTGCTCATTTTAACTGTTTTTGATGAACAGCATTTTGCATTTTTATGAAATCTAAATGACCTCCTTTTCTTCTGTAATGATCATTTTATTACATTTCATTTACTTATGCATGTGAACATTCGTAGGTGTGCGTGCACTCGCCTCCGTGTGTGTGCAAATGTACATCAGTTAAGCTGATGTTAGCTGTAGGGCTTTTACCAGGTTGAAACAAAAGTCCTAACTTGCTCAGGGGTTTCTCTCCTTTCTTTTTTTCATTTTTTTTCTTTCATGATGAACTTGCAGGACTTGGTTCTTTCTTTCTACCATGTGGGTTCCCGGACAGCTCTCAGGTCCTCAGGCTTAGTGACAGGTGTCTTTTACCTGCTGAACCATCTCACCAGCCTAAACTAACCAGGCTTTGCCTCTTATTGAAGAAATCTTGCCTTTTGGCAGGTGATACGACTCTTCTGTTTTATTCTAAAATCTTTATAGTTCTAGCTTGCATGCTTGAACGCATGACTCATCTTGCAGTAGGTTTTATGCATTGTATTGGATGAGAGTCAAGTTTATGTTTTCTCATGGGAGTACCCAGTTGTCTTAGGCTCTACTGACAGGCCTGCCTTGGGTCCTTCTTGAAAATCAATTGTCCATGTCCACACTTCCCGGCTCTCTCTTTTTTTTTCATCTGATTGTGTGGCTTTTCATTGTCCTGTCTTGGTGGTGTCTTTGCTTTGCATCAAACCTTGAAGATGAGTCCTGTGGGTCTTTCAGCTTTGTTCTTCTTTGCTGAGATTGCGTTGGAGAGTTCGGATTCTTGTATTTCTTTATATATTTTAGAATAAGCTCATCAACCTTCACTAACAAGGACCACTAGAAATTGAGATTGTCTTCAGTCTATTGAATTAAAAATAAATTTATAGATTGTGAAAAATGGACATTTTTAACATCAACCTTCCTAATATATGCTGTTCAGTTAGGTCATTTTTAATTTATCTGTTTTTATTTCTTAGAGCTTGTAGTCTGTAAGTTTTATGAATCTTTTGTTAAATATATTCCTAAGTATTTTATGTTTTTTGATTGTAAATAAGTGGATTTTTGCTGTTTTTCAGTAGTATGCTATATGAATATCAAATGGGTCTATGTGGTGTCATTTACCTGATGACTTTGCTAAAGCCACTTGGTAGTCGTAGCTGCTAGTTTGTAGATTGTGTTGGATTTTCCACATAAACAATTATGTCATCTGCACAGAGAAAGAATTCTAATTCTTCCGTTTTGACTCTTGGTCTTTTTATTCTGCCTTCTTATCCTGGTTTGCTTCTCCGGTACTCTGTTCCTGAGAGGTAGTGTTCCATCGCTTTGCACCCCCCTTTTTGATAATATGTATCCAAGTTAACTGGGGACAATCTACTGTCTGAGTTCTACAGCATCATAAAACAATGAGAGAATATTTACCTTTTTGTATTTGTATAGGGCTGTTCCTTAATGTTTCATGAGTTCACAGAGAAATCACCCATTTCTGGGCAGGATATTTTATACAACTTCACTTCAGCTCACAAGTATGAGAATATTTAGATTATCCATTTTATCATGTGCCAGTTTTTTTTTATTTGAATTTTTCTAAGAATATTTATATTTTGACTAAGTGGCTAATAATGTTTTCTAATGCCTGTGTCTATCGTCTGTAACAGCCAAGTGCCCTCCGGTTCTGTAAGCTGGGCTCTCTTTTACTTCATCGATCTAGCTTGTCTTGATCTCTTGACCTTTACTTTAGTTTTTGTTTTAACTAAAGCCCTTGCTTTTGGCTTTTCTGCAAAGGTCAGTGGTAGATTTTCTAGGCCTTTCCACTGTCTATCTGCTTCAAAATGCTTTCAACTTCACTTCCTTCATTTCTTCTGTCTTAGGGGAAGAGTTATCCTTGAACCTTCTCAGATCAACCTTTCCTATATCTGAGACTGGATGTGTCTTCTCTCATCTCCTTTCCATTGTGGTCCAAGCGTCCCCAGCATCCCTTCCTCCTGCAACATCATGATGCTCACTGACGCCCCTCTAGGCATCTACAGCAGCCTGATTAGCAGCACAAATTGCAAATCCATGCCCTACCTTTTCTCTTTTTGATTTATTTTCTTGGTAGCACTAGGCATTGAACCAGGGCCTGGCGTGTGCTAGGCGAATGCTTTACTGCCAATAATAGCCTCAGTTTTCATTAATTTTTATTTTGAGATAGGTTTTACTAAGTTGCCCAAGCAAATGTTAAAAAGAGTCATGACCCTTTTGCCTTTTAGGCCCCTGGAGCTGGGGTTACAGGTTTGCAGCACCAGACTTAATTGGTATTTCTCTCATGCCTCTTCCTATGAAATAGCTGCTGCTTCAGTCTCCCTGGAGAACATTCCCTTTGTTTCTACATAATCTTCTGGTAAAGGCTGGCTTGGTCAGACACTTCCTTGCTTTGCAGTCTACTTGGTCAGATGGGGCGGAGAAAGTCTGTTGCATTTCACTGTGTGCATTTGTTGGTACTTTTCTTTCTCCCAATCATTCCACAAAGTCCTTACGGGCAGGAGTCCCATCTGCTTGTATTTACATCTTTAGCACACTGCGGATTTTCAGGGTGTTTGTTGATTGCATCTGTAACATTTGCGTTTATGAGGATCAGGGCTTCCGCGTGGAACCCCTCCATCAGCTTCCTGGGCCCCCTTTCTTCACGTGTGCAGCCACTGCTGCCCTCTTGTTCTGCTCCGCAGCCGTCAGCTCTTCTTCATGGCCTCCCCGGTTCCTTTTCTATGCTCCAGTCTCCGATGCTTTCACTGAGCTGTGGAGCTGCCACACCTCGTTCAGGAGCCCTAAGCACATCTCCTGGCTGTGTCCCTGCTCTTGCTGCAGTCCTTCATTCCTCCCATATTGTGACTCGCTTACCTGGAACATGCCAGGAGAGACTTCCTGAGCTTTTCACTGCTCATAGATAAAAAACAAACAACAAAAAGAACCTGAAAAAACAAACCAACACAAACAAACCAACCCAACCCCCTGCTATTTATTGATCATAGACTACACAGCAGGATCTGCATCAGTTAACCATTACTCCCTTTAGAGGGCTTGCATTCGCTTCCTTGTAAGGATGAGGAAATAGAGACTTAGAACATTTAGTAGCTGACCAAGGTCACTCACCCGCCAAGTGGAAATGTAATCCAACCCTCTAGCTTACATGTGAAGCCTTTAAGCTTGATTTCTAAACTCTCTCCTGTTTTCAGGGGGCTAAACTGATGGCAAGCCATCCTTATGCTAGCACTGATTTCCAGGAAGGCCATGTACACAGTTACCTCTGGCCTCTTCCCTCTCTGTTCCCAGGTTAGGACTCTACCTACCATGCCCCATGAAGGCACCTTGCTAAGCTTCTGCCCTCCTTCAAACCTCATGTAACTCCCATCCGGGAATCCTGCCCCGTTGTATTGGCAGGGATTTTGACTCATTTTGGTGCATTATAGACTGGACTAATGTTTGCATTTCTCCCTTTAGTTGCTGGTTGTTTAAACTCAGCACATGGCCTTGAGGACAGCCTTCTGTACCTTCTCAGCCAGCACAGGGCTGGAAGCTCCGATGATCTCCACAAATGCTTATGCAAGATAGGGTTCTCCATGTGTTTCATTTCAGACTTATCTACCCACTGGTCCTTTGAAAAAGCTGTAAGTGGCAGAAACTGGAGAGGGGACCATGGATGAGGATGGCAACGAAGGTTATTGTCTTCATCAATTCTGATTGACATACCAAGCACCATAGGCAGGCTGAGTGACTGGTCAGCAGAAGATTTGCCATTGTCTCAGTCATGCTCAGCATTGGGGTACAGCGTTCTTAGGTGCTAGGGAATGTCCTTTTTCAGGTCACTGAATACTGGCTTCTTGTTTCATCCAGGCAAAGGGCTGGTGAGATGGCTCAGCAGGTAAGAGCTTCCTTCTGCCAGCCTGATCATCTTAGTTCAAGACACCCAGGACCCACATGATAGAACATGAGAACTGAATCCCAATAGTTGTCCTCTGACCACCAGCCCCCAAATGGGGTGGCGGGAGTGGATAATCTCTTCTGGTCCTTCTGATTAGGGTGCTAATCTTATTCATGAAGGCTCATCTTCATGATCTTATTGCCCCATGAGGGCTCCAGCTTCTAATGCCATCCTACTGGTGGGTAAGGACTTCTGCACATAGACTGTGAACAGGAAGATGGTTGATTATGATGATACATGCTAGTGAACAACAGGCTGGATTATTCAGATGGTTTATAGACTTCAGTCCTCACAACAACCCCATGACATAAGCATTATGATTAGCCTCATTTCACAGAAGAGGAAACAGAGGCAAAAGGATTAAAAATTCCTCTGTAACTGACAGATCAGGAGCCAGGAATCTCTGCTGAGGACAATCCAAGCTCAACTTGGGGAGCCCTCATCCCTGGGTACATTTATTAATCCTTGGGATGACTGTGCACTGAGAATTTCACACAAGACTGTGTGGGCCACACCAGATACATTGTTTCATTTTAATCCTCTAGTTACTTTTTTGCTGCTGTCATAAAACACCAAGGCAGTTTGCGTTTGTTTGTTTGTTTGTTTGAGACAGGACTTCTTTGTGTAGCCCTGGCTGTTCTGGAACTGGTTATGTAAACCAGGCTGACCTCAAACTCACAGAGATCCACCTACCCCTGCCTCCTGAGGGCTGGATTAAAGGCAACTTAAAGAAGGAAAGGTTTATTTTGGGTTTATGGTTCCGAGGAATAGGAGTCCGTCAACATCACACCAGGCCAGGAACCTGGAGGTAGAAACTGATACAGAGACCACGGAGGAGTGCTGCTTACTGGCTTGCTCCCCATCTCTTGCTCAGCCTGCTTTCTTTAGAAAGCCAGGGGATGGCACCACTCCCATCACTAGGTTTTGTTTTTTAAAAAAATGCCCTACAGGCTTGCATATATTCTGACCTTATGGAGGCATTTTCTCAATTGAGGCTCCCTCCTCTCTGATGTTGAGTTGACATAAAACTAGCCAGGACACCCCCAAAGCTGTGTGTCTGTGTGTGTGTGTGTGTGTGTGTGGTGTACATGTATATAAGCATATATTTGTGCTTGTTTGTGTGCACATTTATGTGGAAATCCTTCCTGATATCTTTTCATGTAATGTTTTGAGTCAGGATCCTTCTCTGAACCTGGGACCCACCAATTTGGCTAGACTAGGTGATCAGTGAGTCCTGAGGACAGACCTTCCTGTCTCCCTTCCCTAGCATGGGACCACACCCATGCTGTCACTCCCTGCTTTTGACATAGGGAACAGGGATCCAAGCACAGGCCCTTGTGTTTGTATGGCAAGCATTTTACCAAGACATCTTTTAAAATCCAGTATTAAGATCCACATTTCACAGGTAGGGAAATGGGTTCAGAGAAAGTGAATTTGCTTGAGGTCATGAGCAAGTGCGCCCGCAGAGCTGGGACAGAGCCCAGATCTGTAAAACTGCAAGGCCGTTCACTGCCCTGCATTGTGGCTGCTGCTGCCAGCACCACGTCTCAGACCTGAAGGAACCCCTTTAGAAGTTGCCCTGTGCATCTGTTACTTGATGGGCAAAATCACCCTGAGAATCCCTGATTGAAGACCTGCCAGCCAACTTGAATACTTTTGGAGATGGAACCTAATTCCCTCCAGGGTAACCCATCTGTGGCTGGACGAAGTCAAAGAACTCTATTTTTCTAATGTGTACAAGACATGAACCTCCCTTAGTCCCAAGCAAGTCCCCTTCCTCTCACCCCCAGATGCCTAAATCCCCTTTCTGAGGGGACTTCAGCTTTGCCTGTGGAAGGCAGAAGTCAAATCTCAGCCAGAAAGAGTGCCCTGGCCTGCCCAAGGTTGTACGGTGGGGGTGGGTAGCCAGAGAAGTCTCAGGCCTCCCCGAGAAGGGATGTGCAAGTGTTCTCGGCTTTTCATCTTAAGTGGTTTCCAATCTGTCTGGCTGAGCGATGGCCTGGAGCCACCCCTGTTTAACATTCATGTGGATTCCAGGCTGGGCTATTGCCGAAGTAAATCACTTTGCTTGCTTTCATCCCCTCCCCAACCCCAGCCCCCCAGGACAAGGAGCTCCTTGGTCTCCATAGCAACAGAGCCATCTGTTTCTAATGGCATCCCAGGCCAGGAGAAGTTCATTCTATCTCAACTTCACTAAGTTAGGGGTAGCTGAGCAAGAATCAGCAGGGCAGAGATGGGAGAGGAGGGTGGGTGCATGGCTCCTTCTTACTCAAATGCTATTCAGAACAAGGCAACTGTCAGAGCTGGATAAGCCCACTGAGGTCATGGACCCAGCGCATTCCCTTTGTGTGAGGGGAAACTGGGTTAGGAGAGGGAAACAGTGGACAGGCGCATTAGCAATACTGCTGGGTCCAGTGGGCAGCTGATAAACATTCATAGGATGAATCATAGAATCATAAAGAGTTAGAAACAGCCAACACATTATGCAAAACTCCCATCCAGTGCAGGAAAGTGTCCAGAGATCGTTCTCTACAACAGATGGCTGTCCAAAGTACCCTTGGATGCCTCTAATAACGGGGAGATCACTCTCTCTTTCCTGCTTCTACTGCCAGATACTTTGAATACAGGAATCTCTTCTGCATACTTGAATTCTTCTGGTCTGCCTCCCTGGAAGATTATCTTTCAATCCCTTCACATATACTATCTCTTTGTCTGTCTCTGCAGGTTTCTGAGAAGAGAGCTCCTTGTTTCATAGGGGTCTGGACAAGGACAGCCCAGAGCAAGGCTAAGGACTCAGATGTCCAGTTGTCTTGGCCTGAGTAGGGACCGAGGAGAGAAGGGCGGTCTCCCCTCTTCACCTCAGCCAGGCTCCCAGGGCTGGCTCCACCCACTTCTTGCTTTCTTGCCAGCTATAGAGTATGTTTCTGATTTGTCCTTCCAACCTGTCCATGTGTCCCACTCATAAATGCCTGCCTCTGCAAGTCAAGAAAGCACTTCTGGCTAACCGTGGGCCCACACTCTCTCTGTGTGTATACATGTGCATTCATGTTTGTGCATGTGCGTGCGTGTGTGTGTGTGTGTATAGGTGTGTATGCATGCACTCATATGTACATGTGTGTATTTGTTTCTTCTGCATTGCTTTGATGAACTAGCCTATAGAACTGACTTACAGGAGGAAAGATGTGTTTGGTTCACAATTTCAGCAAGTCCAGCACATAGTTGCTTCTTCCCGTGGCAAAAGTATTTCACAGAGGAGAGTTGTTCTCGACATGGAAACACACAGAGAAAACACAGATTCTATGTTAGTTTCTTCTCTTCCTTTTATGCTGTTTGGTTCTTCAGCCTCTGGATGCTGCTAGGTGTGTGTGTGTGTGTGGGGGGGGAGCCTGCAAACACCACAGTCTCCAGACTGTCATCCGGGAGAGGCAAGAAGGAATGACTTGGTAGCCACGGTGAAAGTCTGACACCAGATGGTTTATTTTAGGCATATTTAAGCAACACACAATTTGGAAAAAAGTTTCCTCAGGTTCACTCAATCCTGTGAGTACATCAAAGCTGAAGACATGATTGCACTGATGCTCTTGTAAAGTACAAGTGACATCTTCCACTAAGATAGAATCTGTAGACTAAGGAAGTAGGTCCAAGGTAAACAGTGCTCATGGTAAGAGTCTGGGGAACCAGTGTGGCCTGGGGATGCAGAAAGCACAGAGGTCATCAGGCTAGTAACCACCTCTGTTCCCAGCCTTCTTGGTGGAAAATAAGACACAACCCTGTGTGCTGAACAACCCTGGTTTCCACAGTGTTTATTCATAAGCACCAGTATCTACATAGCTTTAGTCCCATCCACATGCAGGGTAGGACTTTTCTCCTTTAGCTAATCCTTTGAGAATGCCTTGCAGACATACTCACATGTGGGATTCAACCTCTGTGGCTTGAAATCCAACCAAATTGAAGGCAAAAACTAACAACCCCAGAGCCAAAGATGGTTCCCAGCAATGTCCATACACCCAGTCATTGACTCCCAGCTCCCTAGTCACTGGGAGAACAGCCTTCATGTGCCTACATAGCATGAAGGCTGCCAGATGTTCCTGCCTGGAGAAACCATTCTACAGTGTCAGAGAGATGGACTAAGCTCCTGTATGCCTCCCTGCCTTTCCTTCACTCCCCCAGAGCCCTGAATTTCCTTTAAGAAAGGGTACATATGGTGAGCTGTGGTGTCGGGACCTGGAGTGTAGTAATTTTGGGTTACAGGGCTAGAGGAATAATGGAAGGGCAGGGTAAAAGGTTCAAGTTAGGGCTGAGTAGAGGCAGAAGGGAAGGCTTTGGGAAACCTCCTCTCTTCCTTTTCACCCATCTTAAACTCTGCCCCTTGCTTCCATCCTTCCAAGGAGTTTGGCTCTATTCAGTAGGCCATCTGTCCTATCTCCCTAAAACAGCGTTTGAGTGAGTAGATTCCTGGTTTCTTCTGCCTTAACTGAGAGCTGGCAGTGATTTAGTCAATCCATGCAGATATGCAAATGAGAGCATCCCAAATGGTCTTTATCCTGTCCACTCTAGCTGAGTCATAACCTTAGCTTCCTGATTGGTCCATCAGAAGACAGCTAGGGAGTTCAGGCTCCATTATCTTCTTTAATGGGCCAGTGGGCAGGAAGGGAACAAAAGAGTAACTAATTAGAAAGGGCTGACAGCATGTTCCCCATGCATTATCATGCATTCTATCAAGTTTTGCATTCTGCTTGAGTTCAAGTCACACAACAGTTCATTGACTTGTGTCCAATCAGGTGGAGTGGAGAATGGGAGAGGGTTGGAGAGGTCAAACCTGCGACCCATAAAGTAGACATCCCCTTCTAACTGATCTGTCATCCCACCTTGTATTTCCCTTCGTTTTTGACTGATGCCAGCCTTCTGTTTGTCAATCCCACCTCTGATGTGTTCACCAGGACTTTTCCAACATTTAGCATCAAGACCCCTTGGGTGTGCCCAGAGCATAGACCAGACTTAAAGATAGATTGTTCTCTGCAATAAATATCGACTGATTCATAAATCTGGTTGCCAGATTCGATAAGAGTCACTGCCTGCATAATCCGGAGCTGGGAGACGCTAGCTAATTCATGTTGGGCTGGCTGAGTCCCAGGGGAAGATGTATACATATAGTGCTGCCCCCACTGCCTGCAGCTGGGGGCTGTGTAAGAGGGGAAGGAGAACAAATACTCCCAACCAAGAGGCCAGGTCTCTGAATGAAGTTGGATGGGCTGGTACAAAAGGGTCCACAGTGCATATTACTCTCCCTCCCTTTCCTTGGCTAGAGTTCTCAACTTCTCAGGCTCCAGAAGACTCCACAACATCCATACTCAGGCTGAGCCTAGAGGGATGAACATCTGCAAGAAAAGTAGAGTCAGCCAGCTCATCTTCCTCCAGATGTTTTTAAATACCCACGGCTCCTTGCCAAGAGAAAGAAAAAACAAAGCAGCCTTTAGCACTGATGATTTTCAACTTTCTATCCAGATGTTGGGTGCTAGGCAAGCAGAGCCTGGGGGTCTTTTGATTTTTCTCTCTGTGTGTATGTGTTCACATCTGTGCACATGTGTAGGAGCATACACATATGTATGGAGATAGAGGTCGACATCAGGTGTCTTCTATCACTGCCCGCTTTGTGTTTTGAAATGGGATCCTTGATTGCTCTTTGCTAGAACTCCTCTTCTTGGCTTGGGGGATCCCTTGAGAGCCCATAAGGAACCTGCCATTTCCTCTGGGTGTCTTGGGGAGTGTCTTTGGCATGGTGGGAGTAACTGGTATGAGATAGAGAGTCCCCCCACACTGCCATTTCTCCCTCTAGACCCTTCACTTTTGTTGTCTGTCAGTCTCACTTCATCTTTCTGACAGGAACCCCTGAGCATCTCCCATAGGCAGTCCCGCTTTTCTTCCCTGCATCTTTCCCAGGCCAGACTCAGAACCATCCATCTGAACAGCTCTTTCCCCTTCCAAGACTCACCCACTATAACAGAAATTACAGGAAACCAGTCCTGCTCTGCTCAGCCTTGGCAGGAGCTGGAGCACTCTATGCCTCCTGACCAAGGAGAAGCAGGGCTTCAAGGGTTTCAAAGGTATAGGAACCTGATGTGGTTGGCCAGCGTATGGAGAGGCCTGTGGCAGTCTCAGGAGCCAATGGATGGTTGCAAGAGCTTCTGGACCACTCACATTCTCATGCCAGCTGTGCTGCCAGCTCTGTATCCTTACGTGGGTCCTGGTCTCAGCTTTCCTGATTGTATAGGAGTGTGGAAACAGTGTCCATTTTAGGGCTTTTGTTGGAGAATATATTGGTTACTTGTCTCATTGCTGCAACCAAATACCTGACAAAAGTGACTGAAGGAAGGAAGGGTTCATTTTGGCTTACAGTTCTAACGGATACAGTCTACTGCAGTGGGGGAAGATACAGTGGCAAGAGCAGGAGGCTGCTGGTAACATTGTATCTTCTGCCAGGAAACATTGTATCTTCTGTCAAGAAGGAGAGGGAGAGATTAGTGCTCAGCTGGCTTTTTTCTCTTTTTCATTCAGTCAAGGACCATAGCTCACGGAGCAGTTTCACTCACATTTAGAATGAGTTTTCTCATCTTAGTTAATCCAATCTAGATAATCCCTCAAAGACACACCCAGAAAGTTCTCTCTATAGCATTTCTAGATCTGTGAAGAGGAGAGCCAGTGTTGACCATTGCAGATGAAGTAAGTTCACTCAGGGTTAGGGTTACAGCTCAGTAGTAGAGCACTTGCTTAGCAAGCACATATGTCACTGGATTCGGTCTCTGGCATCCACAACATATGTTAATACAAGCAAAAGCGTGACAAGTGTTTCCACCATCTAACAAATTCTAGGATTTTCTGGCACCATGTGTGGGTGCTTCAATACCATCTATATCTCACCAACTACCCAGAGTGAGCACAAGTCCAAGACCTCAGTCCTACAGGGCCCAACTGCGCTTGACATACCTGTCAGACACTCTTACTTCTCTCTGTTGTGGCTACAAAACTCTCTACCCACAGTTTCACATTTTTCCACTCATGACAATACTGTACTGTCCATTATGAATAACAGGCAACAAATGTGCCTCTGAGCTATGAGGAAAACTCCATCTCCCTACTCTGTGCTCTTCCCTGGTTGGATGTCCCTAGATCCCTGACAGATTTCCATTCAGATTTAATTGTATAAGCATGCCATGACTTTTGGTGACCAACAGGTTTTGCATCTCTCTTGTCCTCTTAGAGATTGGAAAGTAGGGCTAGAAGTTCTAGAACTTTCTATTCACCAGGGTGGTTCCTCTGGCTCTAAGCCTCTGCCCTGTTTCTATGTGCATGAGTAGTCATAGTCTCTTTAGCAGGAGAGACTCAGAGATGGTTGATGGTAGCTTATTATAGACCAGCAAAAAAAACATGTCTGTCACTCAGGAGACTCAAAGGATTTTAGAAACTTTCAGGAGCTGAGAACAAGAATCATGGTTTTTATTATGTTGTAGAACTAGGAAGTATGAAGATACGAACAAGTCCTGCACTCCTAGGCTGGTAGTCACTTCTACTTTGGCCTGGAATCCTCCATGTTTTATCCTGACACATGTATTGAGCACCACTGTGTGCAAGGCCCCTGGCTGTCACGGAGGGCACATAGGTCAGCTTCAGAGTAAGTCCTTGACAAGCCTCCAGATGTTCACACTAAACCCAGTATAGGCTGGGACTGGCTGGGTCAGTATTCTGCTGGTTGGAGGCTTGGGGTAGGGTGTGAGGAGAGGCCCTGGATGTTTGAAGTAGATTTGCTGCTGGGCTAGGAAACTCTACCACATGGTAGAGGGAACACTGTTTGGAAATGAAAGCACCACAGGGAACTGGAGTTTAAAAAAAAAAAAATCAGAGATGGTATCACATCCTGGACAGCCTTAAGTACTGTGAGGGATTACAAACAGCCTTGTAGGCAATGGGTGACACTGATGGTCCCAAAGGCAAACCTTATTCAAAGCCACTCTTCAGTGAGGTCTCTCTGCAGGGTCTGTCTGGGTGGGGTGAGAATGAGGTTGGCAGAGAAGCCCGGGAAAGTCCTAGGTCTTGACATCACACATGGAATGGACAATGACCCTATGAAAGGAAAGGGTAGATCTCAGGAAGCTGGAGCTACCACAGGGCAAAGAGGGACTGATCCCTGGGACACACAATGAAACCTGGCAGAGTTTCTCCTTGTTGGTACCCTGGAAAGAAAGAGTAGCTATTGCCATCACTCTGAAGTGGCTCCTGGAGTTTGGAATGGAACTCTCACACACCCACATAGTATAGGAGACATACATGGATCACTTACATTGTTGGCGCCCCAAAGAGGCCAAAGACAGTAACGTGCATTCCCACTGATGTTTTACCTAACGAAGATCACAGTCTGGGTAACCACTGTTGTCCCTGGTCCAGCTAAGGACAGATTTCTACAGGATGGATTTCTGCTGTACTCTGGCCCCCTGCCAGAAACTCTCAAGGGTCAAAGCCAGGTGATATTGTCCATATCCTTAAAAAGCCAGCACCCCTGCAGGAGAGACAAAGACAAAAACACCTACCATGCCCCCAAGAGACGATGGTACAGTGGGAATCCCAGCTGCCTGAGGTACAGTGTCCCTGAAGCTCTTCAAGATACCCCAGGCAGCTCTGCCTTCCTTTCATCCCCCTCTATGGCTGTCGTTGGCTCTGAATATAGTCATTGGGTCTTTTTTTGCAATACACACACACACACACACACACACACACACACACACACACACACTTCCATGCCCCTGGTATCAGCCTAGCTCTCCCTGACTGAAAAGAAACATATGCTGGAGTAGAAACCAGAGTCAGGCTTTAAATCAGCAGAATCATTGAGGGCTACTCAGTAGGAATGTCCTCCCTGGCCTTGCATCTGGTCTCCTACTTTCCTTGAAAACATACACAGTTGAGCAATTTTACAGGTGCTTGGAACTGACATTTTCTAGTGACTTCTAAGCACCTCCTCTACCTGTGGCCCAGGTGGTGCTGGCCCCTGCCTGTAGGAAGCTACAGACCTCCAGTCTGTGATGACAAACTCCCATGCCAGGCTTTCTTAAAAACTCAGGGTAGCAATCGACTACTCTGACCAAACCCCACCTCATGAGCTTGTGTGTGGAGACAACCAAACACACCCAGTCATCAGGACTGTACAGGTTAGATGACCAGAGACGGAGATATGAGAGAAAAGCCAGGAGTGTGGAGTTGGGACCGTGGGTTTATCAGCACTTCCAGGAAGGGGAAGAGAGTGGGGCTGGCACGGAGCCAGGGGACTGAGATGCCACAGGTTTAGAGGTCACGCTTTGCCTGTAAGGTCCCCTGTGTCAGTGAAAACAGAAGTATGGAATATAATCAGGTCAGTGAGGTCACAAGCCCTGGGGGTCGTGGGCCAGATTGTCACTGCAAGAATTAATCCTGGTTTTTATTCTGGGTAAATTCAACCCCCAGGCAGTGTCCTTCTAAGAATGAATCTCAAAAGACAGTGGTTTCGGGCCAGAGAGATGGCTTAGCAGTTAAGAGCTCTGACCCCTCTTCCAGAGGTCCCGAGTTCAATTCCCAGCAACCACATGGTGGCTCACAACCATCTGTAAAGGGATCTGAGGTCCTCTTCTGGTGTTTCTGAAGAGAGCCACAGTGTAGTCACATACATAAAATAAATAAATCTTTAAAAAAAAGACAGTGGTTTCATGTCTCACCTAACAGAGCCAAGGCTACCTCCCCTGCCTCCAATCAACATTATGGTTGCAGGGGGCAAAGTGCCTTCCAAACCCCAGGCACACTCTATGCATCTAGTTCCATTTTGAAGTCAGGGCCGCAACTTCTACTCAGAGCAAGGTGCACCCACCAAAGCTTCAAGTTCTTATGTCCCAGAACTAAGATTTAGAAAAAGACATGTCGTCAGTTGTGGGGAAAAACAAGCGCGGAGGCAGCCCCGGGCCCTCGCGACAGCGACCCACAGACGGCTAGGGGCGGGATGTGGCGGAGTCCCAGGTGGCTTTCTCCACCGGCAGGTCCCACATACACAAGAGGTTCCAGAGGCTGGAAGCTTTGGCCGCGGCAGGCCCCAGAAGACACGTGGAGTCCGTTGGCTTAAGAAGTTTATTGTTCATGGCGTGATAGTTGGGTCTGGATGTGTGCGGCCCCCGTAAAAGCCAGAGGGAGTTAGCTTAAATAGGGAGGGGGAAAGAAGAGGAACGGGGAATAACTTAATTAGCTACGCCCCCCCCCCCCTTAGGTAACTCGTGAATATGGAAATCTGTTAGTCACGCCCTCTACCTGGATGGTGATGCAAAATCTCTCTGGGAGGAGCTACTCTGACCCAAAAGTGTCTGCAAGGTGCAGGTTAATGGAGATATAGGTCGCATGTGGGGTCTGGAATCCGGGAGCGTGGGGAGATGCATGCCGTCCCTGACAGGCCATGTCCCTGTTGGGTCTCTGGCTATCTCAAATCCAGTGATCTACCGGGAGACCAAACCATTCCTTTGCAGCCCACAAATCAGTAACTGTGATGGAGATCGTTTATGAAAGGAACCACTTCTGAGCTTGGAAATGGGCCAGCTCTGGAGAGAAGCCAAGAACCCAAAGAGACAGAGCAAGGGGCAGGGTGGAAACATTAATTTCTTTATGGTTCATTTACATACAATGCACTCTTTCTGCACATGCTCCGTTTTGTTACTCAGGGTGGTGCATCCAGTCTTCCTCTGCCATTTTGTTTCTCTCTAATCTTAATCTTGAAGCCTCTGGAACCCCCCTTTCCTCCCTACCACTCTATTCTCCCGCCTCACCTTGGCTGTCTGCTTATTTGCATGGCTAGTTTGCATGGTGGTGGCTGACAGTCTTGACAGACAGCATTATTTTTCTTTTCACCCTCTGCCCTGGTCCTCCCATCCATCTTCACTCGGCCCCATCCTAAATCAGAGACGAAGAGTTTGGGCTCTGGAGACAGGCGGTTTCCAGTTCCAGATCCTTATGCCTGCTGTGGGACTTACCGAGTCTCTGGGTTCCTGTGAGCATCAGTAGCTACTGGATAGGTGGAGTGGTCAGAGTGACAATGGTTAACAATCCATGCAACATCTGGAAGGCTGGGTGTGACTGCCAGGTAAAGAACAGAGTGAATAGAAAGCCCCAGATCAAGCTGCGTTTTTATTATAGTAGTGGCTGGAAGGGTGGGCCCATCATGGGAGCCTGCAGTGCCAAGTGTCAGGAAGCAAAACTCCTAGAGCCATTAGGGCTCAAGGCTCTGCTTAGAGACTGGGGTCTCTAGGGGTAGGGAAGCTGTTGTCCTAATACACTCAGCTCTGTGGGGCACTCAAGGACAGTCCTCTTAACTAAGCCAGTCTCTGTGAGAACCTGTCTGGCCTGGTGTTATTGGTCTTCTCCAAGGTAAGGCTATTTGGTCCAATCTCCTGCCTTTCCTCTTTAATGTATACATAGTTTTGGCAGGTTACAGAAAATGACCTTGTGCAGCAGGGTGAGGACAGTGCAAACAGGAGGAGGTAGGACATCCAGGTTCTCACCCCTAATGAGCCTGAGTGCCCTTGGGCAATGGCCTCCCCTTGCTGGGTCTCAGCAGTCATTTTTGCTGAAGCTCCATTCATGGCCCCGAGGACCAGGAATCTCTCTGATTGGAGAAAATCTATTCAGAGGATCAAAAAAATAAATCAAAGCCAAGTTCCAGAGCCAAAGTTGAAAGCTGCTCATCTGTGAAAGGAAGGTTGAAATTACCCCGTGTTTAAAAAAGAAGCGGGGAGGGACATCAGAAAATCACGGGGCTGACAATAGGAAGCACAAGCTCACAAAGTCAGCCGGAGAAAGCTGAGGTTGCTGTGAGTGGTTGCTAGGCTGTGATCCTAGACTGAAAAGGTCTACTATGGAGGGAAGGAGAGGAAGTGCCAGCAGGGGAGTGGGAATGGGGGAAGCTGGAGGGGCAGCGGACAGGGCTGGGGGCGTGTGGTTGTTGCATTGGGAGGAGAAATGTTCTCAGTCTAAGCAGAATGTCAGCTGGGTGGTGGAAGAGGTAGGTAATAAGGTTGCCCTATGAGGTGGCATCACAGGCCATCTAGTTACTTAGAGCATCAGTGCTGGGCCTTGAGTAGAGGTAGGGAATAGACTGGGGTGAAGAATGGTATACCAGAGCTAGTGCTGGTTAGTGGTGGTGTTGGGCTGGGTCAGATAGAAGACAAGTAGGTGACCATTATAGTATCCGGGTATGGAAGGGGTCATTAAAAGATGCTTGGGGACTGATACCCAATAGAGAATTAGAGAAATTAAATGACTTTGTTTGAACTATAGAAGACAAAGGTTTGTGGGAAGAAGTCCCAGGTTGGGAGACAGCAGAAGTTGAAGCCCAGAGGCGTGCAAGTGTGTGTGTGTGTGTGTGTGTGTGTGTGTGTGTGTGTGTGTGTGAAGGAGAAGAGGAAATTCAATGTCATTCATGATTTTCAGGTGTGCTGCCCATTGTTAGAAAGGCAGAGCCTCAAACAAGGGCAATCCTAGCTCTGTGGGGCTCCATGCCTTAAGGGCACAGCCAGAGTGGTTGGGCCAGAGATTGGGCCAGAAGTGAAGCCAGGCTATGCTAAGCACATCAGAGCCCTGCATCTGGGGGCTAAATTCATATCCTGATATCTAGCGTGAGGCAGCGAGCAGGTGAGCTGACAAGAAGCTCAGGGAGAAAGAAGCAGGACCAGTGAACCAGTGCCAGACAAGCAAAAGCCCTGCCAGCTCTGCAGATGGGGGTAGGCTGTGTGGAACAAAGAGAAAGGGTAGGAGGTAGTGTGCACAAGGGAGGGAGGGGACAGCAAAACCCAGGGATCCCATACCAGGAGTTCCATTGGGTCATTATGTTAGCATGAGAAAGTTTATATTCTTAGCACGTTAGGCTGTGATCCCTGGTGTGGTGAAGTCTGCTGAAGCTTGGTAGGATGGTCTTCAGCATTCAGAAAGAAGCTGGAGGAGTTTGGATCATGATCAGGCAGGCTTTGAGGGCCAGCCAGAGGAAGTTCACGTTAAGTCTGTTGACTGAGGGAAGGGCTGGGGCGAGTCCAGTTGAAGTTGGAGCAGTCCTATAAGCCCTGGTGTGGAAGGGAATGGGTGTCCTCAAGAAGAGAGCCCTGAGGATGGGGGACAGCTTCATTATGCATGCCGATCCGTATAAATGGAGGGGCCTCCTCTTGGCAGACATCCTTTCCTCCAATATGATGTCCTCATATCTGTGCTCCAATACATACCCAGTGAGCACAGGCCATCCACAGGTTCACCTTTGCCCAGTCTAGAAGCAGATGAACCCTTCACCTCCCAACATGAAAAACCAGGGCCCAACACATGGATTCCAAAGATCTGAGGCAAATTCTGCCTCCATCTGTAACTATGCAAATAAGCACATCCTCCCAGCTGTTAATGTGTAGCCCACAGCTGTACAATACTCCTTCCTGGTTCTTCTCTACAGAGTTTCTGTGAATGTTAAGCAAAGTGTTGACTGCTGGGACCTGTGTATACCTCACAGACTCAGTTGACACCTGCAGTATAGGTGGGTCTAGTCTATACTGTTCTAAGGTTCAGGAGAATAGTACTGAAGCAAATCACAGTCAGACTCCCATGTTTAATGATGTGCCTGGGACCTCATGGGTGTTTAATATGTGCTCAGTGGATAAACAGAAAAGTGTATGTTTTCCAGAGACCCGCTAGCCTCTGGAGGCTGCAGCCTCCACCTACCTCTGAACCTCCAGGCTCCTGTATGGAAAGAGTAGTCTGCCCTCATAGCCACAGAACAGGCTTCTGATCCTGCCCTATCCTGGTTCTGTGGCCCTAGGCTAGTTCTTCAGAGCTTCCCTTACCCCAGTGGCTCCCACTTACAGAGGTGCCATGGATGACCTGTTCAGGCCTCACCCAGCTGACTTAGGGCACAACTCTGAAAGCAGCAGTTTAATGAGTCCACGAACACCCAGCTGTCCTTGCTTTAAAAGCCTCAGAGGTCTTGGTGTGTGGCTTAGAGCTAGGGCAGCCTCGGGGGTTTTCACTTCCCTCCTGGTAGGGTGGCAGATGGGAAGGGGGCAGCAGGACCCTGTTGGGAAATGAGACAGCCCTGAACAGCCAGCCTGGCCCATTCTTCAGTGTCTGCCTGCCCCCCTTCTAAGAGAGAAAAAGAACAAAAATAAACCCTGCCGCTATCAAGCAATTAAGTGGCAATCAAATAATCCCAAGGACAGGAAAGGCAATTAATAAAGGAGCAATGAAAGCTCACAGGACCTCAGGGATGCATGCAAAGGTGAGAAAGCACAAGTGGACACAGGGGGAAAACAGATCCCAGGGCTGCTAGGGGGACACAACTCTGGCCTCTGTAACTGGGAGGGGACCAAGCCCAAGCCAGCTGAATAGCATTCCATTCTTACCGAGTTTTTCCCTACACCCACCTGATGTGTTTTTCCCTACACCTGATGCACTAACTGAACGAGAGATGGATCAGATGCAAATGTGAATGCTACCTCCTCACTCTGACCTCAGTTTCCCCAGGTGGAGCCTGGAAGATTGGGGGGAGTAAGTTAACTCAGTTTCTCTTACTGTTGTGAGAGAAAACAAACAATAAAAATAAAACAAACAAAAAAACCCCACCTTCATAAACAAGCACAGCAAGAACCAAAGGCTTATTCTGGCTTTTCATTCAAGGATACAGTCCACCATGGCAGGGCAAGTCAATTCTGTGGGGGATTGAAGCAGCTGGTCACATCTCGTCCAGAATCAGGAAGGAGAGGGTGGTCAGTTAGTGCTCAGCTTGCTTTCTCAGTTTCACACAGTCCTGCCAGGGACTGATCCTGCTCACAGTTTAGGATGGATCTTTCCATATCAATTCATACAATCAAGATAATCCACCCCCCCCCCCAGGCATGCTCAGAGACCCATCTACCAGGCGATTCTAGATTCTGTCAAGTTGATGATACAGATCACATGATTGCCTTCACACCCCACACTGGGAATTAGCTACCACAAGCCAGGTAAGTACTCTACTAGTGAGCTACACATCCAGTCCTCTTTTTAAAATGTCTATTCTTCTCTCGTATAGTACACTCTGACTGCAGTTTCCCTTCCTCCCCTCCCTCTAGTCTCTTTCCCCTACCATATTCCATTTTCCCCAGATCCACAACTCCCTGCCTCCCCTCAACAAAAGCAAGCCTCCCAGGAACAGCAACCAAACACTGCATAACAAGCTACAGTAAGACCGTCACATCAACGCTGAATGGAGCAACCCAGGAATTAGGGTCCCACAAGCAGGCAAAAGAGTCAGACACAACCCTGGTTCCCACTGTCAAGATTCCCACAAGAACACCAAGCTACTCAGACATAGCATACATGCAGAGGACCTAGGTCACGCTCCTATGGTCTCCCTGATCTCTGTGAGCCTTCATGAGTCTCAGTTGACTCTGTGATACTCAGAGATTTGCAAAGTTAACCAGGCTGACCCTGGGCATTCACACCTCCTTCCTCAGCCTCTGGAGTAGTTGGGACGACAGGTATGAGTCTGACAAATCCACGTGTATCAGGGATATGACACATGTATTAGTTTTCCACTGTAGGGACAAATCCTTGAAAATGTCACCTTAAAGGTTTATTTGGGCTTGTGGTTTCAGAAGGCTCTGTCCATGGTGATTCAGCTCCTCCCTTGCCTGTGGGCCTGAGATGAAGCCAAGATGGAGGAGAGCTGCTCACCTTGTAGTGGTCAGGAAGCAGAGAGCACAAGTCAGGAAGGGTGGAGACAAGAGAGATCCTTCAAGAACAGGCTCCAGCAAATGCCACTCCACTTAGATCCCAACTCTTAACAACTCATTCAGTTATGATGCATTGATCTGCTGATGAAGAAGACACTGTTCTCAAGTCACCTCCCAATAGTATCACCATCTGGAGGCCCTGCTTTCAACTCATGAGCTCTTGGAGTCACAGTATATCCCTGAGGCTGGGCCTCAATGGGCTTTCAGCACAGTCGTTAGCTGTGAGCAGTAAGGCTAGGTAGGGGGTTGGCAGTATGCATCTCAGGAACCATGGCAGATTATAAAGATTATAAACTTTGACGAGAAAGCTCATCTGTTGCACCCAGAGCTGATGGTCAACAACAGAGGGGACAGGGAACAAGCTGGTGGCAGAGTCCACATCCAAAGGGATTCTTAGTTATTAGACCAACTCCAGAATCGGACCTGAGCAGTCTTAATGGGGACAAGGGGCCAATCCTACTATGGGTGGCTCAAGGACCAGGGCTGGGGCCAGAAGGAGTGCCAAAGACATTGGCTTTGCAAATGATCAAACAGATGGTCCCGTGTAGCTGTTGTTTTTTGAGGGTTTGGAAACCCACAGTCTTGGGTTTTGTTAATACAAAGCCAAAAACAATAGAAAGTCAGTCCCTGTGTAAGATTTAGGAACAGAAGAAAGCTAGCGGGGCCCTGAGACCTGTCTTTCTTGGAAATAGGGCTCAAGGGCAATCCTGAACACTGGCATTCAGACACAGGAATGTGAGACGCCTTATTTAGACAGCATTCCAGTCTCCTCAGATCTCTGCAATGGGGAAACTGTCAGGTGTAAAGGCTGGAGGGCAGAAAATAACATGGAGATTCAGGCCAGAGACAAAGAAGAACTTCCTTACTCCTTAGGCACAACAGCCAAAGGCTCATCTTCCCCCAGGCTTGTGTTAAAAAGATAGCTCTGCTACCATGTGCTCAGGCAGATCAGGCCCACGGGTTCAGAAGCCCAGAGTGCATCCCTCCCCAGAAGAGAGCAGTGACGTTCAGGAGGGATGAAGGACTGGGGGACCTCAGCAGCCACAGCTGGCACTAGGCTTTCCTTTTAATCGCTCCTGGGTCTAATTGGTCTTCCAGCCCCCTCACTGCCAGGGAGAGGCTTTTGTTTGCTTCCTGCATGTTTACTAAGCAAATGGGGTTTAAAAGCTTTCGCAGACACAGAGAAGCCATTTAGAAGGCTCGATGGGTAAAATTATTTATAGAGATGAATGGCCATGCTCTCGGGTGCCTTCGGGAGATCAGGAGCCATATGCCAGAGCCACCCAAGGCCCCTCCCTGCCCTGCAAAGATCTGAATCGCTGATCCTCCCTTCCAGCCCTGCACTCCACCTTTCCCTCTGCCCTACTCTGGGTCTCTCCTAGGACTCTGTTTTCTCCCTGGCTCCTCACCGCACCCTTGCTCCTCCTCCCTTCACGTTTCTTCAACTGTGCATGTGGATTTGTGCACTTGCTGTGTCTATGTTCCTTTCTCTCTGATTCGCTCCAGGAAGCTCCCATCTCTATGTGTCTCTGTTTCCCCCTCTCTGTCTCTGCCATTTGTCTCTTCTCCATGTCACCCTCTTGACTTCTCTATTTTTTTTCTTTTTCTTTTCTTCTCCTTGTGGCTGTAGTCTGTGCATTCCATGAAGATACATCTTTGGGCTGTGGATCGTCGACCTGTGTCTCTCCTCTAGTGCCTGGGGGATCTGGGACTGGGCCTTGACTGCCTCTCTGGATGAAGGAACTCGTGGACACAGATCCTTGAGGGAGAGCTCTGTATCCTCAGCAGCAGCACAGTTCAGATCAGAGCAGCCTGCTGCTCCAGGTCGCCCACCCAGCATTGGAGGAGAGAGCAGGAAACCCTGTGCAGCTGACAGCAACAGGGCCAAGGTGGGTCAGGAGACTCTCAAAGGTTAAAGGTCGCAGGGAAGCTCATGGGGTCTTAGGTAGAATTTGGACTTTCTCAGAGATCAGGCCCATCAAAACCTCTCCTACCTTACCTCCTCCCGGCAACCCAACAAAAGGTCCTCAGCCCCAAGACAGACCTCTAGTCCAATGTAATACAGACCTTCAGAGATCTGAGGCTCTTTTTTGAGCCCACTATGACAGAGCCAGCAGCTAGTCCTTATTAAGCAGAGCTGTCACAGGCAGGAGCTGAGGAACGGAGAGCTTGAAACGGTGGACCTGGGGACATGGCCTCCACAGTGCTGGAGGCTGTCGGACTAGGGCCTGGTCCTTGTTAAGATGTTCCTCCCTACTGGTGGGGTGCTCTGGCCTAGTCACATCATCCTCTGGAGCCTTGGTTTCCTTCTCTGGAAAATGGATTTGCTGCAAACATACCCTTTGTTTGGGGGTAGGGGTTAAAACAACGTGGTGAGGTGATCAGGATCCAGCTTTGGCAGAAAGTGCCGCGGTCCATCTCGTAGTGTAAAGTCCATGTCAATGGAAAATTACCCCCTTACCACCTCCCTTCCAGAAGGGTGGGGTCACACAGTCCCAGGAAAAACCACAAGGCCCTTCCTTTCCAAGAAGGGTGTGGTCACATGTTTCCTAGAAAAATCATGGGTTATCGGTTGAATGGAGCCACCTGGTAGCAGATAGCTCCCCCTTGGAAGGTCCCCAACAGCCCACCAATGCCAACCAACCAGTTTTAAAGATTAAACTATCCCACCAATAGTATACTGTCCAGTTGCTGTCACTAAAAACTGCCCTGCTCAAACTGTACATAAGTTTCTGCCAAAGTGTGCTTGGGGCCCCTTCTTCTCCTGCATGGCCTGCCTCCGGGTTGCGTGGCCCCCTGAAAATTTCATAATCTCTCCAAGTCAGCATCTCACTTCTAAACAATGGTGACACAGAGTCCCTTAGAGTCAAATGTGGGAGTACATGGGCATAGTCTCAATATTCGGGATCTGGAGGCAGAAGGATGGAGACTTTGGGACCATGTCTTATGTAAAGTTCCTTATTCCATGGGGCTGTAGGAGGAACAGGTCAATGAGGTCTGGTATGCGTATGCACAGTGCCCATCTTGGACAAGCCAATTGCTCCACACCAGAGTTTCCTGTTTATAAGACGCTGCTCATAGGCTGTCTTACAAGGGTGGTGGAGGGGATTGAACATGCAGTGTGTGGGGACCAGCGCTTGGGCAGACAGAGTGTCATTTATTGTCCTTAGCACAGTGCCTGGCCTGCAATAGGCTGTGACCCATATAAGCCCTGCTCCCCTGGGTTCTGGCCTTCTGAATACTTCCTGATCCTAGCTAGTGACCCCAGAAGGTCTTGAGCCTTCCTGGTCTGGCTGTCTTCCAGAACCAACTGAGCTGGACCTAGCAGGGAGGAGGGCAGTGGTCTCCTAGGAAGCCTGGTCTGCCCTCCTGTTCATATATTTCTTCATTTGTAAGGCAAGTGGAGTCTCTGCAGCTTTTTACCAAGGCTCCATGGAGCTTCCGGGAACCTTGCTTCTGTTCCCTGCTGGCAGATGCCGACAGGTCAGGTCCTCTGAATCCTGTAGAAACCCTGTTCCCTTGAGGAGATGTGCTGGGCAGGGTGTGAATTTGAATCCAGGGTGTCTTAGTTAAGTTTCTGTTGTTATGATAAACACATGGCCAGAAGCAACTTGGAGAGGAAAGGGTTTATTTGGTGTATATGTCCCAATCATAGTCACTGAGGGAAGTCAAGGTAGGAATTTAAGGCAGGCAAGAACCTGAAGGCAGAAGCTGAAGCAGAGGCCATGGAGGGGTGCTGCCTACTGGCTTGCTCTTCAGGGCTTGCTCAGCTTGCTTTCTTATTATAGAAAACTGAACTACTTGTCCAGGGGTGGCTCTGCTCCTAGTAGACTGGGCTTTCCTACATTAATCACTAATCAAGAAAATGCCCCCAAAGCTAATCTGGTAGAGGTTCTCTTTTCCCAGACGACCCTAGCTTGTGCCAAGCCAACAAAGTAACCAGTACTTCACTAGATCATTAAGCCCTTCTAGGGTTGCAATCTAAGTGACACTAGGGTGAAGGCCATCAGATGGAGGGGAGGGGCCCTCAGACATTTCTTCTCATCGGCAAGGACACTGAGTAGATGCCCATTAAACCTGGATAAATGGCTGACAGAGGAACCTGTCAGAGAATCTGGAGCCCCCACTGTTGGCATCCAGAATCCCCTTTGGGGTTCAGGGGTTGCATGTGGTTGGGAAGACCAATGACCCTTTCTGCTCAGACTGTGGGTGAAGCCCTTTAAGAGAACATTGGCCACCACATGGGGAATATTTAAGAAGAGCTTGGGGGGGTACAGTCAAGCACTCCATACAGAAACGCAGTGAACATGCCTCAGTCAATGTACCTAACTTAGGAATTACTGAGAGACCTCGTGAGACGTCACCCATTCAAAGAAGAATCCAGAGTACCTCACCCAGGTCAGTAAAGAAGTGATACTGAAATGCGCTTAGGAACAGATCCATTACCGTTCATCTTGTCATTATCTGCAACAGAAGAGGGTTGAATTCCACCCAAAGCAGGTCACAGTTCTGTGGAATCTTTTGCATTCATCCAGTTAAGACCAGAATGCCAGCAGGTCAGGGATGTGTGGAAGGGAGTCTCCACCAGAGGGGACCTGGTAGTTTCATCTCCACACTGGGGACCCTTCTTAGTGGTTGTCTCCACCTTTGTGTGCTGAAGTCTGTGCACCTGACACTAGTTCCTAGAGTGATGAATTAGGTGGCTGCTCTGATATCCCTAAGGCCACTGTGTACAGGACAGTGAAGTGACCCTGGGGCCTCACACTGGTGGAAAATGTATCCTCTTTATGGGGAATAGAGATGTTGGCAAGAATAAGTGGAGGCAGGGTTATGAGGAGGCGGGGGGGGGGGGGGCGGAGAAAGGGAGGGTGGAGGAGGTGGGGCTAAGGAGAAGCAAAAGGGGCTTGGGGTGGAATCTTGAGGTTGTTCAGGCTTAGGAGTTTCTGCTAGCTTTAGCAACTGGGTGGGGGAAGAGGAAAGGAGGGAAGATCTACAAAAGAAAGAAGAGGAAGTGAGGCAGAAGTGGTCTGAGCTTGAGAGGCCCAGACTGGGGTCCCAGGCCAGCGCTGCCAGGCAGATGGGAAAGGGCAGCCCTGTGTGCCTCAGCCTCTCATTTGCAAAGAATGGGTGGTATTAACGAGTCTGCACAGACTTCTGGGAATGCAGTTTCTTGGAGGTGATTTATGCCTAAGGAAGCATGTCACTGAAGCTGGTGGGCACGCTCAGGCCTGGTGCTTTAGCATCTGGATCTTCTGGATCCAATTTTTTTCTCTTTCTCTCTCCCCCTCTCTCTCCTTCCTTCCTTCCTTCCTTCCTTCCTTCCTTTTTCTTTTTTTACTTTCTTGAGTACACACTTAGACCCAACCTACTACAGAAGCCACTTTCCCATTAGAGTCCCCCGTCATCACAGATGGCTCCTCCTCAACAGTGGTCATAGGAGAGGGTGTCCAGCGAAGGACAAGTGCTTAAAGTCAAGTGGTCTGGGACTAACCAGCTCTGCCCCTACCAGCCTTGCACCTGCCTGTGTCTAGCATGATGGGGACCCCTCTACTCCAGTACACCATGCCTTGATGGTTCTAGAGGATGATGTTTATAAAGCCAAGACCTGTCCCTGACAACTTTCAGATAAAGTTAGCTATTATTACACAACTGGAAGGTAGCTGCTCATCTGAGATTCCCAGGGTTGGCTCTGTTGACAAGTCTCAGGACTCGGGTCTATGTTCCTATAGACCATAGAAAGCTCTCAGGAATTCCTATCAGAGTGAACACAGAAGGCATAAGAATAGGAACAAGGGAGAAAAGTTAGGAGGAGGGGAACCAGGCTGGGCAGGGTGCACAAATTGTAGCTGCCAAGAGTGCAGGCCAGCACCAGTGTTGAAAGGCAGGGCCCAGCCAGGCCTGCTGCTGGGAGAGGAGCTGGCATCTGGTTAGGGGATTTATTTCTCAGGGCAGGGATACCCTCCAGGTGCAGGAATTCTCTCAGACTGCCTGGAGGATGGATGCAGATAGGAAGGGATACAGGGTAGGTATTCTTTGTTTTAAAAAGGAAAGAAAACCTGGCATCCATTCCAAGCATCACCTTCCAGAGATGCTCAATCCTGTTTCTCTGAGATGGGGATGGGCTGGGCTACAGGTGGGAGTTGGGTATTGTGTTAGTGTCTTCTTAGTGTTGCTTGGGGCACAGAGAAGAGCAGCAATATGGCTGAAGTCACACAGCATAATGAGTCATGTGTAAAATGCAGTCTTTGCATGGCCTCATTTACAATCACAGAGCTCTGGGAGAGGAGGGGAAAACTTCGTGTAATGAATGAGAACACAGTCAAGTGTCAGCCTAAGCAAAAGCTGTCAACCATAAATGGTGGGTTCAAGGTTAAGACTTCACCTTCCTTCTCTGTCTGCTTCTGCGTCTTGGTTGGGACTTTATTCTAGGAATGTTTGCACCCAAGCTTGAGAGCCTGGAGTTCGGTGATGGTATGGATGAGAGACTTTGCTGTCAGGGCTCAGGCAGGGACACCTCAGCCCACTGGTGGCTGGCTGGGCACTGTCCCAGGTTCCTGGGCTGCTCTGGAAGTGGAGTTGCCAGAGGCTGCCAGAATGCTTGGCAGAGTGACGACCACACTCTGGGAATCGGGAGAAGATAGGATTCGGGAAGCGGTGCTGGGCAGTGGTCCAGCATGCTGGATCTGTTCCTGGCAGGGCCCACCTGGATCCCAGCTGCTGTGAGCCTGTTCTGTCCCCATACATGACCACCATAGCAGCTCACTCCCAGTCTGGATGCTGTTAACAGTAGCACCTCTTTTCCACCCTCAGCTACCTTATAGACAGGAGCCACACAAGACCCTAGGTTTCAGCTTCCCCTGCCACCTATCATCCCCTGTTCTAGATGCTTCTCTGTACTGAGGTTCTGCACTGGCCCTGAATACAGATGTCATGAAGCCAGTGAAGGGTAGATACCCCTGTCAAGTAGTTTTGAGCTTCCCTAACAGAGTGACAAGGTGAAAGACATTGTTCAGCATTATCTGTCAGCTGTGATACTATCAGCCCTCTCTGAAGCCCCAGGAAATCCTTATACACTTCCCCTAGGCAAAGAGGGCCACCATCACCCAGGTAGGAGACTCCCTTGGACTCATGGTCAGGAGCTCCTAGGTGGTGGAGCTGAGACTCAGAGGCAGTCTAGGGAACATCATCTCTTCCTTTACCTCCACATTCCGCAGAATTCTTCCTCAAAGTTCTTGGTGGGAGAAAGTACAGAGGCAGAGATGCCCACCCAGCAGGGTGCACACTGGAAGTGAGGGTAGATGGGCTCAGATTCAGAAGAGAGGCTCAGGGAAGATGTGATGGAAGAGGGGTGAGAGAGAGGGAGGGAGGGGGAGAAAGAAGAGAGAGAGAGAGAGAGAGAGAGAGAGAGAGAGAGAGAGAGAGAGAGAGAGATGAGTAGTGACCACCAGAGCTGGAAGAGACAGAAGAGCATGCACAATGGAGAGGAGTCAAGTACAGGAATGACTGTTCCCAGGAGCCCGGGGCTGGCACTGTGAGTATGCCTATTTCATTAATATCTGTCTCTTTCAACAATCTGTGAGCCATATAAGGCCAGAGGAGACGGGTATCTCATTGATTTATTTATTTTACCACAATGACTCTAAACTGTGGCATACTGGGGCCAAATGCTAGGTGCTTGAAAAGGATTTGTCAAGGCCTGGATGTAGCTCAGTGGGAGAGTTCTTGCCTAGCATGTATCAGGCTCCGAGTCTAAGCCCCAGCACAGAAACAAACAAACCAACAAATAAGCAAGCCAGCCAGGTAAGGTAGTACACATCTATAATCTTAGCCTTGAGGAGGCTGAGGTAGGAGGATCACCGTGAGTTTGAGACCACCCAAGGGTACAGAGAGACCCTGTCCCATAAACAACGAAGCAAAACAATAAAACAAAACCTACAAGCAAACAAAGGTGTGTGTGGTCTATTGGTGTTGTCTTATTACTGTGACACAGTCCCTGACAAAATCAAGGAAGGAGGGAAGGAGAGAGGGAGGAAGGGAAGAAGAAAGGAGGAAGGGAGCAAAGAAAGGAAGATGGGAGGAAGGGAAGGAAGAGAAAAGGAAGGAGGGAGGGAGGAAAGGAAAGAAAAAGGAAGGAGTGAAGGAGGAAGAAAGGCAAGAATGCAGGCAGGAAGGAAGGAAGTTGATTCATTTTGTCCAAGAGCAAGAGACAACTAGCCAACATTGCACCTATAATCAGGAAGCAGAGAGGGATGAACGCTCTCTTCTTCAGCTCTCTTTCTCCTTCATGTTCAGTCCAGGACTGCAGCCCATGGAATGGCGCCACCCACATGCAGGGTAGGTCTTCCCAGTTCATTCAATCCAATCTAGACAATTCTTCAGAGGCAAGCCCAGGTATATGTGCTGATTCTAGATCCTGTCACTTGATGATCAAAATTGGCCATCGCACATGGCTTTGCTAGTCAAATAACCTGTGCCTGTTTCAGTTAGCCTGGAGGCCCTTCCTCTGTCCTCTTACATTGGTGTACAGCTTCTTAGTGTACTCTTGGCTCCTCAGGTAGCAGGGAGGGTGCTTGCCAGGCTCCTGGGCTGAAGCAGAGGCTCCTTTACAGCCCAGGATGGCTTAGAAGGTCATCCAAGTATACACAGGGCAAGAGTGTAAAAGAGACACCCACACCATATGCCTAAACGTCTAAAAGCTATTCATTCAGCGAATAGACTGGTAAGCAAAATCTGTTTATCCCCCAACCTTGCAAGAGTCCCTGTGTTATAAGAAAACTATAAAGCATGTATAAAGCCACAGTGGCAGATACCCACAGAAGACACCTGCATGGACATTCTCCCTTGAGTGTCCTGGCTCGGGGAGTCTGTGTTTAGATGAGTCATGAAATAGACTTATGGAAGAAGCTAGACTCGAAAGAATAGATATTACGTGATCTTGCTTACATGGAGGTCAAGAAAAGACAAAATGAATCCATGGAAATTGGAATCAGAGAAGAAGGGCCAGGCCTGATGGTGTGAATCTGTCACCTCAGTTATTTAAGAAGCAGAAGCAGAAGGATTGCACATTCAAGGCTAGCTTGGGCAAAAACCTATCTCAAAATGGAAAACAAGAAGCGGGTGAAAGCCAAGCGTGATGGCACAAGCTTTAGTCCCAGCACTTGGGAGGCAGAGGCAGGCAGATCTGAGTTCGAGGTCAGCCTGGTCTACAAAGCAAGTTTCGGGACAGCCAGGGCTACGCAGAGAAACAAAGAACAAAGAACAAAGCAAAACAAAAAGATAGAAGAGGTTTTTTTGTTTGTTTGATTGTTTTTGGTTTATTTTTGGCAAAAATTGCCAATTCAGTGATTAAAATTAGGATTTTCATATGCTTTGTGTTGCACTAACAGAATATGACCATCCATTCCAAAGTAAGCTTGTCCAGGGGGAAACTTGTCACAAGCAAAGCTAGCTGTCAAGTTGAAATAGTCAAGGGGAGCACCCGGAATTAATTTTAGCAATGCACTGAGTCAATCAAAAAAAGACAAAACTGATAGTTTACAGGCAATCAACATAAAAATATTATTGTTATCATTGTTATTTTGAGATAGAGTTTCCCTTAACTGTTGTCAACCTGGGGGGTTGCAACCCCTTTGGCAAGCATCTATCTCCAAAAATATTTACGTTATGATCCATAACAGTAGCAAAATTACAGTTACAATGTAACAATGAAATATATTGTATGTTTGGGGGTCACCAGAACATGAGGAACTGCATTAAAGGGTCGGAGCATTAGAAGAGTTGAGAACCACTGGCTTCATGTATCCCAGACTGGTATGGAACTTAGTATGGATCTAAGGATGACTTTGAATTTCTGATCCTTCTGCCTTCATCTCCTGAGTGCTAGGATTGCCAGCATGCACCACCGTGCCCAGCCAATGAAAAGATTACTATTATTTTATCTTGTACCCGTGTGTGTGTGTGTGTGTGTGTGTGTGTGTGAGAGAGAGAGAGAGAGAGAGAGAGAGAGAGAGAGAGAGAGAGAGAGAGAGAATGTGCAATTCTGAGAATAATGTTGGGTGCCTGCTCTTACCATCCACCTTGTTTGAAGAGGTGTCTTTCTGCTCTGTGCGTGCCAGGCTAGTGGGGCTAGAAAATTTCAGATATTCTCTTCTCTGTACTTCTCATCTGTATGTAGGAGTGCTGGAATTATAGATATATGCTACCACATCTGGCTTTATATGATCTCTGAATATTTGTACTTATGCTTGCATAGCAAATACATTATGCACTAAACCATCACCCCAGTCCAAATATAAAAACACTATTATTTAAAGATGTATTTCTATTTGTGTATGGGTGTCTGCAGTTAAGTGCTGGTGACCATGGAAGCCAGAAGAGGGTGTCTGATCACCTGGAGCTGGAGTTGCAACCCACTACTGGGTAAGTAGGAAACTTAGTAAATAAGCCACCCTACTCGAGTCCTGGGAATTGAACCCCAGTCCTCTGCAAGGGCAGCAAGCATTCTTAACTGCTGAGCTATCTCTCTAGTCTGTATGTCCTTCTGTAAAGCACCAGAGTTCTTGAATATGGTGCATACTTTATATTTATAGCTCATCACAAACTAAACATATTTCAAGTTCTTGATGGTCCCTATGTAGACAGTAGAGCTGCAGCGGATTCCTCAGATAAAGTATTAGGGAACAAAATACCATTTATCCTATGTCTAAAATTTGAATGTATTTTCATTAAGCATTTAAGATCAAGTAGTGGTAAAAAATTTTTTTAAAAAATCAGATCTCTCACATAAGATTTCAAAATAGAATTCCAAATGAATTATTAAAATTAAAAGGCATAATTTATATTACAAGGAATTAATATCAACCAACTAAGTAAAAGTCATTTATATACAGCTGGCATTTTATTTAAAAAATTTAAAGACTTAAATGTTATCAAATATTTTAGTAAGATGAAAATGTTCACAAGTCTTGCATTGAAAGTGGGATTTTTGGTTACTGTAGCAAATCCTGTTTCCTTTGTCTAGACCTATAGACCTATCTCCATCCCATATGATATATGAATCGCTAATGCTGCAAAATGTTTCTTGGCTGTGATGTCAAGGGAGCCGTGCTACAAATAATAATTTGATAACCCATAGATACTTCCAGAACCACTCATTAGAGCAGGAAGGCAGCCAGAAAATGGACATTTGGCATTTCTTGAAAATGATGCTTTGTTTTTCAAGACTGGATTACGTTCCTGCTATCAGCAAGCAAGCGTTTGGAAAGCTAATTCATGGCTATACTTTCTTACCTCTGTGCTTCTGTGGCTCAGGCCCTCTCCACATGCTGGAGTGGAGCTGACGTGACCAGCAGCAGGTCCTTGGCAGCTTTCTTCTGCATTTGAACTCAGTTGTCTTGACTTTAAGAACTGAGACCCAAAGATGGAGAGAAATTGTTCCCTGGAATGTGAGCAGTTCGAATCCTCAGAGCAAAACACTTAGGCTACTGGATTATAGCATGGCAGAGCTGGGCATAGCAACCCGCATCTGTTATACTGAAGGTGTGTGTGTGTGTGTATCTGTATGTCTGTGTATATAGTGTATGTGTGTTTGCATGTATGTGTGATTGTGTGTATCTATATGTCTGCATGTGTATAGTGTATGTATGTGTGTCATGTGTCTCTGTGTGTGTCTCTGTGTGTGTATATATATGTGTGTGTGTCTGTATGTCTGTGTGTGCATAGTGTATGTGTGTATGCATGTATGTGTGACTATGTGTCTCTATATGTCTGCATGTGTATAGTGTATGTATGTGTGTCATGTGTGTGTCTATGTCTGTCTGTGTGTGTCTCTGTGTGTGTATATATGTGTGTGTGTGTATATATATATATATATATATATATGTGTGTGTGTCTGTATGTCTGTGTGTGCATAGTGTATGTGTGTTCGCATGTATGTGTGACTGTGTGTCTCTATATGTCTGCATGTGTATAGTGTATGTATGTGTGTCATGTGTGTCTGTGTGTGTCTATGTCTGTCTGTGTGTGTCTCTGTGTGTGTATATATGTGTGTGTGTGTGTCTGTATGTCTGTGTGTGCATAGTGTATGTGTGTATGCATGTATGTGTGACTGTGTGTCTCTGTGTGTAGTGTGTTTGTGTATGTGTGTGTCTGTATATATGTGTGTGTCTGTGTGTTTCACGTACATATGTGTATGTATGTATGCATTCCAGCATACAGTTGCCTCTTTACAAATAAATCTCTAATGGAGTACACTCCTGCCCATTTGTTCAGCTGCTGTTTAAGGCTGCTTTTGCCATGAAAGGATGGAGTGATTCCAATAGAGACCTTTTGATGTATTAGCTGGTGCTTTAAGAATCTGCTGACCTTGCTCAGGAGCCCTTGCTTCCTGCCTCTTAGTGATTCCCATTTTAAGAAGGTTCTTTGACTCAAGGCCTTCTGTACATGAGTTTTGACGAGCTACTTCTGCTGTAGCCGCTGGAAAGGTCAGAGAAGGGGTTCCCAAGGTTCCCATAGCAGGGCTGTGAGTTGTGTTGGTAGACTTCAGTCAGTGTCTATGAGTCTGTCTCTATGGTGACTGTTCCCCATGGGCTCAGGTATTTGAACATCAAGTCCTTAGCTGGTGACACTGCTTGGGGAGGTGATGCAGCCTTGCTGGGGGGGAATACCACAGCTTTAAGACTTTAAGACTTTTAGTCTTGCCCCACTTCCTGTATCCTCTCTGCTTTGTGCTTATCGCTGGAGACAGACCTCTCAGGTCTTGCTGCCATAGGCTTGCTGCCATGTCTACCTGTGACTAGGGACTCTCCCTCCGCAACTGTAAGTCAGAATAAACACTTCCTTCCACCATCTGCTTTTGGTCCTCGTGTTTTACCACAACAGGAAAGTAGCTAATACAGAAGTCAGTCGGTCTCAGGCTTCTAGAAAGGAATAGAACTGATAGGTAAACATACACACGAAGAGGGGATTTCTTAGATTGCTTTACAACATGCAGTGTGGGCAGCCCCACAAGAGCTACCTCACACCTGCGAGGCCACCATTCTGAGAGTAGACGCTCAACCCATGAGGCTGGCCATCTTAGCAATTTCAACTCAGTACTGAGGGCCTAGAGGGTTCCTGGAGTTATTCTTGGAACACTGAAGAAGTTGGTTCTATTACCAGCGAGGGAATGTTGCTGCGTCAGAGTAGACACGCTTGATGGTGAGAATGAAGCAAGCAGGCCAAAAGGAAAGCTTCCTTCTTTTGAATCCTTTTATCTGGGCTGCCAGCATAAGGGGCCACCCACGTTTAGGGTGAGTTTTCCTGCTTTAAATAATCAGATCAAAAAATACCTCCTAGGGGTGCCCGACAGCTTGTGTTTCAGTTGTTGTGGATGCAGTCAAGTTGACAAGCAAAGCTAACCATCACAGTCTGCAGCAAGAGGGACAATGGTTTTTTCACTAATGAGCCCAAAGGCAGCAAGGGGTTAAGAGAATGGTTCACTTTTACTTTCTGCTTGTTGCTAGCCTTCATCATCTACAGGAAAAGACAAGAGGGAATCCCCACAATCCTGTACTCATCTCTTAAAGGGCACAGCTGGTACTGAATCTTGATTTTCCTTTGGTCTCAGTGTCCTGGATGGTGATGGGAATGGGCAGGAAACAAGGGAAGTTAGGTCCCTTACCTTTCCAGGAGCCCAAACGATCTGTGGTCAGTGTGGATTTAAAAAGCACTGTGCTATGGGGGAAATGTTTACCCCTGGAGCCATGGTTACAGGGGCTTTTTTTGTTTGTTTGTTTCTATATCTGTATCCTCCCTTAACTACATCATTCTTTGTTAGCTCCTTATATTTGGCACATGGTGGTACCAGAGATTATAGTCATAGTTCTTTTTGGCTCACTCGCTATGCCATTTCAGGGATGGGGAGACATTAATTTAGAGGGCCTGTGGCAGGTGGGCAGGACAAAGGGACCAGCAGACTTTCTCCATGAGGACAACAGCCTCAGGGACACATTCAATCTGAGGCTTCCAAGCAAGGCTCCATAATTCAGCCAGGAACAATCTGGGGGCCTCAGCAAAGAGGAGACCAATGGAGCCTCTGGTTGGATGCAAATGGGAACAGATGTGCCTCGTGCTCAGGCCGAGAACCTTAAAAATGGGGGACAGGATTGTCTCCGAAGTTTTCAGCAGAATCCCTGTAAAACGTCCCCCAGAGAAAGCAGGACAGGGGAGGTTAGTGGGGAGGTCAAACATAGAGGAGGGTTATTGAGAGCTGGAGGACCCACTGAGGCCAGGGACAAATGACTCCCACCTGCCCCTGCCACTCCTGCAGAGAAAGCCTAAGCCATAGCCTAAGGGGGCTGCTGATCTTGGAGCAGGAGCTAGCAAGATGAGCTGTCGCTGCTCGAGGACAAATCTCTTTTAATTTTGTTCTCTTGAGGCGAGAGTGGGGGTGGGTCGGCATCAGAGCAAGAGATTGGCTCAATAAGTAATAGTCCTGCCGGTTCCACTCACACCCCAGCTGAGGGATGGGAGGAAAGCCTTTCCACAGCTTACTAATGCCGAGCCTAGCTGCCAGAGGATAGGGAAGGACCAGTGGCTTCTCCCACTTGCTCTCTCTTGGGACATACAATGTGGAAAGGTTCTTAAGAACCATCCCATAGGGAATGTGAATGCAGCCTCTGTAGACTTTAAGGACAGTCTGTCTGGCAGTTCTCAGTGCAGCCTGGACAAGGACTAACAAAAGCTGCTCCCTGGAGTTCTCTGCCCCACTTGTAGGCAACTCCATGGTAGAGCCTCATCTGCCCTACGCAAATGTTCCCTGATTATGTATCTGTGAAGAGAACCACTCTTGTAAGGGGAAGAGAAGGTGGTGGGGAAAGCCAAAAGCCAGAGCAGTTGGCAAATGCTATTTTTGGAGGCCATTGATTTGTACCAAGGTCTGGTACTGGCCCTATAGACCAAACCAATATGGAGTTACTCAGGTTAAACCAAGGTAATGAACTTCAGGATGCAGTCATGTAACAAACAGCCAAGTCTCGGTCAATTGAAGCAGCTGAGCAGCAGTCACTGCTGGAAGGCCATCCATTTCAAGCCAGGCTGAAGAAGTCATACCAATAAAACCTTGTATCTTACTCCTATTTCTACCATAACTTCCACCGTCTCTCCTGAAATTCCTCCTGACCACGTGGTATTCTTTAAACCTGCTCTGGTTCTAAGGTCTTCTCCATTCTAGAATCATGATTAGGAGACAAGAAAGATCTTTATGTTTGTGGTAATGCTGACTTTGGATGAGTCAAATTTCACTTGGTCTCTATAGAGAGTCCACTACTTCTGGTGGCTTGACATTCAATGTCTTGACTTCTTGATGGCGTAGATGAGGTACAGAATCACTGGAAAGGCACTTTTCTTTCTCCCCCATCTCTGTCTCTGTCTCTCCTCATCTTGAAACAATCTCATGTATCTCATGTATCCCAGGCTGGCCTTGAACATGCTCTATAGCTGAGACTGGCATTAGACACCTGATCCTCCTGCCTCACCTTCCAAGTACTCAGACCAGAGTCATGTGCTACACACTGACTTACAGAGTCTGAGCAACCAATGCAGACCTTTTATACCTTCGGCAAGTGCTCTATCTTTCTATATTCGGCAAGCCCCAACCTCAACCGGAAACTGTACTTCGAAGGTTGATGTTTGCCCAGTCCAGAGACACGGACTGGGATATGTTGTCAGGATGTTGGATAGAAGCCAATGCTCCCAGTTAATAATGAGATCATCAGGGGATACATGACACTCTCCCCAGCATGGTGTACTGAAACATGTAGCATTTGGTGAATTAAATGCATTTTCATTTTATGATGTTTTCAACTTCTGATGGGTTTAACAGGACGTAACCCCACTATAGATGGAGGAAGGCCTGTGACTTAGTCACTTTCCCGGAAACACAATGCATTTGACATGTGTATTTGACAGCATCTGCTGGGAGGTAGTAGATGTTGATGTAGTAGGAAGCAGGGAGTTTTGGCTTTTGACATGTTCCAGCCCAGTCCTGATTGCACTGGAATATGAGTGCTTCCATACTGATGATGCTGATGGGGAGGGGGTTCAGTGTGGCTAGGGGCTGATAAGATAGCTCAGTGGTTAAGGGTGCTTACTACTCTTTCAGAGGATCTGAGTTTTGTCTTCAGCACCCTTGTCGGGAAGCTTACAACTCCAGAGAACCTGAGGCCCTTTTTCTAGCTTCCAAGGCTACCTTTATACATATGTGACACACAGACACACAAGAACACATATTATTAAAAATAAATCTAAAAAACTCATAAAAGGAAATGACGTGGCTGGAGTGGAATAGACCGTTCCACTCCCCAGAGCAGAATTCAATGTCAAAGTAGATACTGAGAGTGCTGGCAGGGATGACTGGCAGGCTCGAGAAGACTCATGGCTGAGGTGCTGTGTAACTGGCTCTGGTAGGATTCCAGACATGCTATAAAGAGGGAGAAGGCTGGGTTTCTTCTGTGGGAGGAACAGAGAGGCCAGGCTTTTGGAACACTGTGGGGAAAATAGGCAGTTTTTCTTCAGGAACTTCTTCTCAGAGAAAGGTTGTAGCATGGACTCTGAGTTTCTAACATTTAGTTCTTGAAGGTGCAGGTAGCTCTGCTGAAGGTCTTACATGGTGTCCACCCTTGGAGGTCCTGTCCATCCTGGGCAGCCAGGGAAATCAGTCCTGTGTTGCTACCCACCTCCTGGTCCTGTTCACAGACTGCTGAGCTGGTCTGGCTGGGCTGCTCTCTGCAAGGCTTTCCTGCTTGCCACTTTGCTGCCGAGCAGATGGATGACTCGCAGGCCCCATTTTTCTCCCATAGCAGCGGGGAAAATGAATCTCGCCAAGTGTTGCCGACACCATCCTACCAGGTTGCACATCCATCGCAGACTGGGGCCACTGACAGAGCACAGGCCCATCTTTCAGCCTACACTGAGGCCCAGGGGACAGACTGGTGAACATTTAGCATCTCTCCCTGCTGCTGTGGTCCTCCTCCATCCCTGCTGACTGCCTCCACAGGCTGGGCTGACCATGATAGCTTTGCAAAGAGCTCTTACAACACAGGATAGGTAAAGCTGGGTCTGGCAGAGTTGGAAGGATGACAGTGGTCCAGCCCTGTTCACCTCTGTAGACAGTATAGTGAAGGGTAACATCCACTGACTTCTCAAAAGCCAATTCTGCAGAGGACAGTGGTCAGGGGTCCTGACTTTGAATCCTGTTCCCCTATTCTACAAACTCTAGTACTATGGACCAGTCACTCCAGGCTCAAGGTCTTGGTTTCTTCCATACTGGAATGGATTCTTTCCATTGCTTATTTCAGACTAATGGTATGTGGGACATTTAAAGGCGGGACACTAATGGTCCCATTTAGAAAGCAATTTACTGTGTCTAAGCTTGTATGAAAATGACCACTGGTCAACATAACCTGGGGGGAGGAGAAATCAGCCCTGTTTTATAGATTGGGTAACTATAATTGAGATTCAAAGCAATGCGTAACCAGTGGCAGAACCAAGACTCAAAGTCCCTTCTCCCTGCTTGGTAACACATCCCTACCCCTTAAGGAACCTTCCAAGAGTACAGCATGGAAATTGGGAGCTGGGGAATCTGGAGAGGAACTCTTGGCCCTCTGTTCCATGACTCAGTTAATACTAGTGTAGCCTCGTTTCCAATCCACCCAAACCTTCAATCTTCCGTCACATCATGGCCAACTTCCTGAAACCCAATGGGATACTTTCCTAGGGCCACCCTGTGTTTACTAGCCTCTGCTGGGCACACACTAAGCTGGGATAAAAATCAAAAGTCTTGGTCCTTGCTGGGCTGGCCTGTATCCTGCTGCTGTGGCTCTGGCTTGCTCACTAAGTTTAGTAGGAGAATCCTTGTCTGCTTCTACAGCTCCCTAGGCTCTTCTGCCTGGTTTTCCTCCCTCCTCTGCCTGAATGTTAGCCACAGAAATTCTGAGCTTTTATAATGCCTTTACTATACACCTGTCCATCCAATTTATTCCTTCCTGATCCACACCCCTGGGGATGGCTGCAGGAGAAAAGGTTTTGCTATAGGCCAGGTGTGGTGGCTTATGCTTGTAATTCTAGCACTCTAGAAATGAGGCAAAAGGATGGAGAGTTTCAAACAGCCTGGATAGACAGTGAGATCAAGGCCAGCTTCAGATACATAGAAAGACCCTGACTCAACAAAACAAAGCAGGTTATTTTTAAAGGAGACAGACAAGTTTGAATAGGTTCCCCCCTCAACCCCCCATAGATTCATGTGTTTCCATGTTTGGCCACAGGGAATGGCATTATGGGAGTAGGTGTGGCCTTGTTGGAGGAAGTGTGTTACTGTGGGGGGTGGGCTTTGAGGTCTCATATATAAGCTCAAGCTACATACAGTGTGGAAAATAATCTCCTCCAGGCTGCCTGCAGAAGAGTTTCCTCCTGGCTGCCTTTGGATCAAGATGTAAAGCTCTCAGCTCCTCCAGCACTAAGTCTGCCTGCATGCTACCATGCTTCCCATCATGATGATAATGGACTGAACCTCTGAAACTGTAAGCCAGCCCCAATTAAATGTTTGCCTTTATAAGAGTTGCCTTGGTCATGGTGTCTCTTCACAGCCATAAAACCTGAACTAAGACTACGATGTACAAGTTGTGAGTAGCTCTGAGATAGTCTCTCATTTGCTTAGAACTCACCAAGTAGACTAGTGTGGCTGGCCAGTGAGCTCCAAGGATCTAACTCTCCTTCATTCCACCATGCCTAGCCTTAATTTTATTTTGCCCCCATGGGAATTGAACTTAGGTCCTCATGGCTGCTAGCACTTTACCAGCCATCTCCAAGTCTAGGATTCTTTAATGCCTTCTACTGCCATAATCACTACCTAGTGACTGGATTGTAGGGGCCCGTACATCAAGTCCTCATGTGCTAGAGAGGTGAATTCAGAAGGCCTCCCAGCCTGCATAAGCCCCAGAAGAGGGAATTCTAGACTCATATAGGTGGTCCAGATTGGAAGCCAGCTGTCCTTGGTCTCAGCACATCTCTAAGCCACTTCACAGACCCAGAGCCACTGGGAAGATGGTGGGCTGCTGGGTGGAGAAGTGTGGGCCCCAAGACTTGCTGTGGTATGCTCCCATTCAACCCAGAGAGGGGGAGTGCTCCCCAAGGATACACCTTGGCTAGAGTTATGGCTGATATCATGGTCCTCTACCTGGGGGTGCATCTGAAAAGTAGGGCCTCTGTCTCAGATCCCCAACCCTAGCCAACTTGTCCAAGCACACACATGATGACATGCCTCCTGAGTCCCAGGCCCCAAGGCTGATGGAGGATGCAGCACAGAGTAAAGAAAGCCAGTGTCCACAGGGAGTTTCACCTCAGTGTTGGGGTGCGTGTTGGTTTCTGTCCACTTGTGCAGTTCTTCTACCCTGGATCTCATCACCTGGGATCTGAGGGCCTAAAAGAACAGGGTGGATCACAGTCTAATACTGTGCACAATTGTACTTCAGCTTAGTGTACTTTTATACACAAATGTAACAAAGAGAGTAATGACCCAAGGAAGGTTGAGTTCAGAAAAACGTGATCAGAAAAAAAAACTGTGTAAATAAACGCCAGTAAGCACTTACTAAATATTACCAGAGCAGCCCTTTCCCAGAACTCTCTCTGGACCGACCAATAAACACAATTGCCTGGCACAAACTATAGATTATATCTGGGAGAACATGAAAGCAAGGCAGAGGGCCGTATCCAGACTCAGGGTACACTGACCAGACTGGGTTCTATAGCTACGTTTGGACATCCAACAAGAATAAACATGTCTTATAAACTGAATGTAAAGGTTTAACAGAGAAAGCTTGAAATCACGTCCAAGAACAATCTAGGGAATAAAATGCGCCTGAGGTAAAAGGCTCTCTCTCAGCTTTTTCCCCCTGGAGCCTCTCTCACAGGCCCCAAGGGCCTGTTCACCATGCATCCTTCTTTTGACCACATTCCTGCAGTAGGGGCAATAGAACATTAGTTAAATAGAAGGCCATGTGTGTGTGTGTGTGTGTGTGTGTGTGTGTGTGTGTGTATGTGTGTGTGTGTGTGTGTGTGTGTGTGTGTATGTGTGTGTGTATGTGTGTGTGTATGTGTGTGTGTGTATGTGTGTGTGTATGTGTGTGTGTGTGTGTATGTGTGTGTGTGTATGTGTGTGTGTGTATATGTGTGTGTATGTGTGTGTGTATGTGTGTGTGTGTATGTGTGTGTGTATATGTGTGTGTGTATGTGTGTGTGTGTGTGTGTGTGTATGTGTGTGTGTGTGTGTGTGTTGGGGGGTGGTGAAGGCCTGCAGGAAAATGAGTCATGTGGAGGTCTTGGTGAAGGAGTCCAGAAAGGCTCCTGAGGTACAACAGTGAGCAGAGGCAAAGTCACCACTTTTCCTAGCAGTTCTAGGGCCTTGGAGCAGTTCAACAGAAACTAGGTTCAATGGCCTAGTGTGGATCTAGAGGAGACAAGCAGAAGACAGCTTCCTGGACTGTCTCAGGGACCTTGGAGCCTGGTATATGGCCTGTGCACATCCATGGCTACGATTCACATCACACCAGGCTCATCCCCAGGAGAAAGGGTTTGTGGCTAAGACAGATACTCCTTGGTCATCCTATATTTTAGGGAAAAACAAACAAACAAACAAACAAACAAACCCACCCCCAACCTGCTGCAGAACTTTCAGCTCCTGATGTTACTCATCTCTTTTACCACAGCTGCCATGGCTGCAGAAGTCCCTCCCCACTGGAAAGGCCCCTTCAGGAGGACTAAGATGCAGCTTTGGGAAAGGAGGACAGAAGGATGGAGTTAGAAGAGCTGGCAGCCAGCCACCAGACTGTGTCCTCACCAGCCTGTGAACACAGCCCAGAGAAAAACCGAAAGGGAGAAGCTGCCCGGCTCAGGTCTGGCCTTATCTGCTCCTCACCCCGCAGATAGGCATCAGTGCCCTTAGAGCCAGTGCCAGGCTGGGAAGGGGAAGGGAGCTGAGTGTGGTCCTGCATGGCAAACAGCAGCTGGCCCATTGTATCAGAGGGCCCGGTTCTAAGTATCCCAGGCCTGTGCTTTCTCAGCACTCTGTTCCCTGTGATAGAATCTGGGCTAGGAAGACTGACAGACTGTCCCTGCTCTGGATTTGGCTCTTCATTTTAGAGGAATCCCAGGGATTGAGGAGCTCAGGGTACGGTAGACAATGTTACACAAGCTCACAGCCACCCTCTTTTGAGTTGCCTAAGCTATCTCACAAGCACACGCACACGCATGCATGCACACAGGCCTGTGTGTGCACACTCGCGCACGCGCACACACACACACTCGCACACATGCACGTGCACACACATGCACACGTGCGCGTGCATGCATGTGCCATACCCCAACTTCTCTGTAGTACAATAAAATATCAGTTTCTCTCTTTTAGAGACTTCCAAAGTCTTCTGGGAACTGTTCAAGTTCCCTGAGAGAGATGACTCAGGTCAAGAAGGAAGATCTGTCTCTAAATGCCAAGAAAAAAAAATGAAGCAACAGCATTAGGTAGACGCTGAGACCAGACCTCCGTGTCTCCTCGCTTTAAGGATGCATCCTTTTTTGAAAGATTATAAAATGATCGTTGGTACTTACTGAGGTGATCTGAAGGCTTAGCCAATCTCTGTTATCTGGGCACAATGAGTGACTCATTAATTCTCTCGAGAACCCTCCAGGATGGGCATTTTATTCATGGTTGGGGAACCAAAGCTCTGGGAAGAGTCCCTGCTCCTCCCCTGGCCCAGTGAATTAAGACATACCACCTGGCAGCCTTTCTGCCAGCCTCACTGGGGCTCCCCCTACAATCCTTTCTGACTGTTGGCACCCTGAAGGAGGGCTCTGTCCCAGGTTCCACCTCACCAGGCACCAGCCCTGAGTGAATCGTTTCATTAGAGTTAATGACACAGCCCCTTTAACTGCAATGTTTCCAAATAGAGGGCCCTCCAGTCACTTTAATGAACAGATAAGAATCTTTGTAATTAACTCAGTGATGGCTTGCATGAGAATGCCAGTCTTCTGAATGCTGGGAGAGCTTTTATTTACTGCTGCTAAGTATGGGTTGTTCGCTTGGCCCAACCCCCTTGCCTTCCACAAGCTCAGCATACATTGGGACCTCTGAAGGTTATTTAGGCAGACGGGCCACAGCTCCTGTGGGCAGGAGCATACTAAAGCTTCAAGGGCTGCCCGATTCTCCTCTACCTCCTCCATTTAACCCAAGCTTGTACTTCTTGCCTGTGACCTGCGGCTTCTCAACCGCAGCTCAGTGGTGATAAAATGGGGGGAGCAGCCATTGCTTCTTAGTTCTGCATGGGTGCTGTGGGGAGGTTCTAGATGCTTCTATGCACACGTGCAATTAGGACATGTGTGCAGAGGTGGACATGAGGAGTGGACTGGAGTATGTGAGTTGCATGCTTGAGTGGGGCCTGTATAGGATTACATAGGAGGCTTGTGTGCACATGTGTTAAAGGCGTGCACATGTTTCATATAGTCCCTTCTGAGAGGAGAGAATCTCGGGCAACTTAGAAGGCTCTGGAAATTCAGGAGGTGGAAATTCAAGGTGATGGAAGCAGTCACTGGGGCAAGTGAGAGGGGACTCTTCTTCCTGCTGAGCTGCACAGGGAGATCTGAGGATGGAGATCAGTAACACAGCTGCCTTTGAATGGCCCATTTGAGTGCCCATGCTCCTGTAAGTAAGCTCTGTAAACTCCCGGGCCGGCTAAGCAGGATTGGGATGGAATGGATTCCCATATCTGCCACTGACTCCCTGTTTGGGGGTGATCAGACTCCTTTGTTCATATTCCCCCAGGGAAAAGTCACACAGCATACAAGGGTACATGGGAGTGTGCACATGTGCATGCATGGAATGTGTGTGCTTGTGAGGACTGTGTGCACTTGTGGAGGCACAAGAACAGGCACCTGCTTGTGCATCTGCAACTTTGGCTGGTGCTCTGCTGACCAGTCCCTCACATCTGGGGCTTCTCTCAAAGGCTACCGTTTAATCACCTGACTGGACCCAGTGGCTTCAGAATGGGATTTTCTGAGGTCACTGAGAACCAGGCATTGCTGAAGATTTCCTAAAGGAGCTACATTATGGGAATGATCTCTTCAGCCCCTGGGAGACACAATCCCCGCACAGTAGACTAGCTGGAGTCTCATGATCACCCACTCCATAGCCAGCTTCCCACAGGCGGAACCTGGATCTGAACCTGAACGGTATGGAGAAGGTATGACATCACTAGTGTGTCTGTGCAGGCAGAGGGAGGGGAATGGCATTCCAGATTCCTGTCAGTTCTGAGCAACAGCATCTCCTCTCCACCTCTGCCTCCTGGGCAGTGAAGTCTGTGCCCACGAAGGGGTGGGGGCTGGCAAATATCCAGGAGGAGCAGAAACAAAGAGTAAAGAGGAAGCCTTAGCCACCTCACAACCCCATCTTTTTCTTTCTAGGCTACCTCTGATGGGTGGGATGTCAGGTGGAGTCTTTCAGGGTAGGTAATGAGCTGTCCTGCTCCTCTGACTGAAGAGTGGAAAGCTCCCAGGACTGGCTCACTCTCCTTTCTCTGTCCTGTCACCAACTCCTCCAGATGGCAGGCGCTTCCTTATGGAAGTTGCCCCAGAGTCCCTGCCCCAGACAACTCAGAGGAAGCCCACTGAGAACATTTTTTAACAGTAGGAGAAAGGCAATGCCTACCAAGACGACTCTCAGAGAAGATCCTGTCTCTCAGAGGTGGGCCAGAGACTGGGATGCCCAGGAAAATTAGTCACACCCCTGACCCACTTCAGGTCTCCTCCTAATGAGTTTTTTATCCAGCACCTTCTTCCACTGATTCCTCCTTCAGACTGGGAACCAAGAAGGGATGGGGCCACAACCTTCTTGTTGTCTCTAGAATGACATTTTAGCCATCTGTAGAGCCCCAATGCTGTCTCCCACTCTGCTTCATGCTGCCCTTCTGGATTATCTGCCTGCTCTCTGCCTTTACCCTGGGTGTGAAGTATGCACAACCATCCATATGCACCTCTTTAGATTCTCAAAGGCAGAAAGTCATTTCCTTGGGATGGAGAAAAGGATGCAGGATTGGGTGGACCTTGGACTTCAAACCTTGGGGCCTGAGGTCCACCACAGACACTGAATGGACACTTGGGCCTTGGATTTTAGAGGAGGGTCTTATCTCTTTGCACGTGTGAGTAGCATAAGGCTCATAACCACAGACACATCAAGGAAGTAAGGATTCATATCACACCCAGGGACTTCTGTCTGGTGCTCTGACCACTGCCAGAATGACTGAACTCACAGTCTCTACCCAGGAGGCCAGTGATGTAAATTCTCTGGGCCTCAGTTTGGTCATCTCTAAGATGGGTATAACTAGATCTAGCTGACCTGGCAGCTGAGACGCTAATGAAATGACAACTCTAACACACTGAGCAGGTAGGAAACCCCCAGCAAGTGTTAGTAACAATTTCTTAACTTCACTTCCTCTGTGCTTGCACTGTATGGGAGATGGGACAGGGTAGCACTCTCTGCACCACTGTGGCAGGGATGAGAGTCCTCAGGGATACCTTCAACTTCAACCTCCCAGATTCTGGTATCTGTCCTGTGCCATCACCTCCCCAAAGTGGGCACCTGATGAGGAAAGTCCCTGGGTACTCTGCTCTGATGGTTGTGTGGTTGCTGGGTAAGGCAGCCAGCTGAGAAGAGTCCCAGGGGAGAGGGATCTGTGTCCCCAGAAGATGACTCCAAATACTTATCTTCTACCTATGCTTCAAGTGAGGGCCTGCAGTCTCACCCCGCAGAGTCCTTATCCATCTTCCCCTCACACCTCCCCCACCTCTCTATCACAATCCTCTCCAGCTTTATCCACAGTACCTGCTGATGTCATCAGTTGCCTTGGGGGAGGAAGAAAGAGCTTCAAAGCACTCACTAGCTCACATCTAAGCTGGAGACCTTGAGCAAATGCCTTGCCCTTCCTGAGTCTGTTGTCCTGTGATGAAGGAGTAGGGAACTCTACTCCTCGATATTCTTGGTAGAGGTGAGTGTTGGACCTCTCATAGATATTATCTGGTAGATACCTATCCTTTCATAAATGGGAAGATGAGAGACCAGAGGTGGTGATACATTAGCTGAAGCCCAGAGCGCAAGCACAGCTGGGCCATAGGAACCCGATACATAAACTGCCTTGGGAAGTTTGTTCCCTTTAAGATTTTCTACGTCTTCATTTATTGTGTTTGGGAGACTCTATATTTGGCTTGTAGACCTTGCCTAAATGATCATTGCTTAAAGGGGAGCACATGCTTAGTGTTTAGTTAATACCCAACTGGAGACAGGCATGCCCCATTGTTGGGGTGGGGGCTGGAACAGGGGCACTCTGGAGCCTGTTGTTGGAAAGAGAACAGCTGAGTGTGTTCTCCATCTTGCTTTCCTGCTCTGGCTGCCTGAGAAATCACATTTTTCTAGTGAGCCGATTCCTGGGCCCAGTTCGTCAACATCCTTTAAGTATCCCTCTGTCAATAGCTATTCTGTACAAGGTGTCTCCATTCATTCTTGAGGTTGAAGACAACTTTTTATAAAAAGAGTTCAGTGCCTGGGTTGTTTCAGAGCAGCTGTTAACTTAAGGTCTTCACCTCATTCCTGTCAAATCTGCTCTGGCTTGAATTCCTCCAGGGTCATGCAAAGTGGTTTCTAGTGATTGCTTCTGAGCTCCCGGACGTGGATAGTGTGAGGGATGAGGAGAAAGGGTCACAAATTACAGGACAGGATGGCAGGCACAGTTGTGGGCTCGGTTCCAAAGCCTGCTGTGTTGCTGTGGCCCTCTTTGCCTCCACTGTGGGTCCTCATGTCTTGGCTGGCAATAGTGTGAGCAAAGATCATTCTAACAGTGTCTGCCTTGATCCTGCAGCATCCTCAGGCCTGGGGAATTGGGGAAATGAGGACTCTACAACGACGCAGCTGTTCATTCTTCTCCCCAGTGTCTCTACACGGGAGGAAGCAGTTGGCAAGTCCTGATTCCGCACACTGCTGTATGCACCAACTCTACTTTTCTTGCCCAACCCTGGGTTATATTCTATCTACTGCAGCTTCTGCCTCAGTCTGGATACTCTGTCGTCCTTCCTTCACCCAGGCAGAGGAAAAAAAATATAAACCTCATGTGAGATCCTGATGCCCAAAGCCATGGGACTCTGCAGCACTCTTTCCGTGCCCCACCCCAACCCTTTTCATAGAGGTTGGTTTCCTTATTGGCAATGACTTAGGGCCAACAGGAGCAGGGACATGGCTACAGTGCTCAGCAGCAGCCTGGGTCTCCATATTGACTGAGAACATCTTTGACTATCCTCTGCCTTCACCTTCTCCTTGACTGACCCAAGGCAAAACTCTATGGCCATTCCAGGTGGCAGTGGGGTGCTAACCTGTGGCACCTTTGAGGACTGGGCCACACTGCAGCCCAGACTCCTGGCAGATTCAGCGCACAGTAGGAAATTAGTGTGTTAAATACATTTAACACTAGCGACTTTTCACACACCACTCTGGAATATTCTGAGTATGCTTCTATGTCTCTTTCTCCTTTCTCTCCGAGAGCTCCAAGGGGATGCCTGGGACATCTGTGACTTCCTACACTGATAAACATGGTACAGGACATCCCAAACTGTAATAGGAATGCTAGCTGTAACACCAGCTATCCAGGAGGCCAAGGCAGGAGGCTTGCAAGTTCAAGGCCTGCTCAGGTCACTGGGCGAGTTCGAGGTCACTCTGGGCCACTTAGTACTTAGATAGAACCCTGCCTCAAGCAAACAAAAGGAGGATGAGTTAGTGGCTCAGCAGCAGAGGGCTTGCCTACAACATGCAATGTCCTTGGTTCAGTCCCCAATACTAGAAAAGTACTATCCTGCCACTGTCACTGAGTCTACATTTGAACTTTAATCTAGTCAGCAAACATTGGCTGATCATTTACCAATTCCAGGCACCATAATTAGGCACAAAGGGTTAAGAAAATTGATGGAGACTCCCATAGTTCTCAACCTGTGGGTGGCGAACCTCTGGGGGTCGCCTATCAGAGATCCTGAATATCAGATATCTACACTGTGAATCATAACAGTAGCAAGAATACAGTTAAGAAATACCAACAAAAATAATTTTATGGTTGGGGATCACTACGACATGAGGAATTATATTAAAAGGGTTGCAGCATGAAGAAGGTTGAGAACCTCTGCTCTGTAAGGATCCTGCATGAGCTGGATACAGCAAGCGCTTATGCTCCAGCTTCTGAAGAGGAAGCCTGGCCTGAGCCCAAGTCCCACTCCGTGCTCAGCCTTTGAGGTGGCTCTCTCTACCCACTGAGCTGTACCAAATACTTGGTGAGCTACTGGAATGTCAGTTTCCAGCTTTCCCATTCAGACTCACACCTTCCTGAGAAGTTGGACTCTGGTCCCACTCTCCAAGACTCTCCGAGCTTGTGATCTCTGCTAGGTGCAGTGACTACCACGGACAGAGCCTCGCCCAGGCCTACAGTGATTGTGGGACAGAGACATGCAAGTCAGATGGCTGTGGTGAACCAAAAAAAAAAAAAAAAAAGTTCTGGCAGTTACTGCAACCCCAGTCTGCTTCCATAGATCCCTCTCTTCTCAGGATGGCTACTACAGCCCTGTGTATGGGGTGACCAGCTACCCTGGCAGGATCTTCTGCATTTCAGGGCTCCCACCTGGCTTGCTACCTATGCTATGTGGCTTCTTGGGAACCTGGGAGACCTTGTACATGTTCCCAAGTCTAGAGGAGTTCTTCCCATCAAAGTCTGAGCCACATCCAACAGGGCTTTCCCACCAGACCTACAGGGAAGAGCAGATGCCTCCTGCCACAGTGGATGTAAAGAAAGACTTCCACCACGCCGGCAAAGGAAACAGAGATGTCCTGGTGGGTGTCAACATACCCCTTTCCTGTCCCCCTTCCCCCATAAAACCTCTTTCCTGAGCCAGTCTCGAGGCCAGCTTCTTCCTCCTGCATTGATCACTGAAGACTCCCAGAGAAGACCCATATTTGAAGACCACCTTTACATGGTACCCACATGTCTTAAGAGACACACTGTGTAGGGAAGAGAACACCAGCCCTTAGGTAGCCAGTGTTGCCCCATGGTGTCCTGTGGCGAGCATACAAGGAGACAGAGCCAGCCTCTGTGCTGTTTGTTTGCAGGGAGCTGCTGTCCCCAACCCAGGCCAATGCCTTCCATTTATTTATGAAAAACTGACACAGTGGTGGGTAAAACCCAAGAGGTGTGGCTGGGGAAATGGGCAAGGCGCTTGAGCAACAGCTTCCTTCTGCCTTCATCCACCCCATGGGCCCTTGCAGTACTCCCAGTTGGTCCCCTCCATCTCAGGGATGCTGGCTGTGGTTGCCTGCCCTTTGGTGTGGAGGGAAACAGGAGTGAGCAGAGCCCAGGCTAAGGCGCAGTAGTGTTGATCTTGCTGTGGGGACAGGCTGTACATCACCTGCGCTTGCTGTGTGGGTGGGGTTTGGCCAGAGAAATATGAAAGCCCCTCTTACTTGAGCCCTCCCCCAAGTCTAAGGAGCAATGGAAGCCATAGGAAAGTGCCCATTTCACACTGGACCCTCTGCAGTCAGCTCCATGCTTAGGAGATGCCCAGAAACCAGCAGACATCACAACTGTCCCCCAACTCTCAAATGTTCTGTCTGCAGCAAGATCCTTGGCAAGGCGGGCAGCCACCACTTCCCACCCTGCAGGACGGAAATCCCTGAATATTGGTTTAAGAAAAGTCTTTGTGCAGCCTGTGACACAAAACCCCACTAGGGTCCCCTGCACAGGGGGCACCATTGGGGACATGGGAGGCATAGCAGGGCACAGTGTGGACCCACCTGGCCCCAAGTTTGGCCATGGCGACACAATCTTGGGGCAGTGGGGATGTCTAAGATGGAATGAGGTTTGGAAAGGGTGAACAGGGCTAAACTGTCTCCCTGCTTCACGCTGGGTTTAGACGGAACCTTCCACCTGCAAGGGGCAGAAGGTCAAAGTGGATCTGGCCACAACGGGCCAGACCAAAGCTGCAGTGGCAGGGACTGTAAAATCCATTCAGCTGCCCCGAGTCCCTGTGAGCTGGGTGGGTCCAGGCTGAATCCCAGCCAGAGGCCACCACATATGTAGGGATATCCTACCACCCCAAGTCACCACTATGCAATGTCTTTGATTCTGCGCATATAATTGTGCAGGTCCGGGGGCGGAGTGGGCCGCGTGGTTCCGGCTACATCTGGACAACCCCAACCCAGGTCCTCTTCATCCTCCTCATCCTCTTCGCCAGCAGGCACTGAGTCATAAGCCAGCTCCTCCGAGGGCAGAGTGGTAAAGGTCGTGAACTTGACCCTCTTGCGCTTAGAGGTGGGTGAGCTAGCAGGGTCCTCCGTCTGGTCCCTGGCCGAGCCCCCAGAGGAGCCATCCCCACGGCCGTGCACCTGGCTCTGGACGCTGGTCTGCGAACTGCCGCTGCTGTGGTGATCACCGTGGCAGCAGGCAGGCACGGTTTCCAGTGCGCTCCCTGCAGGCGGTGATAGCTCACCTTGCACCCGCAGTGGCTGTCCGTTGCCCAGGAACACCCAGTGGTGAGAATGGTCCATACTGGTCTGGCCCTCGGGAGGGATGCGCTTGTGCCGGTATCGCAGCACGAACACGATGCAGTTGATGAGGAAGACAAGAATGGCAAGGCAGAAGACCCCCAGCAGGGCGTACATACCAATCTCTAGGTCCGTCAGCCCCCGGGGCATCTGCAAGAAGCCGGTGGGCAGCGGCAAGAAGTCCTCTGTGGGTGGCACAGGGCCGGCAGTGCCCAATCCAGGGACTTCACCGGCAGGAATGGCAGTGCCTGGTGGACCAGCTCCCCGGGCTTCGTCCTCGCCCCCACCAGGTCCAGGTTGGCTGGGCCCTGGGTAGTCATATGTGGGATCCTCCTCGTCCCGCCCAAAGTGTACCCGCAGACCCACAGGAGTAGTAGCCAGCACACTCTTGCGCTTGGTTTTCTGGCAGCTCTCTGAGATGGTGAGCTCCGCACGGAGCAGATCTCCTACTCCCTCTGCTTCGGCCACCACCAGTGGGAAAGCCTTGTCCTGGGTCACAGTGGCTACCCGCTCATCCAGGCTGTTCACTAAAAGCCCGTAGTCCCGGGGACTGTACAGAGAGAGTGGGGCTGTGGTTCCGTCACTGTAGGAGAGCCACAGACTCAGCAAGGCTTCCTGAAAGAAGAGAGGGGAAGGGAAGAGATGGGACAGTAGTCATGGCTGGTCTTACCCTTCTCTGATAAATACCAGCTCTGCCTGGCTCAATACCAAGACCTTCTGCTCCCTCTTGGGTTCCTTGCACTGGAAATGCAGGGTGCTAACTGAGACTCGGGACCATCTCTGACATATAATGTGAGGCCCTTTGCACTTAGAGGAGGAGAACAGAGACTAGGGCTTCCAGGTCTTACCTACCACCCGTAGATCCCCCTCTACTCTTGACCTGGACGTAAGTTCCCCTTTGGGGTTTACCTCATCAGCTACAGAGATAACCCCACATCTCTCTGTCTGACCCTTGACTATAAAGCCCAGAATAAAAGAAGAGAGGGACCTGGATCAAACAGTAGGGGACAAGGGACCCCAATGGCCTGACACCATCCACCATCCTTCCCCTACAGCCAATACCTATACTACTATACAACATAAGTGGAGTTCCAGGGATGAGTTTGGAGGATGCAGAGGAGAGATCCCTCTGAGAAACCAGGAGAGGACCCTTAACAGGGAGAGTGGGGACCCCCCTCCTGCTCACCCCTGTAAAGGAGTGGGTGATAAGTGCAAAGCTCCTTGTATAGCTAAAGGCTTTTCTTTAGGTTGATGGCCCAAGGGTGCACATTTGACATGCTGGTTGGGGGAGGAATTTCAGGGAGTCAGTTACCTGCTTGACAAAGCTGAGGGTGGGCTGTGCAGCTGTGGTGGCCAAGATGGTGTGGCTGCTCCCAGGGCTGGGTCTCAGGGACAAGGTGAGACTGGCCACCACCTGGGCCTGCAGCTGTGTGATACTGACCTTCTCCTCTGTCACTGTCAACAATGTCTCCCCCAACACAGCCTCGGTCAGGGGGATACCACCTAAGACAGAACAGGCAGTAGGAAGTAGCCGGGAAGCAGGTGCCTGGCTCAGGGTCCCCACCCAAGGGGGATCTCTCAGCACTGAGGGGCAGGAGTGCATAGGACTCCTGCTTTTCACACACAGGTCGGTAAGGAGGGGCAATGAACAGTCAAAGGCTCCCGGGGTCAGGCAGAAGTGCAGCCACAGATAAGAGAGGTGAACAGTGAACAGGAACTGGTGTGAGCTGCAGGATCAATTGTTATATAAACAAAATACATCTGTAGGCTGTGGTCATTTATAAGCTTATAGATGACAGATTTCTACTTGGCCATCCCACTGTCAGAGCGGAAGGCAAGAACTTAATTCTTAGACTACCCATAGGTTTCTTCTTGTAACTCAATAGCACCATTTGTCTCTCCACTTGGAAGGTGCAAGCTCAGGCAGAGGGGAAAAATAGTATTTCTTAGGGGCCACTCCAGTGTCTTTCAGACGTGAAGATTCTGGGCACACCTGAGTTCTCTACCTGCAGGTAACCCAGGCTTCCAGGTCTACCATTTTGTATCTGGATAGAACCCTTTCTTACCTTAAAGGGTGTGGTGCCTGGCTCCAGTCCTGCCAGCGTGTTGCTGTCCACCAGGTGGGCCACTCGGGGGTCACCCACCCGCATGAAGTCACTAAACCAGGTCAGTGACCTCCACCAGCCAGTCGGGGCCCAACATGGTGACCACCTGGTCGGTGCCCTCAGACGATGTCGTGTGAAACTGGGTGAAGACCTGCAGAGTGGCATGCTGGTATTGCAGAGTACAGCCTCGGTTAGGACTTTGTCTTCGTTCCTCTTCCTCTTCCTCCTCATCTTCGCTCTCTCGAGCTGACCTGGGGAATGCTGAAGTCAGGGCTAGGGGATTAAAAGTACTCAACCCTAGCTCACACACATCTCTCCCCTTGGACTTGCTCTGACCTCTCTGGCAGCCTATGTACAAGCCCTTCTTGGCTTATGCCCTCTATGACTATGCATAGAGCCAGACATCCCAGTATTTTTCGCCTGGAGAGATTTCTTCTTTCACTTTTGCAACCCATGCCTCCCAACAGCTGGCATCCAGTCCTAAGAGTGAGTGTGGCCACTTCTTTAGCACTGACCATGCACATGGCACTGTGCTGAGCCTCAAACTAGAGCAAGAAGGGATTCTTGTAGCAAGCTCAGCTGATGTGTCCTGTGGTCACGAGTGGTAGATGAATGTGACGAAATCTGATGTGTAACTGGGGAGATTTCCAAGCAAAGGGTAGAGGTAAAGTCAGTTTCTTCTTGGTGCTTCTATGTATGTACTTTTGGAAGGCAAAGGCAAAGTCTCACAGTTCAGGCTTACTCTCCCTTGAACTTCTGGATGCTTCTGTTCTAACCTCGACTGCTAGGACTGCAGGCATGCACGATCACACCTGGTTGTGTGTGGTACTGGGGGCTGAAGCCAGGGCTTCATGCATGCTAGGCAAGCGTTCAATTGCATGAATTACACCCCTAGTCCTCTCTTGTTGCTCAGAGCAAGACAAAGAGACTTAACGATTTAGGAAATCTTTAGCCTACACTGCCTGGAAAAAATGCTACAGTCAGGGAGACTCCCTGCCAGGAAGGTCCACACTAGTGCTTTGGTAGAATTAACCAACTAAGACATCCACTCACACAGAGGTCTCGTTTACACCTGTTTTAACTAATTCAATTCTCATCACAGTCCTGTAAAGCATTTATATTGCCCACTTCACCGTGAGGTTGCATTACTAGTGGAAACCAGGTTACTTGGACAAAGGGCTTACTACACCCTCAGTACTCAAAGCAGCATGGCCCTCGTTCTGCAGCTGGTCAGCAATGCAGAGTCATGAGCCTGCCCCCCACCCAAAACAGAGACTGCACTAGGACAAAAGCCCCAGCTATGCAAAGCCACATTCAGGCTGGAGGGGCTCTGATACCGTTCCTGCTTTTTCAGTCAGTGTAGACCCAAATGCAGTCCAGCTCTCCCTCCTCCCTCCCCGTTTCTCTCCATAGCCCTGGCTACCCACACAGCCCTGTTGGGCTCCACTGTGGTAGCTCTGAATGGCTGAGTGTAGTATATACACTGCCCACAGGCAGGCACTGAGATGTGGAAGTCTGCATCTTGGCCAGGGAGCCTGTCTGCACCTGTGTGTTATGGTGAACCTGTGTCCAGCCAAGGAGATGTAGTGTGTGTCTGATGCTATTTGTGTGAGTGTGCCTGGATGGGGGTCATGGGTGCAGCATGTGCCATTGTGTGCCACTGTGTTTGAGGGTATGTCCAGTCCCCTGGAGCCTACAGGTCCCCAACTGATCTCTATCCGCTTGTTCTTGAAGACTTAGCTCAAGAAGCAGCATTTTCAGGAAGTCTGGCGTGATTTCTGGAGAAAGAGGGACTCCCTCCTTTACACCCCTTCATTTCTAGTCCACAGAGACTCCTATCATACTCTGGAATGTGTGTAGGAGAGCCTGGCTGGCCATGCTATTCTCACATCTCAAAAACCTGCCAGTGTCCCGAATACAGTAGCTGCTCAATACAAGCTTGCTGGTTTCACTGTCACAGACCGTGCGTACCCAGGGCCTTACACACATGCAGATTAGTCCCATGTTTACACTATGTGCTGGGGCTGTACCTTCTGTCGGGAAGGATAGGCACCCTCCATCCCTTCACTTGGCTGAGGCGAGCATCTGAGAGCTCAATGTGCAGAGGTAGCTTGGGGACCCAGACTGTCATTTCCAGGGGGGCACTGAGGACATCATAGCGGAAGGTGACTCTGGCGTTCATGGATCCTCGAGACTCCTTCCCGCTTACAAACACATAGTCACAGCTGCTGGACACCTGGGGAAAGGCAGGAACATGTAGCACAGGCATAGCTTGCCCTGCAGGTCCTCCTGCTGGGCAGTTCAGGGTACTTGGGTCTGACTAAAGGGCCAAGGAGGCTGCTGGGGAGGACACGGAGACAACTGCTAAGGGAGGAACTTCCCAGAGCTGCTCTTCACTGCAGCATGCTTAGGGCTCTGGAGCCAGCAGTCTGAGACGAACTCCTCCACCCTACAGGGGATGTTTCACTCTTCAGAGTGGTACAGAGGAACTGGAGTGAGGGACAGGTCCCTGGTTCTTCTGTGCCATGATAGCATGATTTGCTAGGTGAGCGGGCAGCTGGCTAATTTCAAATGAAGGGCTGGCTGTTCTTGGCAGGTTTGGAGGAGAGGGGGTGGGGAGAAAAATCTGGGATGAGGGAAGCATGAGCGCAGGTGGGTGGAGAGTGGCCACTGATATGCATTGCTTCTGCAAATGTGGGCCCACTTGGCTAGCAACCCCGTGTCTAGAGGCTCCCTCATGAAACCTACATGCCTATTGGAGATGGCGTTGCTCAGAGTAGTGTTCAGTCTTTCTCAGGGGGCTATTGTCAAGGCGTCAGGCTAGGTACAGGTGTCTGAGTGCACTTCAAATATCCATGTACACACCCAACAAACCTTGGAGTTAGTGGATGCCATGTACACACATACCTGGACAATCCCATCAGAACACACCTTGGGGCACCTCTGTGAGACTTGGAAAAGTTTCCATGTGATCAGTGAGCTGGCTACATCCCAAGGCCTCTGCAGTGGTGTGGGTGTTGGATTATACCTTGTGGTGGTTGGGATGAGAATGACTCCCATAGACTCACATATTTGAAAACTTGATCCCCCATTGGAGGCACTGTTTGGGAAGGATTAGAAGGTGTGTCCTTGTTGGAGGAGGTGTGTCCTTGTTGGAGGAGGTGTGTCACTTGGGTCAGGTTTTGAAATTTCAAAAGACCACATCATTCCCAGTGTGCTATCTCTGCCTCCTGCTTTGGACTTTATCTAAGCTCTCAGCTCCTGATACAGCACCATACTTGCCTACCGGTTGCCATGCTCCTACCATGATGGTCATGGAATAACCTCCTTCAACTGTTAGCCTCCAATTAAACGTTTCCTTTTATAAGTTGCCCTGGTAATGGTGTTTTGTCATGGCTATAGAAAACCAAGACAGCTCCCGATAAACTCTCTATAAGTTGTCTTGGTCATGGTGTGTTAGCACAGCAATAGAAGAGTAATTAAGATATGTCTCTGCTACATTTATGGACCCATGAACCATCCCAAACCCTTGGTGGTTAGCTTTTTGTATCATCTTAGCAGTGAGGTGGAGAAAAACAAGAATGTTCCGCTCACATCCTCGAAGGCAGGGGATTCCAATCCTAAGCTAGGAAGTTCCATTAGTGGCCTCCATAAAGAAGCTGTTCATTTCGAAGTCTCTGAATACTGCTGGTGTCTTAGCCATCACAGGATGGGGAAATGTGGTGGCTGAGAAGTTCTGTATACAGAATCTTGGGAGCACCTGAATCTTGTCATCAAGTCAGACGAATGCTCTGTGTCCTGGGCTAAGGAGGAGATGGACAGAGCTGGTCTCTGAAGAGCAGCTGTGGGTAGGATGGAGTCACAGATAGGAGGGCCACAGGGGGCTTGTAGGTGCTGGGGTAGGTCAGATCTTCTATTGCTAAGGCTGCCCTCCTTAGTCCAGATTCTCCACCCTGTTACCGTCTTGCCAAGGACTCAGAGACTATCTACTCACACCTTGCCTTATTTGCCTCTCTCATATACAGGGCTTGATAATGACTTGCTGGGTTGGGCTTACACGTCAACACTGCCTGTCCCCTTCTGGCATGCCCTATTCTGCCAAGATGCCCACCAGGTTTGACTGGAGTAGTCCTTTGGTCAAGGAGAGGGCATACGAGTCTGAATGGAAATCTCCATGTCTGTGGGACCGAGCTGTTCTGACACTGGGGTGCTATTTAGGATGGCAGAGAGGAGGGGCAACTTCTGGTCCACAGCAGGGCAGAGGCATGTCTCATTCCAGGATGACCTGGAAGAGCTTGGGGGCTCTGCTCTCCCTCCTGACCAGAAACTCACCTTGATGATGTCCTCACTGTGAGACTGGCACTCCACTAGATCAGAGACATCCAGGACAAGGCCAGTCACCTCGATAGCAATGACCTTGACAGGAATGGCCACAGTCCGCCCCGTCAGGATGGCAGTGTTGATGATCTCTGTGTCCTGCAGGGAGGCAGGGTGTTAGGCGCTCTGCTTGCTGTGTGTTTCTCTCCAGCGACACGTCACCCATGTGCCCTGGCTGCCACCACCACTCAGATATCTGCTTTCCATTGGGGAAATGGCAGTGCCTCTGCCTACTCTCAGGCTCCTCCTCAGATGATAGGCCCAGATGGATTGCTACCAGAAGCCTCCTTCTGCATGCACGGACCATCCCTTCCCCTGAGCCAGAGCTCTCAGAGTGACATCAGCACATCCTCCTAGCTGGTCACAGCACTCTGGGTGGGTCACAGACATCCCACCAGCCTTCCATTCCACGGTGCTGCCTAAATCCACTGCCTCTTTGAACAAACCTCCCATAGTCCTTCCCATGTGTTTTTTCCCCTATGGGATCTGGGTCCTTCCGGAGCACATTTCTCTCTTTATATCAGATGGAACGAGCATTTCCTCTGATGGCTTCCAAAAACTTAAGGGGGACACCTGTCGTTCAGAAAAGCTCCCCCCAGTAGCCCCTTTCCAGAGAATTCTCTGATGACTTCACCTGGGGCAGCTCTGCATTTGCCTCCCATGAATGTGTACATGCCAGATTCATAGGCATTTCCTCAGGGGTGGTCCTTCTTCCCTGTTTCCCACCTTGCCCCTTCCATATCGACATATGCTCAGCCCTGCCCAGTCTCACCGCACATGCATGAACTCATCAGCCATGTTGGGGGTGTTTTTTCAGGGCCTGCTTACCATGGCTAGGGGCAAGATGGCTTGTACATCCCTTTGGATGACCGTCAGCTCCGTGACGGCTCGCTCCAGGTCGGGCAGGGCACTGTGGCCTCGGTAATCGATGTGCCACATGATCCTCCGCTTCACGGACTGGCTGGTGAAGTTCTCCATCTCAAAGTCCAGCTGCAGGATCTCCAGGGGTCCCTGACTCCCCCTGCAAGGCAGGGCAGGAATGGAGGTCGGAGGGCAGGGCTCTGCAGCCCTCACAGCAATGTGCCTCATTCCTCCGCCTTTGGAGTCTTCCCAACCAAGCCGAGTAACCCTACCCCACAATCCTTCTTCTGATTCTCAGAAACGGACTGCCACTAGCACTATGAAAATGTCCATCTTTCTCCATGGAGAGTACCTACCCAGCCCCCAAGTGCCTGCTCTGCAGAAGTGGAACTCACCAAGGGGGTAAGGGTGTGCCCTGGGCCCAGGCCACATCCACGGTGGCTGTTGAATGCTTTGCCCCAGTTAGCAGCTCTGAAGTCACATGCCACTGGCCACTTCGTGACTTGGTGCCTAAGAGGGTCACACCCTTCTTGGCTTTCACCCTGGAACAGAAATGAGGAAAAAGAGCCAGAGGGTCAGGCTTTGACCCAAAGTTTGTTCACTTGGTCACCAGCCCTAGGCTAGAGCTGAGTGAGGACAGGGATCTGAACTTGGAGTTTACACTTACCATCGGTGATCCGTTCTCTATAGCTAAACTTCGGAACTGCCATCCCTTCTGTCTTGTTGCTGGCTTAGCCTCAACTCAGTCTCTTCATACATTAGTAACACAACCTCTACACACTCTCAGAATTTTCTCAGGAAGCCCATTAGGACTTACAGCACTCATTCCTTTTACAGAGACAGATCTTATGTAGCCCAGGCTGACTTCCAACTTGCTATGTAGCCAAGGATGACCCTAAACTTCAAATCCTCCTTCCTCACCTCTGGAGCCCTAGGATTATGAGTGTGCAACATGGTACCCAGTTGATGGGTGCTGGGGATGAAACCCGGGTTTCATTCAGGCTAAGTGAGCACTGAGCTACATCCGCAGCCCTACAACCTCATCTTCTGATTGACATGAGACACAGCAGCACTGAGTTCTGCTGGGGCAAGAAAGAAAAACGTCTGTCCGTCTTCACTGGGACAGCTTTTCAGACAGCTGAGAGGTGGAGGTTTGAGTCTACAGCTCCTGCCCCTCCAATTGCTTTTTTAAACCATGGTTTCAGATGGTCTTAAGGCTTCATCACCCTCCTCTAAATGCAGGCGGGATGCACCCTGTGGTAAATATGCTTCCACTGTGCCTTAATTACTGCTGTCTAAAGGCAGGTTGATGATCACCTCCCTAAAGCTACATGCTCTGCCCCTGTTACTGCCGCCCAGGATGGCGTAAAGCCCATTCGCATTTAAGTCTCCACCACAGAATCAGGTACGAGACTCTATGGAGATTTGTGAGCTTTGTGGGAATGTGCTCAAGGAGGGAGTCCAGAAGGAAGTTGGAGGCTCACGGTGATAATTCCATTTCTAGACATATTGCTTGGGCAGGGGAGCAGTTTGGTAGGGCCTGTTTAATGTCTTCAGAACCCCCAACCTGACTCAAATCCATACATTCCTGCTAAAAAAAAAAATGTCCAGAGGAAAGGGGATATAATTATGGCATCTGTGAATGCATATTCTCTGTATAGACAGCGCCAGGCATCCCAGCTCCAGGAAGCTGTCCCAGAAGGACATCTCCTGTTTATCCCCAGGGCACCATCTCTTAGCTGCTTTCAGTCCTCCATGTCCTGGACTCATCTGTGAAATGGGCCAGTTACACCAGCTTGTGCCTGAGCACCCTTCCAGCCCAGATCCTGTCCTTCCCACATGCTTGTAAAAGGGCTCGTATTTACTCATGTCGCAAATCTTTTTCTATGAGGCACAGAGCAAGAGGCAGAAGCTGTGATCGGTAACTGGAGATATGACCAATTCAGTGGATAGAGGCTCTTGTCATCAAGCCTATCTTGAATTGATTCCCTGGAATCCACATAACAGACAGAGAAAACCAACTCCTGAGTGTTGCCCTCTAACCTCCACAAGAGGGCCATACCAGACGGGCCTCACTCATACAAAACAAACATGTAGATATTAAAAACAAATTGTTGTTGCATTGGACAGCAAGGATCAAAAGGCTCAGAGATATCGTTAGCTGTTTTGGTGAGCTGACCCTGGAGGAGATGGGATGAGGATGCTGAGGTCCTGCAGAGTCAGAGACGGCACTTGACCTGGGCAGGGGAAGGGGAGCCCCTCCCGTTCCCAGACCCCTTACCTAAGTGTGAAGTGCTCCACACTGGGGCTGGCAGCTGAGGAGGAGTTGGGTGCCAGGTACAGAAGGATGCTGAGTACCTCTCCAGGCCTGAGTGGCCGGTCCGGCAGGCGGATCATCAGGTTGCTGTCTAGCCTGTGCTCCTGCACAGCCCTGCGCGGCGGCGGCCGGAACAGGCTGATGCTGCCGATGCGCAGCAGCGGGTGCTGCGTGGGGCTTTCGGCGCGTGCGGCCGCTCCGGGCCCGGGGCCGCGCCGCGCGCTCCCGCATCCGCCCGCCGCATCGGGGGCATGCAGCGTGTAGTAGAGCTCAACCTGCTGGCTCTCGGCTGCGGCCTCCGGCTCCAGTCCGTCGGGGGACTTGCGGCGGGCGCTGGGCGGTGCGGCCGGGGCCGGAGGTCCGAACCAGGCCAGGGGCAGTTCCGCGCGCACCAAGCAGGTGGCCAAAGCCCCGCCCAGACGACATGAGCTCCGCACCTCGCGTGCGTCGCGGAAGGCGTGCAGGCGGACACAGGGCAGCCGCTCGGTGACCCCAAAGTCGTCCCAGTCGCGGCCGGCCACATAGAAGAGCACCTGTGCTACGGGCTGCGAGGAGGGCACTCGGGCGCGCACGATGAAGGCGCGCACCTTCCAGTTGACCGTCAAGCGCTCGGGGATGTCCAGGGTGCTGGACGGCTGCAGAAGCTCCCGCGCTACCACCTGGCTGGTGCTGAAGGGCCCCAGGGACACGTTGAGGACCGGCAACTCCTTAGTTTGGAACACCACGAAGGGTTCCGAGCGCTGCAGGGAGCCGTTGATCGCAGCAGGCGTTGGCGGCCGCGCCTCCTTTAGGAAGAAGGCCAGCCGGGTGTGCGACAGGCGGTAGCTAACTGGTAGTACAGGGCTAGCTTGAGGTCCCGGGGGACTGGGGCTGGCTGGATGAGAGCGGCTGGCGGCTGTGGACAGAGAGCACAGAGATCCAGAGTGGTCAGATGAGGCCTCTTGGAACCTCATGTCAACTCCCCCATCCCATCTCCTGAAGAGAGCCTTCAGTGAGGTTTTATCTCCTGGTGTCCTTAAAACCTGCAAAATTATGGGTCCCCAAGATGGCTCAGTGGGTAAAGAAACTTATTGTCCAGCCTGACAACCTTCTGAGTCGAACACCCCTGGATGAACGCTGTGGAAAGGAGAGACCTGACTCCTGTCAAGTTATCTTCTGTCAATAGGAGCACAACCTGCCCCTGTCCTCAGAAAACAAGCAAGCAAGCAAACAAACAAACCAACCTTGCAAAATAAGTAAATGGTTGCTGCCTCAAAGTGTGGGTGTGAGGACCTGCCAAAGTCCTGTGCACAGAGGGTAGCTGCCCAGGCTCTGCTCTGGCACAGGGGAGGGCTGACATAGGTGATCTTTGCCACTGTATGCTGGGATGGCATTCAGCCCTTGTCAAGCTTTAAAGCATTTGCTCTTCAGATCCGTCTTATGAATAGCACTGCGATCTCTAAACACTCAGTCACTTGCATTTTACAGACGAAGATTGAAAATGAAGACACATGTCACCCCCAAAGTACATGGGCAAAGCCCAAGGCGCATAACATAAACCTGGTGTATGACAGGAGGCCCTGTCACCCTGACTCCCTCCTATATAACTGGGAGACGTTGTCCTTGGTGTCCCAACTACCCAGGAAGCTACCTGGTTCTAACAATTCTGTCTTGGTCACTGCTGGATCCCATCCCCCGTCTCCCTTACCCAGTGCTGGTCTCATTTTGTGCTGATAATGACCCAAAGCTGTTCAACTGGGTTCCCCCTCCTCCCTTCACCCTATCCACCTCTCCTCTTCTCCTGGGCACAGATGGGACAGACCACAGTGTCCCTCCCTGCTCAATTCCTGGGACAAAGAAGGACTGCAGAAATTGGAAGTCCTTCTGTATGTCTTCCAGCAACTTTCTGAGTCTTGTTCCTTCCACTTGAATCAAGAGGTTAGAATGCTGACAGGTGCCATTTGTCATTAGCATTTGAGAATTACAACATCGTCATCAACATCAACAACAACAAACCCTGGAATTTGTGCAAAACAACGAAGATGTGTTTAGGCAATAAGGTTTCTCTTGCTTGCTCTCACAATAAAACCCCAACTTATCTGGTCCCTGACTGTGACATTCAGTGTCTTTGACATGTGGCATCAGGGGTAACCTGGCCCCAGTGTTCCTTCCTAGCCTCAACTTGTAATGGGACAGCTCCCTGTCATCCTCTCCCTTACAGCTTCTCCTTGTTCCTATTTTCTTTTTCCATTTGACTCTCTCCTGTACAAGCAGGGTCCAGCCTCAATACCACCTTCTCCAGGAAGCCCTCCAGGATTCGCCCTCCACCCTGGGAAATTTCTTTCTCAGAGGGCTGCTCTCATCTCTTACCTTGTGTGGTGGTTACTTATGGGGCCTAGCATAAGTAGGTTAATGAGCCTTCAGCCAGTCACGAGCACTCTACCAAGAATGACTGCAGGCTCCCCATGTCGGTCAGTAGAGACCCCAGTCAGTACTTGGCATGCCATGCAATTCTCCTGTATTCATTGTTTTATCAGTATCCTTTAGACCTTGTCAGATCTAACAAATACCCACACCAGATTCCCCACAAAAGTTGTGAAGTCCAAGCACCACGCTCTCAGGCACTGGTGTCTCTAACCTACCTAAAACCCTTAGTTTAATTTCCTAATTCAAAGTCTGAGGTAATGGGACTGAGGAGAGGCTGAAGTGCTTGTTGGGCAAGCATGAGGATCAGAGTTTGAATTTCCAGAGCCCACACAAATTCTGTGCTCAGGGCAACCCACCTGTAATTCCAGCCTTGACAGGTTAGGACAGGCTCCTCAGGGCAAGCTGGCTAGTGAGACTAACCTTATGGGTGAGTTGTGAGTTTGGTTGAGAGATCTTACCTCAGTGAATAAGGTGGAAGAATGATCAAAGTTGATTTCCAACATCTGGCCTCTACATATATGTATACACGTGTATGAATAAACCATTCTTTTATATGTGCCCACACACATGCAAAATGCATATACACATATGGGTATCACATACACACAAAAAAAATGGAAAGAAAAATGTTAACTGAATCTGATGTGGTAGCTATAATCTCAGCACATAGGAGGCGGCTGAGGCAGGAGGATGGCCAGTTTGAGGCTAGCTCGGGCTACATAAGAACACTGACTCAAACCAAATAAACAAAGAAACAGAAAAAAAACCAATAGATTCTGCTGAGCCCCAGAAGGCACTGTGGTGTGAGCAGCACTTGATCTCTCAGGGCTTCTCTCCAGCAGCCCATAGGACCTGCCTGGGATACCACTGGTCCCTAGAAGCCAATGATTTCTCTAATAAGCTGCCTTCTTCAGTTCTCAGGGTTCCACAGGCCCCAGCAGCTCATCCTTGCTGGACCTACTGCTCCCTGTAAGAAGTCCTGGTACTCACTGGCACAGAGGATCTGAGATGGGATCTGGGAGGTGTTTGTGGCGATGTGGTGAGCCCTTCTGCCTGGCCCTAGGTCCCCTCAAGCAGGGTAGCGTGAGGGCTGGTTTCTAGACAGTATGGGAACTCAGGGCAACAGCCTGAGTCAGGGCCCAGCAGCCAGCCAGCTCTGAGAGCAGCAGGAAGGCGGTGACTAGACACTGGCTTAGACTCCTAGACAACAGGCCAGTGGTTCTCAACCTTCCTAATGCTGTGACCCTTTTAAAGGGATTCTGCGGCGGTTACTGCGGTGCGCAGCTAAGAACAGACCACACCAGACTGGCTGATTCCACAGGAGAGCGTGGATTTATTTAGATAGAGGGTGGGGGAAGAAGTGGGGAGAAAGATGGCGAGAGAGAAAAAGAGAGCGTGATGTCGCTCGCCCTGAATATTTATATGGCCTGTGCCGTATTCTGTGAGGTGGTCAGGTGAATTATGGGAAGGTTTGGCGGTTGTCTTGGTAACGAGGTAGAGGTCACACGTCACCTGAATATGACGTCACTCAGAGTTCGGGCTTGATGCTAACACCTTTAATACCATGTTGTGATATTACACCATAAAATTATTTTTGTGAGTTAATGTTATGAATCATAATGTAAATAGGTTTTCTGATGGTCTTAGATGACTCTTGTGAAAGGGTCATTTGATCCCCAAAGGTGTTGTGACCCAGAAGTTAGAACTGCTGCTCTAGGCCAGGGCCCCCCCTGGCCCCCCAAATAAGTGGTTTCTCATTTTGGACCTCTATTTCCACTTCTAAAACTGCCGAGGTTGGAGGGACTCTGGCCACACTGAGCGTGGTGAGCATGGCTCTGGCAGGTCTTGCCCTTCTCTCCCATTCCCTCTGCCTTGTAAAAACCATTAGATCACACTCCTAAAGCTAGTCATCAAGGTCTGTTCCCTTGCTTGCCCCCTTCTTCCTCTTGAGGCTGACTATCGAGGTCCAGCAATTAAACTCTCCCTTTGGCTCACCTAGCTAATATGTTTAATTAAAATTAAATACCTTATCCCAACTCGGGGTTTCCCTTGTACCTTTATAAACTACCATTTTCTATGGGCCATGTCTATCTCCTATCCAGAGGCAGTCCTTTGTCCCTTTGGGACAAATACCCTGCCCCTTTCTCTTGTTCCCTTTCCCCATTCTCTATCTCTTGTCTTTGTCTCTTATTACCTGCCCTCTGCTGGGACAAATGTTTCAGTCATGTTCAATCAGAGAACTTGGTTTTGGGGTTCCTGAGCTGATACTTTTCCAACATCAGCTGCAACCCTAAAAGGGCTTCCTGAGAGTGTGGAGCATGGCTTCAGGAGTGTGGGGCACTGCTCTCTGTGAAAGGCCTTAAATACTGTGGTTATGGTGTGGGTAGGCACCACGCTTGTCCCTAGTAGCTTGAAGAAGCAACAATCAGTGGGCGGTGCTCTGGATATAGACAGGGAGAGCCAGGCAGGGTAGAAGGTCAGAACTCTGACCCTGCCCTTGCCAGAAGTCCCCAGGAGCCCCTACCCCATCCCAGGAGGATGCTAAGTGGCACTTAGTCCCATTTGCCCCCTTTACTCTCTTCAAGGCTGACCATCTGGAGCCTTTGGAGACAGCCTGGGAGTGGAGGCCACAGACAGACACTGGACTCCCAGGGATATGAAGGAATCGATCGGAATGAGTTGCAAGTCACCTCTGCCTCCTAGGGTCAGGAGCTAGCCTGGGCAAGTCCAACCATCAGATCTTCCAAAACACCTCCTCTGCCCCATGAATCTGAGGCACTCTTTCTGCTTCAGGTGTGCTTGAACTGTTCCCTGGGATGGAGCCCCCTCCTGGGGTGGCGGTCATTTCTCTGCTTCTTTCCTTTAGTTGTGTAATGAGTTGTCCCAAGATCAAAACGTTCCATCCTGCCGGGGGAGCTCCTTAAGCAGTAAGGTAAACAACTAAAAAGTAGTTTCACAATTCCCTGAGACTGACCAGATTCTCCAAGCCCCTTCCTGCCAGAGTAAACAATAAAGGTAAGCTACCCTCTCAGAGGAAAAAGGGATTCAGCTGCCAAGACTCAGACAAGCTGCACTCTGCAGAGAAAAGCTGCAGAGCAGACCAGTTGCCTGCAAGAGATATAGACCAGAGTCACTTGGAAAGAACACTCTCCAACCTGTTGAGACTGCGGAAGTGTGCGTCAGGCTCCCAGCTTCCCTCCCCGCCCCCCCGCCCCCCCCCCCCGCCCCAGCCCCCTTTACAAATAGGGTCTCAAACTTGCTATGTAGCAGGGGATAGCCATGAACTCTTTATTTTCCAGCCTCTATATCTGGAGTGCTGACATTACTGGTATGCATTATATACTGGTTGGTTGGTTTGTTTGTCCCCTTTGTTAGAGGTGCTGGGCAGGGCACTGAATCAAAGGCTTCCTGCATGCTAAGCAAACACTATCCTAACAGAGCTGTATCTCAGACTCAAGCACAGAGAACCAGAGAGCCTTTTTTGGTTTAGTTCCCCCATAGGCCTGCCACTCAACTAGCTAGGTGTGTTGTAAAGAAACCTGCTGTTCCTGCCCATGAGAACTTAGATCTGCCAGGACACGGACATCAACAGGTGTCCTGTATTACTCAAGCACATAGGGCATGGCCAACACATAGTAGGCCCTCAACCAATGTTCGCTGAAAGGATGAAGTTCTCTGAACAGTAATGTTGGTGAGGCATCCAAGAGAAGCTTGGATGGCTCTCAGGGAGGGCTTCAGGCTCTGGGCCTTAGTGGCTTTTATCCTCTTTCAGTGACCTTGTGGATAGGGACACTATTCTGAAAGGGGACTGCCAGCATTCAAGGTGATGAGAGCACTGCTGTTTTCCTGTGTGTGGCATGGTGGTCCACAGAAGTCAGAGAGAACCAGTCATTGCATCCTGCTGGGGCCCTAAGGTCTCCTCTGTGGTGGAATAGGGTTGGTCTTTGTGTCTTCACCCAGAAGGAAGTTGCCTGGCCTCTAGGTTTCCCTTGGGAAGTAGGAGAGGTTCTGGAAGGTTTTTGTTTTTGCTTTTCCTTTTGGTGGCTCGACAGTGGAGAGTACAGGAAGTGGGGCTGATGGGGTCACTAGATTACGCAGAGGCCAGGGTTTCAGGATAGTGGATAGCGCTTCAGTATACATGCCGACATACATGGTTAAGCCTGAGACTTAACACAGCTCTAAACATTGGACTTCATGGAGCAAGGCACAGACCTAGAGAGCAGAAACACTGAACTCTGGCTGTCTCTCTCTCTATGTCTCTTTCTGTCCCTGTCTCTGTCTGTCTCTGTCTCTGTCTCTCTCTCTCGCTCTCGCTCTCGCTCGTGTGTGTGTTTGTGTGTGTGTGTGTGTGTGTGTGTATTTGTGATAGTTTGTATATGCTTGGCCCAGGGAGTGGCACTATTAGAAGTTGAAATAGGTGTGTCACTGTGAGTGTGGGTTTTAAGACTCTCACCCTAGCTGCCTGGAAGTCAGTCTTCCACTAGCTGCCTTCAAATGAAGATGTAAAACGCTCAGCTTCTCCTGCACCATGTCTGCCTGGATGCTGTCATGCTCCCACCTTGATGATACTAAACTGAATCTCTGAACCTGTAACCAGCCCCAACTAAATGTTATTTTTATAAGAGTTGCCTTGGTCATGGTGTCTGTTCACATCAGTAAAAACCTAAGACAGAAGTTGGTACTAGGAACTGGGGTATTGCTGTGATAGCCTTGACCATGCTTTTGTTTGGAGGAATGTGGATTTGGGGACTTTGGAAAGCAGTAGAATGCTGTAAGTTGGGCTTAATGGGCCATCCTAGTAGGAATATGGAAGACTTTGTTGCTGAGAGTAATTTGAACTGTGCAGACCTGGCCCAAGGGGTTTCCAAGGAGAATTTCAGTACGTGGCCTAGAGACTGTTTCTGTGGTATTTTGGTGAAGAATGTGGCTGCTTTTTGCCCTTGTCTGAAGAGTCTACCTGAGGCTAAGGTAGAGATTTATATTAATTGCATTGACAAAGGAAGTCTCACAAAAACCCAGCAGAGACTTTGTTCTCTGGTTAAGTCTCATGAAGAGTATTTTAAACGAGTGTAGCAAGCTGAGAAAGGAAAAATATAACTTATATGGTTTGAGTATTAAAGGGGCACCAGGAAGTGAAATGGAGCTGAATCCTGTGTTCAAGGATATTAAATTGAATTAAGGGAGTATCAATCTTGGGGCAAGATACCACTCTGCTAAATTTAGGTCCAGGTGTGGAAGTACTCGCTTTTAATCTCAGGAGGCAAAGATAAACAGATCTCTGAGTTCAAGGCCAGTCTAGAACAGAGCAAGTTCTAGTGAAAAAAAAACTTAAAACCCAGGCTTGGTTGACCACACCTGAAATCCCAGTGCTTAGGAGACAGATCTGTAGACTCTGAGTTCAAAGTCAGTCTATGGAGCAAGTTCCAGGACAGCCAACCCTGCAAGCAGGAGGACTCTGCAGCTTTAGCCATGTGGATCTAGCTTTAGAGTACAGAATAGAAGGGACTACTGGGACAACTGATGGTGGTTAGCTGGAGCTAAGAAATTGGTGGTGATTAAGAGACCAGCATCACTGAAGTGAAATCTTCTGGAAAGTGTTTTCTGAGAGCCCAATGAAGCTGTGTTCCAGAGACAGCCAGAGTTGTACCTCCTGCAGCAGCTGTACTTGGTAATACGTAAGAGTCACCCAGGTGGTATTGGTTTTGAAGGCATAAAGGGGTCATGAAGAACAGCTGAGGCTTGGCACTGTGAGAGGCCATTGGTGAAGGTGCAGCCTTAGTTGCAGTTGATGGACCAGGACTGAAGGTGTCATGCAAAGGAGTTGAGGTTTGACACCATGAAGAGAACCTATGAGAGGCTATTGATGAAGCCTAGTTGCAGCAGAAGACCCAGCGTATTGGAGATGCCAGTACTATGGGATGACCTCCAAGAACAGCAGCGGGAGTGGAGTGGATCACCCTGAGCTTACATTGCTACAGAGTGCAGAGTTGGGGAAGTGATACCAGTGCTTTGGAGGACCCCAGAAGATCATGCGTGGATCCCTGACTTTGGAACAAGAAGCCGTAACATTGAAGTTGCCTTGGAGGCCTGAAACCACAGCCATGGGCTATCTGCTGAGGAAAGCTGCTAACAGGGAGTGGAACCAGCCTAGGAGAAAGGACAGTTTAAGGAGATGCAGAGTTTAGAGTTTGCCCAGCTGGTTTCCTGTCTTGCTTTGGGGATTACAGTTAAATGATTGGATGAATCTCAGAAAAGACTTTGAGCTTTGGACTTTTTAACATTGTTGAGACTTGCTATAGACTATAGGGACTTTTGAAGTTGGACTAAATGTATTTTGCATTATGCTATGTTTAGGTATGGCCTCCATAGACTCATATGTTGAAGCTTATGGGGGCCAGGGAGTGATATGTGATGGTTTGTATATCACTATTAGAAGGCGTGGCCCTGTTGAAGTAGGTGTGTCACTGTGAGTGTGGGCTTTAAGACCCTCATCCTAGCTGCCTGGAAGCCAATCTTCCACTAGCAGCCTTCAGATGAAGATGTAGATCTCTCAGCTCCTCCTACACCATGCCTATTTGGATGCTGCCAAGCTCCCACCTTGATGATACTGGACTGAATCTCTGTACCTGTAAGCCAGCCCCAACTAAATGCTGTTTTTATAAGACTTGCATTGGTCTTGGTGTCTGTTCACAGCAGTAAAACCCTAAGACAGTATTTAACACAGGGTCTCACTACATAATCCAGGCTGGCTTTGAACTTGGGATCCTTCTATCTCAGATTCCTGAGTTCTAAGATTGCATACATCTACACCTCTGTATCTGCTTTGGAAGATTTCTGGAAGACAGACAGATGTTGGGTAGTGGTAGGGATGTAGGTCAGTAGTGGGAGAGTGACAGGTGCTTTAGGGCTAAGACAGTTTAAAGGCAGCTGAGACCACACATAGCAGCTGCCCATGATCTTCAGAGTAGCCTGAAAGCCCACACATGCCCCTGCCTTACACATACATGCACATGCAGAAGCCCACCCATGCCTGTCTAACCCCTCAGTATCCCCAGCAGGTTACCCACTGCATGATGCTAGACTCTAAGGTCACCCAGCTCTACTGTTTCAGCTACAGTGCCTGACTTCATGTGGGTGGCTTCCTTCTGTTTTGGGTCTCTGGCCACATCTGGGTGTATGGGACTCTTTCCCTTGTTGGTATTTTCTGCACAAGGGGATTCTGTCCTTTTGTCTTCTGATGGAGGTCATGAGCTGGACTATGTCCTCCTAGTTCATATAACCAAGATCTGAAGGCTGCTGTTTGCAGAGAAGCTCTCTCAAGAGGCCCTAAAGTATTGTGAAGCTGTAGGGCCAGAGGGGCAGATGTTGTCATAAGGAGACAGCACACATACACGCGCATGCGCGCACACATACATACACACACACACACACAGAGGCAAGATGACATGAGACAGGAGAGGCCAGCAGGAAGAGCTCCTCACTGCACTAGATTCTGCCCACATGATCTCTACTATCTGCCCTTAGAACTGTGAAATGACACATCTTAGATGCCCAGGACACCTACCTGGTACACCTTATCATGGTGTCCCTGGCAAATGAATACTTGAGAACTGGCTGCTTCTGCCCCTCACAGCCTGTTTCCTCTAGTAATGAATTGTACCATGTGAGGGAGGAAGAAAATAGGCTGGGGCTGTCCAGCTTTTGCACATGCGATGACAGCCACCTGGGGCCATCCCAACCCCTTTCCAGACTAACCCTTGAAAGGATCTTTACTAAAAGAGGCGGTCCAGGCCTATCCTCTGCACTACTAGAAGGATGAAGGAATGAGAAATGCCTTGCAGGAAGGGCATCCTATCTACCAGGACCCAAGGGAAGGCTTGCACACGGGTGGGCAGCTCGAGAGGATGCATTTTACTCAGGCTTGGCAATCCCCAACTCCCAAAGCTCTTCTTTTCACTGATCTCTTTGTGCAGCTCCAGCTCTGGATCCAGTGTCAAGCTGATGATCAAAGGACTCCTACATTAGCTACTTCTGTGATTATCTCCCTGGGACCAGAGGATGCTAGATCACATGCCAGTTGGCCTGTATAGAGTTCCCACAAACTACTTCCACCATTACACCCGTGAGCTCGTGCTTTACTGCATACGCCTTTGTATCTGAACTAGGGGACAGGCAGGGCCCGGACTGGCTTTGTACAGTGCAGCGAGGCTCCCAGAGGATGCCTGACCAAAGTCTCACTTCCCTGTATGATGCTGAGAATGCATGCAAGGAGGAGGTGGGTGAGCAGAGTCCTCTCCCTCTTCATTTCGGCCTGGCCTTAGGCACATGGGATGTTCGGCACATGGGATAGCTATCTCTTTGGGCACCAAGGCTAACCCTTTCCTCTTTACTGAATACATAAATAAATTTTCCAGGAAGCTCAGGGCTGGGGCCACTGGCTGCCTCCTTGCATCTAATCAGGACCAGATGCCTCCTGCCTCTACCTCTAATTGTCCCTAAATTAAAACTAATCACTTTCAAAACAAAGTATCATTAAGCCTTGCTGAGTTTGAGGCAGTAGAGCCCAGCTGTGCTCATGGGTGCTGGTCTGTATGCTAGGAGATGTGTGTGTGTATGTGTGTGTGTGGTGTTTTGGGGTGTGTGTGTTGTGTGTGTTGTGTGTTGTGTGTGGTGTGTGTGTGTGTGTATGTTCTGAGTTAGAATGAAGAATAAGAACAGGCAGGGCCTTGAGACCCAGGCAGGCCAGCAAGTTAGGATCCCAAAGGAGAGTTCTGGACTTCTGAACTTCTGTGTTCACCCACACCCTGGACATATGTAATTGGTATCACAGATTTTTTTTTTAAATAAAAGAAGGTAAGCGCACCAAAGAGGCAGATTCTCATGGTCTAAAGGCAGTACAGATGACCGTTTATGATGACAAATATCCAGAGCCCATCACAATTCCTGGACTAAAGTGCCAAGGGAAGCCTGTTGGTCAGACCTGTGAGTGGATTCATGCATGGTGGATGAATGAATGAGAGGGGCAAGAACCACCATGGAGGCAGGTGATGAGCTTCCAGAGGCCACGTGTTCAGGGGACAGCATGGAGCCTGTCTCCAGCCCTATGCTGTAAAGCTGCCATGATAGAGAGCGCTGTCTGCAGGGAGGACTGAGCCCAGACCTGCTCTCTTTGGGTTGAACAGTGGGTTTGGCTTGGTAAGGTCGTTTTCTGCCTTCTGTGACCTATGTCCCAGCAGGCAAAAGGAACAGGTGTCCCTGCAGGCAGGCTGCTATGGGGAGAACCTTGCTTTGGAGAAAGATCTTTCAGCAAGTAAGTAAATAAGGAAGTAAGTAAATGGGCTCCACTGTTTGCAAGGAGTTAAAGACACAGGGTGTTCCCTTCCTCCACAGGAACAGTGTCAACCACACAAACTGTCTAGGAAGCAATTTCAGAGTATGAGCACTGCCCCTTCCTCCTCCTGGCCTCAGAATGAAACAAAGGGCCTGCGCCTGGTGTGTGTTAGGCAGCTGCATGACACTGAGCAACACTCCAGCCTCAAAGTGTGTTATCAAAGGACTGGGGATGCCACTCACAGCCCAGCTTAGCACAAGCCAGACACTGGATTCAATCTTTAATAATGTGCATGAGCTCGCGTGCGCACACACACACACACACACACATGCATGCACTCATGCACTCATGCAAATGCAGGCAAGCACACTCATAATCATGCATACATAAATTATCATACATAACTTGATCACATACCTATACAGTCACACAATCATACACATGTGGGCACATGATCACACACACACAAGTTTAAAGGACTTGAAACTATTCACATCCTTTTTCTCAGCAAACCCTCCCTTGAGAGAGTACTAAGCAGGACCATGATGAGGATTAATGCAGAAAGATGCTTGCAGCCATGAAGCGCTTTCCCAGAAGACAAAAATCAACTTAAAATGTCTGAAAGAAGGGTTGGGTTAGAAGTGCAAATGTATGTAAATAGATACCTGGATTGTGTATGGATGATGTTTGCAAAGGGGTGGTTACTCGGAGGAGATGCTCAGGATGAGAAAGGCTGCAAAGTACCAGGGACCGTGTGGTTTGTCTGCAGATATAGATGGATGAGAAAGGAGATGCACCAAGATACCAATGTGTCATCCTAGGAGGGATTTATGGGGTGATGTCATTTTTTACTTTATTCTTTTATGTATTTCCCAGTTGTTTACAATGAACACATGTGGCTTATAAAATTGAACAGAAAATGAAAAATGGTAGAAGCTGTTCCAAAGGATTTTCAAAGAGGAAGGGGAAAAAAACCTGTGTGGCTTAGGTGCTGTACAAATTCATTTTTAAATGACAACTCTGACACTTCTAGCTGTGTGACCTTTGGCAAGTTGCTTACCTTCTCTGAGCCTCCACTTCTTATATCTATAAAATGAGAGTCATAAATAAATTGGTGTCCTCAGGGATGGAGCTGGTGCGTACACTCATTTCCTCCCGAGTTTATTCATTGACATTCATTGGCTACTTAGCTCTGGAGGAGGGGAAAGCTGACTGACCCTGTTTCCTCAGTACTTAGAGCACTGTTTGGTCAATGGCAAGCATTCTGTCAATTTCTGTTAGGTTAAATGAGAGAAGTTAAGAGGTGACAGGTGCATAATGCAGGGTCCCAAAAGGCACACAGGCTGGGAGGAATACCAGCTGTTGGGGACCTAGAAACCAGCCAGGAGGTCCCACCAGTGGCCTGCTGTGTGACCTATGTCAGGGCCAATTCTCTCTCTGGATCTCAACCTTCCAACCTGGGAGAAGAGGTAAGTCCTGCCGTGTGCCACATGGCTCGAGCCAGGGAGGCCTGTTCCAAACAAAGTGGAGCTCAGTGGTGTGAAGCTGCGACAGCTGGGTCCCCTTCCCTAGGCAGGGTCACTAGGTCCCCTCTCCCAGGCAGGGTCACTGAGTCCCCTCTCCCAGGCATGGTTTCTCTGTGTCTGGAGTAAAGATCAGCTCAAGCCCAGGATCAAAGTAACTCCAGCTTTGCTCACCCACCCAGCGACTAGCACAGGACCGCTTCTAAATGTTTCTAAGTGGTGCAAAGATGCCATCCCTAGAGGTATGTTCCCAGGGCAGGCTGGGGTGCATGGAGAAAGAAAGGGTGCAGGAGCTTCCAGCATCCCAGAGCTCCCAGATGCATCAGTAGCCTCCCTGTACCTCTAAATCCTCAGGTGGCCTCAAAGACTGTCACTCCCGACCTCCTACCCCATGCTGGCAAGAACCCAGTGCCTCAGAGTGTCCTGGGTTGGGGGATGGATGGCAGGTTCTGCGCTCTGTTGCTCTAGCCTTTTCAGGAACCACCACCCATCTGTGGAGGAGCACCCATCTCTCCACTAAAAGGGCATCAAGAAGAGGGCATACGTCAGAAGGGCTGTGGACAGCAGGCTCAGCCATTATTAGTTGTGTGGCCCTGAGTAGGTGGCTCTGCACTCCACCTTAGGATCCTTCCCACTCTGTAAAATGGAATGAGAACAGTACCTCTTTCAGGGGGTTGCTTCTAATATTCTAATGAAGGATTGCCCACACAGTGTCCCCAGCCTGGCTAATAGGTGAGTGAGATTATCGTCTCTATTAACTGCATCCTCACATGGCCTTAAAGGTCAGGACTCAGGTTCTCCAAGTACTGAATGTCCTCCCTCCCATGTGGAATGCCAACACTAGTGCTCCTGTGCTGACAGTGAGGTTTGTTTTCTGCTTTGGGCAGGCCCATTTTTTTCCTAGATTGCTGGTACCCAGCACAAAGTCTTATACAAGTTTCTTGCTGAATAGACATACATGAATGAATGAATGAATGAATGAATGAATGAATAGATGGATGGGGTGGTCTTGGGAAGCTGTGCCTACTAACATATACATGCATAGTCTCAGGACCCCTGACATGCCCTCTCTTGGCTTATCAGTCCTGACTGGTTACTCCTTTGATTTTTACCCACAAGCCTCCACCAGCAAGAAGGAGCTGCTCCTTAGAATGAAAGCCACTGAGGCAGCCCAGACAGGGCATAGGGAGTGCTTCTGAGAGCCAGGAAGAGGACCAGGTACTCAAGGAAAGGTGACCAGGGGGCCACAAAGCTGCTGTAGAGACAGCCCTTGTAAAGTAGAATCAGCTAGCTGATGCTGATTTGGGGAACCCAAGACCCAGTGAATAGAGACTTGCTCACAGTCCACAGACATACAATATCAGAACTAGCACTTTCTGGGTCCCTGCCTGCCAACCTGGAACCTAACCATCAGACTGAAAGGCTCTCTCTCTGGTCCTGGGAGTTGGCTAGTCTGTTGTCCCTTCTAGTCTCTGCTGTAGTGGGATTCTGGGAGAACCTTTTATGGAGGGTTGGGGACAGGGAAGAATGAGAAAAGGAAGCTGGCATGGGGTGTGAGTACCTTGTGACTTACTTAAGGTACAATCTGGGTTGCTGTCCCTGGGCTACAGGGGCACAAGGCTGGGAGCCCAGAGGCTCAGGATCCTGGTAAGAAGTCTGAAGGGGTGGGGCTGGGGGGCATGGTTAGCTGCATGGGAGAGAGTCTTCCCTTGCAAGTACAGTGACTTTGTCTCCCTCTGTCTGTCTGTGTGTTGAGAGCCTGAGTCTGCCAGTCCATCTGCATCGGTGACCCCAGGATTGCCTCCAGAGGCCTATGAAGACAAGAGGCTTTGTGTTTCTAGCCCAGCAATTCTGCCTTGGAGCTGCTATTGTGTAAGGTCCAAGGTCATGAGCTCCCATGTGAGGGCCCTTCTGTCCCCTCCTCCCAGGCAGGAAATGGGCAGGGATGGAGGAAGTGAGGTCAAGGGGTCATAGGTCTCAGGCCTGGGGTCAGTTAGTCAGTATACATCTAGAGATGAAAGGACTCCTTCACACTCTGGGACTAGCCCTTTGTCCCTAAGTGTCCCTACTACCTGCAGCCCCTGTCCAGGTCAGTCTCCATAGCATGGAAAGCCCCCGACCAGCCTTCACTATTTGAGACCAGCCAAGGACTGAGCCTCCTGCAAGACAAGGTTTCTAGGGTTTGAAGTCAGCATGAATGGCTGGGGAAGATGGTTGAGTGTCTTAGGTAGGTTTCTATGGCTGTGATAAAACACAGTGACCAAAAACAGCTTGGGGAGGAAAGGGTTTTAGTCCATCGTCAGAGGAAACCAAGGCAGGAGCTTGGAGGCAGGGACTAAAGCTCAGGCTATGAGAGAACACTGCTAACACCAGGCTTGCTCAGTTAGCATTCTTTTATAATCCAGATCACCCGCCCAGAGGTAGCACTGGCCCTCCCACATCAATCATTAACCAAGAAAATGTGCCCACAAGTTTGTCTACAGGCCAATCTGATGGAGGTGACTGAGGAATTGAGGTCCCTTCTTCCTAGTTATGGCGAGGTTTATTGACACCACCCACCTAGCACAGGAATGAAACCAGCCACAGGCACATGGCACTGAAGGACCTTTGGAGACAAAAGGCCTGTCTTGGAAGGGGGCACACACAAGCAGCAAGGTCAGTGTGGGAGGGACAGACTGAGGGAGGGCTTAGCCTATCCCCCAAAGGCTTCTGACTTGCTCTGAAACCCACCTACCTAACCCAGCAGGCTAGGCAGGGTCTGGAGAGGGAAAGAACCTGAAATAAGACAGACTGAGAGGAGGCTGGAGGGAAGGCCTGAGGGAGGGAGGGAGGAAGGGAGGGTAAGGTGACTGCTGTGAGGAGAGGGAGGAGGGAGCCTGGGCAGGAGGAGAATTGGGGAGGACCAAGAAGGAGGCCAGTACCTGTGCAAAGCTGCATGTCTGGGCTGGAGCTGAGCCTGCGGGGGAGGGCGGGGGAGGGCGCAGCACGGAGAGAGTTATGCTAAATGACTAATGTGCATTATCCTAATTATAGCGGAGCAAGCTGAGCCCCCCACCAGCGTGGGCTGCCTGCATGTGTCTTCTAATAAACAATTAGCCCCGAACAACAGAAAAGGAACAACAGAAAAGGAAGGTGTGCCTCTGTGTGTGTGTGGTGTGTGTGTGTGTGAGAGAGAGAGAGAGAAAGAGAGAGAAAGAGAGAGAGAGAGATGGAGATGGAGAGGGAGAGGGAGAGGGAGAGAGAGAGAGAGAGAGAGAGGAGAGAGACAGAGAATATGAACCTATATGCTAGCATGCCTGACGGAGTAGGGGTGGGCCTTGGTAGAAAAGCTCTGGGAAGACAAACGGTAGGGTCCTATCTGTGTAGGCATAGGGTATGCGAGATCAAGCTAACCTTCAGAGTTTCATCTGGAGTGCTAGGCACCGGGCCATGCCACTGGCCCTCACTATAAACCCTGGGGAAAATAACACCATCCTTAGTTTTGCCAGGGAAGTTCAGAGTGGGATGCTCAAGGAGTGAGGCCCTGTCAGCCATTTTCCCAGGGGCTTCCTTGCACATGAATGAATGAATGAATTGGAGGCTGTGGGATGAGACTGGTCCTCACTGTAACTGCAGACTGGAGACTGCTCTACTAAGGTTCTAGAGAGGCAGAGCAGAGTGACGACTGACCAGCCCAGCTCTGGTGGGACTCTGTAGGGGATCTGGCAAGGAGGGGGTGCAGAGAAGCCAAGGGCTGCTGGGGAACACCAAAGTGGGAGGAAGGTGAACCTTGTGAGTTCCCACAGGCCAGTCTCCTTTCCCCTAATTGTCCCTCACCCTGTGTACTCTGCCTAGGCTGGTGTCCCTACCTCAGTCCTAAACTTGCCATTTTCCAAGTATATTAAGTAGCTCCCAGCTTGGGCCAAGTCACCAGAACCTGGAGACCATGATGCTTGGAACAGAAAGCCCAAGGTGTGTGCACCTTGAAAGGGAAAGAGAATCTAGGGGGCCTTTTTACCTGCTAGGGGGACTTGGGACTGTTTTCAGCTTGTAGAATGAGGAAGGTCACCAACCAAGATGTTTTTGATTGCCTGGGTCTGTCATGGGCTTGACACCTGATGCTCTCAGGCCTGACCAACAGTTGGTCATCCTCCGAATGAGGTAGACGAGTAACTCTTCCTTCTCTCCCATGGGGTAGTGGGCAGGGCCTACAGAGGTCTTTACATGATACAGTGAATGCATCATGCTAGGCCCCTAGGTGGTCTGGGCCAGTTTTCCATGCAGGAAGGGGAATGGAAGTTCTTGAGAATCATTTGCCCATGAATGCGTGAAAATCAGAGCCATTTCCTTGTTGAACCATCAACAAAAATGGTTTCTGTCCTAGTTAGCTTTAGCAGTTAGCTCGCCATTGCCTAAAGCCTTCTGAGGGAGTCTCAGCTGAGCCACTGCCCAGATCAGATAACCCTGTGAGAGATTATCTTGACTGATAATCTGTGGTACCATCCCTAGGCAGATGGATTTGGATTATGTAATAAAGTCTGGCAGAGCCAGAGAGTCAGGCAGTGAGCAGTGTTCCTTTGTGGGCTCTGCTTTGAGGTCTTGCTTAAGTTCCTGCTGTCTTCCCTCAGTGATGGTCCGTGACCAGGAAGTATAAACTGAAATGAACTCCTTTCTCCCCTAAGCTGCTTTTGGTCATGGTGTTTACCACAGCAACAGAAAAGCAAACCAGAACAGGCTCACAAAGACCTCTATACACAGCTGAGGAGGGATGTGAGGATCCAACACAGCATGCTTTACATACACCCAGGTCCACCAGAAACCCCTGCCGGCTTATTCCTTTCCTCCTCACAGGGCCTTCCAAATGGCTCTGCCCCCCCTCCAGGTATCCCTCAAAGCCAGCAGGTTTTCTGGGTACCATGCAGATGGACAGTAGCTAGCTCCTGTATTCTCAGCATCTCTAATGAGGCTTTGAGCCCCTCTCGTTTTTAACTGTCCACTTTACAGACACAAAGACAGGTCCAGAGAGGAGGAAAGCCCTCCCTGGAAGCCCATGGGGTGGGGCTCTCCTCCCTGCTAGATGCTGACTTTCTTCTCCCTGGCCAATAGTCCTAAATACCTCAGTAGTCTCTCAGTGCCCCACAGTGTCAGTCCCTACCCCTCTTCTGTCCTCTCCCTAACCCACACTCCTGAGTCACCCCAGCCATCACTCCCAGGCCTATGGGGACTTGCACTGCTGAGCTGGGTTCCCACATTCTTTTGTCCCTTCTTGCAGATGGTGCATCTTCCCTGGGGCTTTCCTTGCTCTCTCCCCAGGAGTGGGCTGGGCCCTGTCCACTGAGCTGCTGGCACCTACCTCTCTGTGCTTCCTCTCTGCTCCGCCAAGGCTGGTCTGCTGTCTCCAGTTTCTCATAGATAGTGGCCTTGCTGAGAATGGGGAGTGGCCTAGCTTTTATGGAGCAGCTGGCTTGGAGTGCCTTGTGAAATATTAGAGTTTGTAGCTGACTCTCACAGACATGCACCAAATAAATATTTATCCAGCTCAGCTCTTCAGAGACCCTGCTGGGAACTGCTTGAGAGAGAGGGATACAGAAGGGAGAGACCTGCCCTTAAGGAATTTGCTGGCTAACAGGAAGGCCAGACAAGTACATAAATAACCTGCTAAAAGGTGGGAGTCTTCACAGGAGCGCCTGGCTCTAGCACCAGAAGCCCACAAGGAGAAACAGAAACCTGGTACAACAGGGACATGAGGTTCGGGAACAAGTGCTAAGGGACTGGGTAGGGTCAGAGAGATGTCAAGAAGGGAGAACAGGGTCACGAGTGTGGTTAGAGTCAAAAGGCAGTTTGGAAGGAGGGGCATGTGGTAGAGATATACAGGATGCTGAGACCAGACAAGGCATCATGATGTCAAGAGGCCCAAGGTCTTACATGCCAGGTTGAGGACTTAAGTTTTGAAGGTTCTCCAACAGTCACTGGAACCCCGGGACTCTGCAGAGGGCCCTCGGCCCCAGCAGCAGCTTCATTATGGATGTGCACACAGGCTCTTACCTGTCTGGTAGGTCCTAGACCCTTAATAATGCTAATCCATTCAGCAACAGAGAGCCACTTGGGCACCTGAGCAGAGGAATGGTATTGTGTCCTACGGCATGCCCCTGCCCATACGTGCGGACAGCAGCAAGGGGAAGCTAGGGGCATGGGCTACAGTTCCCAGAGGCTACAGAAACCTGAGAGCTCATCACCCAGGTCAGCTGGGCAAGGAGAGCACTGCTCCCTACCTAGGGTTGGCATGAGGTACATGCCATACCTACTGCCCTCTTGGTAAAGGGGCAGCCCATCTGGCTCACTCCACTATGTTCCAATCTACCTTGCTATCCCACAGTCCTGCCCCTACCTATTTCTACTACGGGGGGTGTCTGGAAACCCAGCATTGGGGCACAGTTGAAGGTAGAGAGTCATGCACAGAACTGAACCCAGAACCTCCCCAAACTCCTAGAACACACTTCCTCATTCCTGCTTAATGTAATTCACACACCACGTGACAAGATTCAGAGGTACCTCTGCCTTCAGGAAGCCTGTCCTGACTGCACAGCTGGACTGGTTCACTGCACAGCCAAGATAGTTCACAGATTTTCCCCCCCATTCCAAGAAGCCTGAGATGGCAGCAATTCAGTTCCCCTCCTCTCCCCGCACCTCAGGGGAAATAGTCAAAACTGATGTGTGGTACTGCTATGAAGGCCGTGTGGGAGGGAGGCCACTCGGTCATGACTTTACCACCCTCCCTCTCCAGACTCCAAATGTCGGATGGAGTATTTATTCAGCTAGACATTTTGAGGTTCCCTGAAACCCACAGCTTCTGGAAAGACCACATAAAGCACCAACATCCTCTTCATTGCTAAGGCCACCTGCTCCCCAGGCTTGGCCTAACAAGATAACCTCCCATGCCTGTGTTCTGTGTAATGTCCACAGTTGGCTCTGGTTGCCAAGCTCCAGGTCATCAGTTATGGGGAGAGACAGAAGGCAGAGAAGTTTTACCTTCATGACCTCTGCCCTACATTCCTTCGGACCATAGCCCTGATCTCAACCTTGGACAGAGGACATAGCAGCTGAGCTACTTCCTAGGTTCCAGATCTGGGACTCTGGTTCAGATCTACGGTCCTGGGGAAGGGTGACATATAAGATAAGTGTATTTTGTCGTCTTCTTGTCCAGACTCTGGACTTCCCCTGAGAAGGGCAAGAGGAGCAGGGTTTGACATTCATAGCAAGCTCTTTCAAACACCCCTGAGCTTATTATGCTAATGTGCCAATGTGGGAGGGTATGTTGATTGGCAAGAAAACCAACCACAGGGTTGGAGAACTGACACTTTCAGCTCTACCTACTGGCTCTAGGCATTTGGGGAATTGCAGTCTGGACCAAACATCAATGGCTTAGGGACTTTGCCCATTGTGTCTACTTAGGGGACCCTCCATTAGAAGTCTACAGTGTGGGGAATGGGGAGTTACTGGCTTGGCAAACACATCCATGTGACAGGAAGGTGGTGTACTCCAGATGCAATGGGGCAGATTTCACTTGTCAAACCCCTTCATGGGTCTGTTGTCTGTGTTCTTTATTAATTCCCACAGGAATTGGAAAGAGTGAGTAGCTGCCCTGAGTTCTGAGTGGCTATATCAGCAACCTGCTGAAGTTATGGTTCCCAGAGGTTTGGGAACCTTGGGCACCTCCTACTTGCATCTAAAATATAGAATTGGGAGTGGTATCGTGGCACGGAGTCCTTAGCCTGTGAGGTCTGCACATCTCTCTAGATGTTAATGAGAACCAAACTGAGTTGGAGGACATCTTTTTGGTGCCTTTAGGAAACTATAGTATTACTCACTTGAGCTCTCTCTCTCTCTCTCTCTCTCTCTCTCTCTCTCTCTCTGTGAGGTGGGGAGGGAAAGAAGTGTTTGCTGCCCACCAGAGATGAGGGATCCTCTTCAGCACAACCACGAGCCTATCTCTCTCTCATCTAAATACCTTCCCCTCACACCGTGTTGCTACATCAGTCTGCTTCCCTATGGTCTGAGGGCCACAGGGACCCTTACCTCTCCCCAGTCCCTAACTGATATGTCTTAGGATCTTCCTAAATCCCAGTTGAACTTGGCTAGAGAATGGAACATCGGGGAAGCAGTCTTAAGAGTTAGAAATGAGTTAGCCATTTCTCAGGTCAGAAAAACCAAAGGATTGCCTCACAGTGAACTCCTCATCGCCAGGAAGATCCCAGGCATGAGCTGCCCTGAGCCATCACTGAGGAAGTGTCACAGCCTGGGTGATCTTCCATGTGAGTGGCTACCAGCTTCATCTGGGTATGGGATACAGCTGGAGGGTAGGAAGGATGGGAATCAAAGAAATAGAAACAGCCATGTCTCTGCTCCTTAAGAAGTTGGTGGGATCCAGAGTGGCTATAATTCAAAGGTTTGGCGGTAATTTCAAAGGCTCAGTTCTCAGCCTGGCACTATTACGAGGTGATGGGACCTTTAGGAGGTGTGGCTTAGCAGGGTGATTACTGGGGAGGGATCCTTGAAAGATTTACTGGGAGCTCCCCACCCCCGGACCCTCCCCCACCTTTCACGTTCTGACTTGGAGAGGAAGTGGTTTTACTCTGCCATGAACTTGCACCAGAGGTCTAAAGGCAATGGGTTTACTCTACCATGGATTGGGATCAGTAAAGCCATGAATGAAAAGTGAGCGTTTCTCTTCTGAAGGTGATGATGATGTTGGTTACTTGCTATAGCTGCTGGGGAAGCAGGAGGATGGATGGGGCACTGTTGTTACAGTCTCTGTGGTACAGACACACTTGCACTCCACCGTGTAGAAAGAAGGCAGCATGTACACACCAATAATGATTTGTCTGTTCTGTGTTAGCCCCCCTATCCTACACCAGTGCACATACTCCTGGAGGAATACAAGGTTGATACTAGCCAGCACTAACTAGATGCAGTGTGTTCAAAGTGCATGAGCCCGGATATGCAGAGAGCATAAGGGATGACAGTGAGGGAGGGAGGGAGGCACATACGGTAAGTCTCAGAAATGCATCTAACCACCTCTCCAGAGCAGCAAGGCCCAGTTCTGGAATGACTGCCTGCCTTTTCTCCACTCCCTCCCCTAGTTCCCTATAAAGCCTACTGCAAAGATGTTAATCTGCTGCCTTCTTTAGTTGCAGGCTCTCTGAATAGAGCAAAGCTTAAAGATCCAATTTTCCATCTCTGTTCATTGCCTCTGTGGGACAGGCAACACAGCACAAACTGAGGCATCTAGTTACCAGTGATGGATGACTGACACACTGGGTGGTACATAGTTCTGGGCTAGGCAGCCCACCCCTTTTCCAGCAGTCTGGGAGGTGGCAGGCAGACAGAGCCCATGGGACAGAGCATATCCATAGCAAACAGGCAGAGCCTGGGGTATAGCAAATTCACAACCAGCCTGGTGGTTTTTCTGTTCTGTCCAGTCCTGATGTCTGACTCAAGCAGGGCATGTCCTTTCTGCCCTTGGACGTCAGTTCCTTTGTGGGTGGTTGTTTTCAGGCTCTTTCCAGTTCTAACCTCTAGCCTATTCTGCTGCTGGACAATAGGGTTACTACTGGTCCAGATTCTGCAGGTCCTAAAACAGCAGGACAAGCTACAGTCTTGTTCTAGCCTGTGGGAGACAACACCATCCTCTCTGGACTTGGAAAGTGCTTGGACTTGTGGTAACTGATAATATTTTCGGCCACGGGATACCCATAGAGGCTTACAAGACAGAGTAGTTTTAACAAAGAAATATACCACACTGTAAGTTGGGCTGTGTGGTGGTTCAAATAGGTATGGTCCTCACAGACTCATGTGTTTGAAGACTTGGTCCATAGGGAGTGGCACTATTAAGAGGTATGGCCTTGCTGAAGAAACTGTGTCACTGTAGGGGTGGGCTCGAGGCCTCGAAACTCCAGCCAGTTCTCTGTCTGTTGCCTTCAGATCCTGATGTAGAACTCTCAGCTACCTCTCCAGCACCATGTCTGCCTGCACACTGCCATGCTTCCTGCCATGATAATAATTGATACACCTCTGAACTGTAATCCAGCATCAATTAAACATTTTCCTTTATAAGAGCTGCCATGGTCATGGTGTCTCTTCATAAAAGTAAAACCCTAAGACATGACAGGTATATAAAGAGTGGGAAAGCCAGGTGTGGCAGTACAGGCTCGTCACTCTAGCATTGGAGACGCTGAGGTAGGTTGCAGACACATAGCCGGCTTTAGATACATGGCAGGTTCAAGGTCAGCCTGGACTACATGGGACACTCTCACAAAACAAAATCGAAGACGTTTCTATTAAAAATAGTCTGTTGATAGCTCAGTGTGGTGGCACAGGCCTGCAATCCAAGCTACTTGGGAGACTGAGGCAGGAGGGTCCTAAGTTAAAGACTTGCCTGGGCTGTCCAGCAAGTTCAAGGCAGTCTGGACAACTTATCAAGACCATGTCCCCAAACAGAAAAGTGAAAAGAGGGTTGGGAGCCTTGCAAGATGGCGCAACAGACAGAAATGCTTGCTGCATGAGTCTGGCAAACGAGTTCAATTGCCAGATCCCAGGATGGAGGGAGAGAACTGATTCCTGAAAGTTGTCCTCTGACTTCTACACACATGCTGTGGCATACATATGTGAGCACACATTCACACACAAATTTAAAAATATTTTTAATGTAATTCTAAAAAGAGGGCTGGGGATGTGGCTCAGTGGTAAAAACCTTAGGCTCGTTCCCAGGCAAAATATAAGCATGTATGCATGCATGCATGTGCAGACACACACATACACACTCACACATACATACATACATACATACATACATACATATGCAGGGACACACACAGACACAGATACACACATAAAGACACATACAGAGATACACATAGACACACCCACAAATGCATACACAAACATGTACACACACACACACACTCTGTAGGAGAAATATAGTCAGATGACTCCTAGTCACCTAAACAAGAGCCCAGCCTCATCTGGTCAAGCTTCAGGCACCTGCTGACTTCCCTTGTTTCAGATAATGGGACTTCTTGAGTGTGTATGTGTAAAGGGTACATGTTATGTGGTACTTGTATGACAATATCTGACTAAAAACTCTTTCACAGATGTATGGAGGGGCCTCTGAAGGTTGCCCCTCCCTCCCTCTGCCCAGAGGCAAGCCCATAGCTTAGGGTTATCTTAGCAGAAGGCTCTTTCATCTTCTGCCAAAATGGGTCACAGGCCCAGTCTGGGCAGTCACCAGGTTGGGGCAGACTAACTAGCCTTGGTGGAGGGAAGCCTTCCACAGGTGTTGGTGTTGAAATACTCCCTACATGACCCCACCTGCTGCACAGTGGGTTCCGAGGGAACCGGAGCCTCTATTCCTCAAGGAGCCGCTTTGCTACACCCAGCCTTGACACACAGCGTGGTTTCTCAGCTGGGCCTAGCCGTACTTGTCATACTGTTCATGCTCCGAGGGTCTCAAATGACCATGCGACAGTTGAGAGCAAGGGACCTGTGTCTGCTCACTTAGGACGTCACGGCTGATTGCATAAGGAAATACAAATGCTTTTCAGGCAGTTGAGGACCAGCTCAGCCTGCGCTTGCAACTTCTAAGCATGCTGGTCCTTCCCAGGCTATCGAGTTCCCTGAGCCACTCAGGGCAGCTGAGTTCAGGCTCTGGGAGCCTCAAGCTTCCCTTCTACAGTCAGAGAACCCGGTTTCAAATCCTAGTCTTTCCTGCTGTGGGCCTTTGAGTAACCTCTCTGGACTTAGTCACCTGCATTTTACAGTGCCAGCCAGCTACCCATCTTTCCCCTGGACTGGCAGTAAGAAGGGCTTCCACAGGGCCTAGTCCAGAACTGGCTGGGTAATGAAGGCAGGCATCTGCTACAAATAGGGATCTTTTGCCCAAGTCACTGGGCTTTCTGTCCTCGGAGTGCATCTACTCTTTGATTTCTTTCTTCTCAGCCCTGCTGAATGCTAGGGGGTTCAAAGAGAGGTCACATCTGGTCTCCGAGGGGACAGTCCTGCAAACAACTAATAAAGCATCTGAGGGCATAGCACAGGGTTGAGGAGCTCCATCCAGGAGGCCTGAGAAGAGCACCAGCAAGAAGAGCACCTAGGAACTAACTAGGAAGCAGGTATGGCAGTGCCAACCCATAATCCCAGCACTCTGGGGTAGACACAGTAGGACTGCAGTGAGTTGTAGGTCATCCTGGGCTATACACTGAGGCCCTGTCTCAAAACACAAACACACAAACAAAAAAATACAGCCATGAAGAGCAAGAGGGAGATACTCAGAGAACCTGGCCCTCAGGATTCTGGGTTCTGATGTCACTGGTCACTTGCATGGAGTGAGTGAGGCACACATGTTTGGGGAAGGAAGTAGGGAATGATGAGGGTCAGGAGACAGGGCAACGGGGTTCACTAATTGGAGCTGGAAGCACTTGCTCTCCTCATGGGCAATGGGTGGCAGAAGGTTTGTGGACAGATCAGCTGGCCATGTGAGAAAGAACTCAGAGCGGTCTGCAGGGAAGAGACACGGAAGGGGAAGCTCTAAGGATGTGGTTGCCTAAGTCTAGCTGAGTGACATAATTCCTGAGCATGAAGTGCAACAGAAGAACTTTCTTAGGGGATCTCTGAGGAGCCCAGACTCCAGAGTCCACCTGCTGAGCTTGGTTGGCCTGGCTTCTCGCTGACAAGAGCTACCTAACCTTGGGCAACTTCCTGCCATTTCTGGGTCTGCAAAGTGCTGCGGTGGTTGCTGCTGCTGCTGCTGCTGCTGGTGGTGGTGGCAGTGTGTGTTTATAAATGAATTAAATATAAAGAGTGCCCAGGTCAGGGACCATGACTATCTGGGCACTTGGTGCATGGTGCTTACTGTATCTTACGTTTCAAACATGTGTTTTTAAGAAGAAAGCAAGGAAGGTTTTCAGAACACGGCCTGTGTTGTTACAACTTGAAACTGCCTTTAGTACTCTCTGCAATGGACGTGCTTTGCTTTGTTATGGGAACTGAGTTTGCCATTACTTGCCTTTACTTTCACATATGTATTTCCCAGAGCACAATGATTCCACTATATCTTTGCCAACTTTACGCCAATGGAAAATGGACACACCAGAAGATCTACTTCCCATTATTTATTAATAAAGCAATATAGCAAAGAGGGGTCAACTACCTTGTGATGGTTGGTTTTTCCTGCCCAATAAGCTTTCCTATCTGCTTCACTTCAGCAGCATGCCTGAGACACCCATCCATCCTCAAGGGTCCCAAGCCTTGCTAGTGAGAGCATCCCATTTCCCTCTGCACACTCATTTTAGGTTGCCTGGAAACAGAATCCAGACACTAGATAGTTAAGGCCAGGTGTGGAGGGAGTGCTGGGAAGGGAAGGATGCAGGATCGCAGTTATGGTTTGTATTTGACATCTGAGTATAGGGAGGGACAATATGGAGTCCAGCCTAGGGGATGGGCAGGACATTCACAGGGAGGTCTACCGGATCTTGAGGTTCTCAGCACAGATGGGGTACCTGGAGGGAACGCTAGCCAGGGGACTGGCACTGCAGAGGAGCCTTAGGAAGGGCAGAAGGCATAGCCCAGGAGCCCAGAAACACACCTCAGGAAATGGATGGCTGGAGGAGGATCTTGTCTAGATCATACCTAGGGAAGTAGAAGCTGTGAGGGGCCCTCCGTGGTCTAATGTATTCTCAGTCTCACTATGTGTACTCACCTAACAGGCTCCTATGCAGGCAAGCCACCATATACCTCTCCTTCTCTATGGCTACCCAGAACAGCACAGGTGTCCACTTAGCATGAACGAGGAGGCCACTGGGCCTAGGAAACATGGGCTGGTCTCCATGGCATACATCTGGTACAGCTTGCTGGCTGGAAACCACCTGGGTCTCCATGTCTACACCAGCAGTAAGAGAAGAGGCCATTCCTATAGGTCCCTGCCTGGGCCTCTGAGTTGTCAGTGAGCCTGTGAGCCTCCAGCCTCACATCCTCAGTACTGATGCCTATGGCAGGTGAGCATATCACACATCTGGCATGATTCATGGGCTTAGCGTCTAGGAGGGCACTTGGTGGGGGGGGTACAGGTCCCCTTTACTGCGACCGGTCTGTACTTTAGCCTTTCTTATTCTGCCTTCTATCCACCTAGATTCATCCACTCGAATGAGCACTTGAGACTTAGCATTGGAGACCACTGGGCCAACATGAACAACTACAGACGGAATCCTGGCTGATGGGGAAGGGTCCTTGATGCTACACAGGACAAGTCCAGTGGGCTGTGCTTAGGGATAGAACACTCCAAGCGATGACTCACACCTCAACTCCACTTGCTTCTGTCCTCCTCTGACCTGTTCCCAGCTTTACCTGTCACAGGGTGGGCTAAGGATGCCATTTCATGTGTGTGAAAGGGACCGATGCACGATTCATTCCATGTGTGCATGGTGAGGATGGAGCTTGACAAACTTGATTCTCTGGATCTTTTATCCCCAGAAACTGCTGTTCTTTCCCTCATGACTGACTGCTCTGGGCTGTACCCTCCCTCCACTGATTCTCTGGAGATGATGCAGCTTGTTCAGGGGACACAAGGACGCTTTGTGTTTTTTTGGTCCCTAAGTGTCCCTATATATGACAGCATTTCCCTGGCTCATGTGTCCGGTGTGGAGCAAGAGGTAATGCTACATTTCCTAGGCAAGAACAAGAGCAAACTTCCTATCAGATCACACCATCTCTAGGCCAACCCTTCAAATAGGAGAACTATGGGAGCCCAGGCCAATCATCTTATACTTGCAGAGCTAGAGAGAGGTAAACTGAGGCCCCGAGAAATGAAGAGGCATGCCAACGTTCACACCAAGAGGAGACAGGACTGTATGGCAGTCTGATCTCTGACCTTTGCTTACCCAACCCCACAGTGGGGAGACCAGCCTTCGGGGTAGTTTCATTATAATCTCACAACCAGGGACACTCTCAAGAGCATGCCCAGTGCTGGGTGGCAGGCACTCTTCCCTCTGAAGGCATCAAGTTTTGATCCTTCTTCTTTTTCTCCTACCTCAGAGTGAGTTTCCAAGGAAACCTGAGGGGAGGGGGATTCCATTAGCAGCAGGCTAGTTCCCACAGCAAGTATCTCAGGGAAAGTGCAGAGGTCAGAAGGTACCCAGAGAGTAATACAGAGCCTGGAGCCCTTTGGCTAGGTCCAGCCCCATTCTGTGTTGACTCTGAACAGCTCATATTGCCCCTCTGTGGGGTGAGGTGAAGTCTGGGGCAGCTGCCGGATGGGGCTGCTGACAACACCCCCAAGACAATGGGAAGATCACAAAGTTCCAGAAAGCCCCTGAGCCCAGGGTTTTGGGGTGTTGTGGAGGGAGAAGAAGAGATTGTAGGCAGGAGACTCCACCCCATCTTTTCCTCCCAGGTCCCAGAGGGGCCAAAGCCATTACAGAGAAGGGACATCCAGTCAACAAAGACAAATTGGCTTAATTGACCCAAATTAGAGGCAGGGAGGGCCCAATGGCCCAGCTGCTGGTGCATTTAATCACTGTCACCCTGTGTGGCCAGGGACAGCCCCTCCCCCAAGGCCACAAGGGTCATCTCCCCTGTGAATGGCTGCCTCTCTGAGTCTTCCATCCTCACGACACGAAGCGGGGCTGGGACTTTGGGGAAGGAAAAAAAATGGCCTCTGGTCAAAGACGATCACTACCCCACAGAGTTGACAGAAGAGCTTCAGTAGAGGCCCTAAACCCCTTATTCCGAGGTCAATGACAAAGGCCTGGAGGGGGAGGGGCTCTCCGGATGCTCTGTTCATGATCATTGTAGTTGGAGCTTCCTAGAGGGTAGCAGAGGCTCCTCCAGATCTGGGTGCTTCTATGTTTCACTCTCTTAACCACTTTCTCTCTTCTCATTAATGAAGGGGCAAGTTAACTGGGGCCCCCCTGAATATCTACACAAAGTGACAACTCAGAGCCCCATAAACAACTTTGTCCACAGGATGCCTTTGGCTCTCTTTGCCAGAATTCTATACTTCAAGAAGGCCACTTATCTATCAGATCCCTATGGTCCAAGCTGGAGCTCATTTTCTCTGCTACAGTGAATCAATGGGAGCCCATGCAGAACTAGATCCTATGTGTCCCAGCTCCTACAGACACCCTGGCTTGGCCTCATGGTTCCCTCTTTCAAGCTGCATACTTCCTTTTCTTGCTTGGAATCTGATTTATGGGAGCTGCTTTCTCAGGCTCTCCCTCCAGGCCTTAAGAAAAGAGCCCTGTGCTCTGTACATCCCCAGCTCCACCCTGTTGGGTCAGAGCCAGGCCTGCCCTGCCCCTGTCAGCTCTTCTCTGGCTGTTTTTGGTCCCAGGCCTCTGCCTACACAGGAGTTAAAATAACATTTCAGAGAAGACCCTCAAGGACTCCTGCTAGGATAGGTCAAATGAAATATCTGTCTGCCCCTGTGCCCCCTCCTCCCCACTTTCCTTCATGTTCCACCCAGACTCTCCAACGTTTTGCTTTGTTTTGTTTTGTTTTTTCCAGACAGGGTTTCTCTGTGTAGCCATGACTGTCCTGGAACTTGATCTATAGACCAGGCTGCCCTTCGAAACTCACAGAGATCCACCTGCCTCTGCCTCCTGATGCTAGGATTAAAGTTCTACACCACCACTGCCCCGACTCTCCAACTCTTAAGTGGACTGCTTATGAACAGTTGATTGGAAACTGGCAGGTGAAGCCTGGAAGCATTTCTCAGCACCAAAAGGGTCTTGAATTTATGATTCCTTCAGGTTGGAGACATTTTAGAAATGGGAACTAAGAGTAAACATGAACTTCATTTATAAACATAAATGTGTGCCTCTTAAAATATCTATATCTATATATCTATATATATAAAATCAGCATTTTGACTGTGGCCTATTTAATGAGTGGGGTGTGGAATTTTCCACTTGAAGATGTTACATCTATGCTCAAAGCATTTCTGAGTTCACAGCATTCAGATCTTGTGGTATCAGAACTCATGGTCCCAGGCTAGCCCACCATACATGTTATTCACAATGCATGCACTGAATCACTTCTTCTACATGCACAGTTAGACTCAACTGTGGCTCCGGGAGGCCCGCCTTGAGCACTTAGACCCAAAACAGAGACCAAGTGAGAAAGGTAAAGGCCAAAGAAACAGATAGAAAATGAAAATAGTTTCCCCCCAAATCATTAAAAGATAGGTCTGGGGACTGACCTGAGGTAGCTCAGTTAGTTAAGTGATTTCTGTGTAAATATGAAGGCCCATATAAAATGTTAGACGTAGTGGCAAACACCTGTAATTCTAGCACTGGGAAGGCAGACACAGAAGAGTCCCCCAAGGCTTGCTGGCTAGTCAGTCTAGCCAAGTCACTGAGCTCCAAAGTCAGTGAGAGACCATGTCTCAAAAATTAAGGCAGAGTAGTGGTAAAGCAAAACATTGAACATGGACCTCTGGACTTTACATGCATATGCACACATGTACATGAACCTGCTCTCACACACACAAATACACATGCAAACCAAGCATGCAAACACACGTACTAATAGTACAGATCCATCTTCAACACACTTTCTCTTCTTGTGCAAGCCTCTGTCCCCTAACCCCCAGCCTCCAAGATCGACCCCACAACCAGATCTTTCAGCATTGAGGAACTACCCAAGGCCAATCTCAATGCTGGGAGCCTTATGCAATGCTGGTTTCTGGGTCCCACCTGTTCTACTCCCTGCCTTGCTTTGGCATTGGGTTGCCCCAACAGTTACCAAATTCAGATGCTAAGGTGAATGGCAGAAGCACGACATCCTCTGCCTGAGAAGCTTCTGAATCCAGACAAGGCCAGATCTCAGACAACCCAATTCAGCCCATCAACAGTTGCAAAGGAATTTGCCATTCACATTATGTCTGTCTTTCTATCTCAAAAGCCCATGTGCAGAGCCTGGCACCAAACAAACCAGCCCACCATGGTTCCAGTGACCTGAGGACAGTAGGTATGAGTGACGTCAGCAAGTGCTTATGGGGTGTGGGATGCTCACTGCACAGGCTTGTAGGACGCTCCCTAAAGCGAGTCATTTGTCTTCCATGCTCTGATTCTCTAGGTACCTCTGACCTTGCTCCCCGTCAGGAGACACTGACTGTGGAAGTCCCAGGAGCACATCCCCATCCTTAGAAACATTTTGCCTGAGGCTTTGGATGTCCCAGTTGGGTCTCTCCCACTCATCTCCATGGCAGCCATCTCTCTGCCTTGATTTACTTCCTCTGCATGTGTGCCCCTTATGAGGGGCGAGCTCCTTTGTGCAGGTGTGTGTGAGTGAGCTCAGGGCTAGTGAGACACGCCTGGAATAGAGACAATCTAGCTAGATGTGAACGTCTGAGAAGAGGCTGAACCCTGGATGGAGCAGCCATGGTGGGGTCTGGCTGAGTTTTATGCTAAGTAATGGAGAAGGAGAGTAGGGAGTTATGGGGATCAACACACTCCTCCATGGGATCCAAGTGCTATGGTGACACTTCACAGTAGCAAGGCTGCCTCTAGAGAGGCCTGCAGCTCATGCTGTGTTCAGGCCACATCCCCAAGCTGTGGAAGGTGATTTCACATTTGTAACAATTATTCACTTAATTGGGTCCCAATTAAGTGGGAGAAGGAGTGGGGGCTGTGTCTGTGTTCGTCCTCCTTCCTTCTCAGCACATCAAAGGGAGCACAAGAAGATGATGAACTGTTGCTCTGTGGCATCTGGGACAGTCTGCCTGCTGGGGAGGTAGAAAGGACTGGTATGGCACCTGTCTGCTGCCACCCACGCCTGCCTTTCTGATGACTGTGGCTCTAATCCCACAGGACTCCCTCCAGTGCCCATGGCTTCTGGAGCCAGCCCATCTCCTTGCGGCTCATCTCCATTGGAAAACAGTGGGGTCTCAGGGAAAGGGGCACGAAGGTCTGGGGATAGCCCTAACAGCTGTGCCCTGAGTGTCCTCCATAGCCTGACTGTGGAAGTCCCAGGAGCACAGACTCAGTGCCTGTCTACTGGCTCCATGGATGTGTTTCAGGGATGCCACAGGGTCATGGGGCAAGTGGAACTCATGGAACCTTGGGAAGTCCCTCCACTTTCCTTCACTCAGCGGCTAGCTTTCATCTGTGTCACCTGTCATCTGTATGTAACACGAACATGTAATGCTGTATTGTACATCATGTGTGATATACATTTCCCCTGCCTAAAGTTACAAAGTCACTGATTTCATCCCATCCTATTACATTTCGCACAGAGACTGTGGTCCAGGACGGGAAAAGGACTTAGAACTACATGAGAATGCCAGGGCTGGGCTTCCAGGACGAAGGTACCCTTGTTTCTGGCTCCTTTATCAAGCAACGGTGACACTTCACAGTAGCAAGTGTGGTGAGCACACAGGAGAGATGCTGAGGAAGAAGGCTCAAACTGCCTCACCCTGCAGAGATGCTGGTCTCATCCCTGCTCCCTGGTCACAACAGAGCTGTGGTCCTGATAGCATGGGGGTGGTCTGGGTTGAGCCTAGGTCCAAGGCCACAGGCATGGCTTCCATGCTGAGCCTTTAGCTGCAGGAGAGCCAGGTCACACACCTAGAACCTGGGGCTTAGTTCTAGATCTCCTCTATGGGCCATGCTAGCAGAAAAAGTAACTAATTACTTTCCTCTTGGGTTTAAGGACCTCTTCTCAGAATGGAAATCATGCCTGGTACAGTTCATAGAAACAAGAAGCCATGGCTAGATAGCTCACCACCCCCAGGGGTGCACCTACTATTATTTTGCTAAATGGACACAGTATCAAACTGTGTCTAAATATTTATCTTACACCCAAAGGCTAGTGTAGCTCTCAGGCCTTATCAGGGAAGCTTCATTTGGAAGGCCTGACACACAGAGGTACTGGGGAAAGCTTTGCAGGGTGAATGACGACCAAGGCAACAAGCATGTGCTTGGAGAACCAGTACCCTGCCTCCAGATCTCAGTCTGGGAGCCAGCCTGTGCTTTTTCTGAGCTACGGTGGAAGAATCCAGCCTCTAGAGGGCGTCCCAATGCTCCTCACCCAATCCTTGCCTAGTGGGACTCCGAATCCCTCTGATAAGCAGTCCCAGTCTTTCCCAGGATGACAAGAAGGGCACTTCCTCCAGAAGAGTCCTAGACTGAAAAGGGAGGTACACTTCCCCCAAAAAGACCTGGGGTGGCAGACATGGCAGTGTGTGTGTGTGTGTGTGTGTGTGTGTGTGTGTTACTTCCTGTCTGATGGTCACCTCCTGCCTGAGGGAGGAGGCAAAGTTTGGGTTTTGTGGCCTTGAAGGCCAGGGCAACCTGAGTTCCAGTACCCTGTGGGAAGGAGCAGGTAGAGACAGGAGAGTCATCCACATTCCAGTCAGGCAGCTGGCACTGACATTATTATCTCTTTCTCTTTTCTTTTTTTTTCTCATTTTTCCTACTTAGAACAATTTACAGAAACCATTTAGGGGCTGTTTAGAGGAAAGATGAAGAGTTTTAAAGGCAAGGCCCAGGGATAGTTTTATGCAAACCAACTTGCATGGCCTTAGAGCAGGAGTGTGAGTCTTGGGATGAGGGATGTAGGGTTATGGTTCCCTACGACAGATGAGGGGACCTGAAGGACAGATGTGGACAAGGACAGGGAGCAGCTGAGACAGTAAAGGAGGATGTCTGTCGTTTCAAGCCTCAGCTTCCCCTTTTGTATCGAGATGACTACAGGTCACCTACCATCTGCTTCTGGAGCCTCCAGTTCCTTTTTGCTCCCTGACTCCCAGGATCCCTGCCCTATAGATTAGAAGACTAAAGCCAGGGAACAGTAGTTCATCCCCTAGTGTAGTGTAGAGTTGAAATACATCCTGTCCCCTGCCTCCTCGGAATACCCCTTCCATGCTATACAGCCCAGTGAGCAGACGCCAGACAAAACTGGCTCTGTCTCTGTCTGTCTCTGTCTGTCTCTGTCTCTCTGTCTCTGTCTCTGTCTCTGTCTCTCTCTCTCTCTCTGCCATGGCGCTCCTAGGGTTCAACACGCTGCTTGGCCCAGAGTTTGGCAGCTGTGGCTTCAATGGCAGGAAGTCACCACTGGCCCTCTCCAAACCTAGGTGAGACCAGGTGTTCTGTAGGTACCTCTGCCACTTGGCATCAACTGCACTGCACCAAACCTGCTTGCACACTCGCCCCGGGCCAGCCTGTGGCTGTCACATGCCTGCCTGGTGTGTTGTATACACTCAGCATGAGGAAAGCTTTCAACAGCATTAAGTTAACAATCACTGCCATTTATTGAGCATGTACCATAAGCCAAACCCTCCTCCAAGCATACATTATCTCCTTCCTTCATTGTAACGACTAAGAGGATCATACTGCTAGCATACCATTATGTAAATGCGGAAACCAAGCTCAGAGAAGGCAAGCCATTTCTCTAAGATCCTACAGCTAGAATTTGACAGACAAATGTGTGAATGAGTGAGTGAAGGAAGGAATAACTTCTCCACCTCTGGTGCCTGTCACTCATTTAAGGACTGGTTTGTCTCTCTAGCAGTTCTCTAGGTAGGAAGAGTGAGAGGACAGGAGGGAGCCACACCTACGATTTATTCCTTTCTGTTGAGATATAGACCAAAAAATCCCTGTGCTGGGCCCTGGTCCAGGTGCTGGCTACAACACTTAACAAAGTGAATGTGTTTTCTGATGGCAGGAGCCTCCCCTCAGCTGGGGGCTCAACCTCTGAGCAAGCAGACACATAACTCTATGTCATAAGAGAGATCCCAGAGCTGAGGGGGTGGACAGAGGTGCCCATGGAGAGCTTCTCTGGTAAGAAGTATTTGTTTGGGAGATAAAAGGACAAACAGAGGGACCACAAGACCAAGTCTCTGAGGCACCACACCCAGCATGTGGAGGACATCTGGAAATCTATGTGGCTAGAGCTGAGGGATTTAGAGGCAGCGTCAGGAGAAAGGACAGTCCTTGTAGGGTTGCAAGTTGCTGCAAGGACTCTGGCTTTCTCTCCTGATGAGGTGGCGTGGGGAGGGGACTCTGAACAGAAGGGTGACCGCATTTGACCTTGATTTCCAGAGTCTGGCAGTGGTTGGGAGTGAGGCACAGGAGCTCCATCCAGGCAAGTTGCTTCTAAGAGGGGTCACCAGTGCGAGTATGAATCACCCCAGCTGGGAAAGGCAAAGCCAGCTCTAAGTGGGCAGGGACTTCCAAGAATCAGGAGGAGCTGTTCGAGCCAGTGGGGACCTCAGAAAGTAGGATCAGAAGTGCCTCTGAGGGAAGGAGGTCCTGGATGCACCGAGCCAGCAGGGTGAGAGAGACATGTGGTTTGGAGCAGCAATGCCTAAGGATGGGGCTCAGAACTGAACTCAGCCTGCTGCTGGCAGTGGAAGGTCAGACTTCTGAGGCTGTGAGCCTGCAACCCCCCAACAGAAGGAAGCAAGAGCTACAAACATCAACTCCCAGCTTCCTATGGGCTTCCACAAGGAAACAACCACGTTTTGGACAGATAGATTGGAATGTATTGTTAAAAATTACTTTGCAGCATAAACATACATATGGCTTCTGCTATCTATTGAGCAATCAAGTCAGGGGCCTAAACCCCAGCCCCAAGCCCTGGGAAAGTATGTGTGTTCATCTGTGCTATCACTAGGGACAGGGGAGGAAAGAAAATTACAGAGGAAGAAGAGTGCAGGTGGTGGGGCAGGAGTGGGTGTGAGGGCCACTGGGACAGGCCTGCATGAAGTGACTCTTGGGGGTCCCTTGGTGTCAATGACACCACTAAAAACAGTGGCTCTGTGACTTCGTCATAAGGTTCCATGCAGGGCATGCTGCACTAACTACACACTTTCAAGGACCCTTTAGGATGGAGGAGATTTTCTTTCCATTGTAGATGTGTATTGATGCATATAGTGTAATGAGTCCTGGGGGACTCCTTTTGTGCTGTCCCTGTGAGCTTTCAGGCTATAGGATCAAGAAAACTAGGGTCCGAAGTCAGAAGCCATCCATGACCTGGGCTATGGGGTAGAGGTAACCCTTGTTCACCGTGGGCATTGCCTGATACAGATGTGAATCTCAAGAGGCCACAGCCCCTCCAGGCAAGAGCCATGCTTGTGCTACAGCAGAGTCAGAATCAGGGGGACCTGGTCTACCGCAGAGATCTGGGGAGGAGGGAGGGTGAGAAGGAGAGAGAGACTGAGATGGCTTCTGTGGTCCTAAAACCCAACTGTGTGTTGCTAGGGGCATTAAGGCTTAAAAAGAATCCAACAGAACAAAACAGAAAACCCAATCACCAGAAACATGCTCTCTGGGAAGTCTTTGGCACATCCTGAACATGCTTCCTGGAAGGCTCTGGCTTGCCTGTGGCTCTGGGCAAGAAAGAAACCTATTTTACTATCCCTGTGGCAGGTGCCCACTGTTTGTTCTGGGTGTTTCCATAGTGGGCTCTGCCCCTACACAGCTTCCTGAGAGACAGCTCTAACACTCCCATGTTGCAGGTAGGGAGGCTGAAGCTCTGGTGACCAATCTACCAAAGTCTCTGGCTCTCAGGCCATTTGGCTGCACTGTGTTGGGAAGGGTTGGAACTGGCTGGGTCCTGTGGAATCATCCCAATACTTGCCCCATGTGCCTGGCTCCTGAGGTCTCCTTGCAGGCTGGCAGAAGTCCTGTCTCTGCCTTTGGCTGATGGGTCGGGTGTGAAATGAGGCTGGCTGGGCCTCCATCACACAGTGAGGGCAGTTGGGGGTCTCTGGCTTGGACTCTGATGTGTTGTCCAGGAGACCGTAAAGCCAGTGCCTCTTGGAACTCTGTGCCTTGACAATTCCATGTCCTGAGCCATGAGCCACAGGCTCCCTACCTTCCATTTGCACATCTTCAGACCAACACTGTAGACACGGAGTCCTGCAGTGCCAGCTCCCGGCTCACCATGGGGGCAGCACTCATCCTCAAATCCAGCTCTGAAGGTGGTACCTGAGATGACTGCTAGTGGAGACTTTCCATGCTAAGACCCACAGTTGCAGAAGGCAGTGCTACAACTTCCCTCCACACTCTGGACAGATCTACAATTCGTTCCCTGACCTGATCATTGTTAAGAATCCAGCTTCTGTGTCATCTCCTCTCTCCATAACTCTCGATGGCTTCTGAGCACTTCGTGGAACACAGGATCACCATTTTTAGAGGTCTCTAGACAGAAGATCTCTGCAACTCACATGCCTCGCATTTAGCATCCCATACTGCACTCCAGCAAGCAGCCTCAGTTCACCGGTTCATCTTATCCCTAGACTCTGAGCATTAGGTGAGTGGCCATCTAGCCCCCATTCTCTGTCTTCCCTGGGGAAGAAAACACCGACTACCTCACTTCCAGAACAGCATTCTGGAACCTCATTAGGGCACCTCCTCCCAAATGTCTCTCCTGATCTCTCAAATTACACAGTTCTCCCTCCTTACTAACATTCCCAGTCCCTTCCACAGTTGCTCCAATTGCTTGGTCACCATCTCTGCAGACCAGTCTCTTCTCCCTAGGACATCACATTACAAATCTATTTAAGAAGAGATTAGCAGAGGCAGGTTGCTTCATCTTTACACTCAACATGGCACCTGGCATACCCTAATGACATTAGTAATGATAATATTGACAACCATCATTTTTACGAGTTTGCTCTACACTGGGCCGGGGTGCAGTGTGAAATATTTGGCATGGAGCAACTCACTGACTCGTCCACAGCAAAGCCCGCAGGTGGAGTGCGGGCAGCGGACTGGTCATCATCGTTGGCAGACGAGGAGCTTAAGCACAGAGCAGCTAAGTAACTTGGGCACAAATCACACAAGGGGCCATGGAGTCAGGCTATTTATTGCTATGTGTAGGGAGAGGGTGGATGGAGGGGGAAAGCTATGGATGTCACAGCCAGGTGGGAACAGAATAGGGTCCTTTGCTGGAACCAGGAGATGGGTCCGTACCCAGCACCAACTGGAGGGCACAATTAGTACTCACCACAAAGAGCAATGGCTGCCCAACACAGGTATGTGGTCAGCTGGGGCCAAGGTTGGGGAGAATGTTCTGGAAGGGCTGTCAGTGTCCCATCAGGTGGCTAAGCCCACCACTGTCTGTCTTCCCTACCCTTTCAGCTCTCTCACTCATGGGCTGGCTACTGACAGCTTTTCCCTCTCTGAGAACAGCCACAGAAAATTGAGATCATTTTTCTGCTGTGTTGGCAGCAGAGAAAATGGCCATTTTTCCTATTTCCAACAGAAGAGTTTCTTCCTATTAGACAAAGACCCCAAACATCTACGGTCCTGGAGGAAGAACAAGGCAGGAGACAGATGGACTCCCCCTTTTGGGCACCAGGGATGATCAATGGCTACTGTCTGGTGGTGGGAGGCTAAGCCAATAATACCAAGACACTTGCAGGTCAGTGACGAGGCAGGATGAGAGGTACCAGAGCAGGTGACCCAGAACAGATTAGGCTTCGGGATGCTCAGGGACTGACATGTAGCAGGCTCTGTGGTCCCTGAATGCTGGCAGAGCCTCCACATCTTGATCAACACACCTCAAACAAAATTGTGCAAAATCAGGTCAAGTGAGTGCATGTCATGCCCAGGTCTCAGGGAGCAGGGTTTTTGCAAAGTTACATAATTAGACAAAAGATCAGACTGTGAGAAAGAAAGAGACTGCTGTATGGCACCTGGGGTCCTGTGATGTAAGGACACTGGCATTTAGCCTCCTGGGGTTGTCAGGTGCTCCCCCTCTTTCCCCTCTTGCTCTCTTTAGCCCTCTCAGACCCCAGTCTTGCTGGCCTCTCACCTTTTCAAGTAGCCATGCCTATCCAGGGCTCTTCACCATGCTTTCTCCATGGAAGATGGAGGCTTGTAGATGCTGATGGTGCCCCTTCATCTCCTCATCCCTTGACGTTCATACTTAATGATGCCCCATTCAGCGGGATCTTACTTTGTATGACAAACGGCTCAGCACCTCTGGAACCCCCTACTCTCCTTACAGGACATTTTGTCTCTGACAAGCATAGCATACTCAAGGACCATGTATACTGCTGACTACTGCCTCCCTGCTTGAGCCCAAGGACAGCTCTCCAGCAGCTTGAGGAGTTTCACTCAAAGACTGTCTGGCCCCATGCAGTAAGCACCAACTGAGTACTTTCAGAGGGCTGAGGTCATTGTCTATGTATGTGTGGATATATGCAAGGCTTTGTGCACTGGTTCATTTATACAAGAAGGTCTCAACCTGTGGGTCATGACTCCTGGGGCGGGGGGGGGTAGGGGGATGACCCTTTCATAGTGGTAGCCTAAGACCCTCAGAAAACACAAATATTTACATTATGATTCATAACAGTAGCAAAATTACAGTTATGAAGTAGTAACAGAAATATTTTACCATTGGGGGTCACCACAACATGAGGAACTACATTAAAGGGTCGCAGCGTTAGGAAGGTTGAGACCAGCTGATAGACAATCATCATTCACTCACTGTGCACCAGGATGTTTCCTGGGACACAGGATGGCAATGGCAGAGAAGGAGTCAGTCATTTGCCATCCAGGGACATATATGATCATAGCCAGGAGGGAACCCAGGCAGCGTACCATTCAAATAGGGGATAATCAGTATGGATGGCAGCATTAATGAGTCTTCTGTAATGAGAATCAGGGTGACTGTCCTGTCAACTTGACACAAGCTAGAGTCATCAGAGAGGAAGGAGCCTCCATTGAGAAAATGCTTTCACAGGCAAGTCTGGTGGGGCTATTTCCTTAATTAGTGATTCACATGGGAAGTCTCAGCCCATTGTGGGTGGGGCCACACCTGGGCGGGTGGTCCTGGGTTCTATTAGAAAGCAGGCTGAGCAAGCCAGTAAGCAGCATTCCTCTATGGTCTCTCCATCAGCTCCTACTTCTAGGTTCCTGCCCTGTTAGGTTCCTGTCCTGACTTTCTTTAATAATAACAGCAATATGAAAGTGTAAGCCAAACTCTTTACTCTGCAACTTGCTTTTCGGTCATGGTGTTTCACCATAGCAATAGAAACCCTAAGACAGTGGCTTTCTGGACAGAAGGAGTGAATGTGCTTTCTCTTGAAGACAAGGCTGGTGAGAAGGTGGAAGACTGTTCTAGTCTAGGGAATGACATGAGAGAAAGTGTAAGTCATTAAGAGTCTAGACACACCTAAGAGACCAATGGAGAGAGGGGAGCTCAAGCATCCTGGGGGTTCATAGCTCCTGTGTCTCTCTGCCCATGCCAGGGTTGTCCTTGATGGCAAGGGAGCTCCAGTTGCAAACTTGGAAAGCCTGGCTTTAGACATGGCCAGGACAGCTCACTGAGAAGTGGCTTCACACAATGACTACCTGGGGACACAGTGGGACCACTGATCACAGTGTGGATAGATAGGAAGGAATCTTGTGTCTCTCTGCCCTTTAGGAACCCATAGTGTTCCTGCTTTGGATAGGTAATGGAGACATCTCTGAGTACCTGACCATTTTAAGAGATATCCATCCATCCTGAGGACCCTGGGCATGTCATTTTCCCAGGCCCAAAGATGGGGCTAGGGAAACAGAGAAAGGCTGGCAGGCTCTATAAGTAAGTACATCACTTCCCAGCTATTTGAACGGAACTGGAAAAGCCATTTGAGTGAAGAGGGCAAACTACTTGCCTATTCTCATGGACCAAAAGTTTGAGGGAAGAGAATGCAAAGAGAAGGACTCAGGTTTGATAAAAGGGGAGCTTTTTAAAAGCAGATAATTACCTAGATAATTTTGTTAAAAAAAGAAAGAAAGAAAGAAAACCAAGGTTTTCTTCAATTACCTTTACTACTCTTGCTTCTTTTTTTTGCAGCAAATTATTCATTTTTGCATCCATTCATTCATGCAACAAGCATTGAATTATCTAGGTAATTGCTTCTATTTTCCACTCATCCTTCTGGGTGCTGAGAGCCAAAGGGCCTGGTCTCCCCTTCCCTCTTGTTGTGTGTGTGTTTGTGTGTGTGTGTGTGTAATGATCCTGCTGGGTACTGAGAGCCAAAGGGCCCCGGTCTCCCCCTTTCCCCCCCTTGTGGGGTGTGTGTGTGTGGGGTGTGTGTGTGTGCATGCACTCATGTTGAGAGATGGCAAGGGAGGAAAGGGAGCAGAAAGGATAAAAAGCAAGACACAGCAGTAATTTCTGAGCTCCAAGGCCATAGGGGCGGCTACCCTGAAGGTTGGCTTGCCTCCGGCTCGACCTGCCTCATAAGTCCCAGTCATTCTCCATTAAATGCATTTTACTGCCTGGGACTGGCATGTCTTTTGCCAGATATGTGGCCTGACTGTTGGGGATGGCGAGGCAGAGCACAGCCCGCCTGAATTGATGGCAAGGCATGCCCACTTTGCTTTGCAGCTGAAAGGACAGAGAAGGGGAAAGACATTTATTTTCTTTAAATACAACACACCAAAACCACACACACACACACGCAACTGGCTCATTAATTTCTTTATTAAAATTCTGTGTTGAGTTCAAACAGGGAAGAAGGGAGGACGACTGGGATGGGAAGAGGGTGGGGAGGGGAAAACAGAGCCTTGTGTTGGCATTTGCGGCAGGCGAAGGGACAAAAAACTAGGAGGTTAAGAATGGTCTCTTGGCAAAGGAGGAAAACAGCCTAGGGAGGGGGGAGTTCCCTGGGCTAAGACACTGAATATCCGCAGCCTGCAAACTCTGGGTCATACTGCCTTACCAAATTGTTTTTGTGGTGCACGGCGGCATGGAGGGGTGGGGGTGTCTCAAACTTTTGGCCTTGCACAGGGTAGAGAAGTATTGTGTCACTGGACTTTTGACTTTTGGAGTTCTCTCATTTTATGAGACAGGGTCTCACAAACTGTCCAGGCTGTCCTTGAACTTGGTCTGTAGCCAAACATTTTGGTTTGAGTTTTCCCCCTGGCTCAGCCCTCTGAGAAGCTGGAGTGATAATGGGTAAGTCTGTACCAAGAGGTCCCGCTACACAGTGCCTTGAGAGGAGGGGTCTTTGTCTGGGCTCTGTGGTGGGCTGGGAAGTCCAGCAGGGAGACTTGGCCTCAAGTTCTACTGACTGTCCTGTGCTGTGTGACCAGGGCATCAGGGAAGGCTAATAAGGACGGAGTGGTTAGGAGACTGGTCATGGGAGGAGGGACAAGTTGGGCTTGGCAAGTCCCTTGGCATGGCAGAGGTAGGAAACACCTCTGGGAATGTTGAACTAAACCAGGAACCCATTCAGGCTCCAGGGATGTTTCATTTTTCCAGCACTAACTTGCTTGCATGAGTTCCAGGCTCTTTCCTGCATGTCTCCTTTCTCATTCATGCATACTACGGGCTGGATTTGACTGTCCAGGGTCTCCTCTTTCAGTACTGGATGCTGACAATGTTAGACCCTGCCCATGGATATGGACCACATCCTGGAGACTGGAGGCAGTGCTTGTAGCCTCTCGTCTACCTCAACCTCATGGGTGGCCTTTACAAGGCTCAGTCTTGGTGCTGGCCTCCACAGAGCCTCATGAAGCTGGAGCCCAGCACCCAGCCGTTCTCAGAAAGCATTCCTGTAAAGCTCTTTGCTGTCACCAAGTTTAGAACACATCCCACCTACTGGCAGCTCACTCATTAACAGAACTAAGCTCCACAGCTAACACAGGCCTCTCTCTCTGGCCTGCTGCTTGCCCAATCCTTCTGAGAGATGCAGTAGGGTCGGCAGAACAACTACAGGAAAAAGTCTTGGTGGGTGTCAGACAGCCTGTGGCCTCCTAAGACCATGGCCCAATGTATCACCTGGGGATGTGTAGTCTGAGGGAGTCACTCAGGAGTATAACCTGGGCCTGTTCCCTCTTGCTCTCTTTCTAGAAGCTGACTCCTTTCCCTACCCTTTCTTGCTTCGCCCATTCATTTCTTCTGAGGTGTATGTGTACCACTGGAGCTAAGACTAACATGAGAGAGTGTGTGTAAGCCTTGGGGTTGGGGTGGGGTGGGGGGCTTAATGCATGTGGATGCCAGCTGTGAACTGGGCCCCAAAGGCAACCAGCTGGAAGTGCCAGGAGAGCATTCAGGAAAGGGCTTTGAGGAGCTGGGGATGGTCTGAGAGTGTCCCTTTGGGGAATTGCCATTTTGGCTCAGCTTTAAAGGCTGGGGAAGGGTTTCCAGACCAAGGTGTTGCCTACAGAAGACTTCTTTTAATAAGGCACAGGAAGGAGGAGAGAAGTTGGGAACACTTTGGGGAAGATGTACATGGGGCCAAGATCACGAAGGACCCTGATGCCAGGGACAGAGTGTGTCTTTGGTCCCACAGGAAGCCAGTAAAGATGCTGAGTAAGAGAACACTCAGCTCTCCAGCAGGCTCAGCCACCACCCTGATCCCCCAGACTCCTCAAACTAAAAATAAAGCATCATCTCCCAAAGACAGATACAAGAAAACAACCTTCTTAGCTCTTCTTCAGAGGTATCCTTAAGACACTTCACTTTGCCCACTGTGAGCTGGGTCCACAAAGGGGTGTGGGGCTCTCTCTGTTCAGACAAGGGCTCTGCTCAACAGTCTGGTAGAACATGAGGAGGGAAGTGGTGGATCACAGACCACATGCTGTGGCTGGAGGAGGGGAGGAGGGTACATGATGCTAGGAAGGCAACCCAAGGTCATCCGGCCTAGCGGCGCCACTGTCAAGCAGTAGCCCAGGCGCCTGACCTCCTTGTCTGGCTGTGTGGTCAGAAGCCTGTGGCCTCAGTGGGCTGCTAGGTATTATAAATTGCAGCCCCCACCTCCTGGATCAGCCTAGAAAACCTATTGAGAGTTGGCCTGAGTGACAGTATGTCCATGTACCTTCTCTAACTGGGAGAGGTTGGCAGGCGGGGCATTAGGCAGTCGGTCCTGCAGGATGAGGGCCTGAGACTCAGGTGTGATTTGCTTTTACAAGATGTATTGCTTTCATTTTGCTCTTGCTTGTTGTGGGATGAAAGTCAAACTGAGGCAAGGCTTGACAAAGGGACTTTAGATCTCAGAGAAGGCCTTAGAAAGGGAGCTAGGAGTGGGGACAGAGGGGTGCTGCTCATCTTCCTCACTTCTTTCCACAAGTCATCTCCTCGGTCCTGAACATGCCTGCACGGTGCTAGCATTGTGTGTGGACGGGTTATGGAAAACCATCCCTGCTCAGAGCTACTGGACACCCTAGGCCCTGAGACATCAGGGAGCCATAGATAAAAGGCTCACAGCAGGCAAAACACTCCAGAAGGCCTGCCTAGGGCAAGGGCTTAGGAAGCAGACAGCTCTGGCAAGCCAGGAAGGAGAACAAATCTCTATAGCTAGGCCTGAGAATCTGTTAGTGAGTAGCTGGGACCTAGGGACAGCATCTTAACTACCCAAGGGCCAAAACTGACCGGGGAATAGAGCCCAGCACGGTAAGAGGCATGCCTAGACAGAGGCCTGCTAGGTGAGCTTCGGGTCACCACCAGCCTACACAGCTGTCTTACCCTTACCCACTGTCAGCCACCCCCAGGGATGAAGTTTTTCTCTGGCTGCATCCCTGGCCACCACTCCATACCTGATTCCTGCTGGTCATTGCCTGCTCATTGCTCCCGTGAACAAACAAGAGAAAAGCAATCCCCAGCGAATCCAACCAAAAGCAAAACAGCTTACCCCACAGCAGGAGAAAACCAGCCACCCAGAGGAGATAAAGCTTATTCCCGACTACCTCCTGGCCCTTGGACCCTAGGGATTCCTAGAGACCATTCTTTCTCCTTACTCTTTCAACCTTGAGAATACACCATACTCGGGGACAGGGGAGGGGGGTTTGTAAGCAGAAACCTCTGGTTAGAGCCCTCTGGGGAGGTTCACAGCGCACTCAACCAGGGACTGCGCAGATTCGGGCAAAAGCTGACTACTACAAACGGAGGGTTCTCTCAAACCTCCAGATGGCTCGCTCCACTAAGGCCTTCTCCAGTTCTGTCCTTGGCTCACCCTCGGGAGTAGGGCATCAGAGTCCTCCACCCCTAGCTGGTTCTTTGCTATCTGGGGAAATGTCCCGGGCTCGCTGGTTTCACTTGGGCGCAGCAGAGGGCCGTTCCCCCTCCCCTTTCTTCTACAGCTCCCTTTCTCCGTTTCGGTCTGTGCCCCTCTCCTCCTGGAGCATCTCCAGCTTGCGGAAGCCCGCCGCAGCGTCTTCCTGGCTCATCTGAGTTCCCACTCTGGGTGGGGAGGCTGTCCTGCGACCCCCTGCCTCCAACCTTCATATCCTCCGTCTCACTGCTGGGGCGCACTACCCCGGGTTCCTCCCTCCATCACCCCTTTCCGGCGGAGCCTGGAGCCCAGGGCGAGCCTGGGGAGCAGACGCAACAGATTGCAGAACGCTGGAGCGCGGCCCCGCTGCCTTCGCGCGCCGCCAGTCGCCCGGCCCGCGCCTGCTGCCCAGACCCCCGCCTTGCTCTGCGAGCCGGCCGGCCGGCCATTGAGATGCAGCTCACAAGCCTCCCGGGCCCCGATCGTGCGCGTCCCTGTCCGAGGCCCGCCGCAGGAAGCCAGGCAGCCGGCCGCACGGCCCCAAAGCCGCCTGCGCGCCGGGGCCCGGAAGCCGCGATCCCGCGGGTCCCAGTGGTCTCCAGCCCCTCGCGCTGGATGGGGAGCTGCGGCCGGGTGCCCAGGACCCGGTCTAGCCGATCTCTTGTACCCCTCTAGATATCCGTGAGCTGACACGCCCCCAGGGTCTCGGGTTCTTCCCTGAATTCTAACTCTGAGACCGCGCGAGCGAACCCCCCCTCCAATCTCCCCTGGACCGACCTCGGTCCTCTCAGCGGGCTCCCGCTGCAGCCGAGGACGCCGTGCTGGTAGCGCCGGCGGAGAGTCCAGAAGAACATTGGGATGAGGGCGCCCCTTCCTCCGGTTCTCCCTGCGCCCCTCCAGGGGCGCCCGCCGCATCTTCACCCCGAGTCTGCGCCGCGACACTTACCGTGGGCGAGCAGTACAGAGAAGCAGAGTAGGGCGGCGCCGCGACAGCCCGACATCCCTGGGGCCATGGCCGAGGCGGGGGCAGGAGGGGTCGGAGGGGGCAGAGGTCCACGGTGAATTGGTCTCAGGCTGGACTCGGTCGCCTCCAACTCACTGGTGCCCAGCTGTGTCTGTTGAGGCTTCGGGGGCCAGAAAGCGCAATTCGGGGACACTTTGAGGGAAGGGTCGTCCCGAGCACCACCGGCTACACCCTCGGAGCCGGCGGGGGCGCAGCTCGGGGCGGGAGGAGTCTCCACCTCGCTGGGCTGGTGCCCCCTGCAGGATCTGAGAGGCGAGGGGGGAGCCGCACGTGCGGTCCCAGGGCCCGGTGGCCACCAGCGTCCTGGCGGCTGCGGAGGGCGGCGTGCCGGAGCCCCTGGCCTCGCTGCACCACTCAGATCCGTACTCGCTCGAAGGTACAGATCCCCAACGCGAGCTCGAATCGCCTGGGTTTCGGTGGTAACCCCACATGCACAGCGCTGCTTTCTTCCTCTTCCAAGAGCCCTGCAGTTGTCGGGAAAATCGCAGGTCGGGAGGAAACGGATGATTTCTTTCGCAGAGAGAGAGAGAGAGAAAATCCAGGCAACTTTAATCCATCCGGGGAAGGAAAAGTTTCCTTGCAGGGATGAGACAGACGACGCCGGTCGCCACCACCCTAGGCGACGCCCAGACGAAACGCCTGAGGTGGGTGACCAGATGTTTGTCCCTTCGCAGTGCTCGGTCTTGGACTCCAGCGCTCTCTCCAGTCTCGACCTGGGTCTGCGCTAGCACAGGCCGACTCGGCGCCGCCTGGCCGGGCTGAGGTTCGATGGTTGGAGCAAGGGTGGAGTTCTAGGCACCCGCTGCCCCATGGAGATGGAGCTTGGAGAAGCGAAGGAGCAGAAGCGCCAGCTACGGCGCCCCAGGTCGAGCCGTTTCTTCCCGGAGCGTCTCCTCCAGTATCCAGCCCGTACGCGTTGTAGGATGGGAGATGGGTGGTCAGCCCTCGGCAGCACCGGACTACCCCTTTCTTTCCTCTCCGGTAGGGAGTCGCTGTCTCAGCAGAGGGGTGCCCTGCCCCTTCTCGCACTGCTCCTCGCCTTCCCTGGGGGGATCTACATAAACCTTGAACTTTTCCGAGGTTCAGAGTCTCCGATGCCTCGTCCTCCCCATCACCCCCGCCTTGCCCGTTGCCTCGGTGCGGCAGGGCACAGGCTGTCGGTCTTTCGGAGTCAATCTGGGCGAGTAGATCGCCGCTCCAGTCCCGGCTGCGGGTGGCAAGAAGCGGGAGCGCGGCCAGGGGGCTAAGGCAACCGCACCTGCGCAACCCCTGGCCAGAGAGGCAGCAGCGGGTACCTAGGAGGCCTAGGGAAGAAGAGCGAGATGCCGGTAGGGGTCCAGCTCTCCTTGGACATGGGGTGGGGAAAGAAGAATAATCAAGGAACAGGGGAAAAAAAGAGGCGGGGGAAGCCACAGTTGACTGAAGCAGTCGCTGCCACCTCCACGGCGCTCCTCCGTAAATGGTTAGAGAAAGAGACACGCATACACCGATGCTCTCCGCCCTCCTCCTCCTCGGTCCGGCATCCAGCGCCCACCCGGACCGTAGCGGGCGGGCGCCCAGCTTGGCGCGCTCGCTCCCTTTTCCTCCCTCCCTCCCCTCCCAGATTCCCCGTGATCACGTGGCCCCGGAGCGCGCGGCCCACGGCTCGCGCGCCACGGAGACTCCCCCTCCCCCGGCTCCCCTGTCTGTCCACGTGTCCATTCCGCATTCCCAGCCTGGGGGCGCGCGCGGCTCCTTAATGAGAGTCGGCCCAGGGCTGGCCTCGCCGTTCAGTTCTTCTCGGCTTTACATTTAATTCAACCCCCACCCCCACCCCCGCTTGAGATTCAGGTTGGTGCGATCTGAGTGGGACAGGCCGGCTGCTGTGACTGCGGTTCTCCTGGGTAGACGCCACAGCCGACGCCGGCCGAGGTCCCTTTTCAAAGGATGCCAGCTCGCCGCCGGGTGCCGGAGATGTTTTCAGTGGTTCTACCCGAGGCGCGGGTAGGGGGCAGCCTCCCACAGCCTCTGAGTCCGCCTGGGTCTGCAGGGCACCCGGTGGGAATCAGACTAGCTGCCTCGCCCAACTCTTCAGGTTGGAGCTCCTCAGGCAGGAATAGGCAAGGGGCGCCGCAGGAGGCCGAGGAGTGACTTGCCTCTGCCTACAGGTTGTTTTGCAAACCTCTGAAGGGCGTTGTATAGTCCCCCCTCTATACCAGAAGGAACGTTGGGCTAGACAGATCAGAGCAATGGTTGGTGGGATGCTCTGTCCACAGTTTGTCTGCCATACTGGGGCGGGGGGAGGTTGTGAGAAACTGCCCCTCTGCACTCTCGTTTAGTCATCAGCTGAAGAGAAGAGGGTTGTGAGGCAGGCGTTCATTCCCACCATCGCGCCTTTTCCATTAGAATGCAACCCAAATCAGACCGGACAGTCAACCGCCAATCAGGCATGGGATCAATGGCCATGATTTGACAGCATTATTGGATGTTACGAGGGAATCCTGAGAGGTTTGATCTCAATCTAGTCAGGCAGTCTTTTGTCCCATGGGCATAGCCCATATTGAGAGAATGGGACTTAGAGTCCCCCCTCTATACCAGAAGGAATGTGGGGCTAGGCAGATCAGAGCAATGGTTGGTGGGATGCCCCTTGTCTGCCATACTCAGGTCTTATCTAACCCTCCTGATCCTGTGAGTAAGTATCCTTTTCCTCCAGAAAGGGACATTTTGGGACAATGAACTTGGATGACGATGGGAACTTTCCTCCCCCTAGCTGCTGACCGCCCCTGCTTAGGTTTCATATTGGAACCTGCCTAGCTGGCCTTTCTCCTCCCCCATAGCTCAGAGGTTCAGTGGGGAGAGCTTACAGTCTACTGGAGGCCCTGGGGACAGACTATGTTGTAGTAGTCAAGGAAGATGATTCTCATTAGGTCCCTAATGCCTGGTGGCAATTAATGTCACCTAAGGGCTTATTAACCATCCCAAGGAGAGGCAAGCCAGCTATCAGCTCCCTCTCTTTCTCCCCCTCCCCGAGTCCTTCTGGCTCTGACCACCAGCCCACTGGGGACCCACAACTTAGGGATGACCTGATGAAAGAGACAGAGTTGCTTCCCCTAAGATGCTACCCAGGCTGCCCTTCTCTACAGCTTCTGTAGCTTACTTAAAAGCCAATGAGGGTGAGGCCTCACCCAATCCTCCTGGCCCTAGCTGAAAGTAGCATACTGTGTTGGGCAGGGTGCTAGTGGCCTGGGGCATCATGGGTTTCTGTAGACCCCTAACTCAGTTTCCTCTCCTTCTACCCCAACTTTCACAAGAGTACTGTGGATGTCTCAACCCCCACCTGTGTCAAGGAGCAACCATGAACAAGGGAGAATTAGCTCTTGTTCCCATGGATCTTCTGTTCTAGAAGGGAAGGTGGATGTGAATAGACTGTGGAGATGCCTGATAGTACTTGCTTTTCCTCCTGGAGTGGATAGAGGCTATCTCAGGAAGGCTGAGGGGCTCTACCATATTTTTTGTATGTGTTTGTGGGGTATACATGAGCCTGTGGAAGCCATAGGTCAAAGTGCACTGTCTTCCTCAATCTCTGTCTCTACATCATCATCATATCATTATCGCTGTCCATCGTCAGTCTCTCAAGGAACATGGAACTCATTGTTTGAGCTAGACTGACCCAGCCATCAAACTCCAAGGATCTGCCTGTTTCTGCCTTTTTACCATACCATGGGGTTTATAGACAGACTTCACTATGCCTGACTCTTACATGTTTGCAGTTGATGAGAACTCAGGCCCTCATGCTTGTGTTGTAAGTATTTTGCTGACTGTGCCATCTTGCTAGCTCATGGTCCTGTCATCCTCACAGAGTGGTGGTCTGTTCCCCAGCCACATTCTCTCCATACCTCCTATGTTGGTATGTTCTTCAATGACAATGAAGACCGGGTGTGCGTGTCAGCATGCCTGATCACCCAGTGGGTCCCTGGGTTCCACATATTCTTCTCATCCACCTCAGAGGAGTGATCCATCTGGATAGTACAATACCAAAGGAATCCGAGTTCTTCTGCATCCTGCTGTGTGGGGACTCCTCACTTTTGGCAGCTACATTCTGGGTTTCAAGGAAGAAGATGCTGGTATAAAATGTACCTATCCAGTTGTCCCTAGCCTGACTTCCCTGGAGGGAGGATGGTACCTTTCCCTTCTTTCAGGCCATGTGATAAGCTGCTTGTGGCCTCACCAAGATGTCTTGGTCTTTGGGTCACAGTGAGCCATGCAGCTGGGACCTAGACCCAGAGGTCTGGGCCTAGGCTGGAGGGAGGGAAGGAAGGAGGGATGAAGGGAGGGAGGGAGGAGGGAAGGCTGGCATGGGTGGTGTCCAGCTCAGGAGCATTTGTAGTCTTCTTCCTGCCTTTCCTTTCTGAGTGTCTTTCTGGATGGAGTTTTGGCAATGGCTGGGACTATCTCCTTTGTCAGCTCCTTTGTGATGCCTGGAACAAAGAAGAAGGAGTAGGGGGAGGGAGGGAGTGGGGCTCTGCCCCAGCACCCTGTACAGGTGCTCATCAAGACCCAATCCAGAGCCAATACTTCTTCCTCCCTGTCTGACCAGACCCTGTGAGCATGCCCTGGCTTACAGAATGCCCACCACTAAGAGGAGACAGGCCACGGTGGGCATTCCTGGGACCTCCTGGGGCGTCCGTCCCATCAGATTCCCTAAGTTATCCCTCATTCTTGTTCCCATTTCAAGCACCACACCATATTAACTCTGCCATTTTAGTAACTGTTTTGACTTTGTGAGTGTGTGGCATGTGTATAGGCTACACTTATCCATCTACCCACTGCTTTGTACGTGTGTGTGTGTGTGTGTGTGTGTGTGTGTGTGTGTGTGTGTGTGTGTGTCTAAGCTGCTATAGCTATCTGGTTTCGTTTCGTTTTTTAATTTGGAAGACAGCATCTCTCACTGAACCTAGAGCTTACTGTTTCAGCTAGACTAGCTGGCCAATGAGCCCTGGGATCCACTCGCCTTCATCCTGCCCAGGTTATAGGTATTCATTGCTACTTCCAGACTTTTATGTGGGGATCTGAATTCAGATCCTTCTATTTGCACAATAATTTAGCCATTGAGCCATCTCCCTAGGCAGGAGCAAGTCCTTTTTATCCAGTGTCGTGCTGGGGATTAGAATGAATAGACTGAGCAAGACACCCAGATGGTAGAAGTTAGAGAGCCTCTAAAACCCCAGGGACCTAGTGGTCCCTAACATAAGGAGTGCCTCTGAGGTGCTGGGCACTCTGCTTGGGAGTTTGCTTGCATTCCATGGGTGCTTGCCTCACCCTTGTTAAATAGATACTGTTCCCATTTCCAGTTGAGGCTCAGAGACGAGGTGCTTTGTGGCTAGGATCACTTGGCTAGAAAGTCGCAGCACCAAACCAAATGTGTGATCCAGAGGTCAGATATGTAGCCACCTGACCATTGCATCCCATTGGGCTCCACAGGCAGCAGGCCTCTGTTGATCCCTGATGGTACTTATGGCCAGGAGGGTTCTAGGCATACACAGAACTTTCAGCATAGAGAAGCCATTGGAGCAAAGGGTCCCGTGCGGGATGTCTGGAGCAAGGGGAAGGGGACACTGTTTACTGTGGTGCTGTCCTGTCCACAGCAGCTCAACTTGTTGTTCCCTTGTCCCACCCCAGCACTGACTCACAACTCTGTGCATTCTATGTGGAGTCTAGCCCAAGGTCACGTGTTCATAGGGTTAGCATCACTACCACTCTGCCTCTGGCCTGCAGGCTCCTCACCTCCCACTGCCTGATGGGATCCTAGCTACAATTCCAGAGTCATTACTAATCTCTGTTCCGGAGGCTGTCAGCAGCTAAAGGCAGAGACCTGTTTCCAGTTCTGCCTAGTTCCCTCCAACTTCTGTAATAAAATGTCACTGGCTGGGTGAATTAACACATTTACTTCTCCTCTTGCTGAAGGCTGGAAGTCCAATATGAAGGTGTTGGCAGGGTTGCATCTTTGGAGGGCAAATGGATGTCTTCTGTGTGGTCATATGGCCACTTCTCGGTACTCATGAATCCTGGGTTTCTTTTCTTTTAATAAGGACAATAGTCCTTTGGATGTGAGCCCCACGCCAGGAGCCTCATTTCAATTTAATCACCTGTTTAAATGCCTTGTCTCCAAATACAGCTGCATTCTGTTTCTTAGAGGCAAAACTTCAATGTGTCAATTTTAAGAGTTCACAATTTAGCTCCTAACAGCATCTGTAACTCACCATTCACACTGGGGTGTTCCCGAGAGGAAGAGGAATGCTCAGAATAATGATCTCAGAGCATCAGCCTTACATGAGCAAGCGAGGGAAACCAGAACACTGAGCGCTAGTGGGTCTCATCACTCATCTGGTGACTTTGTTTTGAGCCCTGAATCCCTCCTGTGCTCTGAGCATTTTGCCCCTCCATGCTCAGTTCCCCTCCCTATCTGGTCATCACTAGCAGGTGAACCCCACCCTCGCCCAACAAACATAGTGCCATGGAATCAGCGTAAGGTTCTAGATAAGCTATACCAGTACTCTACAGCAGGGCTCCAGCCCCAGCCCTCTTTCTTATTTTCAAGGACAAGAAAACCAAAGCACACAGAGGGCTAGTGATGGACCTCAAGACCCACAGGTATTTACTTGACCATCAAGAAGATGACAGACAAGAAGATGAACCTGGCTCCTGCCCCTCTAAGAACCCATGTGACACACTGGTGTCACTGCTTAGGTTAGCCATACCGCAGACTCAGGAGCTCATCTTCTCTTTCCCAGAGAGCACGAGGCTCCCTGTCTCCTTGCTCCAGGTGCATCCCTGGCTCAGCTCAGACCTCAGACTGAAATACCAATAGTTTTTTTTTTTTTTTTTTTTTTTTTACCTACTCACTCTGGATGTTCTTCCCATGTGAAGCATGCCCAGTCATTGTCCAGGCTCAGCCCGATGCCATACGTCACCTAAGGCCTGCTGCTTCCTGCAGCTGTGTGTCTTTTTGGATGTATTGATCTGTCTGACTTTCCCTGCAGAGAGGAGACCCAGGAACACAGACCATCTGTGTTGTTCCCCACTGTGTGTCATTTGCTTGATGTCTCAGTCAGTGGCCACTAGGTTATTGAACTGTTACTCCCCCCAACACACTATGTGTCCAGAGTTCTGGTGCACAAAATGGCTCCTGGCCTTAAGGGACCCACCCAGTAGAGGCACTGCACTCCAGGTGCAATGTTCTTGGCAGTAGGTGCCACTGCAGAAGGAAGCCCAGGGTTCTCAGGAATCAGACAGGTGAGGGAAGGCTTCCTGGAAGAGGTGACCTGGTGCTGTATGGAAGGAAGGATGAGTTGATATGGGAAAGTCTGGCAAAGAGAGGAGATAGTACCAGAAGAGAAATCAGTTTTCTTAAACAGGAAGTTGGGGCTTGCAGAGTGTTTTCAGAACTGAGAATTTCATCATGCCCAGGGCACTTGCCCAGGTGGAGTAGACGAAGAAGCTAAGGAGGGCAGCAGATGCAAAAATGTGTGCCCATAAGAACTGTCCAATTGAAGTTGTCACATTCAGTCATGTGAAACTTCATAAGGAAAGGCAAAGACATCAGGATTCTTACATAGTGCCATCATGATATGTGTACATGCATCCACTGCCAATGTATAGCATATATATCATCTTTCTGTTTAAAGACTCTTGGGCTCACATTTTCCTAGAATCTTCACTCTGTTCCTCTCTCAACACACACTCCTTCCAGTCCCCATCCATGCCAGCCTGTCCCCTCCCTTCTTCCCTTGAATACACATGGCCAGTAAGCTGGGACCACCCTGGGCTCTCAGCCAAGAAAGGATTTGGATGTGGGCCAGACAGGCTGGACTCTGGTTCCCCTCTTTCTTTCCACCCCCACATAGCCTCATTTAATTCCAAAGCAAAGTGGTGTGTGTGTGTGTGTGTGTGTGTGTGTGTGTGTGTGTGTAAGCGAGAGAAAGACAGAGACACACTGAGAATATCGTGTGTGAGAGACAGAGAATGTGTGTGTGTGCTTGTGCAGAGAGGAGACACATGCAGAGAGAACACTGTGTGTGTATGAGAGACAGAGACACAGAGAGACCACAACATATAAGACACACATACACACACACGGAGAACATGGTGTATATGAGAGACAGAGAACACTGTGTGTGTGTGTAAAGGGGAGAGACAGAGAACATTGTGTATGTGATCAAGAGACAGAGACACACAGAAAGAACTCTCTCTCTCTCTCTCTCTCTCTCCTCTCTCTCTCTCTCTCTCTCTCTCTCTCTGTGTGTGTGTGTGTGTGTGTAACAGAGACAGAGAAAATGCCCTGTGTCCCAGCCCATTGGCTAAGTAGCAGTAAAGTCTGAGAGAGGAAGAGCAGGGACCTCACTGTCCCCCATAATTTCTGTTCTTCTTGTGCCTCACCGGGCTGTTCATCCAGCATTGCCTGGCTCTGGGGTTGGCACAACCTAGTCTTCCTACCTTGCGAGGAGACTTTCAGTCCTCACTGCTGCAGAGGCAGGACTGTGGAAGAAGCTCTCTCTACGGACTGCATGTCTAGACAGCCATTAGAGGACTCGTGTGTGCTAAGAGGGGAAGACAAGCCTCAGAACTGCAGATACCTCTCCTGATTTCATAGAAGAGCTGGATCCAGACTGAAAGTGGAACCCAGATTCTCCTTTCTGCTCCCCCGAATATTCTTGCTTCAGGTTCCCAACCTACCTCATAAATCCTAATTCTCATATCCCTTGTTTTACTCTTGCTTTATGACCATCTGTGACTCCCTCTTGCCTACAGGATTAATTTCAGCCTTGCATCTAGGGCTTTACACCCTACCTCTAACAGGGCCACATCCCCTTGCTTGGTCACTATTCTGTTCTCCCTATCTCTGGTGGCTTTTTTTTTGTAAAGGCTGTTTCTTCCACCTTAGGTAGATTAGTCCCTATCTCCCAGTTAGAATTCACCCAGCCTGTCTCAGCTACCTTTATTCAGTTGTAAAACCCTTATAGAAAAAGCTGTGTTTCATTCGTCTTTAAACCTCTCACAACACTGAGTACAGTTTCATATAGAGAGGTGTGGCTCTAGGCATCTGCTAGTTTGAATGAGTGCATGCACGAATGGCAGGCACATCAGGCGAAAGTTTAGATGCTGGTGTTTGGCACCTTTCTGTCTGTCACCCCTTTGTATCTTCACTAGAAATCAAGTGTCATGCACTTTTTATGTCCCCTTAGACAAGACGTGACTGAGTTCAATGGGACAAAGTAATGTGCTCCAGGTTACAACCTCCAGAAGGAGCAGAGCTACGGTTCAATCCCAAGTCTGTCAGCACCTAAATAAAGCATCTGCTCAATATCCCAGCTCAGACCATGTCTGGCTATCAATGCCTCTGAAGCTGATCTCCCTGGGACACCTCAAGCCCACTTCACAATCCACCACTAGGATAGCAAGAAGGTTAGGGAGGTCCACACGAGCCTACTGGCATAGCAACTGGCCAGAGAACATCACCAGAGATAGTCAGGACTGACAGAGATCTTAATCAGCTTGAGGGAGGAAGAGCAGGAACCTCAGTGTCTCCAGAGAGAGGACAAGGACCCTGCCGATCCTTGGAGGCCTCACTGTTTTCTTCGAGCCAAACGAAGCCATATTCTAAGCTCAGGAGCTATAGTAAAGGAGTTATCCATGGTCATAGATGCCCTGTTTCCACCTCAGCCCTGTCTCTTTGGGGCACCTCAGAGGTTCTCAGCCAGTGTTTATTGTGCAATTTAAACCCAAGCTCTGGATCCAGGTTGCTAAGTTCAAATCCTAGCTCTCTAGCTGTATGACCTTGGACAATTTCCTTCCTCTCTCTGTGCCCAGCTATACATTGCCCCTTGGGACTACTGATATCCCTCTGCTTAGCAATGCAGTGTTTTGCAGTCGTAGCTGGCTCTGGTGCTCTGCATAGCTGGCCAGTTTCATCCTCGATATCACACTCTATATCACATAGGAACGAAGGGGTCTACCCTAACCCTAGACTCCTACAAGGATTCATTTGGGTGTGCTGGAGAGGCCTCTGAGATCTCTGGGCCTCCATTGTAAGGCAAAGAAACAAAATTGGGCTGGGAGAACAGCTCGAAGGAAAAGCCAAATCAAAGTGACTTTTGTGGTGACAAATGCTTAATAATAACTTTACAAATCTAGTTGAATTACTATGAATAACAGCCTCCCTTTTCCTTCTTCTTTTGTATGGATACGGCTCCCGTCTCCCAGAGAGCACACAGCTACAACCCTGAAATTCACCCAAAAGAATCATTACTGGGAAAACAAACTAAAAATAACCGCAGAGGAAACAGCGCCGGCTCAGAAGCAGTTCTTGGGAGATGGGGGCGAACGAGGCAACTTTTTGGTTGCTCCTGGGGTAATTGAGTCTAGTGTTTAAATGTGAGGCTGATGGATAGCTCGTTCTGTCTCTAAACCTGCAGTCTTGGCCCCCAGATAATCAATGGGGTTCCTTCTAGGCACCAGGTCCTTTTCCGGCAGTCCACTCCTGTGAATTGGCCTGACCCAGACCCATCTTCCACAGAGGATCTCCCATGCTCCAGGTAGTCTGCTCAGCTTTCCTCACCACCTTCTGTCAGGTCCCATTTCCCCAGGTAAAGAAGGGAGGCTCAGAGAGGATGGGTGACTGATTTAAGGACACCCAGCAATCTGTGTTCATATCAGATTGGCCCAAAGGCAAAGATCACAAAGGCTCTTCTGGGTAACCCTGGGTGGAGGGCTCAGCTTCTCCAGGTCCTCAGTGGAGGTAGGGAGGCTGCTCATGATTGGACAGAGATCATGCCTCCCCTGCAGGTAAGGCATCCCAAGGCAGGTACTTTGTAACAGTGGTTGAAGAGGAACTTCTGTTGCCTGTTGTTTAGTCTGGGCTCTCTACAAGATAAGGATGATTCTCCATCCTTACCCAGAGGTGGGACATCTCTCTGATGTGTCTGCCTCTATTACAGTTTGGAGTTCTGAGGCAGAGGCCCCTCTCCTTTCTCAGATTGCCTTCTAGAATGGCTGAATGTCCCCAATCAGATGAGGGTCACCTACCAGGGGCCATCGGATCATGCCCTTGGTATCTCTTCCCTGCACTTCTTACCTGGACTCCAGACTTTCGGGCTGGTGGTGACAGGTGACTGATGGGAAGGGCTGTGGGATAAATGTAGGGTGTCCCTTGGCAGGGACCAAGGCTGTTTGTCTCCTCCACAGAGATGGATGCCTGTCCCTGAGAAGGCTGACGGCTTGCTCCCTAAGCATACTGCAGTTCCCTGTGATTGAAATGTGTCCTCATGATGCCAAGAGCAGCTCTGGGGTTGTGTGGTTGCTGGTCCATATGTCCGCCTCATGGTCTCCATCTCTTTGTCTGTCTGCCCATCTATCTGTCCATCCACCCAGAGAAGATAGATGATGTTATTGTAAGCCAGGATGATGCAACCAAGGTCAGAGGGGAAGTGTTTAATTGGAATGTCAGAGGCCTGGGATTGCTCTGCTGGTGTGATTGATCCCCCAGAGGTCCTGTCAAACACAGTCACTGCAGGGAGGAGTTATGGGGGGTGTGGGCTGGGGATGACCCTGGAGAGGCCAGGGTAGAAAGGCTACCCAACAGACTTCTGTCTTAGTCAATGGCTGACCTGAGACACAGAGGGGGAGGCTCTGAACTTGGCTTTTGGACATCTAGCTGTTCTGTTTGCTTCCTCCTTCTTATCCTTGTGGGCTTCCTGGTTGGTTCTGTGTTGAGTAGGGAGAAGAGGAAGTGTCTGTTTCCTGTCACAGAAAGCTCACTGTCTGTCCACAGTGTCTCTGCTCTGGTTGAAGTCCAGTGAGGACTGGCTGGGTGGCAGCAAGGCTTAGGAAGCAGATGACCTCACATCTATTCTCTGTGGAAAACTTTTCTCAGAGAGCTGGGCTTGGTATCACCCTGTCCCAAGAGTGGAGAAAACTAGTGTGGCAGTAGAGGGCTCTATCCTGCTGCCTCTTGGCAAGTTGACTGTGGGCAGTGGTGAGTATATTGAAGCCCAGGTGCTCCCAGGAAATAAGCTGTAGTAAGTGCATTTGTGTTCCTTGCCCTAGGAGTGAGTGACTGAAGGGAAGAGCAAGGGTGTATATGTGTGTGTTGGGGGCAGGACTAGCCAGGGCAGGGCGTTGAGGACGCTGAGGCAGGAGCATGTACAGGCTTGATACAGGGTGGATCCTACAGAGAAGAGCTTGAAAGAGATGGACCTGGGGGCTGAGCTCTGGGATGACATGAGGTAGACACTAGACCCGGGGTGGTCCAGAGAGGTGAAGTTCCTAGTGTGTGTGTGGGAGGGGAACAGCTATTCTGTAAGCATACTCACTATTTCTTGGTTCAGTTCTGGGAGCTGGGTCTAGGATGCACTGTGTTATTGTAAACAGAATTACTAAAACTGACAACATCCCCATTGCCACCACAGCAGTGTTACTCTCACCACCACCCACTCACATTCCCACAGACACCATGATGACTGTCATCACCACCACCACCACCATCATCACCACCCATCACCACCACCACTGTCACCATCATCATTTCCCTCATCATCACCACCACCACCATCATCATTTCCTTCATCACCATAACCTCCACTATTACCATCACACCACCACCCATCACCACCACCACTGTCACCACCATCACTGTCACCACCATCATCACCATCATCCCCACCATAATCATCACTATCATCATAGTCATCATCATCACCATCATATCACCATCATAATCATCACCCTCATCAACACTACCACTGCTGCCGCTACCCCCGCAGCCACCATCGCCACCACCACTGTTGTCACAGTCCTTGTTCTCTTTCCTGCATGACAATTTTTTTTCTTATAGCATCTCCATATCCCTCCTCAAATAAGAAATTACCCAGAGGTTTGTAAAGCAGGCAGGGGTGCTCTAGATAGCGTCATTTCTCAGAAGAGGAAGCAGATTCAGAGATGGTGATATGTTCAAGGCTGCACAGCATGTTGATGGGCAAGCGATAGCTTGAGTTGTCTTCTTTCTTGCTGGTCTGGGGCTCATCCTGTGCCTCACTGCTCTGGGCTTACCATTGTCTTCCCATCCTGCTTCTCTTTCTTCTCCTGGGCATCAGCACAAGCTGGTGAGAAAGTTCTGGTTTAGGGAAAATAAGAAAGCTTTCAACCATAGCTGAATGATGTGTGCTCACAAGCCAGAGAGCTCTTTTTCGTAATTTGACTACAGTTCCTCATCCTCACAGTAAAACTGGGCCGAGTAAGGCTGTCATACAGACAGGGAACAAGATAGAAAAGAGACACAGACGTCGATACTTGGAGACCCAGGCAGGGACCTCGAGAGAACTGGGAAGATACAGACCGAAAGCTCGTTAATATCTGGGCAGATACAGTGTGGGATAGACAGAGATCAGGACAGGGAGCTGCAAGGGAACCCCCACCAACAGAGAGGAACAGGAGTGTTGAGGGCTACGTTTGTGCGGCAAAACCATAACTGTTCTGTGTCCTGTGTGATGGTCTTGACTCAGGACCCTACATTGTTTGCTGGAGGCAGAACTGGGTAGAAACAAAGTCAGCTGTTGGAGACTGCGGACATGCGGAGACATGTGGAGCATGGAGATGCGGCTTAGTTGGTAGGATGCTCACTTAGCGTCCTGGTGGGTGGAATGCTGACATTACACAAAACAGTATGGTGGCTTATTCCTATAATCCCAGCAACCTGGAGGTGGAGGCAAGGTGGTCAGAGGTTCAGGGTCATCTTCTGTCATGGTGTGACATGAAAGCCTGTTTTTAAAAAAAGAGAAAAAAGAAAAGAAAGGAAAGGTGGTAAAAAAGAAAACCCAGAAACAGACTAAAACCAGAACAGTTGGTCTCATGGACTCAGAGTGTTAGTGAAGGGTTTGGGCTGAGATGGCAGTGCCTGTGTGTTTGCGGGTACACATGGGTTTCTGTGTTTGAGTTGTGGGCTTCAGGGTGTGTGTTTTTTAAGGTGCTTGGGAGAGGGATGTCAGGACCTCTTTCAGAATCCTTGTCTCTCCCCCTTTTAAGAACCCCTGTTCCCCTTCTCATGACTTCTCAGGCTCTTTTGCCTGGCCCTCCCAGCAGTGAGCTTGTCAATCATATGCAGAATGAGCTGCGACCACCAGGACACTGTGATGAAACCACACTTGGGCATGGTCCCTCTCCTGGGATGGCTCTTTATCCACTTGTAGTGACAGAGACTCAGCCACAGTAGATTAGAGATTGAGCCCAAGCTCAGATAGGGTCCTTCACTGTGACCTTGAGCAAGGCTCCTGCCCCTGTCCACAGGAGGAGGTGGGGGTAGGTGAAACTAGGAAGTAAGATGAGCCCCATCACTTCCTCTGTGCCCCAGCATCCCTGGTGTCCAGGGTTGCTTCTGAACACCCAGGTGGAGCTCACACTGCCAGGTACTTATTACATCTTTGTATTGTCTATTCAGCTCACAAATCTAGCTGTTCTTTGCCCTGTTCATGGAACAATGGCCTTCATTCTCTAAGAGTTTCCTCTGATGTCTTGGGGACTTGATAAAGCACAGACTGGAAGGTACAGGCCTTGTCAAACTCTCCCTGTGTTTCTGGGCTAACCTCACTCCAACAAGCAGCCGTGGACCTCCTTGGAGTCTAGCTGCTGGACCTAAGATAGACTTGACTCAAGGGCTGGTGACTTCTGGCTGCAGCAGGAGGAGAGTTTTTAGAAGAGACTTGTGGGGATAAAGAGGAGTTGGCTTCAGGGAACAATGTTAGGACTAGGCTTCAGCTGACGGGGAAGTAGAAGCTACCTGGTCTGGCAAAAGGTTTCTCACTGGCCTCTACCGAGACCTTGGATGCCTGGATAGAGAGTTCTTTCTGACTGTCTTACAGGAGACTGTTAGCTGCTGTTCCTTGTGTTGTATAGCCCTCCCACCTACCCCAAGACCTGTCCTCCATCAGGTTGCCTCCCTGGAGAGTTTTCCTAATTACTTCTGCCTAACGTGCAGGGCTCATCACTGCTCTGTTCCCCCACACCCCTGCCATTGCCCTGCAGAGCCTGGTCCTCCTCTGCCTTCTACTGACACTGAGAACTTGCCAAAGGCAGAGACCAAGCCTTTCATCTTAGTATCCACAGCTCCTGGAACAGTGCCTGCTCCAGAGGGGGCATTGAAGTCCTGTGGAATGAATACACGGCTTCAAACGTTCATATATAGACATTGTGAAAATAGGAAAACCAAGTGAGGTGGAGAGAGAAGATGAGTTAGGCTCAGGCAGGCTAACACACACACACACACACACACCACGAATGCACACATGCACGCACATGTGCATATACACATGTGCACACACATGCACAATACACATATACATACACATGCACACATGCACACACATGTGCATACACATGTGCACACACATGCACACACACATACATATGTGCACACACATGTTCATACATGCATGTGCACACATACATGCATGTACATACACATAGGCAACAAGCAAGATCACTGCTTCTCATGACTCCATCTTTCTGGGGCCTAAGGATGACCTTGGGAAGAGTGCTCTGATTCTGGGAGTGGAAGTATGGGATAAGCCAGATAATGTGGATTTCAGGCACAGAGATTTGGGGTGTGTTTTTGTTATTGGAGTGTAACACAGCTGATCCTAACTAAGATGTAACTTGTTCTCATTGATAGAAAAGTCACAGGCTAGTTTGTTTCTGAGACTTTGTCTTGATGGTCCCCAGGCTGTCTCCCTGAGCACATTATTCAAAAGGATTCTGGAGCTTTAAACAGTCCAGCAAGACAAAGCAGAGGCAGATGCTTAGGTGGTGGTCTGAGCAGAGAACTTGGCAGCCAGAGCTTCTGTGAGTGACCCAGACCCCTGATACTGCCATCAGACAGCATCTGGGGAGCGCTTCATTTGATTTTCTAAAGCCAGCCATGTTTTTGCAGATGTCTGTGCTTGCACTAGCTCCTGTGAGGGACACACAGTCCTTCCCATTTCACAGATGGCCTGGATTTCTAGGAAAAACACATGCCTGAGAAGAGTTCCTGCTACAGTCAGAAAAAGGCTCCTGGCAACAGAGAGAATAGAAGTCCTGGAAATGAACCCCAATACCACTCAAGGGTCCTAGAGTCTAGATGGAGGTGATTGGGGGCAGGGGTCCAGGATGTCCAAGCATAACATTGTAAAATGAAAGGACTTGGAGCCAACTTCTGCTTTCTTCTTACCTGTTGGGCCACTCCACACAAGTAAGCTAGCATTTCTATGTTCCAGTTTCTGTGTGTTTAGGTGATGTGCTAATTGCAGTGCACACTTGGTCCTTACATGAGATCTTGCACACACTCTCTCTGTGTATGTGCTATTGTTTCATCTATACAAATCACGCATACAACTGTGGGTAATACTGTGTGAGTCAGTTATTTTTATGTAAAGTTGTGGGGGCCACTGTAGATATTTCCAGTGATATGGATCTGTTTAGGTATGGGGGCAGTGTGTGTGTGTGTGTGGGGGGGTGTGTGTGTGTATGTGTCTGTGTAAGTATGCAGCCTGTCATCTGCTTTTTTATGTATGTGTGGTATGTGTATGTGTTCATGTGGATGTGTGCATGTGTGTGGGTGGATGTGCTCACCCATGTCTACATATATGGAGGACAGAGGTTGATGTTAGTTGTTTTCTCAATAACTCTCCACCTTGTTTTCTTGAGACAGAGTCTCTCACTGAGCTTGAACATGTCTATTTGGTTAAGATAGATCTAGGGTTCTATCCTAACCCTAGGGTTCCGATTGTCTCCACACACCCTTATCTGTCTTCCAGATCTGGGATTATATTTGTACACTGTTGTGCCTGGCTTTTTAAATGGTTCTAGAGATCAGAACTCATGTCCTCAGCTTGTGCAGCTGGTACTTTACCCACTGATCCATCTCCTCAGATCTAGCTATCCGAGTGTGTGTTGCGTGTGTATATGTGGTATGTATCCAGGTACTATGTGTGTGACTTCACATGTTTAGGAACCAGTGAGCTATATGTATATGTATAGTTATGTCTCCATATGCTGGTATGTGAGTATCTGTGCCAGTGGGCTATGTAGCCTAGAAGTACCAGAATTTGGCTGCCCTAGGGGCTGGGAGAGCCATGAGCAGTAGGACTTAGCTGTCTTCTCTGCTGGTTTCGTTCGACTGCACCTTTCCCTGCAGATCCCACCTAGCAGATGCTCTGAGCTGTATCCACATAGAGATTAGCCCTCTGGATATTTACTCACCAGCCTGGTGGGACCCGCTTCACCTCCCATCTCTGATCCATGTATAGAGTCCCAAGTGTGAGTGCTTTTCCTTCCTACAGATCCCTGGGTTCAGTAGCCTCAGGGCTTCTTCTGGCCTCCCAGGAGTTAGTAGGGAGCAGAATGCCAAGATGCCCAAGGATCTAGAAGAGTCTTGTGCTCCTGCCTACCCGCATGCCTGTCTCATGGGCATCGCACCTGTACTTGGGGTCACTTAACTGTCTGCTTCACCCAGGGTGCATGAGGTACCAAAGAAGTTAATGCCTGTCCTGGCACCTTTAACCATTCTTTCAGCTGGACACTGTCCTCAGTTTCCCCCAATCACACCCACCCAGGGCCCTGTTTTCTATGTATATTAATCCTGGGAGCCAATCCTTTTCCTCAGAGGCCCTTCAAGGACATGAAACGCTGTCCATGGTCCTGAACCTTGTTCCTGGTTGGCACAGAGCCTGGGGAATAAGATTGAATATTTCTGGTGTCTCTGTCTGTCTGTCTATTCGTCCATCTGTCCTTCTGTCTATCTATCTGTCAGTCCATCTGTCTGTCTCTCTCCAAAATGCATACACACACACACACACACACACACACAATGAGCGATGAAAGAGAGATAAAAAGATAGACAAAGATAAAGAGACAAAGCTTGACAAAGAACCCCAAGCAAGCCACAGACCCACAGAAAGGCAGAGAAGAGACTCAGAGAGAGTGACAAAGACAGGGAGTCAGGCAGACACACAGACAGGCACTGGGCAGGCAAGAGATGTCACTGGGATGACAAAAACTCTAAGAGACTTCAGAGAAGAGGAAAAGACTTTTGTTTTGACATCGCTTTCAAATAACTCTACTTGCTAAAAAGACACATTATTTTCCTCTGGGAAGCTGGGAGAATATTTGCCCTCCTGATTCTCTATGGTGGAGCAGCAGCCCTCAGATGTTGCTGCTTCCTGCAGTGGCCTGAGACACTTTCAAAAGGAGAAGCTGACAGCTCAGATTTTGGATCCAGATTTGGGCCTGGTGTCTGCCCTCAGCAGGGGCTGGCATCTTGGTGGGTCACTGTCATCCTGTGCCATCCAGGCTTGCTGATCCCTCACCTCCCCACTTGGCCAACTAAATCCAAGCCAGAGCTCTGAGGCTTGAGGTCATTGGAGGGAAGAGCTGGAAGCAGGTATAGGCTCAAGGCAGAGGACCCAGGAGGAGACAGACACCACCCATTGGCTCATTCCTCCTTTGTGTTGGTTCCTCTCATCTGTGCAGGTGACTCTGGGGCGTCTCCTGACATAAAAAGGAGAGGAAATTTGCCTGGCACAGGAATCACATTTACAGATAATTCAGCTGAAGCACAGAGCAATTAAGTTAGTCACTCAAAGCCCCACAGCTAGTAAATAGCTAGGTTCAAATGTAGACAGCCTGATCTCTCTGAAGACAGCTTCCCCAAAGGCTATGTGTGCCTTTTTTCCCCACTGGCACCCCTCTGAGGGTGATACTATGTGTTTGTAAAGCTGGTATGGTCTCCTGTTGGAAGTTCCAGAGATGTGACCCTTGGGGTTTCCATGTGTATTTGGAAAGGTTCAGCTTTCCCTCCTTGGGTCATGGTCAAGGGACCTGAAGATGTCAGGAAATGGGGTCAGGAGTACCATTCTGGCCTAGGCAGGTTGAATGGGTTCAGCCAGCCATAAAATACCACAGCTTCTGGCTGCAAATGCCCCTGGCCAGAGTGGCGAGGTTGCCTGGCAGGGTGGGAGCCAGGCTAATGGCCATGTTTATAGCTCAAAGCATTATTAGCTCTTAGGAGTGCTCAGCCCTCGCTTGCTGTCGACAGCTGAGCTTATTGATTGAGTGAGTTGATGTTTTTGCTTATTAAGTGCCCAGAGTGTAGGCATATTTGAGCCAGCTTTGGCTGGGTGGTGGAGGGAGCATGAGTCGGGGAGGCATCTGCTTGCAGACACTTTTCAACCCTGCTCATTTGTTCAACACGTGTGTGTGTGTGTGTGTGTGTGTGTGTGTGTGTGTGTGTGTGTGTGTTTTCTTGGTGCTTGTGCTTTTGAGTGTGGCCTGAGGAGAATGAGCTTTGGAGTCAGCACACCACTACCAGCACAAGGAGTAGCTGGAACTTGGATTGGGATTATCTGGCTTTGAATGCTGGCTTTAGCTTTCCTAGCTATGAGCTCCAGCAAATCCTCTACTCTTGAGTTCCATATCTGGAAAGTGGAGATTAAAATACCTCTGGCTCTGTCTACCTTTGAGACCAAACGTTAATGAAGAATAGCAGTTTCTAAACTGTAAATCACCCCCAACGTGTCAGCTGTGAGCTGAGCTGTGATGCTGCAGATAGATTTGTGTGAGGAGGAAGGTGGGGAAACAGAAAATGAACCAGCATGAGGCCCCAGGGGAGTGTGAGCACCTATCTCTGGGCTTCTGGCACCTGCCTTTCCTGCTCACACTTTGGGGACTCCTTCTACTGAGCCCAGGAAACTCTGGCTCTTGGTCTAATTCAGCATCAAAGTGCTGTCTAGCCTCAGGATAGTCAATTTCCTTCTCTGAGTTTATCACAAGACAGGCTTGAGCTGGGGCACTGGGAAGATGGCTCAGTGGGTAAAATGTCTGCTGCACAGCATGAGGGTCTGAGTTTGGATGCCTAGGACTCATGTAAGAAACCAGGCATGGAAGCATAAGCCTGTAATACAGTGCTGGGAGCCAGAGACAGGAGGATTCCTCCAGGGCCTTGCTGACCAGCCAGTCCAGCCAGTCAGTGAACTCCGGATTAGCACAAAAGGGTGAGTAACAGAGGATGACACTTTGATGTTGATCTCTGACTTCCACAGGCCTGCATGCACAAATGTGTGCACCCCATGCACACATACATGCATACATCATACATACATATGCACATACACCTACACACCAGTTTTCAAAATGAGGAGGAAAAGGAGGGTTGGATTGATTGTTCTTAAAGGGCTGTTTTCTGCTCTGCTTGTCTCTGAAGCGCGAATCTCTGGTTCCTTCTGCCCTGTGTGGACCTTAGTGGGGTTCATATTCAAATGTCTTGTGCTTGAGTCTCTGTTACAAAACAGAGAGTTAATTTTTTATTCTCTCCCCCTCCAATGTGTGTGTGTGTGTGTGTGTGAGCTGGTGTTTGTAGGAAAGTGAATAGCCATGCTTCCTCCAGTCTCTGTACATATATGAGGGCCTTGGAAATCAGCAACTTCTCTGGGTGCCAGCAGCTAATGGGCGAGCCCATTTTAGTAGCTGATAACAAGATGGGTCTATTAAAAGAACAAATTAACCGCAAACGCAGAGATTACTTCTGTTCTGGAGCTCGGTGAAGAGCTGTTGAATGCTGGCTCCATTTGTTAAAGACCCCCACCCTTGCTTTGGAGGAATGGCTGTTGCCTGGACCTGGTGGTCCAGCCATCCTCACCCTGTCAGCAAGTTCTTTGTGCCCCATTTCAAATAGTTTCTCCCAGCTACTTCCTCAGAGGGAGCCTCAGCATCCTTTCTCTTTGGTTGGAGGAAATCCAGCCCCTTCTTTCTTGCTCCAGTACTCAGAACCTGGAGAGGAGGCTGGCCTCCTTGTGCTGATTCCAACCCCCAAGTCTTCCCTCCTGCCTCTGCTTTCCCAAGATTAGTTTTTTTTTTTTTTGTCACCCAATCACTACTTATCAATATTTTAATGGATGTATTGTCTGGTCCTACTTCGAGCCAGAGCATGCCACTGGGACCAGGCTCTGCTTTACAGGGAAGGGTCAGTTGAGGGAGACTCAAAGTGCTGGGGAGACATGTGCAGAGCAGGGGGTGGCATTGCACATAGAGGCTGAGCAGAACCTTTCAGAAGAGGTGTTGTCAGTGGCATTTCAAAGCAGCTGCAGAGTATTCTGAGCAATGAAGAGGTAGTGTCTGGGTGAAACTCAGAGTGGGAGAGGTGGCAGAATATGGATGAGGACATTGGCAGGAAGATCCACTGGAGAGTGTCAGGCCCTGCTTTTGTCCTGCTTCTTTCAGGCCAGTATCTACACAATCCACAGTATAGGATCAGCAAACATTGATTAGATATACATCTGCAATGGAGCAGGTACAGAGCAGAAGGCTACAAAGCAGTAACAGTGCAAATAAGAAGCTGTGGTTCCATCTTTTTGTGCACGTATTCTTACTTAACTCATCATTCCCCAATTTGATTTCCTTCCCATCCCTCAGAGGCCAGGGTGTTGAGCACAGCTCGTGCTAGAAGAAGAGGCAAAGCTCAGGTGGTCAGATTTACCAACATCCCATGCTCTTTCCTGTCTCTCCTGCCCACAGGCTCACTGGATCTCTGAGCTCTCACCTCTGTGCAGCTGCAGACATGGCGTTTGCCAACCCCAATGCTGAAGACTCCATCCAAAAGGCACAATAAACTCTGCTTAATGCATTCCAGAACGGATCTATCCTGCAGCCCCAAAGTCTTCCACATTCCTACCACAAAACCAATTCCAAAGGCCTGCCAGCCTCATGGTCAGGCTCATCGCTGCAATGGTCCACTCCTGTGCATTTCTACTTAAGCTATTTTTCTTATCTCTGTGGCCAAATACCTAACAGAAAAGGTTAATTCTTAAACAGAATTCCTAAACAGAAGGGTTAATTCTTGCCCACAGTGTGAGGGTACTGTACGTCATGGTGGAGGTTGGTGTGAAGTGATGGGTCACAGTGGTGGGTCACATCGTATACATGTTTAGAAGCAGGGATAGAGGCTAGTACTCATCCTGCTTCTTTCCCCTCCCTTTGCTTCATTTTGCACACGCTGCTCCTTTAGTTGGACGTATTGTACCACAGTTACTATTATTTAACCTGCCCAGCACCATGCTTCTGTTAGTTTGGCTGCTACTCAGTTGTCCTTCAGGACCTATCTTCAATTTCAAGAGACTTCCTCCTGGAGGCTTCTGTGAATCCTGCCCATCACCCAGGTCTATCCCGGGCCTCGTGAGGACTCTGAGCAGATATTACAGGGACCAGAATCATGTGTCATCTGTCCCCTTTGTATTGAGTTTCTTGATAGTAAGGATTTTGCTTGTGACTGTATCTCCAGGAACTACAGGTACTTGATACACATTTAAGATGGGAGAATATCTTGAAAGAAAGAAAAAAGAAAGAAAGAAAGAAAGAAAGAAAGAAAGAAAGAAAGAAAGAAAGAAAGAAAGAAAGGGTGGGCAAGCATTTGTCTATGCTTATTCATTCATTCATTTGTTCATTCATTTATATTTACCTATTCACTCATCAATTTCTTTAAATTCATTTATTTGTATTCATTTATTTATTCATTTCTTATTTTACTTATTCATCTCAGTCATTCATTTGTTTATATTCATCCATTCACTCATTTACTCATTCATTCATTGAGCTGACTACCCATAAGAAGCCAGAGGCTGAAGACCCAGAGTGTGACAGAAAGACCCTGCCCATAGGCTGAGACTTTTGGGGTCTTGTTTGTTTCTTCCATCAGAACCACTGAACAATGTCCACTTCGAGGATGTGCAAATAAGATCTGTGCCTTTAGGGCAGGGAGTAGAGCTGGTGGGGACCTGCTGACTCATAAGGGCATCCTTGCCCATTCCCTGGCCTAACCTCCCTTCTCTCCCTCAACCCTTCTATTTCCAGCCAGGGAACTTAACTCAAACTTCCCAGGTGGGCTTTTAATTTGGATTTATTGCTGGTCATGACTGTTAAAGAAACTCCATGTGATTATTAAAATGCAATGATCGTGGTTTATTGTCTTGCTGTGGTCCTCTGTGGGTGTCTCAGTGTTGAAAGGTAGCAAATTCTTTATAAAACAGAGGGTTCCCTTCTTTCCACCAGCCACACTTCCAGAAGCATGTGACAGTGACACTTCTGAGACAAGACATGGCCAGGTGCAGTGCTCCAACCTGGCACCTGGTGCTGATGGCCTCAAGACTTGCCTAGGCTTTAGGGTCAGCTCTGAAAGTCAGAGTTGAATCAGTTTGGACCAGTGCTCTGAGAGCTGTCACTAAGTCTGGGGGACACATTGTGTTCCATAGACTAACTGAACCAATGGCTCCTACCAGAATATTCTGAGCTGAAGGCTGACAAAACTCCAGTTGTATCCCCAGTCTGACTATGCTGATTTGTAAATGTCCTCCTGTGGTATGGCAGTTAGCTCTTTGCTGTGGCAGTGGGTGTGAGGGGTGAGGGGACGTTGTCAATGAATCCCTGGGACACAGGGTTGGCCAGGTACAGCCATCTAGAAGAGATCAGCCTTGGAGAGGAGACCAGCCTCAATCTGAGGTTCCAATCCTATTCTGCCACTGACCAACTAAGATCACTCTTTCCTCCAGCCCTCAGTTTCCTCCTTTGCTGACTAAAGGAGCAGGCTCTCCGGTGACTTGGGAGCTTTAAAAATGAGCCCTGCCCTGGCCTTTGTTCGAAACAGAATTTTCAGCAGCAGCCAAGGGATGTGGCTGGTAAGAGGAGGAGCTGTTGGAAGCCAGGAGAGGGAACGTGGTGGTTCCTCTCACAGCTCTCAGAGGCCGTTGCCAAGGACAGTGCACGTAGTCTCCTTGTAGAATTCTTCTCTTCTGAGACAGTCTTATGCATCCCAGGCAGACCCTCAACCCTCTGTGTCACCAAGAATGACCTTGACATTGTGACCGTCTTTCCTTCACATGAAGAGTGCTGGGATCACAGGTGTGTAGATAACAGGTCTGTTTTCTGAGGTGATTCGGATGAACTCTGGACTTTGCATTTATCAGCCAAACTCTCTACCACAGAGCTGCACCCTCAGCACCCCTTCTGTTAGGTTAAAACACTACAGTGCAGATTATGGGCAACCCCTTACCTCACTGATCTTCCTGCTTCCAAGAAGGGAGGGCAGGTGGCTGGGGCTCCCTCTAGGGAGGCAGGACACCTTCCTGTTTCCAGTCTCTCTCTCCTAGTGGGTCTCAGCAGACCTGGCAGAGCCCAAAATGCCTCTCCAGGTACCCTCCTCATACCTGCAACCGTCTGTTCTTCATCCTCCCTCCCAGACAGGGCTCCTCCTACAGATGCTGTGCCAATCCAAAGCCTGATGAATCTTTGATGAATTCTGACTAAAGGCACTTAAAAAAAATCCACAAAGATGGGAGAGGCAGGGAAGGAAGAAGGTGAGATGATTCTGCCCTCATTTCTTCTTCTATCTGCTGACAAGGCCAGAGCCCTTGCATGTGGCTAGTAGAGGGTAGGCAGGATCCAAAGCCCCAGCTTTTCTGACAGAAGTCAGCAGACTCCAGAAGCAAACCAAAATGCATCAGAGAAAGAAGAAGCTTAAAACATCACCTGAAACAGCCTCATTGTGCTGAAGGAGGCCATGTACTGGATGGAGGTCATGTGCCCAATGTTGGGCTCAATATAGCTAAGAGAAGACGAGAATTCAGAGATCCCAGCACTCTTCATGGGTCTCAGGAAAGATGATTCTACCCTTCCCATCCCCCATGGCCCAGTTGTGCCATCTTCAGGATATCCAGGACCAGGGGACAACCTGCACATCAATCACCAAGACCTGGGAGGGCAGAGAGCCATGACAGGATGACGTGGAAGCAGTTCAGCTCAGCTTTCAGTTTTCACTGAGGAAGATCACAAATCATCCCCTTACCTTCTCCATCCCTGAGGTGTCTGTGGCTGAATTGACTTTTCCCATCTGCGTGAAATGGCTCTTTCAGCCAGGTGTGTCCTGGATATACTCGTGACCAACCTAATTCAGGGTCCTTCCAGCTGCTCACTGGATAAGGGAGGGGCTGGCGCTCATCACTGTTCTGGCTTTGCCCCATGTGACCGTGAACAAGTTAGCTTTGTTTCAGCTGCTTCTTTCCTTACTTACACAGAAGATGTCCAGAATTAAGTAAGACAAGATGGGTGAAGACATGGCAAAGTTGTTCTCTGCCTTCTTCCTTCTAAACTTTGGGCTCCAGGTTTTAGGAAAGTTCGGCTGTTCCCCACATTCTCTGCCACCATCTTCTTTGATGCCCCTCCATTTTCTATCCCCTCAGAAGTCCCCAGAAAATGGAGGTAGGGAGCTTGGCACACAGCACTACTTGGTGTCAACACACAGCACTCTGAGTGACTGGAACCCTAGGGTGGGGGCTCTGGGTGCTGCCCTGGCAGGATCCCAGGTATCCAGGAACCCTATGGTGAGTATCTTGGGATGATTTCCCTGCATTACCTCCAGAGTGATACCTTGCTCATCTGCTTGCTGCGACATCCCTCTAGGACGGAGCTTTTGACTCGCTTCCCATAATTCAGATTTCAGCTTCTGGAACAGCTTCTTCCTTCACCGGGGCATTTTGCTTTGGTTTCCAGGCACGTAAGATTCTTGAGACACATTTTTTGGTCTATTTCAATCCCACATTCATAGGACTTGTAAACATAAAAGAGGCTGTAAACTGGGAGAGGCTGGCTAACAGTCTCAAAAACAACGCATTTTATATCAGCACCTGAAGGGAAGTCCCTAAAGCAGGCATCTGGGCTTGTGCCCACCCCCCCTAGCCTTCAGATCTAAGGTAAGAGTCTGATGTGCTTCATGGGGTATCTGGCAGGTTATAGCATGCAGACTTGGAACCCTGCTGCATACGCAGATGTACATCAATAGTTTGAGCCCCGGCATACCGCTTGCTGGTGTGTCTATACCACTTAGACACATCACACAGCTTCTGTGAGGCCTGACTTCCGGGTACCTTTCTATCTGCCTCAAAGAGCTGAGATGTCTGACTGCAGTGAGCTCGACCCTGACACATTCCTCTGTGTCTCTTCCAATCACAGAAGAGAAAGCAGCAACTCCGAGAGGTCAAGTTAGAGTTGCCAAAGAATGTTCCAGCATCTGGGATCCGCTCCTAGATCTGGCTAACTTTACTGTAAATAATATATTCATTGTGATAAGAAGACACATTTACTTTTCAAATAGTTTCTTTTAAACAAGTTAGTGCATGTGCATGTGTTCACACGCGCTCCATGGCAAGTGTGTAGAAGACCCCTTTTAACAATCAGTTCTCTCTTTCTGCCATGCGCCATGTGGTTCAATCAGGTCAGCTTTACTCTCTGATTCACCTTGGCAGCCCAACTTTGTATTACTTTTATTTGTTTTACAATACCAAGGATTGAACTAAGGACCTTGTATATACTAAACATTAAAGTTAAATTAAATTAAAATTCTAGCATTAAGCCACCGCCAGACCCCAAATCCTAAGTGAGCAATGTACATCCATCACCACCATCCATCTCCAGAACTGTCTCACCTTCCTGAGGTGAAAGCCATGCCCATTTTAAGACTCCTCATCACCCTCCCTCCAAGGACAAACATTCTGCTTTCTTGATATTGACCATGCTAAGTACCTCATATAGACCTGATCCTCTGGTGGCTCCCTTATTTCACTTCCTAGGATATCCTCAAGGTTGAAACCTGGGTCAGAATTTCTTGCATTTAAAAAAATCTGTGTATATGGACATACCACAGTGTGTTTGTTGAAGGTGTGTTTTATTGCCTGTGACAGAGCTGGTATCCAGTAGATTCCATTCATATTATATTGTTACTATGGGTGGTTATTGTTATCCAGTTGTCTGACTCCTAGAAGCATTTGTTTGCTATAAGACCCAGTTCTTCAATCATGCGAACAATAACAACATCAAAGATTAACTGCACAGTGAATAGAGAAGTGTTTCTTTCGATTCCATCTCAAGCTCTCCCTCACCTGGGAGGTCAGACTGTCTGCTTCCAGCATCTCTCCATCTTCTCAGTGCTCACGTCTCCCTAGCTTCCTGAGTTCGTTATGAGGACAGCCTAAGGCCTTTTCTATGGACTTTGATCTTTCAGTGACCAGTTGTCTTTCGGCACCTGGAGAGATGCTGTGAGACCAGAGTTGGCAGGATGCAGGGTCAGGGGTCAGAAGCCAGGTGCTCCCAAGCAGCTGCTCCCAGACCACAGCCTCCGGCTTTGCCACCGGCCCACTGAGCACACCCATGCTGGAAGTGCTTGGTGCTTCCTGTAGAAATGCCAGGTATTAGAAAAGATCTCTTCAGACCTGGCCCTCAGTTAGAAATCAGTATCTTTGGGCTGAGATTTTTTGGTTCTAGGCTGGTGCTGTTAGTGGGCTTGGGGTCCTTGGCTTACCATTCATCTGGAAGAGTTTGCAGTCCCCTCTTCCACAGGAAACAGACAGAGTGCTTGACTCAGAGCCCTCCTATTACCCTTCCCTACTAAAGTTCATCTTTGCTCTGCTCAGGTGTCCTGCCCTGTTCCCGACACTGGATATTAAGACCAAAGTTAGCTAGGGAGATACAGGAAACAAACCGGTGCTTTCAGCATCTCTTTGGACAAATGTAAAGGAGAGATGAAATTTCCAAGGTTACAACTGGGAGATGCTTGGAAGCTTCCGCAGTCTTTTAACAGTATATTGGCCCATTCCTCCTTATCCCCAAGAGTGCCTGTGCAGTCAGTTCCTCTGGAGAGACCTCCCTTATCCTCTCAGGCAGAGACAATACTACCCCCAACCCCTACCCCACCAGTCATGCTGTGGACCCCATGGTACTTGGGAAGGAGATCACTCTGCATTCATTTGTTTGTTAGTTGTTTTGTGTTTTTTTTTTTTGAGAGGTGGAAAGTGGTAGCTCTCTCAGGTAGACTGACTTGTTCATGTTACAAAGGTAGAGTTAAACTATAATGCTGCAGTGTCTTCACAAAACCATGCTATTTTTTTTTTTTTACCCTAAGAATCATGTTTTGTTTAAGAAGTCTGTGAGTTCCTGTGATGTCCTGTGAGGTCCAGCCCCCGGGTGGGGGTCATGTCGGCAGTGTTGGTCTGAGGATCACTGACAGATTTTAAATATGACTGAAGTAAGGCTGTGACAGAATTCAGAATTAAGTGAAGTGGCTCTTCTGTGTCCCTGTCTCCCAGTTTTCCTTCAGGACTTAAAGCCAAGAGTCCTGGATAAAGTTCACGGTGGTGTGCTATGTATGCTCTTACTAGAAAAATTATGTCACTTTTAAGCTAGTAGTTTTAGAAAAAGAAAAAAAAAAACTCAGTTAAAGTTCAGTGGCTTCATCAAAGTGGTATTCTCAAACCTTGCTTCTACAACCCCTCTGAATTCTGTGTGCCTAGGAACAGAAACCAATAGACATAGGTGAAATTGTCAAGTACTTTTTGCCAATTGACACAGGTTAAAATGTCCCCAGTGCCCATGGTTATCTGTTGGATGTGTCCTCAGCTCTGAACCAGCATCTTTTAAAAACTAGTCAGTTCTTTCTAGTTGCTGTTCCAATGTTCATTTTAACCACCCAGGGTTAAATGTCCACCAACCGACATTTATGGAGGTCCTACTATGTGCTCTGTGTTGTGTATATGCTGCTTCCTGAAGACACAATTCAGAACATTATAATCCTGTTGGAGGTAGGTAGTGCCTGGAGCCATGGTTGACCTCCAAATGGAGACTTAAGATTTGAATTTTTGAATAACTTGAAGTTCATAAGTGTTGTGAAGAAAACCCCACACAGAGTCATCACACATTTCCCTAGCTCTAAATTCTAGGGAATTTTCTTTAGATATGGGTGGAGAGGAAATTCTCTGGGGTCCCAGCTCAGGATGGCTTGTGTATTTCTAGTGATGCCTGTGTTTTCTCTTCCCTACAGTTTATAACTCCAAGGATTTCTCCTTTTGCACTGGCTGCTAGGAAGCTCCCATGCAAATGTGTGGCTGAGTTCCAATAAAAGCCTCAGAGATCTTGGCAAATATTTTGAGCACTAATTTGGGCACGCTTTCATCTCCTCCACTGTCTCCCTGTCCTCGCATGCATCACTGTGAGCTCCTCTGGCCTTCTCATATCATTTTTGGAACAAGATGGGGGCGCCTATGACTGGGTAACCAAATAGATACTTCCTCTGTGTCCCCAAGGTGCTAGCTTCTATTTTAGCATTTGTCACAGTTATTGTAATTGCTTGTTTACACATTTGACTCCTCCACTGGGCCACCTGGTTTCCCTGCAGCTGGGATCCTCTGCATGACTGAGCACCCCAGGGTGGGCTGCTGCATCACCAACAGCCTACACCTGTCCTACATACTGGAACAGTACATGGGCTCAGAGCCAGCTGCAGCATTTCCCAGCATCTCGCCTGCCCTGAGAGATGCCATCCAGGGACCACACTGGAGCATAGGCAGATAGAACCAGTCAGCATATGAAGAACACCAGGAGCCAGAGGGCATCCTTGTTTGGTAGAGGGGGGGGGGGCCCTGGAACTGGAGGGAGAATGCCATGCACTGTCCTATCTCAATTATTTCTACTGGCTTTGTTCTTGGTCCCTTCCAAGCACCCTGTCTTAATTGGTGTTTTTATTGCTGTGAAGAGACACCATGACCAAGGCAACTCTTATAAAGCAAAATATTTAACTGAGGGCTTGCTTACAGTTTTAGAGACAGTTACATGGTGGAGAGCATGACAACACACAGGCAAGTGTGGTGTTAGAGAAATAACTGAGAGCTTTACATCCTGATTCTTGTCCTCAGGCAACAGGCAGAGAGAGAGAGAGAGAGAGAGAGAGAGAGAGAGACTCTGGACCTGGCATGGGCTCCTGAAACCTCAAAGCCCACCCTAGTCATACAACTCCTCCAACAAGGCCACACCCACTCCAACAAGGCCACACCTACTCTAACTCCAACAAGGCCACACCTCCTAATACATCCCTGACATTTTATCAGCTGGGGATTAAGCATGCCTATATATGAGCCTATGGGAGCCAGTCTTGTTCAAACCACCACACTTACTTTGCTACTTGGACCCTTGGATGTGAATGATCACTCACCATGACCACAAGGTTATTTTTCCAGGTTGTTCATGGCTCACCTACTAGGAGTTTGACGTGGAACATTCTCTCTACCACCCTCCCTAATTCATGAGATAGAAATGGGAAGTGGAGGGAGAGAGAGAGAGAGAAAGAGAGAGAGAGAGAGAGACAGAGAGACAGAGACAGAGAAAGGTTCTTTTCAATTGCTGGTAGAGCAAGCCTGTAACCCCAGTTACTGGAGAGGCAGAAATGAAAGGATGTATTTTCAAGGCCAGCTTGGGCATCTTAGTGAAGCTCAAGCTTAATCAAATTTAAAAATATTTAGTGTGGTGTGTGTGTGTGTGCATGCCCATGCGCCATGGTACACATATGAAGGTCAGAGGATAACTTGCAAGGGTTGGTTCTCTTCTCCCATATGGGTCTGCTGGCTTAGCTACAAGCAGTCTTTCCCACAGACCCATCCTTTTGCCCACCTCTAATCTTTTTATTTTTAGTGGGCTGGGGTTATAATTCAATGGTAGAATATTTGCCTAGTATGTACAGAGCCCTGGGTAGAATCCACAGCACCACAAAACAAACACACAAACCAAATCCCCAAAACACTCCCCCAACCAAAATGTGAACAAATAAATTCAACCAACTAAACAAACAAACAAACAAACAAATAATCCCAAGGAAAAGCTGAACCAGGAATGTGAAGCAAGCTGCTTCTCTCTCTGCCTACAGAGTGAGAGTTCCAGGAGAGTCAGGCAGAAAAGGAGCTGGTAGGGGAGGGCGTTTCCAGCATGAAGCCATTTGCACAGTCCAGGTCCTGTCCCAGTTCTCTGCCCCTGCCCTCCTGGAGCCAGGTAACTTGCTCTGATGGAAGAAAAAAGTAGGAGGAAGGTGTGGATGAGTGAGAAGAAGAGGGGTTCAGAGGGGCCCAAATAATTGTTGCATGGTAGAGGAGCCCAAAATGTCCAGAACAGGAATCACAAACCTAATATCTTCAGAGATGGTGTTACAAAAAAGAGGACATCTTTAGGGGTCTCTAACCTTTTAACATTGTAATACAATGTTGCCATTTACAGAATTCAGGCTTGAGAAGTGCTCAGCTGAGTTACAAAAAAAATGCTCCACGAATAACCTCTTGATGTTAGATCCACTTCCTGTGTATTCCTAGCTTTCCCCAGCTTCACAAGGTCTACAGGTTGGACGGCAACATCCACTGGCTGCCCTGGAGACTGGGACTGTGAAGACGCCAGCTCTTCCAGGATCTTATTTCTCAAGAGAAGCTGGAAACTCGATGTTTATGTGAAATCCAGATTTGCACATGTTGACAACTAATTCAAAAATTTAGAAGCTGTGTGCATACAATGTGTAGATTTTATTTGGATCCTGATTCAAACCACCAGTTTTTTTTTTTTTCTAAGAAGGAATAAAAAAACATTTTAGAGACAATTAGGGTAATTTAAACACATACAAGATACATGACACTAATAAGGAGTGATGTCTCATTTTGTTAGGGTGATAATGGTTTTGAGGCTGTTTTGCTAAAAAAAAAAAAAAAGAATCCTTCTCTGTTAGAGAGATATACTGAAGTATTTATGGGTGGAATAATGGGATGTCTAGATGTGTATTTCAAAAGTATTTCAGAAACAAAGAGATGTGTGTCAGGGGACAGATGACATGGACTGACAGGAATGGTGATGGTTATTGGAGCTGGCAGGTGGGTGCACACAGGCTCATCCTGCCTGTATCTTCTCTGGGGTGTGCTTGCAAATGTCATTAAAGAATCAGAGCCTTGTTTGCACTGAGTGAAATCTTGCCGTTATTGGGAGCCTTTCTCCTCAGACCATCATTCTTCTACCTCTAGCCTCACAGAGATTTCAGAGCATCGTGATGTGAGAGACCCTGGAGGGAATGTAGGTCAGGGTTTGGCCACCTTCTACCTGGGGGCCAAAGCTGGCATCCCACCTGTTCGTTTGTTTTTGGTTTTGGTCAATAAAGCTTTATTGGAATAAAACCATGTGCCTTCAATCACATATTGTCTATAGCTTTTTGGGAGACAATAATAGCAGAATATAATGACCCTTTAGAGAAGGAGTCTGATGACCCTAGAGCCAGGTCAGTAACCACCTCTAGTATGAGTTCCTTATGCCATACCTTCTAAGCTTGGGAAGGCAGTAGTGGAAGAAAGCAGACCCTGCTGTTAGAGGAGAGACCTGGGGAACAGATTGAAGGACACACAGTGAGCAGTATGGCATGATAAGTTGCTTGTAGGGTTAGGCTGGGGCATGCTGGCATTCCTGGAGGTATCAAGGACCGCTCTGACTAAGATGCAGGATGTAGCCAGGTAGCTCTCGTGCCCAAGGCTGAACACATCTGTACCTTGCTTTCTCCTGAAAAAAATAAAAGAATGACACAGTGTTCTTGTGGGGATGATTGGAGGTGCTGACACAGTGTGTCCCCAGTAGTGGGTACTTAATAAATGCCATGTATTGTGTTACTATACCTCTGTGCTATCGTCACTGAGATTTTTGATCATAAAGAGACAATGTTTCTAAACTTTACTGTTAACCTCAGAAAGATCCTCTTAATAAAGGGAGACAAATGCTGATTGTAGAGAATTCACATGACTTTGGATAAAGGCAAAACAAGATGTTTATTGATCTCCTAGGAGGAAGCAAAAGAGGAAAGTGCACTCTTTGCACATATGAAAACGATCTGCCTCCACCTGAACAAAAAACTCGCTGCTCAGGGCAGCTGCCAACCACGAGCAAAGTTTACAGGAAGGCCTGCTATGTAACAACTCTTGATGTGTCTCCAGTCCAGTGGCAGTAGGTGGATCCTGGAAAGCAATCACATCTGTCCATTACCTGTCAACAATGTCACTGATGCTTACAGGACTGGTCCAAAATTTATCTGATGTATTGATGCACAAGAATCGAAAGCTACAGTGGTTTCAGAGACAAATGCATTATCTAGTTTTCCTGTTGCTGAGACAAAAATACCTAGCTAACTGGATGTCTGCATGTAGAAGAATGCAAATAGATCTATATTATCACTCTGCACAAAACCCAACTTCAAATGGATCAAAGGCCTCAATGTAAAACCAGATACACTAAATCTAATACAACAGAGAATGGGGAATAGCCTTGAACTCATAGGTACAGGAGACAACTTCCTGAACAGAACACCAATGGCTCAGGCACTAATGTCAACAATTAATAAATAGGATTTCATGAAACTATAAAGGTTCTGTAAGTCAAAAGATACCACTATTAGGACAAAATGACAGCCTACAGATTGGGAAAAGATCTCACATCTGTCAGAGGGCCACTATCCGAAATATATAAAGAACTCAAGAAGTTAGACACCAACAATCCAAATAACCCAATTAAAAATGGGGTACAGAGCTAGACAGAGAATTCTCAACAGAGGAATCTTGAACAGCTGAGAAGCACCTAAAGAAATGTTCAACATCCTTAGTCACCAGGGGAATGCTAACCAAAATGACTCAGATTCAACCTTACACTCATCAGAATGTCTAAGATCAAAACTCAAAAGACAGCACATGCTGGTGAGGATGTGGAGCAAGGGGAAAAACACTCACAGCTAGTAAGAGTGCAAACTTGTACAAGTTTGGAATTGGAAATCCATTTGACCGTTTCTCAGAAGACTGGGGATAGTTCTACCTCAAGACCCAGCTATAGAACTGCTAGACATATACCCAAAAGATGCTCCACCATCACTCAAGGCCACTTGCTCAGCTATGTTCATAGCAGCTTTATTTGTAATAGCCAGAAACTGGAAATAACTTAGATATCCCTCAACTGAAGAACGAATACAGAACATGTGGTTCATTTGCTTAACCATTAAAAACAAGGATATTATGAATTTCACAGGCAAGTGTATGGAACTAGAATATAACTTGAGTGAGGTAACCTAGACCCAAAAGAATATGCAAGTGAGTATAAGGTATATACTCACTGATAAGTGGATATTAGCCATAAAGTACAGATACCCATTCTACAATCTACAGACCCAAAGAAACTAAATAACAAGGAGAGCCCAAAAGTGGATGCTTAAATATTTCTCAGATGGGGAAACAAAATAGATATCGGAGGTGGATGGATGGAGGGAACTGAGTGGAATAGGGGATGAGGAAGAGAACGGATGGGACATGGGTAGAGATCATATGTAGGGAGAGCAGGGGAGAGAGAAGAAAGATCAGCCTGGGGAGGCAATCTCTAAGATGTGCCAGAGACCTGGGATGGGGGAGGCCCCAGATGGTCTATGGGGGTGATGCTAGCTGAGACTTCTAGCAGTGGGGAATATGGATCCTGAAGTGGCCACTCCTTAGTCAGGACTTAGTAGCCAGGCAGGACTCCCAGTGGAGGGATAAGGACAGCAACCTGCCCACAAAACCTTCAACCCTAAATGTATCCTGCCTATAAGATGTGCAGGGACAAAGAACAGAGACTGAGGGAATGACCAACTAATGATTCTTTCAAACAGAGATAGATCCCTTGGGCAAGAACCAATCCCCAATACCATTCATGATGCTCTGCTATGCTTGCAGACAGGAACCTAGCATAACTGTCCCATGAGAGACTTTACCAAGCAGCCAATGGATAAAGATGCAGAGACTCACACCCAAACATTAGATGGAGCTTGGGGAGTCTTGTGAAAGAGTTGGGAGAAGGATTGAGGGACCCAAAGAAGACAAGGACTCCACAGGAAGACCAACAGAGTCAGCTGTCCTGGACTCTTGGGGGAATCCCAGAGACTGAATCACCAACCAAAGGATGAGCACTGGCTGAACCTTAGTCCCCTGTCTATACATAGTAGATGAGCAGCTTGGTCTCCATGCAGGTCTCCAACAATTGAAACAGGTGCAGTCCCTGCCTGTGGATCCCTCACCCCTAAATGGACCACTTTGTCTGGCCTCAGTGAGAGAGGATGTGCCTAGTCTTGTAGTGCCTTGATGTGCAGGGTGGGAAGGGGTGGGGGATGGGATGGCGGTTAAAGTTGGGGAATGTGGTGGAGTGGGGTTGCAGGGGGTTTGAGAGTGAGGGGTGTTAGTGGGTGGGTGACACCCAGAGTCTGGCTTCCCTTCTGAGAAGGGGAAGGTGGAATGGGGGGAGGGCTTGTTGCAAGGGGGTACTGGGAGGAGAGACAGGGATGTAAAGAAGTTTAGGAAGGGTTTGTTTTGGTTCACAGCTTGAGGGTACAGTGCGTCATGATGGGGAGATCACGGTGGTAGGAACGTGAGGTAGACGGTCATCCTGTGTTCATAGTCAGGAAGCAGAGAGGCATGGAAGCAGGAGCTCAGCTTACATTCTCCGTTTTATTAAGTCTCAGACCTTGACCCATGAGATAACATTGCCTATAGTTAAGGTGGGTCTTCCCAACTTCATCTAGAAACTCCTTCATGGGTTATGGCAAGCTCAAAGGCTAGCCTGATCTAGACAGTCCCTCTCAGGGGTGCCCAGAGGCTTATCTTCCTGGGCAATCCTAGATCCTGTCAAATTGATAATCAAGATTAACATTAGAAGCAAGATTATCATACAAGGTTCCTGGCATGGAACAGACTTTAAGAGGTCTTCATCCCACTGAGCCTTCTATCCTTCCTATGCCTTTCGTTTGGTTTATGTAGCTCACACTTGAGTTCAGTCTCTGTGTATGGCTCACTGTACATGAATCATTTAAGACCTTGCTTCTCAAATACAGAGTTTTACTTAATAGACTGGAGAAGCGAACTCCTGGGTCAGGCCAAACCCAAGTAAGTCACTCTTTAAATAGATCCTGCGGGGCAGGGTTTCTCATTGCAGCTCTAGGGACATTTCAAACTGGATCATTCTTTGTCACTGTCTGTGTGTCCTGTGCACTGTAAGGTGCTCAGGAGCAGCTGAGCCTCCATTCCTGGTGACAACCTCCTAGATGGGACTACATTGTCTGTAGACATCACCAAGTGTCACTGGGTGGAAAATGGAATCAGCCCCAGTTGAGAATAACAAGTATAGAGAATAATCTATCCTCAGGCAGTCATAGGAACTGCAGAATCATTTGCAGGCACAGTCATGTATTGTATAATGAAGTTTTGGTCGGTCATGGACCTCACTTGCAACAGACTAAAGATGTTACCACATAAGATTGTAACTCTTGGGGATGTCAATAGCTCCTTCCTTGGTGCAAGTACACCCCAGCGTTCCCACAGCATAGTTACCTGATGATGCATTTCTGAGATTCATGTTGCTAAGTGACACACGTCTGAAGTCTTGCCAGTTGCCATATGCGATCAAGCATTAAAATATCAAAATGTTGATGGTCTGATGGTGGTGGTGGTGGTGGTGGTGGTGGTGATGGTGGTGGTGGTGGTGGTGGTGATGGTGGTGGTGGTGGTGGTGGTGATGGTGGTGATGGTGGTGCTGGCCAGGGTGCTGATGAGTGCATCTTCCACTGAGCACTATCTCCTGAGCTTGGATTTAATAGTCTTACCTCCTTATGGACCTCCAAAGGTCCACTTTATTTTATGTTCCAGCTCATTTTCTGTTGCTATCATAAAGTATCTGGGGATAGGTAATTTATAAAAAACAGAAGTTTATTTGGCTCTTAGTTCTGGAAGCTGGGAACTTCAAGACCATGTTACTGGCATCTATTGACTTCTGGGAAAGGCCTTCTTGCCACACAACACAGTGAAGGGCATTCAATAATTAGAGAGAAAAGGTCTTATTGGTCCTTGGACTAAATCCACCAAAGGCCATGGTATGGACTCCATCATCTTCATGATGTCCTTGAATTCTGCTACTTCCCAAAGGTCCTGCCTCAAAAAACAATGGGCATTCAGCTTTTGAGACTTCATGGCTAATTCCATCAACTTTTGGGTGGCCTTCATCCAACATCCACTCCTGGTAATCCTTCCAGGGCATCTCTGGGTTTCTGAGTCATCATATGAATTTTGTGTTTCTATCAAGAGTGTTCCTGGGATAACAATGGCTGGCATATAAGACTGTTATTTAAAGTATTTGACATGAATTGATCTATCACTTCTCTCTTGTTAACAGCATGATGGAATATTGTATACAAGGAAACTGAGGCACAGAGAGAGCATTCTAGAGTAGGTATGTAGGATAGTGAGGATTCCAATCAAGTCATCTTGGCACTCAAACTTACATGTTATATTGCTTGACAAGATTTGGAAATAAAGCCCACTGCTTCCTAGGCTGTCATTTCATCGGCATGGAGTCCAAGGATATGGCCATTGGTGGCCAGAGACACCATGAATGAGTTTGTTTTGCAGAAGTGCACTGCTGCCCACAAGCCATTCCAGCTGTTTAGGGGCACCTCTTGCTAGCCTGTGAGGTGGGAGACAGTTCTTTTGCACAAGCCTTCAGAGCATCCTCAGGTGTGGAGACTGAACGAAGGGTGTATGAGCTTGTCAGCCTCCTAATGAATGCTCCAGCCTCTTTCCAGGGAAAAACAACCCACCAAAGGATGGCAGGGAACAGAGAGAGGCAGAAGAGCCTCTGTCAAAAACTTTCAGTCTCTGACAGCGAGCCCAGGGAACACACTTGTACAGACAGATAAAGCACAACGCCAGCTGGCTGTCGGTCTCCAGCAAGACTGTGGAGGAGGAGATACAGCGTGCCACTTGGATTTAGAATTTGAGTCTCAACTCAGCCACTTTCTAGTTTGGTGGATTTGGGTAACCTGCTTGGCCTCTCTGAGTTCAGTTCATCTTCTGTAGAGTGCGGCACTAGCACCTATCTTGGGACATTGGAATGAGAGGAAGACCTGTATGTGAGTTGTCTGGTAGGTTCTGGGCATTCAGCAAGTGGAGAAAAAAAATAGATGCTGCAAAAATTCACCCAAGGCAGGTCCTGGGAGCCTTAGGATGTTTCTTGGGAAAGTTGACAAGGTTAATTGTGAGGCCTTGTTGGGTCTATCTATCTATTCAGTAGGGTTCCCTGCTTGGGGACACAGCTCCCCATCTCTGTGAAAGTTATTTTTTTTCTAGTCCATGAAGCGTAGGAAGGAATGATAAGCCTAGGATTATGGCCCATTTGAAGGTCAGGGGGATCAAGCTGTCAGCATCCAACCCGAGAGTCTGTATCCAGACAGGCAGGCAGAGAACTGTCCCTATCCTTGGAAATAACTAAACTGGGTATATTTAAATCTAGAGCTACCCCAATTATTTTGTCTACACCTACTTAGCTCCACAGAGAGACTATCTCCAGTGGGGGTGGGGGGGTGGGGGGGAGACACACAACAGAGCCACACATTCATACGAAAGGGACTTCCTCTGTTCCCCCTGTTCCCACTCCAGCTTCTTTATCATATCACCCATGGACATCTTCTTCAGCTTCAGCTCTCTTCGTCTGGTTTGTTTTTTTGTTTTTTAAACAACAGTTATTCCTAGGAAAACTAAGTCTGACATAGAAGGTCTTGTGAGAGATCTGGGCAAGCTACAGAGAATAGCCAGCCAAAGACAAGAGGGTCCAGAGCCAGACAAAGGCTACCCTTAAACAAGTCTCCCTCCCAATTCATTTGCTGTGTTCTCATTTGCATTGACTGCTCACAGCTTTCCTGCTGTTTATCTTAGAGCATTCCACAGCCTGCTGTAGTGCTCTGAGGAGCCCGAGACGTACATGGCTTAAATTCTACAGCAAGAATGGTGCCCTAGTTCTGCTCAATGGGCCTTATTGACAGATTCTGGATACTGGTCAAGATACCCATGTCCGAAGCTGTAACCTCAGTCCATGACAAGCCATCAATGTCTCCCTGATTGGATGTGAGCTTCCAAGAGCCCCTGGACCATACAGCTGAGCAGGATGCCAGTAGTTTGTAAAAGGTGAGAAGTGTGTGTGTGTGTGTGTGTGTGTGTGTGTGTGTGTGTGTGTGTGTGTGTAAGATAAGGGAAGACTCCCAATCTCTTTAGGAGGAACAAGCCAGAGAGTGTCATGTGGCTCCTAAGAAGACTCAGTGCCTAACAGTGTTTTGATGAGAGAACCTTGAGTACTCTATGGGACAGGAACCAGGGAAAAGAATTCTGCACTGAACTCAGAACCAGAGCAGCAGGAGGGATTTCACAGAGCAGTAACAAAAGCTGGAGGTTAAGGACACAGATTTATTTGTAAACAAGGGAAGAGAAAGTGATATTGCTTTTGACCACTTGTGAGACACTTTCTGAGTGAAGCTAGAGACCAGGAGCGTGTGTGTGTGTGTGTGTGTGTGTGTGTGTGTGTGTGTGTGTGTGTGTAACTGTGGAATAATGTAGCTGCTTCAGAAAACAAAAGGCAGCTCCTTATGTGGTTCCCCCTGTGATTCTATGCCAATAGAAATGATGGCACAAGACTTGTGCAGGCTAGAGAGACAGTTCAGCCATTAAAGGCTAGGCTCACAACCAAAAATCTAAGTAAAGACTTGTGTGTGTATATGCATATATCATTAATCTCGATAGTCAAAAACAGAAATAAGGGCTATGATGATGGCTCATTCAGTGGAATGCTTGTCACACAAACATAAGGACCCACATTCATCCCAAGAAAAATTGTTTTGGAGGCACATGTTTATAGACCCACAGATGAGATGGAAGCAGAGAAAAAAGGATCCTTGGGGCACTAGCCAGTCTAGCCAAGCTGACAAGCTCTGGCTTCAGTGGGACAACCTGCCTTATAACAATAAGCAACAGAGTAATGCACTGAACATAAACCTCAGGCCTCCGTGCACACACATACAAACCCCACGCTTTTACATGTGCACACAGAACACTCTCATGAAGACATACACACACAAAGGGAAGAAAGTGAAAATAACCCAAATATTTATCAAATGATGGAGGGTAAGTAAAATATGGTATAGCTGTCTAATGCCAGAAAGGGAGATTGGGAAGAAAGGAAGGAGGAAAGAAAAGACACTAATATATAAGCTACAGCACAGGTGAAGTGGAGAACACTATTCGAAAGGGAAGAAGCCAGTCATAAAGGCTCACATATTGTGTGTTATCATTAATACGATGGTCCAGAGTAAACATATCAGTAGAGACAAAAGCAGATTGCTCTGTGCCAGCTGACTCATCAAGGCTGGCCTGGGAGTAGGGGGATGTGGAGCTGGGAATTGATAGCTTAGGATGTGAGGATTTCTAGGGGAGTCATGACAGTGATCTGGAACTGATGGTGGTGATGAATGGGAAGTCGTGGATACACTAAAAGCCACTGGAGCGTGCATTGTAAGTGGGAGATTTGTGTGATGTGTGGTTTATGTCCTAACAAAGCTGTTGAAAGTGTTCATCTTAGAGAAGAGACGAGAGGTCTCCTCCAGCCACGTGACTTCAACTGTGAGCACATGGGACACAGCAGAAACCAGAAACTGGAATTAAAACCACATAGCAATCTTTAAAAGAAGAGAGCAGTCTCTGTGCACTATTACCCACTATTCAGGTGAGAGGGACACTTGACAGTTTATTCCAGGTCAAGTTGCTAACAAATGGAGGGCCTAGAGCCAACCCTCGAGTCTGTTTGATTGTTAAATTTTAGCCATTTTTAGGAGCCTCTATAAGGAGGGTTTGTGGGCTCCTTATATCTCTGGAACACTATGATAGGACAGTGGACAAGTGAGGTGGATCTTTTCCAGCCAACACACCCCTTCCACTTAGCTCCAGTGATTTGCAAAGCCATAGACACCCACCTTGACTGCTGGCTGAAGGGGATACATGCCTCAAATCCTGCCCAGACAGTATCCTGCCCAGGCTGGTTTAAGATGCTCAGGGAACAGGAGAGTAGAATGATGGGAAGTTCAGTCTTATTTCTCAAAGGTTCCCTTTTGGGTTTCTGTTACTACCACCTTACTGGCTTCAAAAAGATATTGACTCTTTGTGTGATACTCTGGCCTCACCCAGGACCAATAGTCTATTCCTTTGACATTCATGGCAGAGTGCAGGAGAGACACGATGATACTTAATTAGTAAAGGTTCGAAATCTGAAGGTCATGGCCCCTTTGGGTATTGGGGGGCGCGGTTGTCAAATGACCTTTCCACAAGGGTCCTATATCAGAAATCCTGCATATTAGCTGTTTACATTATGATTCATTACAATAGCAAAAATATAGCTATGAAGTAGGAGTGAAAATAATTTTATGGTTGGGGTCACCACAACGTGAGGAACTGTATTAAAGGGTGCAACACTGGGAAAGTTGAGAACCTCTGTTGCAGAGGGGGAAGAGAAAGAAGGTTCAGTTGTTCCTTGAACTTGAGCAGGTCACCGCACAGTTCTAAGTCTCTGGTTTCTCAACTGTTCAGTGGGATCTAGAAGGCCAAGGTTACAGTGTTACCACACATAGGAACCCGCACATGCATTAGTTACTTCTGTGTGACTGTGAGATAATTCTTCACTGGAACAACTCAAAGAGATCAATTCTGACTCGTGGTCTCAGAAGCTTTCAGTCCCCTGTGGTGGGGAAGGTGTGGTGAAGATGCTGGAATCATGGCTCAGGAAGCATATGACACATACCATGTCCACAACATGGAAGACCAGAAAGCAGAGAGTGAGGCCAGGAGTGGCTAAGGAAACATATCCCCAAGGGCCTGTGACCACCTCCCAAAGTCTCTAGAGCTATTTTCAAATGGAGCCACCAGTTGGGGACCAAGTGTTCAAAACATGATCATGAGAAGAGTGTTACATATTTAAACCATAACAACTCCCAATGTTTTTGTGTCCTTATGACTGTGGGGCTGGTTTGGGGTGGTAGATAATGGTGGTCTCTCACTTTGGGGAGAGTAGCCTTACTATGTCATTTCTCAGAAGTGGTTTGGATGCTATCCTGCCTGGGGCCAAACGAAGGCCCTCAGGAAGTGCTCCTGACTCCATATACTTCCCAGTGGCTTCTCTGAAGCTAGCCACCTTGAATGACAGCATCTTCCTCACTTGATAGTTATGAGGGAGGCCTGAGAGGCTGTCTTGCTCATCAGCGAAATCCTCCAGGCCAGCATCGGGTCTGCCTTCCAGTAGGCACTCAAGAAATAGATTCACGGACGGGAAGTAGATTGTCAAAGCCAAAGCAGGCCTCAGAGGACAGCCAATATAGTCATTCTCCATTTATTTTTAACCTCAAAAACCCTGGCTTCAAAGAGAAACATTAAGCAGACACTAGGCTTATATATAGATAAGAGCTGAGCTTTGCTGACTGTAGTGGGGGTGTGGTGGGTCTATCCATGCTGAGGCCTTGAGGGAACCCTCAACACAACCAGGAACAGAACTGGGGGGACCTCATGCATCCCATCTTAGTGGCTCATTGTACAGATGGGAAAACCAAGGCTTTGGAAGGAGGATAGAGTGTGATTTTCTTCTGTTGTAGAGAACGAGTTCTGAGTTTGCCACCTGGCTCCTGGCTCCGTGGTCGCAGAGTTTCTCCTGGCCTGGATGCCTCAGTTATTGTACTGATCTTGACTTGCTGGCACCAGACCAGTAAGGGATGTGTGTATAGAGATGGTGAAAGAGAGGAGGCGGGTGCCTCTCAGGGGCCTGCATGGGTACTGCTGATGCCTCTCCCTGTCAATCATACATCACACAGAATCTTCACTTTTGTTTTCTTTGTTAATAACAAATTGGGAATTTTTTTGAGCCCAGTCACAGAGCAGACAGACTTGAATATTATCCGTTAACATCCTATAAGCAACCTCAGGCACCCCGGGGCAGTTGTTTTTGCTTTTCTGATGCTGACCATCAGTATTCCTCTAGGGTGTAGGGCTCCAGATGGTTGTCTAACTCCCTCCTTGGCAAGACAGGAAGTTCCCTGAGAGCAAGAATAAGATCTTATTTATGTTTATTTTCCATCCCCTCCAGTGCCCTGAACAACCCTGTAGAATGAGGTCGGGCTTAAGCAGGGCTTGTTGAATTGAATTATTGAGCAGACAGGCTTCCAAAGGGAAATAAACAAACAAAAGAACGGCCCCCTGTGACTCAAAGCTGCAGCAACCTGTCACTTGCAGATTAAATCGCAGGCTCCTCAGATGGATGAGGAAGGAGCTGGAAGCCTGCTCTCACTTCCGGTGCCATGAGGGTCACACTCCCACTGCCCCACAGGGAGGTGGTATGGAGAGTGAGGATGACTCTCGATGACTTGTCCTGAGATGTCCCCTTCCTTCCTAGCTAGCACTGAGTTAGTGTTGCTGTGATTCCTCCCTTACCCAATCCTTCACCCCACATGCCTCCCAGAAACAGGCTGCAGCCCCTAATGTCCATCCTGATGAGATGAAATCAATGCCCAAGGAAACAACATCTTTCTGCTGTGACTGTGGTCCCCTTACTGGTCCTACATTTGTTAAAGATAAAAGTGGAAATATTTGACTCAGAGTTCTGTAGCCAACCTCCGTATGCTTCAGTTACTCTTGAGGGAGTTTTGGCTTTTTGGCTTATATGTATAGCTGGACCCCTGTCCTAAGGGTCTCACCCTCCAAAGCCAGTGCTACCAGTTGGTGACCACGTGTTCAAACACACGAGCTTGCAGGAAACACTTCACATTCCAACCCAAACAGGACTCAGTGTGGTTCTCATCACCGCCTTTGATAGAGTCAAGCACATGTGCTATGCACTGGCCAGGTGACAGCCACCACTCCATTAAATCCTCACCGCAGTCTCTCAGCATTCCCATCTCAGGGACCAGAAAACGGAGGCTGGAACTTTGCTAGGGCCACACTAGAAGAAGACAGTTTTGACAATGACTCTGTTTTCCCTTTGTCCCATAACCTTGATCATTGGGTCAGCCTTCAGACCAGATTGATGCCCAGAGCTCTGACACAGTCCTAGTTGGAAGAAATAGCAAGTATGTGACCCTGCAGGTCTGTGTAGCCACGGTCTTATTTTCAAAGTAAAAGCCAATGTCACTAATAAACATGGAAGCAATTTCAAGATGGTAAGAAATGGCCTTGCTGTCAAGCAAGACCTTTGTGCTATGTTCAAAGAAAACTAATTAAAAGAAGTTTCCTTTAAAGTATATGGGTCTCAGGCTTTTCCACTTTGGTCCCGCAAGCCAATCCAGTTTCAATCCAGTTTGAAAACTTGGTGTGAAGCCTGAATTATTAACGCACACAGGAAAAATGATCTGCCTGTTTGCTTTAGAACAATTTGGACCTGCAGTAGGATTAGCCACATCTCTTGAGGATTTGACTGGGAATGGGGTGAGCTAGGATAGAGCCACAGAAGGCCATGTGAGCGTCTCCTTCTGAATCCTACATTATAAGCTGGGCCATTATGGGACAACATGTTCAGATAGTGTGATGGTTTTTAAATGTTTATTTTCTAAGGATTTATTTAAGGATAATATAAAAACAATTATGTTATCACTGTGTGTGCTTGCATATATGCATGTGTGCATGAATGTGTGTATGTGTGTGTAGGTATGTTGTATGTGCATATGGTATGTTCAAAGATGCTAGATCACCTGGAACTGAGGTTATAGGCCATTGCGAGTCCCTAGATATGAGCCCTGGAACCCAAACTCTGCTTGTCTATTGAGAACTATGTGCTTTTAACAGCTGAGCCATGTCTCCAGCTCCTGACGGAGGCAAATGTTAAAGGGAAGTTTTCACAGTTAATGCATACAGCACAACTTCACAGGACACCCCACCCTCTATATTTAACAGCTTTGTTAAACATCAGTCACTGCAGATCTCCCAGGCAGCTGGTAGCCCATCAGGGAATCATATTAGCATAGGGAAATCTTACCAGATACTCTCCAGAGCCTATATTCCATATATTGCCTCCCAGGGTGGCTGGCATAAGTCTATCCCCAATCTGCTGACTAGGAGATAGTCATGGACCTGCAGGGTGAAGCACACCAGCTCACCTCCTCTTCCTCTGTCTCCTCAACACTCAAGTGCACAGAAAAGTGCCATGGAAAGTGTCTAGGTTAGGGTTTCCATTGCTGTCAAGAGACACCAAGGCAACTCTTATAAAGGAAAACATTTAATTGGGGCTGGCTTACACTTTCAGAAGTTCAGTCCATTATCATCATGGCAGTATCCAGGCAGACATGGCACTGGAGGAGCTGAGAATTCTACATCTTTACCCAAAGGCAGTCAGGTAAAGACTGACTTCCAGGCAGCTAGAAGGGTCTCAAAGCCCACCTCCATAGTGACACACTTCCTCCAACAAGGCCACACCTACTCTAATAAGGCCACATCTTCTAATAGTGCCACACCCTGGGCCAAACACATTCAAATCACCACAGAAACCCAAGGAGGGACAAAACTGACATCTACTCCCCAATGGTAAATGTAGATACAAGCATTGCTTAATGTGTAACAAGCACCTGGGGTGATCCAGTAGATCCTGTGAACATGTAAGGTACTCCTGAGCTTGCCCGAAGCAGCTAGCATGGAGGGAGGTAAGAGGAAGGTGGAATGCTGGCACAGAGTAGGTGAGCAACATGGCTTCCTGGATCCCGCGTGACACAACAAGTGGCATTGCCCCAACTTATAAAGATCAGGATGCTTCCTAAACTGTGGAGCAGATGGAGGAGGCAAGCCCGGAGGCCGTCTGTCCCAGAAGAACCCACCAGAAATAGAGTCAAAGGTTTGCAAAAGGGCCAATAAACTGTGGGGACTGAACAAAGAGGTGTATGCTGAGTGGAAGGTAAAAGGTAAGACTCACCTAATGCTCTGTGCTGGGCAAGAAAGCTGGAGGGGACAATGCACATACAGAACTGAGCTGTGGCCTCAGGGATGCTGGGGACAGGTGTACTCTGTACATTGCAGAACTGTAAGGAATGTTATCCACTCCCAGAATTGTGGGAATAAAGGTCCATCATGGAGCAATGATAGACAAGAACCTGTAAGCCACATGTGCTTTCTTTCTGAGAAGAAAGGAGTCACATGTCAGGTGCCTTCTGTTCTTAGGAGTCCAACGCTGTGGACAAACTGGGCTTTGGACTGGGTTGATTGCCTGTATCAATCACTTTTCTCGCTGTTGTGACAAAATGCCTGACAGAGACAACTTAAGGAAGGATGTCTTTGGGCTTACAGGGTAAGGAGACACAGTCTATGATGGTGGTGTGTGGGGCGGGACATGAAGTCACTGGTCACATCTGGGCAGCACTCACATCTGCAGTCAGGAAGCAGAGAGCGATGAATGCTGGCTCACGTTCAGCTCTGTTTCTCCTTCTTATCACTGGGACCCCAGCCTCTGGTAGAGTGCCACCATATTTAAGGTGAGTCTTCCCATCTCAATGAACCCAATCTAGAAAATTCCTCATAAACATCCCCAGAGATTTGTCCATGGTTTTAGATCCCATTAACCACAACTGGGTGGCTAACATTAGTGTCTTCCCTGATCACCTACTTTAGTTTTATGAGACAGGATCTCTCACAGGTTTGTGACCCACAATGCACAGTTTTGTATGGACCTCCAGTTCCAGGGTATCTGATACTTTCTTCTAGCTTCCAGGCTCACACACATATACACACACGAACATAGCATGCATTCACGCCACATGCATATACATGCATTTTAAGAATTAAAATATATTTTAAATGTTGGGGGGACCTGCGTCTGGTTTAAAACAGATTGAATCCCCTAACCAGAACTTCCAGGGGCTTCCCATTCCAGTAACATCTACATGCCTTACCACAGCCTGTAGTTTATGACACTGTATGTACAGTACTCTGTCTCCTTCTCCAGCCTCTTGTCTTGACCGCCCAACCCCAACTGCAGCAACCTCAGCTTCCTTTGTGTCCTCCACAAGAAGCTCCCTTCTGCTCAGCTCTTTGCACTGCTGTCCTCTCAGTCAGCATCTCTGTGCCTTCACCCCCATGGCTGGCCACTCCCCTGTAGCATTGAGAACTCATCTCAACTGGCACCTCCTTAACCCTTAGTATACACAGTGCCCTGACCCTGGCAACTGTCTCCTCCAGCAGGCTTTTAATGTCCCCCACAGCCACACTTGTCTGCAGTACTCTAGCTTCTCTCTGCCTTGACCTTGACGTGGCTGATCTCCTTCAGAGGAATGGACGAGTGCTCAGAATAGGATCTTGTCTGTTCATTAGGCATACGAAGCAGACTGAGAGCTGATGCTGGTGCATTTGATGCTTGGCTAAATGTGTGGAGCGCATGGCCTAGCCAGGATGTTCTAGCTCAGGCAGACTGCTGGATGAGGAATCTGTGGCCCAGCCTCTAGCCCTTTCTTCCTGGCTGGGGCTCCCCTCCTGCCCTACAACCAGCTGGGCACTGCTTTCTCTTTTCTGCAGCAGGGCCAGGGAAAGCTGGCTGGGCTGATACACTCAGCTGGGCAGCCACGGAAGCAATCCATGAAGCAAGAGCGCTCTTGGTTCAGAAGGAGAATTAAACTCCTGACTTCAGGTGAGAAGCAAGTGATGGACTTGGCCTGGGCAGAGCAGGAGGAGGCAGTCATCTGGGGTTATTGATGAATAGAGAACAGATCTCCAAACAACAACTACATGTAAACTCTATATAGAGTGGCCAGCTCCAGGAAAGCTGCTTGCTGGGGAGTGCCTGGCGCTGGCTCAGTCGCTTTCTCCCACGCTGGATTTATGGTACTGCCCTTGAGCAGGAGTCACTGACAGAGATCTATGGCTTGCTGATCTGCAGGGAGTGGAGCCTCCAATGGCTTTCAGCAGCCACTGTAGCAATGCCACATGGGAGGCAGAGATCTACAACCCCCTCCCTGGCCAGAACTCCTCCCTCCACTCTCCTGCTGAGCTGGTCATAATCACTTAGCTAGGAAAGGAAGGAAGGCCCTTGTTCCTGTGCAATGATAACATTTGGTTGCTAAGAGGGACCTTGCTCCACTTGCCTCCTGGGAAAATGTCTGGCTGCCTGTCAAGGTGACCCTGGGTTGGATGTTATCAGCTGTCAGCTGACTAGGCAGTGTTCTCAGTCTTGCAAGTTCTGAAGTGGACTAGACATGGAATACTAGAGTTTATGCCCAGCTGTTACCATCTGTATAATGGGAACATACCTACATTAATTCAACAAACAAACATGCTACAAGAAACCCACAGGACCATAGGTTGAGCAGGCAGGCAGGGAGCACAGGGCTTGCTTGTTCTGAGAGAGGCATGCAGGCCATGCCCTTAATCATCTCCCTAGACTCCCTCAGCACCCAAGAGAAGTGAGAGCTACTAACTCTTGTACAGAAGCAAGACTAAGAGCCCAGAGGGGAGGCAGGAGGACTGCTGAACAGACATTATGTTTGTGTGATAGACATGTCTTCTGTCAAGTCTAGAGGTGGACACACTTACTGCCATTTGTAGATTAGGAACTTGAGGGGACAGAGGCTGAGGATGACTGCTGAGTTCTCCCTGATCCTCATGAGCTAGACACTGCTCTGTTCTCTCCTTGAGACTTTAAATGCCACCATCTCTAGGATCTAAGAAGTGGGCAAGAGCTGCAAGAGGTTTGGCGAGGGTAGAGGGGGAGCCAAGGGCCTTCCTCTTGCTGTATGTACACTATGGTTTCTCCAGGACCTCACTGCACCTACGTTTTAGATCATACCAGTTGCAGGAGCAGGACTGAACAGTGTTCCTCCTTTTCAAGTTCAGGAGCCCATATCCTCTTCCCCCTCCACCATTGTCACCTCCTGCTGGCATTTTTGTCCTTAAGGTTCCCCTGTCCTTCCCAGCAGAAATGAGGCATCCTTTTTGGCACCAGCTTCCTTGTGGGTTTTCTCCCGGATGCTGCCTCTTAAGCTGTTCTCCTTTCCTTGGGCTGCTGCAGACTTGGGAGACGGGGTGGGGGAGGGGCGTCTAGATTTCCAGGGTTCTGACGCACAAGCATGTATTTGTCACTCTGTTTTGGGGAGACCTGAATCTCTTCTTCCTCCTTGTCACCTTGACTTTGCCTGTCCCCAACAACACACAGAACGAGTGAACACTAGTGATTCATCCTTTTGGGTCACTTGCCCATCCCCTTGTTGAAAGTAGGGAAACCGAAGCCTACGTGCAGCGTAATTTGTTTTGCGGCGTATCAATGACAGAGATGAGAGTTGGGTTTTCAGTGCTTTCTTCTAGGCTATCTCAATTACTTTTCTATCGCTCTGTCAAAACAACTTATAAAAGAGAGAGAGAGAGAGAGAGAGAGAGAGAGAGAGAGAGAGAGAGAGAGAGAGAGAAAGTTTATTTGGGGCTTATGGTTTCAGCGGGAGAAGAATCCGTTGGGGCAGGGAAATAGGGCTGCAACCAACAGGAGTAGAAGCTGAGAGGTCGGGGCTCAACCACACATAGGAAACCAAGAGCAAACTTCAAACGGTGAGAGTGAGGCTCAAGGTCTCGAGGTCCTCCAGTGATGCTTCCTCTTGCAAAGCTTCTAGTCTTAAAGGTTCTTCCCCCAAAACTACCACCAGCTGGGCATCCAGTGATCACATACATGAGCTTATGGGGGAGATTTCGCAGTCGAACTACCACACAGGGGGAGTTTGTTTCATGAAGCTGGGGGAAACAGCTAAGAATATAGACTATGAAGCTAAACAAGCCCTGGCATTCTGCCTTTGTCTCAGCCTCTGGGCTTCTTTTGTGGCTGCACATGGTTTGGTGCTCTTACGAAGCCTACGTGAGACAGTGTGCCTGTGAACAGTTGAGACTGTCCACTATAGTTATTATTGTCACTGCTGTTATGAGGGCATCTGATTCTGCATTAGGGGTCTCATCCTACTCTCATTTCTATTTCTGTGATAAAAGGGGGGTGGGCGGTGCTGGTTAGATGGTCAAGAGCATTGACTGCTCTTCCAGAGATCCTGAGTTCAATTCCCAGCAACCACATGGTGGCTCACAACCATCTGTGATGGGATCCGATGCCCTCTTCTGGTGTGTCTGAACATAGCAACAGTGTAATTACATATATAAAATAAATAAATCATTAAATTAATAAATAAATAAATACTTCAACAAAGAGCAACTTGAGGAGAAATTCAGCTTACAGTTCCATGTTATATTCCATCATTGTGGGGAAGCCAAGGCAGGAACTTAGAACAGATAGTCACATCACATCCACAGTCAAGAGCAGAGAGAAATTAATAATACATGTCTGCCTCTGCTTAGCTTTGTTTCTCTGCTCTTATACAGCTCAGGACAGCTTTCCTAGGGAATGGTGTCTCCCACAGTGGACTGTATCTTCCATATCAATTAATGTAATTAAGACAGTCTTCCACAAGCATGCTCAAAAGACCAACCCAAGGATAGTTTCCTCACTGAGTCTCTTTCTAGGTGATTCTAGGTTGTGGCAAGTTGACAATCAAAGCTCATCACCGTAACTTGGACTTTATGCTACTGCTGGGCTTCTAGGAGGGCAGATACCAGACATAACATCCTGTAATGTAAACAATACCATTCATTAAGAGGAATTATTCCCCATTAAACAGATGAACTTGAACAAGCTTTAGAAGGTTAATGCAACTTGCCCTGGTTCTCTGGTAAGACTAGGAAGGATTTGAACCCTCATCTCATTGGCTCTTCTTACTTTGCTTGTGGTTTTTGGGTCAAGCCTTGACTTCCAGATCTGTCTGTATGGAAAGAGTGGGGGGTGAGCTGAGGCAGAGCCTTCTGCCCTGGCCTGGGTAGATCCTCCTTTTCAGGCTGAACTGTGTTCAGCTTTATCCAACAGAGAAAGCCACTGCCCTGGCTCTCTGGTCACTGGGGTAGTCCACTAGGGCCTGTTTCATTTTCATGAAAGCAGGATGGTTGCTCCAGGGTGGACACAAGCCAACCACATCCCCCCTCTGCCCCTATATGCCTCACTAATGTTCATGACTTCTCTCCCTCCAGGCTGTGGTTTAAGCATAACCCAAACAGAGCAGAATGGCAGCTATAGTAAATTACTTTAATTTTTATGGCACTCTGCACCTTGTTCCCTGATAAAGTGACTCTATTTAGCTTGCAAGTGGAGTGCTTCTCTGTGGGCACTTCAGTTCTTCAACCCAGGCCCTCCTCTTTCCATGCCCCCAGGCCCTCTGTCCCTGGCTCCCACTAACTGCTTGCTATACTTCAAAGAAAATTCCCAGACACCATCTGGTCACCAGGAATGTCCTGGACTCCCAGAAGGGTCACAGTGGTGGCTGTACCCGGAGGCAGGACTCCATTTAGGACCTTTCTTATGGGTTCCCCAGAGGTTGGGAACAATTAGGAAGCGAGAATGGGGACACCAGAACTCAAGAGTGAGCAGGGCCCCAGTGCAGACCCTAGAGGTTGGCCTTGCCCTCAACTTGCACTTTATACAATAAAATGGGGGCAGTCTTGCCTTTCTACCTCTCCACTCTAATGGACCATCCTTTTGGATACACTGTCTTGTGTCTTTTATTCTTAAAGCTATTGGCAAGAGGTATCTGCCAGACCTTCTTCAGGGATCTTTGAGAGCAAATCTTTATAGGAAAGGATTGTGGAATTTCTCTCCTAATAATATAGGAGAGTACCTTGGGAAGCCTGCTGGGAAAGAAAAGCATCAAGCAGCAGGAATCCCCTGCGTCCCTGTGGCTACATCCCACGCCCCACCTGGAGCTAAGGCAGTTTGCTAAATACCAAGTAAAGACTTGCAAACTTGGCCTTGTAAGTGCACAACAGCTCCTTCATCCCTGGAAGCCTGTCAGAGATGCAGAGTTTGGGCACACCCAGCTCTGCTAAACAGTGTGACCCTCAGCAGGGGTGCTCAGGCAACAGATTTAGAAATGGCCATGCCTGGGGAGAGCTGCTGGTAGCCACGTGACTGTGAGGATGGGGATATGCCACTGGAACAATATGGGGAATGTAGGGAACAAGGGCCATTGGAAGAGTGTGGTGTGGAGATGGAGACAGGAGGAGGCTTGGCAGTGGAAGCCTCAGAAGCAGGATAGACCTTTGGAAGGCCATCTTGGCTCTCTTCTGGCCAGCAGCAGAGTGTGCTCTAAAGTCTGCTTGTAGGGACTCATGACCCCTTATAGAGTCTACACTGCAGGAAAAGCCCCACGACCAACTCAGGGTGTTCAGGTCCTTGAATATTAAGTGTACCCTTGGTGTATCTTCATGATGGTCTCAAAGCAGTGTTGTCTAGTGCAAGAAGCTTGGATGAGAGGCAGATGGGCCCAAGAGGCAGGATTCAGAACACACAAAGACAGGCAGGGACAACAGGGAGAACCTGAGCCTGAGCAAGGAGGGAGTTCGTAAGCTCTAAGACATCTCTTCTGCAGCAGAAGCGCCTGCAGCATCTTCATCTTGGTCTTAGGGGATTGATTTCAGTCTCTGGGCTGGCTATGTTGAGCCACCTTTGTAGATATAGTTGGATGTGTAATCACCCTTCCCAAGACCATGGGCTAGAAATACACCTCATGTTCCAAACTCTGCCTGATGAGGACTGGAAAACAGACATTTTGCCTCCTCTCTGGATCCGGACACTCAACACTTGGTAATCTGGCCTGACTGGGTCATTTGACAGTGGGTTGGTACTGGCAAGTGTTGGCATCAAGAGCAGAGGAAGAAGCAGCAAGGATGTCCACCCCTGCCATCCCTATTCCAAGTTCAGTGCTTCCTCTTCCCTGATCTCATTTTCACCAAGTCCTTCCAAGCGTCTTCTCAGCTGATGTCAGCCAGGAAAGGTCAAATGATATTTTAGTTAGGGTTTTACTGCTGTGAACAGACACTATGACCAAGGCAACTCTTATAAAAGGACAACATTTAATTGGGGCTGGCTTACAGAGGTTCAGTTCATTATCATCAAGGCAGGAACATGGCAGCACCAGGCAGGCATGGTTCAGGTGGAGCTGAGATTTCTACATCTTCATCTGAAGGCTGCTAGCAGAGTACTGACTTCCAGGCAGCTAGGATGAGGGTCTTAAAGCCCACACCCAAAGTAACACACCTACTTAACAGGGCCACACCTTCTAATAGTGCCACTCCCTGGGCTGAGCATATACAAACCATCACAAATAGCTTGCCCCAAATTACAAACAAACAGTAAAGTCCCAGACTCTTGACTTTGAGCCTATAGCTCTCACTTTAGAATCTGAGGGTAATTTTATAGATCATGAGGTCCTGGGCTCAGGAAATGGGTCTGGTGTCTGGTCTGTGCTTGGTGCTGGGCACTGGGGTGAGTTCTTAGTATTTTCACGTGCCTTGTTCCATTCCTTTGTCTCCCAGACTGAGAGTCCCTGAGGAAAGCTACCTTCTTGTCCTTCTTCTCCTCACCTCTCATGGGTGCCCAGAACCTTGCTCAATGACTGTGTAGAGTTGACAGACCCTGACTCCTCTATTTTTTGCTCCTCCATTTCCAGCTCCTCATGATCTTGCTGTATCTGGTGCCATGTTCTTATGCCACTATCATGGATGGAACCCTCTAAAACCATGAGCTCAGATAGATAATTTCCCTCTGATGTGGCCGTTCTCTCAGATGTTTATCCATGGTGACATAAAGTACTATTGTCCTTTATGTCCTCGCTGGGCATGTTGCACAAGGGTGGAGGTGTACTCCTGAGAATGCTTAGTTTCCATTTTCATTGTGATTTCCATTAGCTGCATGGCCTGGAACCAGTCAACCAAGTCTCTGAGCCTCGCTCTCTTCTTTAAAGCAAGACAAGCTTTATAATATCTACTTCCTAGGAATTGAGGAATTCCAGGGAATGACTAACAAACAGTGGCTCTTACTGTTCTCTGGGCCTCAGTTTCCCCATCTGTTATCTCAAGTTCTTCTTGCTCACACTCTAAGACTCAGCTCAGGGCGGCTGAGAACTCTGTTCTGCTCTGTTCCTTGGTGGAGAGCAAGTATGGAGTTAAGAGGACGATTAAATCACACAGGCATACAGTTATGTGATAGTGATAGCAGCTGAGGGGTGACACTGAGGAGGGTGGAGGGGGATGCAGGGCCAAGAGCAGAAGGGAAAGGGATGAGAATGCTTACCATGGCACCTCGAGAGCTCTGGGTCTCCTCCTGCTGCAGAGCCCACCAGTAGCTGACTTCTAGGGAATTCTCTCTTTTGAGACTGGTTTGTTGGTAGGGATTCAGTGTAATCAGCTAGAAATTTGTAAAATTGGGGGTGGTGGTGACACGTATCTTTAATACCAGCACTGGAAGACAGAGACAGACAGCTTTCTGAGTTCAAGGCTAGACTACTTTATGGTCTACAGAGTGAGTGCTAGGATAGCCAGGGCTACACAGAGAAACCCTGTCTTGAAAAACAAAACAAAACAAAACAAAACAAAACAAAGCAACAAAACAAAAAAAAAACAAAACAAACAAACAAATCAGTAAACTCAGGCTGGGTGGCCACGTAGCTATTAAGAACCACAATGAAAATGGAAGCAAAGCTTTGCTCGGGAGTACATCCCGACCCCTGTGTAAGGTGCCCAGCAGGTGTGACAGCTAAACTTCCTATCACGGTGATAAATTATTCAAGACAAGCACTTGTACAGGGATGATCTATTTGGGCTCATGGTCCAGAAGGTTCTATGCGAAGTGATGAGGTAAGCTGGGTGGTTCAGGGAAATGGGGTCAGAGGCTGCTCCATGGACCTTGAGTCTAGCCCTGTCCTGCTCTGCTAATGGACTCAGATATGGAGGTGATGGGTACAGAGTCTAACTCAGAGCCATTGGGCAGAGCTGAGGGAGCTAGACTCAGGAGCAGCTGGCAGTTCTGCAATGGACCAGGGCATGCTCCTGAAGGGGCAGACATAGGGCTGGTGGTTGGAAGACATCAGCTCCTGCTTTTGCCACAAAGGGGAGAATAGGTTCATTTCTGCTATGAAGCAGCCTTGTCTGCTGTCCTCCAAAGGCACACAGTGGCTTTAGTCCCTTCAGCTTTCCCTTTCCCTACACTCCTGTCCTTAGACTTCTCCCGAATACGGGAATTATTGGCCCTTGTCACTCTTCCTATGTACCGAGAGCTGGCCATTCTCCAGGGGTCCCTTACCCAGAAGACATGCTGGTCCCTTACCCAGAGGTCTCTCAAGCTCTGAAGTAATGAGGGTTGGGTGCTGCAGGCTAGGGCTCCAGAGGAATATGCTTTTGAAGACATGTTTCACGGTGCTGACCTCAGCCCCTTTTAGGTGTGTGTAGGGCATACTGTGTGGTGATGAGACCCAAGTCACAGAGGTCTGGGTGAATGATGGCATTTGGGGTTCAGGGTAGGATGTGAAGATTCTGAAGATGTTAGGTCTTGGGAGAAACAAGAAGACAAAGCTGGAGCTGTTGCTCTCAGATCCCCAGATGGTCTAAACATCAGGCGATTAGCATGATTAGCACGGGGTGCTTGGGAGTCCTGAGCAGATGCTTGGAGACCACAAGAATTGGGGGCAGGGATGACTTTTTAAGACAGCCTACAAGAGAGAAGCTTAAAAACAGTCCCTGAGTGTCAGGGTAATCGGCTCCCGCTGGCTCTCTCTGCTGGGGTGCTGCTGACTGGAAGGGAGATAATTTACCTCTAAGAGGCTTTATGGCTCCACACTGCTGTCTGTGAGCCAGAACACAGGTGCCCCCCCCCCCCAGCCTTAGCTTAGTGATCTGGCGCCACCACACACCCCACCGTCCCAGTGCTGTGGGGACAAGTGACCTCTTAGAAGATCAGGTCTCTCTATCTAATTCTGTACTGTTCTGTCTCTCCCTCACCCCCTACCTGCCCACCCTGACCTTGCTCTGAGGAACTGCCCTCATAGCTTTTCCCTTTATACTGAGTCTGGGTGGGGGGGAGGGCCTCAAGACTTCTCCTCCACTTCTCCCCATCCCACCTGGTTCTGCCTTAGATTAGTCAAGTATAAACAAAGGGAAGCCAGGATATTTTAGCACAGGTACATTCCACACATGATTTGAATATACCTAAACTGAAAATTGCTGTTTGTCTAGCATTCAGTGTTTTGCATTTTATTTGACATCCCAGCCTTGACTGCTTCTTCTTCTCTGGAGTAGTGTCCAAGAGAGTTGGGGGGGTCCCCTAGAATTATTCTCTAACTCAAAGCACAGCTACAAATTCTGTCCTAACCATTGGTGAACAAGGGCAAAGAGCCACGTTTGGTAAGACATGCCTGTAATTCTAGCACTTGGAAAGCTAGAAGCAGGATCATAGGGTCAGGGCCAGCCTGCATAATGAGTTCAAGGCTGGCCTTGGCTATATAGCTAGACTCTGTCTCAAAACAATAACAAAACAACCTCAGCGAGCAATAGCCCCATATCCTGTAATGAACACCTTGTGGTGACTGACAGTTTCAGTGAAGCTCTGGGAAGTTCAGCAATCAATAATTGTTACCACCACTAAGAAAGATATCTGTGACCATGTTGGTACCTCATTGCAGGAGGTGGGAGGCAGAATTGTCATCAGTCCTGTGATCCTCTCCTAGGTCCTCTTGATGTCTTGAAAGTCCTTTGTCCACTTCACCACTTCTCTAAACACCTGTCATAGCCATAAGATTTTCAGGAGAGAAGAGAGGATAGTTACAGTAGTCAGGAGTAGGGAGAAAGGCACTTAAGACACACCCAGGCTCTTCTGCCCAGGCAGGCACCTCCTTTTGTCCATGCTCCAGACTCCCTTCCTTGCTGCCAGCATCACAGCTGAGGAGGGGTGCCCCTTGCTGCAGATACCACAGCTAAGAAGTACCCTGGTCAGGAATCACACTGTCAACTGATGAGTTTCTAGCCAAGAGCACACAGGCCTGGAGTTTGCAGGTGGGATCCCCTTTTAATGACTTGGGGTACTTCTGCACTATGCAATAACCCCCTTCCTGGATGATCCCAGATGTGTCACGGTGGTGCTTAGAGGTAGAGGGGTGAGAGTCTATTCAGTAGGATTCTGCTGACCTGTCCCGACAAGCACTGCAGATGGACTTGGAGACACTGGAGGTGGCTCCTGACCATCCAGGCAGAGTTGAAGTACCTAGACCTGAGGTGGAAAGAGCTGAGGAGTCTCTTCACTGTCTCCACATATTCAAAAGGGGCTAGGCTCACTCTAGAGGTTCAGGGACAGACACAAAGCCGGTTGGTAGAAGAAACTGGGAACATTTTTACAGAGAGAGAGAGAGAGAGAGAGAGAGAGAGAGAGAGAGAGAGAGAGAGAGACAGAGACAGAGAGACAGGGAGAGGACAGAGAGACAGAGAGAGAGAGCGCTCTAGCCTCAGTTCTATGCTACTTGGTATAAGTCACTTGTCCTCTCTGAACTTTAGTGCCCTGCGAGATTATATCTGAAGATCTCTCTAATGCAGAGTGGAGGTGAGAGGTCCTTTTGTTGAAGCCGCAAAGAAGCAAGCAGAGAGAAGTCAAAGATCAAGCCCCATTTTTCTGTGTCTTCTCCTTGGCCCTCTGTCTTGTTTCATAAAGGTGGGTGTGCTGCTGGGGTGCAGAGAAGAGGCGAAGAATCTATTCAAAGAAAAATTCTCCAGTCCCTACCGGCAGGTTGTCTCCACAGTGTTGGTCCTTCTTTCTCATTTTGTCACACGCCTCCCCCCAGATCAGTTTTCTTAGAGCAGGCCTCGTGGCTGTCAAGACCTTATCCACTGCCTCCAATAGATGAGCCCAATTTACTGGCTACCATTGTCCCATATTCCATCCGACTGAGCCACACTCTCCCCAAAATGGAATCTTACCCCAAGGTCCTTTTTCTGGCTGTGTGGCCATGTCTCTCACTTGAATTCCAACCTATATATCATTCCCAAAGACCTAGCTCCCTTTGTACAGTCTTCCAACTCCTCCTGGTACTCCTCCACTTCAGGACAGTTCTCCTTGCATCCTCTCTCGCAGTACCCTGGTGATCTGGTTTGTGGAAAAACACCATCTGTAATTTCAACATAAACTTGTCAACATCTGTGTTTTTGTCGCTGCCTCTGAAATACAAGCTCCAGGGCTTTTGCTTTGTTCCATACTGATTCCCAGTGCCTGGACCAGACCGCATACACAAATGTTCATTGAGTGAATGAGTGATAGTTGATGCCTAGAGAGTATCTATTGCATTGCTAAGTCTGTACACATGCCATCTTCCTCCCTCCTTTGAGGGACCACCTTCCCTGTTGTTCCATCTGTGTGCCTGGTTAGGTCTGTACTCTTTCCAGGCACAGGGCCAGGCCACAAATCACACCAGCCTATCAGAGCACTCTCTCTCTCTCTCTCTCTCTCTCTCTCTCTCTCTCTCTCTCTCTCTGGGAATGCACATGGTACCAGGCTGGTTCTGGGTGCCCAAACCTGTGATGCTTCCTGCCAAAGTGGTAAGATATGGTCCTGTTGTTGCCAGTATGGAAGTCCTTGGGAATGACAGTCATTGGTAGAGATCCTGATGGTAAGTTCTGGACAACAGCCTTCAAACATCTGGATCCAGATGTGCCTCACTTTCAGTTCATCATCACAGTGTTCTGAAATTTACCTTCCCAAACTGGTCCATGTTATAAATCTCAAAAGAGCCTGGGCAAGAATGCCTGCTAGTGACTGAACACCACCCCTGGGACTCCAAGGGCTTGCAGTTATTCACCCTGCTGCACTGGTTATACAAAATCTTCAGTTAGGTATTGCGCCCCAGAGAGGGGAAAGGACATGGGGCATCTAGGAAAGTTCCCCACTTCTCAACTCATTCTCATAACCTTAGGAAGCAGGAGACCATGCTATAGACACAGCTACTACAGGGGTGTTGAGGCTGTCTCCTTTGGGTTCTCCTGGTGTTGGTGAGACATGGATCAGCTGTCCAAAGGAACAACTCTTTATCATCAAAGATTTCAAATATAAATGAAAGTAGCAAAAAGGGATTCAAACACTCCATCACATGCTCATAAATCAGCCCCAATAAATTCCTGGCCACCCCTGTACCATCTCTCTATCCACCCACTCCTTCCTGCCTGCCTTCCCTCCCCTGATTGCTTTCAAGCGTATCATTTTATATGGAAATATGTTAATATGCATTTCTAGATGATAAGACTCCTTTAAAGATATATCTCGTCTGCTGCTGGCATCTCACTGGAGCAGGTCGTTCCGGTAATGACTTCCGAGGAGCCAGACTCTTGGTCTCACACCCTTGAGAAGTTCCCTCTGGCACTCGTTTGAGCTTGATTGACAAGGTGAATTCCTTTGACCAATGAGACAATAAGAATACAGTTCAAGGCAGAGGCACCTGCTCACTGGGGCCTTCTTGGTTTTGCTGCTTGTTGTGGATGTTTTAATGTTCATGTGATGGTACACAGGAGCACAGCTGGCCTCCCTGGGAGGAAGAGGTAGGAAAGCATAAGTGGGTAGATGAGAATACAGAGGGATAGATGACAGACATGGAAAGGTGATCAGGTAGATAGGTAACAAACCGGTAAATGACAGATGATAATGAGATAAATAATTGACAACAAATGATAGGTAGATAGATGATAGAGATCTTAGATGATAGGCAAAATATAGGTGATGGTGTGAGAAGATGATAGATAGATAAATGCTTCCGTAGTTAGGAGCGTTGGCAGCTATTGCAGAGGACTGTAGTTCAGTTCCCAGCACCAGGTCAGGTGATTCACAATCACCTGTAATTCATGCTGCAGGGGATCCAACACTGTCTTCCAGCCTCTGCATGTGGCTGTGCACGCATGTGCTCACGCATGCACGGCACACACACATGCACACATATCAAAAATAGTAAAAATAAAATCTTTAGATAACAGAGCCACCAGCGTTGAGGCTCCATGTCTCTATGCGAGATCATACTGTAGGACAGACATGAGTCAGCTCAGCTGAGGTCTGCTTAAATATGTGACTCACAGGATCACGAAAGAACAACACTATCAACAGTTGTTCATTTAAATTATCAATTTTTGGGGGTGGTTTTTAATGCAGCAGCAGCTTACATATACCAAAACACAGAGAGTAAATCCTTGGTTTCATCAAAGAGCTAACCCTTATTGAAATGCCGTTGAAGGCCTCATAGACTTTTCCTTCTTCCTTTTGCTTGTTACAGTCACAAACCACATGGTCTTTCCAGCCTGGCTGACCAGTGTATCCCTTATGTCTTCTTTAATCTATAGTTTCTCAGGCTTGTAGCTATTCCCTACAGTCTGATCTTGCTGAATGCTGTGGTCCTTTATAACCTGTTTTTATGTCTCTAAATTTTCTGTAAAGAAGAAGAAAAATCAATATGAAAGTGTGATCAGATTAGGGCTTGATTTACTCTTCCCCTAGGCCACTACATGGTGGCCTATGTTCTCCCTTAAGGGTTATTGATGAGTGTTTGTCTTTCCTTGAGCTTCTAATTCATTAGCTGTCATAAAATGATACAGCAAAGATCCACCTCTAGTTTACCATTCATTGACTATTTATTCTATAAATCGTATTAAGTATAACAATAAATAGTATTAAATATTAAAAACATATTTTAAGACGCTGGTGATGATCACTGTCACCATCATCACCAACATCATCATCATCTCCATCATCACCAACATCATCATCATCTCCATCATCACCACCATCATCCCCATCACTACCATCATCATTTTCCCATTCGTTGTAATGTAATACATCTGCATACGTTTCTTCTCTTGAAGTATCACCTCTGGGTCTTGTGGCATAGGCCTACAACCCAGATACTTGGGAGATAGGCAGGAGGATTTGAAGTTTAAGGCTAGCCTCAGCAACTTAGCAAGATCCTGTTATAAAAATAAAGAAGCAACAGAGGTCTGGGATAGAACTCTGTTAGGGCAGTTGCCTAGCATGCATGAGGTAGTAGGTTCAAGCCCAGCACCCCTTCCGCAAACACAAGCATTTGGTTACCCAGGGACAGCAGAATAAATGTTTGGTTCACTCTCTTTTTTTTCTCAAAATAATGTGTTGGTTTTAAGCTCCCCAGAGACCACCACTAAGGTTTATTTTAGTCTTTGTGTGTTCTAGTGAACTTGTGGATTTAAACAATTTGTTAAATCCACAATTACTGTCTTTATTGATGCTGAAACAATACTGTCCCTGACCAGTGGGAACCAGTTCAATCAGCTGTCTTGTCATCTGAAACCGACTCAGAAATAGTTTATTCTCTTTGATAGTTTTCTCCTTTCTGGTTTACAGAAACTGGCTTTATTTTGAACTTCATAATTTCCTAATTTTAAAATGAGTTTTTTTTCCCTCCTGACTAAGTCTGGTGGTTCAGGCCTATCACCCATAGCTGCTTGAGAGCATGAGGCAGAAGGATCACAAGTTAAAGGCCTGCCTGGGCTATAGTCAATTCAAGGCCAGTGGTCAGTTTAATTGAGATACTTTCTCAAAGGGTAAAAAGAAGCCTGAAGGTGTGGTTTAGCTAGAGTACCTGCCTAACCTGCACAAGGCCCTAGGTTCAATCTCTAGTACACACACACACACACACACACACACACGTGCACACACATGCACATACACATACATATGCATGCGTGTGCGAGTGCTCATGGGTGTATGTACATACACACACACACACACACACGCACACACACATGCACATACACATACATATGCATGCGTGTGCGAGTGCTCATGGGTGTATGTACATACACACACACACACACACACACACAACACCACACACGAAAGGAAGAAAGAACAAGAAAGTGAAGGCAAGTGCCTTTCCTCCAAGGATTCTTGGCTTATTTTCTCCCTGTCACACAAGGTGTTTCAGAGGCTGCGATAGAGACAGCTCTGATGGACTTTCTATTAGGACAGAAAGGCCTGAACATTTCCAGAAGGTCAAATTGCTTGGCATAGATTTGTGTTTTTCCCTGAGATAAATTTGGAAAAATTGACCACGTAAGAGCACACCATTACCGCATCTGCAAAAAGCAGTGGACGCAGGAGGTGACACCTCATCGTGAATCACTGTTTTCTTGTGAGTGACAATTGAGATGGAATCTCATTTTTGTTAATACAAGGGCTGAAGACATTGCAATTTCTGAGCTGGTTGAGTCTGCATCTGAGAGATCCAAAGATGTGCAGGTTCTCAGAGTATGGGGTCGAAGTTCCCATTGAGTCTTGGAACTAATCTGTCATTTGGAAAGGCTCAACAGGGGGCTGGGGGACACCCGTGTGTCCCAGTATTGTCCAAGACGGTGTGAGTGATGCTAACAGAACTTTTCCCAACACATTTTGAGGTTAAAATAAGATGTTACACAGAGCAACAACTAGCTTCACCTTTTCTTTGCCAGGGGCACTACTATACTCAGAACTCCCCCATTTAATTCTTTATCCAAAAGCTCTGTTGGATTGAGGGATGGCTCAGAAGATAAAATTCTACGAAGCATGAGGACAGTAACTGGAATCCCCGGAACACAGAGGAATGCTGGATGGGCAAGGCAGACTACCTGTGATTCCAGCCTCAAAGGGGATCTCCAAAGCAAACTGACTAGCAAGACTGGAGTTATAGGTGAGCTCTGGGTTTGAATGAGAGAGCTTACCTCAATAAGTAGATGGAGGTGATCATGAATGCTTTGTGACATTAACCTTGTGCCTCCACATACATGCATACGCATGTGAACATGCATCTGTACCCACACCCAATACAGGTCCACACACATGTAAACATGTATATACACATGAAGAAAATGGGGAAAAGAAAGCTGTCAGCTCTCAAGTTTCTCTCTCTCTCTCTCTCTCTCTCTCTCTCTCTCTCTCTCTCTCTCTGTGTGTGTGTGTGTGTGTGTGTGTTCATAGCTTCCAGGTTTCTCAATGGGCCTGATATTTGTCCCTGCTGTGGATCAAGACTAACACAGGCTTCCCTGATTTCATACCTTGGGTGATGGTGCTGCCTATGGCAGGGATGGGTAACACTGAGCTCTTTCTGTGTGCCAGGCTCTGTTCCAAGCAGGCATGCATAGCTCTGTTCGCTTAAGACCGAGTCAGCTCTCTTCGACACAGTGACTTGCTGACAGGGCTTCCCAGCATGGCATTGCCTCCTGTTGTGGTTGATTCTTACAGACATTGAGAGGAAGGCTTTGGAAATCTGAGTTGGATCATGTCACCCCTCAGAGACCTTCAATGGCCTTCTATCATACTGTGAATGACAGATAAAACCCAGTGGTCCACAAGCCCCTCACTAGATGGCACCTCTACATTAGCCATCTTTTGGGGAGCCAGTCCTTCACTCTGTCAGGCACTCTTTCAGAATCTCTGCCTGGATGGCTCCCTTTCAGTCCACTTCTTTCCATGTCTACTCAGACGCCACTTCCCTGATGAGCCGTCTGTTGTCATTCTCTATGAAGCCCTTCCCCCCATCCCCTCAGTGTCTAGCCCCTTTCCCCTCAGCATTTCCACCATCTCTTACTGTGTAGTCTTTTCATTATCATCTGCCTCCACTTTCTGCAACGTGAAACGCATGACAATGCCACCTTTATCTGTATCCCAAGCTCTCAAGACAGTGACAGGCACACAATGATCAGTACATATGAGCTGAGTGAATGGTGGCTCTTAACTCCACAGCCTCAATGATGCCACTTTCTCCAGTTGTACAGACGAAGACGGCAGGACAGGGCTGCTGCCTTCCATACCTGACACTGTCCAGGGTCTCACAGCAAGTAAATAGGGAGATGAGTGGACCCATCAAGCTACCATTGGCCACCAGAGCTGTGAGCCATGGGCTAGCCCATGCTTGTCCCCTCTCTGCCATAGCATTTTCAAAAGGATTTCATCTTTCTCTGCAGGATCTGGAACTGCCTGAGATCTGTCAAGCTGGTATTTGCTTCTCTGCTATGGAATTCTAGCATCACAAAGCAGAAGACAGCCAGAGGCCCTATAACCTCCACAATTAGTGGTCCATTCTATATGCACAGGGCCCTGTGGGCAGTGACTCTTCAGGATGTCCCAGCATGGCGGGACTCCTGTGCTCCATTGCCACAGAGACTTCTGCTAAACAGAGCGCTAGGCGGAAGCTGAAAGCATTGAAAAGTCATCCTTGAGACATCTCACATCCCTATCCCAAAGACCTTGAAGGTGTGAGGCCAGAGGGAAGAGAAGCCTGAGAGGAACGACCTCACCAGGCTGCAATTTTGATTTGATAACGTCATTTTAACATCAAAATGGCCACTGATGGCTCCTCTCTTAACCCACTTTTTTGCTTTCATTTTTAAAAATCCTATTTCTAGGCTTATACTCAGAAAGAGCATTGACTTTTTATGTGTAGCTCTGTGGATCATGGTACACAGTATGTCCACCATTCCCCAGAGCATCCTTTGAGTTATTATAATGAAGTATATCCTTTCCAACTTCCTCCCACTGGCAATTCCCAGTAGCTTATCCATCCATCTGGTATTCCTTTATCCAGAAAGTCTCAGAAATGGAAGCCTACGGTATAGAGCCTTTTGGGATCACATAATAAACATTGTAACCTTGTAAGAGACTGTCAAATTAGCTTTGTGGAGCGGAGACTACATTCTTGCCACCAGTCCTCACCAGCACTTAATATGCTATTCAGAAAAATCTTTTAAGCTATTCTAGGTGTGTCATAGCCTGATGAAGGATGGGGAACACCTTTGTGCTTACTGATCTCCCCTGGGTCTGTGTTGATGATGTGTCCAAATGCCTTTATATCAAAGATGTTGCCTCTTCTATTTGTGTCAGACTGTTGTGTGTCCCAAGCATTCTGCTGCCTTCTCTGGGGATCCAAGGGTTGAGCGCTGATTTAACATTGCTCTTTTGAGAATCTTGACCATGTGCTGGAAAGCTGGGGGTGGACGCCTGTTATCTAGAACTAAGAACCGCAGCAGCTGTATTCCAAATTTAGTAACTGAGAAAATTCTTCCAGGCTGTCTAGTCCAATCCTGTTTTCTGCTTCTTAAAAAGAAGACAACTGAAGCGCAGAGAGGTTGTGCTTTGCTCACATCTCACAACTAGAAGGCTGGTGAATTAGATCAAGAACGTCTACCAATTAACTTGATCTTTCAACATCCCAAGATCTTGTTACTGTAGGCCTTAGGCGCTGTGCAACATGTGGTCCTGGTCCCTGATAGGGTTTGAGAGAGAAAGGTAAGCAAGGCAGGAACATTTGAGGGAGGGAAGATACATGTGGCTGTCCTAGTGGCTTGCCACCCTGGAGGAAACAGAGATAAGACAGCACTGGTTAAGCCAAACTTCTAGGAGGGAGGGCATCTCAGGGTCGAGTTTGGAGAGAAGCCCAAGATCAAGGTTATGACTGTGAGAATTTAATCTCATCAGAAACACGTGTACCTGGTATGGAAATAGTATATGGGGCAATGGTCAGTTTTCCTATTTGGTAATAGCCTTGTGAGTCTCCAAATGAGTTTCTGTTTGGTTGGCCTTATGATACTTTCTAGCCCTGCTTTGACTATGTTTTCTCTATTGCCTTGTTTTCTGGGCCTCTCTAGTGGGGAGCACCTTGGTGACCCCTCCTTCAGTCCACACTGCAGCTGCCAGAATTTAAATCCAGCGAGCAGCTTCTCGGATTTGCTTCGAGTTGAAATCAATATTTGCTGAGAAGAATGCATCTTAATTTCAGTGGCCAGTTCTCCGGGCGAGAATTGCTCTAAAACAAACCTCCAAACCCACAGACTTAATGCGTCCTAGTTCAGTTGTTTAGTAAATCTCTCCGCACAGAGAAAAATCCATTAGTCGTCAGGCAGGGATGAATGGGGGAAGGGAAGAAGCGGAAGCTTCAAGGAGGTCCCAACAGCAAGCAGAGATGGAACTTAGAACCCCAGGGACACAAGTAGGTTGCCAGCTATGTCTCCGGACCCCACAAGGACTGCTCCAGTCTTTGATGAGCCAGGAGACCTTGCCAGGATGTCAGTGACAGGATACTACTGAAAGAACACATGGGAAACATCCTGAGCCAACCCCAACCTCCCCTCCAGCCCCCACCCCTGCCTGCCTGAGGGAAGTATTTTCTAATCGTCAACTGTCCCATTCTAAATCTACAAGGAGGCGATTGATTTTTTTTTTTTCTTCAGCAGGACGAGAGGAAAGCAATCATTTACCCCAGAACACAGACTTTAATGAATCCGTGAAAAAGGCGAGGTCACCCTGATTACATCTGCCCCTGACAGACTGGGATGGCTCCATGTGCTCTTAGGACTCACTAAGCCAAGGGGGCTCAGGATCCGGTTTCCTCTCCTGCTTCCTGAACTCTGCTGAGTCAGACTGGATCCCTACCAGAAGATCTTCTACCTGGAAGGCAGGAGACAGGGGCGTAGGATACACTGTAGACACATTATGGAGAGGTAACAGGATTCTTAGGGGAGAATTGGGACTTTTGACTCCCTATAGATCGTGGCAGAGTCCATCTCTGCCACTTCCTGACTGTATGTCCAGGGTTGATCTCTTTATGCATCAGTTTCTTCAGTAAATGACAGAGTGCTATTAGAACTCAGGGTCTTGAATATCGTTGGTGGGCTAGACAAGGTGACAAAGGCTGCCACTTTAGTATCTCATGTCTCTATCATGACTTGAGTATTGTTTGTTTTATGATGAAAAGCAGACACAGAAAGGGAAGGAAGAGCCTACACAGGGTTGGAAATGAGCAAGAATTGGTGGTATACGGGAGGGCTCTCTAAGGTCAAAGTGGGGGGAGATGAGCAGCGAGGTCATCAGGCAGAAGCAGGATGCCAGAGAGTGCTGGGAAAGCATGCACCTTTGCCTCAGGGAGTCTTAGCTTCAGATACAACCTTACATGCTTAGCTTAATCTATCTCGGAGGTTTGGGGTGGGCAGCCGACACTCAGAGAGCTGAAGACAAGAACAGTCCTGGCGATGATGGGTCTCCACACCTCAGTTCTCAGGCTTTCTCTTCTATAGTCCGACTCCACCTTTGCTTGCCTCTTTCTGTAGTTGGCCCTGGGCACCCAACAGACAAGAAGGCCAAAAGCCGAGGTGGTGTTAATGAAGGGGGAGGAGGGAGCAGAGAGGAAGAGGTATTTTTACCTTGAATTATTTTTATTAAATGTCACAACGGCTCTGCAGCACTTGGGATCTGAGTAGACAAATCAATGAAAATAATTATAGCGAACATCCTGCCTTTCCACTTTCCCTCCCTGTCAGCCTCCATAGCTCCCTGGGCTGGCAGTGAAGCACATTACCTCGACTTGCACTCCAGCCCCTGGGGAGGGAGCAGGACTGGTCCCTCTGACCTCAACCCTTTCTTCACTTTTGTTTGTAGCAGCATACATGCTGGCCTGGCTTGGGGCTGGCATCTTGTAGGGAGGAACAACTCTAGCAGCAGCAGGAAAAATGAGCCAGGGGCCAGAGAGCGACAGGTAACTCCTATGGGGACTTAGACCCTAGGAAAGAAGCTTTTATTCTTAGAATTCATTTATGGCTTAGAAACAAATCTAAGAAGCTTAATATTTCTAATCAGGTGATGAGATTAATCAAAGTCACATTAATGAAGTCTGCAAGAGTTATTCATCCATATGTACATCCAGCATCCATCCATCCATCCATCCATCCATCCATCCATCTATCTGTCCAGCATCCATTTATCCATCCAACCAACTATCTATCCATATATCCAACCATCCATCCATCCATCCACTCAACTATCTGTCCATCCATCCAACCATCCATCTATCATCTACCCATCCATCTATCCTACTATCTGTCCATCCATCCCTCCTTCCATCCACCAACTCAACCATTCATCCATCTATCCTACCATCTAGTCATTCATCATCCATCCATCCAGCCAGCCAGCAATCATTTATCCATCCATCCTACCATCTAACCATCCAGCATTTATGAAGCACCCATCCATTTATCCATCCAGCCATTCACCATTTATTTATTCACTCATGCATCCTTCCTCCCATCCATCCACTCATGCATTCCATAATATTTTTTTCTAAGACCCAGTAAGGAATTTGTTGTGTAGGAGCCCATATTTTGCCATTTAAGAGTTAACTGTATGTAGTGACATCTATTTGTATTAATGAGCTTCCTGGACCTCATGGCTTCTGGCTGGGTTCATTCCATGGAGATGTGCTAGAAGGAGGGGGATAAGGCCTGGTATTCAGTTTCTCATTTCTCCCCAGGGGCTCCATCAACCAAAACCATGGCTGTGGGTTGGTGGCCATTTCCATGTGTCTTTTCCCATACTTGGGGGAGCTGGAAAATTCTTTCCAGGAAAAGGGTGCCTTTGAGTACCTGCTCTCAGGTACTTCCACATTCCTGTGGCATCCCTAGCCCTGTTCATGTCTTTGCAAGTAAACGTTTTACTCAATGTACTCAGATGTTTTCTATGTCCTCTGGCCCTGGCTTCCTGCTGAGACTGACTGATAGCCTGGGCCACCTGGTCTGAGCCATTATTTTATCTCATAGAATCTCAGTTTCTCCATGGGTGTAGTGAGGGTATGAGATAAGCTTTGCTCAGGGTAAAGGGGTAACTTTCCAGAGGTGACACAGCTGGTTTAGAGGCAGAGCTGGGAGGTAAAATCCCAACTATCAAGCCCAAAGGTTTCTATCTTTCTATCTGCTAGAATCTGGGCCCCATGCTGATGTCCTGAACATTCAGGGGGTCATAAAAACAGACAATCATGATATATAAAGGTCTGCAAATATTCTCCAGCCTCTCAGGACACCCCTGGTTGGGTTGTTGTGGGTACCTAGGACTCCTCATGCAGGCGAGCTTGAGGTGTGGTGCTGGGGTCTGACTGTCAGCATCTTTTGTCCTGCTTGTGTATCACAGCCTGCCTGCAGGTCCCACTTGCTGACTGCAATCAAGAAACACACAGCCTGGTGTTGGTTGACATCATTAAGGGAGTCATTGTCACATTTTCTTCTTGTCTGAACAAATAAGACCTTAGAGGCGAGGACTTAGAATTTAACAATAAGTTTTTATTTATGAGTATCTCTCTCTGTGTGTATGTGTGTGTGTGAGAGAGGGGGGTGGTTGGAGACAGAGACAGAGAGATCACGAAAGAGACAAACATCACACACGGAAACACACACACAGAGTGAGAGAGAGAGAGGGAGAGAGAGAGAGGGAGAGAGAGAGAGAGAGAGAGAGAGAGAGAGAGAGAATGCATGTGAACCATCTTACGTGAGCATTGGAAACTGAACTCTCTTCTGAACAGTAAATGATCATAACTGCTGAGACATCTCTTGTAGCCCCAGAGGGCTGGTTTTGTCGAGTGATCCCCAAGTGCCAGGCACTTAGCAAAGGAGGTCTTTCCTTTCCTCTCCCTGTAGTCCAGACAGTAGGAATTTTCAACCCTAGATTTCCAGTGTGGTAACCTAGACAGAGAAAGGGGAGAAACTTACAAGAGGCCCTCTGGGTTGTGCTTCCTGTGAACATACAATCTTCCTGTACTACGAGGGTGAGCTGCACAGGGCAAGAATAATCTGCTTTATTTGATTGGCAATACACAGCTCTTTAGTGTCTTTTGGGTTGGCAACTGTACTTCCCCGACCTGTGTCTTCTGCCCCATTCTCTTCCACAGCTCACTGCTTTTTAAGTTGATTATTTATTTTTATTTCATGTGTGTGTACGTTTTACTTGCACCACGTGTGTACCATGCCCATGGAGGCCGGAAAAGTGTTGGATCCCCTGGAACTAAAGTGACAACATATGGTTGTTAGCCATCGTGTTGGTTCTGGGAACCAAACTGTGTCCACTGGGAGAGCAGTTAGTGCTCTGAACCACTGCACCATCTCTGCAGCCCCAGCTCTCAATTTCTTGGCAAGAGTATATTTAAGTCTCCTGGATCCTTAACATGGGCATCACAAAACCTTGTTTCCTTTTACAGGTATCACATAGTCTTTCCCTGTTCCAATTTTTACTCATGTGCTGCTTGCTGCTATAGCCAAGGCTTCTATTCTGTCAAGCCAGGGTCCAGGCTGTCAGGGACCACCTGGTTACTAGTTTCTATAGGAATGAGATAGTTCTCCTCTTCAGCTTCACCCATTCATCCAGCAAATGTAATTGAGACCCTGTTGTGTGTTGGGCATGATGGAATGCATTAGGCATGAGAGAAGAAGCATTAAACAAAATATTAAAACACCCTTCGTGCTGGTCAGTTTTATGTCAACTTGACACAAGCTCGAGTCACTTGAAAGGAGGGAGTTTCAGTTGAGAAAATGTCTCCATAAGATCCAGCTGTAAGATGTTTTCTTAGTGAGTGATTGATGGGAGAGGGCCCAGCCCACAGTGGGTGCTGCCATCCCTGGGCTGGTGGTCCTGGGTTCTAGAAGAAAGCAGGTTGAGCAAGACATGATGGGAAAACCAGTGAGCAGCATCCCTTCATGACCTCTGTATCAGCTCTTGCCTCCAGGTTCCTGTTCTGCTTGAGTTCCTGTCCTGACTTCCTTTGATGATATGGAAGATAAGTCAAATAAACCCTTTCCTTCCCAATTCGTTTTTTGGTCATGCTGTTTCACCACAGCAATTGAGGCCCTCACAAAGACACTCTTTTTCCATGGAATCTGCATCCATGTGAGTGACAGATAATTGGCAAGCACATAAATAGTGTAAAGCGGAAGAGGTGGGTGGGGTGTTGTTGTGGGAGAGGCACTGGGTCATCTGTGACAAAGTTAAGATTTAAGTTTAGAGCTGAGGTGAAAGGTAAAAGCAGGGAGGGCATGCATGCATGTTGGGATGGGGGTTTTAGGCATGAGAGTAGCAGCTGTTAAGGTCCTGAGGTAACCGTGCACTGGGCATCTTAAGGAGTATCAGGAAAGCCTGTGTTTCCGGGAAGGAAGGGAATCAGGAGTAGATGAGACCAGAGTTAACAAGGGCCTGGCCATGTTACCTCAGAGGCTAGAATGAGGAAGTCTGGTAGTTTTGAAGCAAAAAAAAAAACTGTGGTAAAGAAATGATTGGTTTGATTTAGATTTGAGAATAATGTTTTGTTGCCAGCAGAGGTTAACTGATGGGGGAAGAGGGACAGGTTGGGAGGCGTCCTCTGCACTGTGTGCCCTTTGAGCCGCCTTCCCTTTCTTGTGGTGCTTGCTCACCTTCCTGCCTGCCTCTCTCACCTGGCTTAATCTGCTGAAATGATTGTTCTGTCTTCCTTTCTGCAGAAGGTGTGTGGGCTGTTAGCTCTGTCTACGGTCCTGAAGTCCCGTCTGCGCGAATGTAAGTGCTGCTGTACGCCAGAACCCATCTGTCCCTGACCTATCAGTGCCCGGCACACACATGGCTGCTGCACGCCAGATGGGTTTATCCAGAAGTTTACTGGAATTCTCCACTCAATATCTTCAGGCTCTAGCTAATCAAGGGTAATGAAACTTCTGAAGGCAAAACTATGGACAAGGATGGATTCTGTTTATTGTGAACAAGGGTGCACAAGACAAGGAACCCCTGGAGGAGATTCTAGAACAAAAACTGTGGCTGCAGAACTGGCAGTGTCAGAGAAAGCCATCACTTGGCAAGCAGGTGCCACCCCCTGAAGACCCAGTTATGGTGTTACCTGCACCCCGAGTGAGCTCTAATATCTTAGGCCAATTACTTATCTCTCCGGCTAAACCTTGAATGTCAGTTGCAAAATGGAGAGAGGATTGTCTACCCCTGGGGATGTTCTGAGGGCTGGAGTTACTAAAATGTGTCGCAGCAGGACGCCTGGCACAAATAAGCTCCGGAAACAGATGCAGACGGGAATGGAATGTGAAGGACCTGTGCAAGTGGGGCAAAGAATTCCACCTGAATGTCTGACAGAAGCCTGTTGAAAGAGCCGGTCCTCCAAGGAGAGCTTATAGATAAAAACAGAAGGAAATCCATGCAAAGAAGCCATCTGAACAAAGGCCCCTGAAACCTTTTGTTCTTGTTGTTTTTTCCTTTGCCATGATGCTGAAAATCAAGATGCTAGAGAAAACCCAATCCCAGCACCTGGCACCATTATTGACAGGTCCTAGAAACCTACCTAGTATCTGTGTGCGATGTATACCCAGTGTATGAGGAAGTGTGTATGCCTCCCCCTGTCCCTATGGGATGCCTGTCATAACCTTTACCATGCCATCAGCAGTGCCTTCCTTTCACAGCCCAGCAGTAGGAAGCTGAGAAGCACAGAAGGACATCTTACAGCTGACATGGGGGACAGCCCGAAGCACAGCCATCCTATTTTGTTGCATTGGAACAATCCGACAGTCAAGCCTCCAGCATTAGGCTACAACAGTTTCAGGGACAAACTTGCCACAGGCAAAACAGTTCCTCGAGCAGATGGTGTAATGTGCACCTAGCACCCTTAAAGCCCAGTGGCTCCTGCAGAATACAGAAATGGTCTATTCCTGATGGTCCAGAGCGGTCTTACCCAGTGTTAACCAGCTCCCACAAACCCAGAGTGGGACAATCCGCAGTACTGTTCTAGATTTGGCTGAGTTGCTAAGTGAATGCCACTGCCTGGTTGTGACATTACATAAGATGAACACGTCTCAAAACAAAAGAAACAAAAACAAAGTGTACCAATCAGGAAAAAAATCAAATAAATAAACAAGTGTTGTGGGTGCATATTAAGCTACCTGAAACTGTGTGTAATATCTTTTCAATGCCAGGCAACTTGTTAGCTTCATAACATGTATACTCTAGGATGTTTGCAAACACGACCCCATGCTTGGCAAAGGTTTCTGCAAGCATACTGGATGGGAACTCTCGTCTGAAGTGGTGTGTAAACTTTTAAACTTTATTTTCCCAGTCAGTCCAGTCCTGGCTGGCTGCTAGAGTGATTAATCTCAAGCCTGTCCTTTTCAACCCACCAGCAGTGCCTTCCTTTCACAGCCTTTTCCAGCAGTAGGAAGCTGAGAAGCACAGAAGGACATCCTACAGCTGACACAAGAGAAAGGGTTTTGGATGGAGTCACCAGCTGTTTTGCCATTGTGCCATGTGATTAGGTCCTCATGCAATCCTGTTCCCAGACTGTCTTAAAACCTTAGCATACCTGAGTCTGTCTAGATCATTCCACCCTGTCACCCATCTTATCGTGGGGCTTGCTGGGGGAGGGGAGAAAAGAGAGAGAGAAGGTGATGGGCTAAGATATTGGTGGGAGGTTGTGGTGGGCTATCACACTCCTGAGTATGCTGTTCATGGGGTCGGTGTGCAGGGAGAATGCTACTTCCATTTTGGGAAAAGCCAAGAACCAGAAATCAGAGAACTACAGAGGAGAAATTCTCACTTTTTCAGGCTTCTAGGTAATCAAAAGTACCTGTCTCTGTTCTCTCCTCTGGGCTTTGCAGAGAAATAGGCATAGGTACCAGCTACATACAACAGGGCTCTTGCAATAAGATCTAGGAGTGGGGGGGAGGATTGTGGGAGGGAATGACTAGGAGGGGGCAGTGAGCAGTAGTAAGAAAAAAAAATCTAGGCCACCCTGAACCCCCCCCCCCAACCCCGCTCCAGCTCCCCTAGCCTGGATGATTCTCTGCCCTTGGGTTTAAGGTCAGAACCATGGAACTCACCAGAGTAGAGGAAATCCCCACTGGACTTGAGCTTTGTAATCTGCCTGCCCATCTTGGCTGGGTAACCTGGTAGGTCATTTTAATTTTCCTGAAGCTTTTGACTTTCCTTGGATCCCTAATCAGATAAGGGATCTGTGGCACCTGTGTGTGTGTGTGTGTGTGTGTGTGTGTGTGTGTGTGTGTGTGTCTCCACACTGGGGCTGGCTCATTTTCTCCTCCTCCTCCCTCCTTCTTCTTTCCCTTGCTCTCCTCGCTCCGCTCCCACAATCTCTTCTCTCCCTCTCTTCCTTTCTCCCTCCCTCCCTCTTTCTCCATAATCACTCCTGTCTCTTCCAGAATGCTTAATGGAGTTCCGAGACAGAGGAAGGAGGGTTTCATCTCCAAGCAGGAGCCAACCCCACTCCCTCTTCCTGTTGCTTGCAAAGTGCATTTGGCATTGGTGAGAGTGCATCATGGGGGAGGGGGAGCACTCCTCCATTTGGAAATGGACTTTTTTTTTTTTTTTGCCACCCCCAGCTCTGTAGTCATTGGTCCTACCTAACTGGAGAGGCCAGTGCAGTCTGCAGTCTCGGTGGCAAGCCAGCGTCAGACTAAGAAGAGTAGATGCAGTGAGAGGCATAATTAGAAGAGGGGAGGCTGGTGGCTGTGGGGTGCCCAGGCAATGCCCAGCAAAACGGAGCCCAGTAGGGGGCCTCTAATAGCTCATCCATGTTACTTGTTGAAAAGCTGTGGTCTTCCCTTCCAGCCTATCTGCCTGGCAAAGCACAGCCCAGCTGGTGGCAGCAGTCTATCTGTGCCCAGACAGTGTGCCCAGTCCACTCTGTTTTGGAGAGTTCTCAGCTTCTGGGACAGTGGGCATTCTTCTCAGGTCCAGGGTTGGAGGTGGAGTGTATTCTAGTTGGGGGGAGGGGAGCTCCTAGCAGAGCAGAAGAGGAGGAAGGTTTGGATGCTTTCCTGGCAGACCCCTTCCTGGCCCTCAGTGTGTAAGGCATAGTTGTCTGCTAACAATAGATACTTGATTAATAAATACTTATGATTGTTAGCTGAATTTTCTAATGATGGCTTTGGACTGGACCAATCACCTGCTAGGCATTCCAGGGTTGGAGCCTATGAGCTTATGTGCTATTCTGGGGTTCAGGTGAGGGACTCTAGTGAGGCATAGGAGCATTTAAAGTACGGCTTCTGCCTCATCCCAGGGCCGTATAGAGAAGGAGGGAACACAGATACGACAGAACAGCTCAGCACCTGCCTGCATCCTCTCGAAACACAGAATAGTCACAGTGTACAGGGACATCAAGGACCTTGTCTAACTCCAACACCTATAAATAAAGTGTCCCCAAACCTAGGAAAGACTTGTCCATGGCCTTGTGGAATCCGGCAACTGAGTTAGGAAATAAAGGTCTGGTGACTCCTAGAAGAGTGCTCTCTCAATGAGAGCAGCATGTTGTGTCTGGACAGTGAAGACCTGGAGAGAACCATTGTCCTGGTACAAAGGTGCAGCCCTCATGCCTGAGCATGGAGATTCCATGAAAAGTACTCTTAGGATTCTGAAAAAGAAGTCTCCCTCCCCCCCCCATCCTCCCATTTGTAGCTTCTGGTCATTTAGACTGGCTTGCCCATTCGTTCATTTACTCACTCTCTCATTTCAGTGATTGTTTTATGAGTAAGCACAGGAGTGGGGACCACCAAGTCCTTGCTGGAAGGAGCTCGATGGTCTGATACCCCAGGTTGCCCATTGCTGTCCCCCACCCCAGGCTCTGGCTCTTTGCCCTGGATCTGTGAGCATCCTGTCAGCCCTCTAGATGATATTCCTGCTTCTTCAGCTCCTTAGCTACCCTTCCAGAACTCTGTGGTCAGCACTTCTTACCTGGATCAGCTTTTTGAGTGGAGACAAAACTCTTCCTCTGGGGCGGAGGTGCCTTCTACAGGAGGCTCACAGTAAGCACATGGGGCTTCCTCATGGGCAATGAAACCAACAGGGCGCCTTGGCTTGATGTCTGTCTTGTCTCTGGCTCTTCTGCAGGCTATGCATTGTTCTTTGGCTTCAGCCACGCTGAGAACAAGACTGAGTCTCCCTGTCTCTGGGGAGGGGCATGGAGAGAGCTCAGCTGACTGCTTGATCAGGCTCTGGCCACAATCACTAGTCTGCACTTCTGAAATGAAAGGCCTGCCAGTACCACTGTGTGGAAGCTACTTCCTCTGTGATAAAGGTTCTTTCAGGAAGTAGGGGGGCTAGATCCTGCCCCTGTACCATTTCCAAACTCTGTGCTGCCACCCCATACCCCTACACTTATGTGTTTAGACCCTGTCATCCCTCTGCTCTGCTCTGTGGCAATCTACCTTCTCTGAGACTAAGGAGAGGTCATGCTCCCTCGAAGTGAAGCCCTCAGCTCCAGGGAGAACAGCCTAGAAGAAGGAATCTGGACTTAGATGCTTAAGGAATCCCCTCCTTCCTGCTCTGTGACAGAGGCAGAGCTGCAGCAAGGCTGGTGAGTGGTTGCATACCACCCATGATGTCATCTCTCCCTGGGAGCAGGAAGGAGAAAATGGACCAAGTGTGCAAGGAATCCAAGTGAGGCTGGGAGTCTCTGAGCTGTTGTTTATAGGCTGTGGACGAAGGTACCTGGGAGTAAGAGGCCATCCTGGTTGCCTTAGCATTGCCTCCACCACACTGACCTTCCCCTGCGCAGGGTTCACTCTGCTTCCATTATCTGAGAACCAAGTGGAGAATAGCCCAGCCCTTAGGGGAATGTATGGCTTTGCTCCTTTCTCTGGCTGTTAATGGAACCAGCAGCTGTCCCCAGCCATGTGTGGCTGGCCTGACCCTCCAAGATGACCAGAGGTGGAGCCTAGCCAGGGAGAGGACTTTACTCAGCTCTGTTTCCCACAGGGCCCAAAGCTGCTATCACGCAGGGAGTGCAGAGAGACAGAGCAATTGATCTGGAGGTGGGGACTTGAGTGTAATAATCACAGCTTCCGTTTATCGAGCTCCTCCTGAGAGCCAAGCAGTACTCCTGTGGCATTATCTCATTTAATCCTTTCACTAACCCCAGGAGGCATGTAGCAATTGCTGATGGCTTGCTTTGTGGAAACTGGAACTCAGAGAGGTTAAGGGACTGGCTCCTGATCACACAGCTGGCAAGGGGAAGGGCTGGGGGCTGAAGGAAAGCTATCCTACGTTCTTTGTTGGTGCTAAGAAGACTCCAAGAGTGGACAGACGTGATGCCACACCCATGGAACAATATTTCACACTTAATTCTGCATGGGGCAGGTGAGAAAAGCAGGCAGGGAGACAGTCTACTGACAGGTCATCATCCTTCCAGTGGGACTGTGTGTCTGGAGCAGGAGAAGCCGCGGGAGTGTTGTTGGAGAGGAGCTCTTGTGTTAAATGGAGGGTCTTTGGGGGTACACTCCCCATTATTATGGTTCTTGAGTCACTGGGTTCCTCCACTTACAGCTATACAGTATAGTTGTGTGTGTGCATGTGAGTCTGAGAGAGACAGAGAGAGACAGAGAGAAACAGAAACAGAGAGAGAGAGAGAGAGAGAGAGAGAGAGAGAGAGAGAGAGAGAGAGAGCTTTGCTGAATTCACCTCATAGGATGGGAGACCCTGGGAAGACACCCCGTGTTTAATGGATGAAACGGATGAGGTGGAAAATACCCTTGGAGGTGGACTGTGAGGGTCTCAAAGTTCACTGGAGACCAGGGAAGGAACAGGTCACAGGAGCAGAGTAAGTGTGTGGAGTCCTGAGATAGTCAAGGGCTCAGAGAGAGCTCAGGACGGCTTTGTGAAAAGGTTTCATGGTACAATATTTGTCCTTTAATAAACTCTAGGTCAAAGCCAACCCTTCCTCCAGAGGACTTGTTAATCTGGAAACACACCAGCACAATGAGGAAACAGAGGCACATCTTCTAAGCATCTGCCGTCTGTCAGGCACTGTGATGGGCATTGCATATCTGTTAACTCAGCTTGTGAGTCGGGGAGGGTCTGTTCTGTTCTGCTCTATCCTATGTGTTGGGACAGGCTTGTGTATCCCGAGCTGGCCTTGAATTCACTATGCACCCAAGAATGAGCTTATGCATTTGATCTTCCTGCCGCCATCTCCTGAGTGCCGGGAATACAGGTATGTGCTGCCGTGGTGCCAGTCTGTGAGCTCTCTAACAACGGAGTTCCACCCCCAACCTCAATGTTGTGTTTTAAAGTGGGATCTGGGGATGCAATACAGGATGGCCGAGAAGACCCTGAGCCCGCAGAGGGACTGCTCCTTTTATTTCTCCATTCTTCTGGGACGTGAATGGAGCTTGTGCTCCCCACTCTGTCTTCTGTCCCCTCATTTCACCTTCTGCCATGGATTTCTCTGATGGGATTCTCCTGTTCCCTGAGATGTGGCAACTAGCCACTGGGCCCAGACACATCACTCTTGCAGGCTCCCTCTGGGCCTTGTGCTGTGGTTCTGTGTGCTCTGTCATATTGGTATCATTTGGAGGCCATGGCTCTGGTTTAAGTTCCAGGTGACAGCTGTGGTCTGGTCTAATTGTGTGACCTCAGCAAGCCATTCTCCCTGCTCCCAAACTTCAATTCCAATTATGAAAAGGGACCAGTCAGGCTCCTGGACTTCCCCACTCCTTCCTGGCCTGGCTGCTCTGTTCTGTACTTTCTGACTCTGAGGCAAGTTAATCATGTGGCGTTTGTGACTTCTGCCACCACCATTTGCTAGTGCTGTGACAGCAGGCAAGTTATTAACCTCCTTGACTCTCTGGAATTTCCTCATCCGTGAGGTAATACTCGCCTTGTGGGGCATTGGAAGGATTAAGTGAGATAATATGTCCAAGCCAGTCAAACTCAGCAGTGAGTGCCGGGCAGGTACCCCAGAGAAGCTCTGTTGATGTGCATCCCCCTCCTCCACCCTTGCCTCTTCCTTTACCATTTCCTCCTCCTCCTTATCACCATCACCACCATCACCATCATCACCATCATCAACATCACCATTACCATCATTATCTTAACCACCTTCATCTGAGAGGAGATCAGGGGAACCATCCAGAGGAGCGTGATGAGTGAGGCTCCATTCTGCCTGTTCCTGAAGGAGCCACAGACTCCTCCCAGTTCTGTTGTCTTGGGCTCAGTCCAGATGTTGCACTCTTTCACCCACTTTCAACTTGGCTACTCTTTAGTGTTAGCAGGCCTATCTCTGGGAGCAGGAAACTTGGGGCCACCTGCCTTTGAGCTACAAACAATGGAGCAGAGCTGGCTTCTGGGTAGAAGCTGACCTGATGGGGCAGGGTGCTGATCTTCTCTAGCCTGGTCCTTCTCAGGTTGCTGACAAAGGAGAGGTGGCATCTCCTGAGCATGGTAGCCAGTCTGCCACTCTGGGATTAGGCCACAAAACAGGGCAGCCTTGGTTTCCCTGTTCCCATAGTTGGACAGGAAGGTGGAAGGTCTTCTTCCACACAGCATCCCTGGGTCCCACGGCTGAGGTTTTCTGATTCTCTCCATGTCCTCTTTTCCTGTCATCCCAAGAGCCCCAGCCCTAGAACTCAGCATCTCATGCAGGCCCCATCACTGACTGGCATCCACCATGTACCCAAGCAAACTCTTCAGGGGTTTGGGAGGTAACCCCAGGGTCTGGGGCTGAGAGATTAGGTGAAGTGCTGTCACAGAGGCACTACCTGCCCCAATGTGAAGTTTCGTCACCAGATCAGGCTCTCCTTTCTGGCTGCACCTCTGACCACTCACCTGCCTTTCAGGCAGACAGTGAGGGACTTCAGCCAGGATGCAGATTTGAAAGCAGGTTGGGGGCCATCTGTGTCCAGGTCTGAACATCTGCCTCCACTGTGATCTGATTACACCCATCCTCTCTCCACCAGTGGGCGGTGTACCTGCTGCTCATGGTCTTCATTAACTGGGCATTTTGGTTTCTATTAACTCAGAGCAGGACTGGCAGAGGGACATCTGTATGCAAATGAGGAGGGTCAGGTAAAAGAGGAGGGTGGGGGAGCAGGTGCTTGGAAACTTCTAAGTGAGGCTGGAGCTGACCGCAATGGGCATTGGCAGGCACCCCTTCACCCCACCACACACCTTTCCTGAGCCTAAATACATGTCAGTGCCTGAAGGCCTGGCCAACAAGATGCACATGCCCTGATGTATCTATCAGGCTTCCCCAGACTGAGCATGAAGTTCTAATTGCACCCCTGCCACAGGTAAAATGCAGCCTGTAACTCTGGCCTTTGTAAATCTGTGTGCCATAAATGACACTCCATCAGGCCTCCAGCTAGAGCCAGAAGATAGTAGGTGTGCAAACATGCTCTGCGTAAATTATATTACACCCCCCTCCAGACCCTGTGAGTTGTAGAACTCCCATTCTTCATAAAGGAAACTGAGGGATGATGCAATGACTTGCCTGATATGGGGCTGGTCAAAAGCTGCAAGTCCAGCTCCTCTCTTTTTCTGGGCCCTTCACCCACTCTTGTCTGCGAAATGACCCCGTTTCTGGCACCCAAGTTTCAGCTCAGCACTCCAACTTAGCTGTGGTCCTTTCCAGAAAGCCAGTTCTGATTTGTCAACAAGACGACACAGTCCTTTCCCTAAACTTGTGTCTTTCTTAGATATGAAAGTCAAAGCTTCGGGATCCAGTCCTAGGTCTGCCACTTAGCTGCAGCACATGACTGAGGACAAATGACAGTCACTCAGAGCTTCAGCTTCCTTGTATGAAACACAGGCACAGCTTTGCCATGTTTTAATAGCAAGCATCCCTAGGGTCAGTGAGTTATGGGTTCAAGTCCTAGATCTGGGTGTTGGAGGCTTATGCATCCTCATTGTAATGGCTATTCCTGGCTGTCAACTTGACTACATCTGGAATGAACTACAATCCAGAATTGGAGGGCACACCTGTGATCCACATCTTGAGGCTTCTGACTCAGATCTTGACTTGGAGATCTTGAGGCATAGTGGCCATGAAAAGCTTAGGCCCAGGCAAGATAGTACACACCTTTAATCCCAGGAGACTGGGGTAAGCAGATCTGAGTTCAAGGCCAGCCTGGGACAAAGCAAGTTGCAGAATCAGGCGTAGTGGTACACACCTTTAATCTGGGCCACACCTTCTGCTGGAGGTCTACCTAAGGACAATGGAAGAAGGAAGACTCACTCTTCTTTGCCTGCTTTACTTACTTGCCAGCACATCTGTTGGAACCTACTTCTACAGAAGACAAGATGAAACAACTAGCCTGGTGGGACTGAGCAACTACTAGACTCTTGGACTTCCCATTCACAGTTGCCCACTGTTGGGTTAGTTGACTGTAAGTCATTACAATAATTTCCCTTAATATAGAGAGACATTCAATAAGTTCTGTGACTCTAAAGACAATACATTCACTGTTGAGAATGGAAATCTTTGCTGATTGTTTAGCATCACAGTCACTAACGGACAGTAGGGCAGGGTGAATCCTGCTCACACTGCTTGGGTTCAAAGCTCCATCAGGCCACTCACAACTGCACAACCTTGGGGAAATTGCTCAACCTTGCTGTGCCTGAGTTCTATAGAGATATTGACAGTAACACTTCATATTGTGGGGGTTAAAAGATCCACAGAACTCTTAGCATGATGCTTGGCACTTCACATGGACTCAGTGAGGGGGTACTGGACGGCTCAGCTCTAAATTATTTGAGGATTCCATGAAAGGATGACCACGGGCCAAGGCCAGCACATGATCTCTCCTGCTCTTCTGTTCTGAATACTAGCCATTCCTGAGAGGCCTCATCCATCTCTAGTGGTGGGGAACAAGGCTGTGTCTGTTTTCCTGCAGGGACTTGGCTCTGAACTTTGCCCAGGTTAAGGGCACCAAGCTTGGACAGGTGTGGCATTGCCTTCACTTCACTAAGAGCCTCAGCTGTGTCTTCCCTTAGAGCAGAGGGGAGCAGACATCTCCAGGTTCACTGTATCCCCTTGCTTAGGGGGTCCTGTTGGCATCTCTAGGGATGCTGAAGGGTCAGCCCTCGGGCCCTCTTAACCAGTAGGTCCACTGTGGTGGGAATGCCCATCTGATGCAAAAGTAGTCAGAGGGCAAGATTCTCAAGATTCCCAGTGACACAGATAGTATCTTTGTCCGAGTGACTTTGCAGAAACCTGGATTGTCCTGAGTTGGCAGAATGGCTTTGGTCTTTTGGTGTAGTCACACGCACTACCCGGGAACTTCAGAAGGAGTAGGGGTATGGAGAAAGGGTGTCACTCCTTGTTTGCTGTTACATTTACTTCTCCAGCAGGTGAAGGAGCTCACACTAATGCAAAGAACTGCCCAGGCAGCAGCTGCAGCAGCTGGACACTCTGCTTTACCCATCAGTCAGATATCAGTATACTAATGTTAATCCAGAGAGGCAGTATGGCTCCTACATCACAAGGCCTAGCTCAGGACATCATGCTAAGTGGACCCATTGTGCCTGGTTTGCTGACAGCTGGGGTGGAACACGGAGGTGCCCCAACCCTGGAGCACCACCAGGAACTACACAGGAGGCATGGGCTAACAGTCACAGCTGCCTTTAACTCACAGCCGCTCAGGAGCTGTAGACCTTGAAAAGCTTTGTAATTTCTCTGAGTTGTAACTACCCCATCTATAAAATGGATATGGGGACAGTGGCCACATTGCAGGGCTCTGGGAAGAATTTAAAAGATCAGTATGAAAGTGCCTGGCTAATGTTTGATGTTTGGGTCACCGTGTAAGTCCTCTGGGGGTTATCTCATCTGAACAGGTAATAGAGACAGGCTGTTTGATGATTCTCTCTCTCTCCATCGTGGCTTCTTCCTCCTCTTCTTCAGTCCTCTCTCCTTCCCTTCTTGTCCTCTTCTCCCAGCACGGTAGATCTTCTTCCTCCTCTTTCCTCTCTGGGAATCCTAAAAGTCTTGTCTCTGTCTGCCCTGCCCAACCATTGGTTGTTGATATCTTTATTTACCAATCAGAGCCAACTTGGGGGGAATGTAATTAGCATGAGAATACAAGCAGCCACACCTGTGCAGCACACTAAAGTTGACGCTGAAGTTGGGTGAGGGTTAAGAATGAGGCAGCTTGAACTAGACAGATCCTCCCTCTAAGAGCTCATGGGCTGATGGGAGAAGATGGTATGGGGCTATAACAAGACTCCAAAAAAGCTTCTGCTGTGATGGATGGGGAGAAATCTGGATGTATAGAAGAAGAGGGTGCCTTGAACTCATGACTGGGCCCTTACCCCTTAACAAGAGTCTGGGATCTGGCTCAATGTACTTGGCACGAGGAGAAATGCTCCTGGTTTTGCAAAAACCCAAGTGTCTACAGGTGACACTCAGTGGCTGGATGAGGGCAGCCTCGCTATCCTCCCTCTATGCTCCAGGCCACAAAAAGTGACACAATAGTTGTCCTAGTTAGGGTTGCTAGTGCTAAGATCAAGCTTGTGTCAAGTTGACATAAAAGTACCCAGCACAGTTGACTCTTTATCAACTTGACACACAAACATGCCATGTTAAGCTGTAACCTTTCCTTTCTTGTTCATCCCCAAGATCATAAATTAATATCAATATTATAATATAAACATTCCATATTTTAAAAGTCCCACAATCTTTAAAAACTCAGTCTTTTTTTAACCCAAAGTCCTCTGTAAAATTCCAACATCCCTTTAAAAGTTCAAAGTTGCTCAACTATGGACTCCAGTAAATAAATAAAAATAAATAAATAAATAAATACAGTACTTTCCTATTTCAAAAGGGAAGAACCAGGGCACAGTCACATATCAAAGCAAAAGCAAACTCCAACTGTGTAAATAACTCAATGTCCAGTGTTGGGGATCCACTCACTATTTTCAGGGCTCCTCCGAAGGGCCTAGGTTGTTTGTCTGGCTCCACCCTCTGCAACACACATAGCTTGACTTCCAGGCTTTGGCTGGCTCCTCTCCATGGCTACTGCTGCTCTTGGTGGTCAGCCCATGGTACCTGCATCTTCAAAGTGCTGGGTCTCTGCTGCAGCTGGGCTGCATTTGCACCAATAGCCTCTTGGGCTCTCTTCATGATATCAATTCTCGACCTCTCTCCATGACTCACCAATTCACTGCCTTCCTCTGTCCCTGAGGCTGAATCTTCTCCAATGGCTTCTCTTGGCCTCATGCAGTGCTAAGTCTCAATAGCTCTCCATGACTCCTGTATGCCTTCAAAACCAGTACCTTCAAAACCTGGGTGATTCTTACACTTCTTTGGCTGCCAGCACAAGATACAACCTTTGCCATCTCTAGAACACAGCTTCTGTGTGTGAATGCTAAGGAAATCTTCCCAGAAGATTTCGCCCCACTGAAGCTAGTCTCTTCTTAATCACTACTAATATCTTAGCTCCAGCCAACCAACATCAATTGTCCCAGTAAAGCAAAGGTTTTACTCTAGTGGTTCTAGTCTCTTGTTAATCAAAACCAATTCCTCAGCCCCAGCTAGCCAGAACCACAGACCCTTAACTCAAATATACAACAGTCCCAATAGAGTCTATAAGTGACTCTGAGTTCGTTCTGGAATTTCACAAGCCAGGCCTCCATTGTCTGTGTTTCTCTAACACTCTTATCTTCTACACTTTGAACACTCAATGGCTTTTCTAGCCCAAAGTTATAAAGTCATCACAATCTTCCCCAAAACAACATGATGATGTCTGTCACAGAAATTCTCCACAATTCTGGTACCAATTTCTGTCCTAGTTAGTAACTATTGCTATGAAGAAACACCATGACTGAAAGCAAGCTGGGGTAGGAAAGGGTTTATTTGGCTTATATTTCCATGTTGTAGTCCATTACTGAAGGAAGTCAGGACAGGAGCTCAAGCAGGGCTAGATTCTGGAGGCAGAAGCTGATGCTGAGGCCATAGAGGGGCGTGGCTTACTGGCTTGCTCAGCCTGCTTTCTTATAGAACTCAGGACCACCAGCACGGGGGATGGCACCACATACAATGGACGGGGCCCTTCCCCATTAATCACTTATGTCCAACAACCAGATCTTATGGAGACATTTTCTTAATTGAGGTTCTTTCTTTTCAGAGAACTCTGACTTGTGTCAAGTTGACATAAAACTAGCAGGCACAACAGTACTCTATAAATAGATGGTCTCTTTCATGTCTTTTATTTTCTTCTTTTTAATTTAATTAGCTAATTTGTATTTTTAATTGTGTAAGTGGGTGGAGGGCTTGTGCCTGTGAGGGCAGGTATCTAATGAGCTCAGAAGAGGGAAGTCAGATATATTGAAGTTTGAGCTAGAGGCAGCTGTGAGCTGCCTGATGTGGGTACTGGGAGCCAAATTTGGGTCCTGTGAAACAGCAACGAATCCTTTTAACCACTGAGCAATCGTTCTAGCCTTTCTCTTAAGCTTAAGGAATGCATATGGTTTACAAGTTTAGGCAGGCTCCTCTGAGCTCCTGTCAATAGGCATTATTGCTATTACTATTATTATTATTACTATTACTATTTTTGACAATGGCTCAATACACAGCCCTGAACTCTCAATCTTTCTGCTTCAGTCTCCCAAGTATGCACCACCACGTTTAGGCAAGAGTTGCAGTCTTGTAAAATTAAAAGTTTCTGAGATAGTTTGCATGGCTACGTGAATATATTTAACACTATTAAAGCTAACATTTAAAATGGTTAAAATAGCAAATTTTATTGTACACTATGACCTTAAAATTGTGTAAGCCAATCATTGTGCTACAAAGCTACAATAACAACACTCAGGAAGTTGAGGCAAAAATATCATGAGTTTGGGGCCAGCCTGGGCTACACAGGGAGATGCAATCTCAAAACAAAACAAAAATAGAACAGAACAGCAACAAAATGAGAGAAGGAGGAGGGGGAGAGGGAGAGGGAGAAGGAAAAGGAGAGGGAGAGGGAGAGGGAGAGGGAGAGGGAGAATATGAATATTGGGAACTCTATATTCAATAATATCTCCCCAAATTCCTGTCCCTACAGACTATGGTCGTCTCAGATCTGCTTTCTGTTACTATGCTCCTGGTCACTCTAGGTACCCTACATGGGTATAATCAGGGAACATTGGCCCTGTGGGCTGGCTTGTTTTACTTAGATAAGGTCTTAAAGTTTCTTGCCCATTTGATGCATTAGAATTTAAAGGCAAGGATACAACCCTGAACATGAATCCCTTCTTTAATTTGTTATTGCTCAGCCATCAGTGGACCCCTAAATATCTTCCATACTTGACTTCCGGAGTCATACTGTGTCACTTTGGCTGCACATATGCCGATTGGGGTCCCTGTTTTCAGTTTCTTCCTGTGTGTACCCAGGACCCTCGGAACCACATAATAATTCTGTCTTTTGTTTTCTTGAGGACCCTCCATTTTGTTTCCAGCTCTGGACTCAAACACTGCAGGAGCACAGACACCATGAATCTCTGCTTAAGGATAGGGCATGGGGGGCCTAGCAAAGTCCCCTTTCTGTCCCTTATGGGAGTTGGTGGCTCTCAGCTAGTCTGGAATCAGGTGTTTTGGGGTTTTATACCTTGAAGACGGCCATGCAGACAACTTACTGGTGTTTGATCCCTGATGGTAGCTGGGGCCTAAATTAGTTTTTCTCTATTGACAACTGATGTGGAATGACTCTCTAAGCACACCTCTGGGTGTGTCTCTGAGGGAGTTTCCAAAAAAAAAAGGTCTGAGGAGAGAAGACCCACCCTGAATGTGAGCAGCACCACTCCAGAGACTGGGGACTTGGACCGAATAAAAGGAGGGGCAAGCTCAGAGCTAGCCTTCATCTCTCTGCATCCTTATAGTAGATACACTGTAACTCAGCCATGCTTCCCCTCAGTGCCTCCCCACCTAGGGAGGAGTGACTAGTCCACAGGTGGGCCCAAACACAACCTTCCTTTCTCAAGCTGCTTTCGTTAGGTGTTTTGTAACAGCAACAGAAAAAGTAGTCAATTCAGGAATGTTAGAGTACCGGGCCACCCTGAAAGTCACAAAACTGGATAGCCACACACAAGCCTAGTGTGTTCTAGGTCCCCAGGGCCTGGAGTCCTTTCCTGCTTCTGAAAACAGAGGCTTCCTTTCTGGTCTGCAGAGCCTTGCATGTTGATAGAGCACAGGGGTGGGGGACAGTGGGGGCCAGGCCACAGGTGCTTTGAAAAAAAACTCAGGTGTTTCCTCTGTGTCCTCCCCCTGGAGGGAGCAGTTGGTTCATGGGGGACTTGCAGCTTTGCTCTCTTCAGTTTCTGGGGCACACTTGTCAGCTCCTGAGGCTGAGAAGCCAACTGATCATGGCTTTCTTAATTCCAGGAGGTAAAACAAGGTCTTGGGAACGAAAAGCCATGCTAAGAGGATGAAAGAGAATTTCAGGGCCCAGGCTGTTTGTGACCCAGTCTCGCCATGCCCGGGTAGAGGTGCCATGACATCTAAGCTCAGAAACCTCCCCCAGAATCAGCACTGCTGGGAACCCAGTACCTCTGTCTTCCAGCTCTGGGTGCACCCTGTGCCCTTCAGGTCAGCCTGCCACCCCAAGACCCATTAAGAATGCATAAGTGCTATATATGAGTGAGACCTGACGATGCTGGATCTCTGATAAACCTCCTCACTTAGTGCCCTTTCTGCCCTAGCTGGGCAGCCCTGTGGAAACATTGGTGGTGGCTGCCATCACTTATTCATTACAGAGCCACTTATGCAGCTGCTCCAGGCTTCTGCTAAGAATGGACACTTTTTTCCCCCTCCCAAGTCCCCATTTCTAGAATCTTCTCCTTGCCCAGGTTTCTCCTTCTAACTTTGATCTAGTCTGAACTCTTGTGTACTGAGCGGCAGCTCTCAGAGAACAGGCCCATGGTGGCCATATAAATATGTGGAGCTGAGAAATTGTTATATGAATAAGAGACCCTGTGTATCCTTCCTGCCGCTGGGATCTGTGTTGAGGAGCAGGCTGGAGAACTCTGGCCTGGCATGAATCAGTGACAAGGTGGATGGTCCTGCTACAGGACTGACGATGGGGAAGGCAGGTCTGGTCTGGGATTCCAGATTGGGCTCTGTTTGTTGCTGGCTGTGTGGCCTTGGACCAGGCATGCAGTTTTTCTGAGCCTCTGTGGCTGCTGCAATACTCACACTGGAAATCATAACCATCCTGCTTTGCAAAAGGCTCCCAGCATCACCGCCAGTAGGTGTCTCGCTGGGGAGCGCCCACCATTGATGGCTACTGCTTTCCATCATTGTTAGAGCATGTTCACTCTTAAAAAGAAACTCAAGAGCTACACCTTTAAGAATGAAGGCCTGGTCCCCTACACTGGATTCCAGAAAATCTCCATCCTCACACCTTGAGACCCAGGAGTCCTGCCTAGAGGGAAGAACCTTCATCCATCCCCTCTCTCCTACCCTGTCATTTGTCACATGGTTCACAGGAACCCACTACACCTTCTTGTCTAACTTCCCAAGTGTCAGAGACAGAAAGGAGCTGATCCAGTGTTACACAGTAATCAGTGGAGGAGTGTGGTAGGTCTCTACTGGCTTCTTGTGCACATAGCTTGCCTCTGGGCACATAGTAGGGGCCATAGCACAGTCATAGCACAGTGGAGGACCTGAAGCCATAGCACAATGGAGGACTTGCAGCCTGTTTGGCTTGCCCTGATAGACATAGAAGGGCTGTGCAGTATAGTTGTAAAGAAAAACAGAGGGAACAGTGGAAGCCAAGAGAGATGGATAACTCAAGGGACAAAGGCGACTCTGCCCTTAACCTGTGGCCAGGATTGTGCTCAAGACATACTGGGATTTGGGTATTTAGGTTGAAGTGACATAGTTATCTCGCCATTTGGAGCATGGACACTTAGTAGACCCATTGCTGGTTTTTTTCTGAATGAGAGGCCCTGAGGCTTGGTGTGACTATGTGAAATTCTTGAAGCACACTACTTTGATGTTTGTGAACCCAGCTCAGCTTTCTCTGCATAACATCAATCTGGGGCGTGCACTCCGGAAGTTCCATCTTTTGGCCACTGTCATTCTCTCTGAGGCCACACTGGAAACACCAGGCTTGAATGGTGACATCAGACTTGTCACACTGTCACACCACCCATCACCCCTAGGCTGCATCAGCAGCTGCCCTGATGAATAATTCATGGGGTCTTGTTTACTTTTTTCTTCCTGGTTGCTCTTGGCTTTTAAACCTACTACAGCCCTTCCTAGGCCCAGCTGCCCTGGCCTTTGCCCATGCTTCTGATTTGACTACGAGAAAGCTATCTTGGGGCTGGACCATGTACTGGCTATGAATTATTCAGGTCTCATCTGGCTAGAGCCAGCATAGATAGTGTGGCTGGGGGGGGAGTCTGGGCTGTAGGGTCTGGGTCTTAGGGGACACTCACAGGAAGCAAGTGTGGGACAATACTGAGTCTGAACCTCCATCTGTGTTGAACCCCACATCCTGTTGGATATATAAGCACCTGCTTCTGTGAACCCCATGGAGCAGACTGCCTCATTAGGACTCCACAAACTTACCTCAAGGACTCCTGCACATAGTATACAAGGAAGTGCTGGCTGGGTGTTGATTACCCTGCCTGTATTACCAGAAATGGAGTCTACACAGTCTCTCTGGGGGCCACATACAGGTCTCTAGAACCAGACAACAGTTTAGAATAGGGCTTCATCCTGCCTCTGCTACTACCCAGCCTGGTCACCTTGGATAGGTCACTGAATCTTCTGTGCTGCCAGAAGGTGGTTAGTGGTTAGTGGTTAGTTCTCTGTCCCACACCACCCTGGCAGCTGGGTTAGGGTCCCTCTTTGTAGCCTAAGTTGGCTTCAAATTCATGATGTGCCCGCCCCAGCCTCCTGAATGATGGGATTATAGGTGTACACAACTAAGTTGTGGTGGTTTGAATGAGAATGTCCCCTATAGGTTAAGCTGTTTGAATACTTGGTCCCTAGTTAGTGGTTCTGCTTGAGTAGTTTAGGAGGTGTGGCCTTACTGGAGGAAGTAAATTACTAGGGGCGGGCTTTGAGATTTCAAAGCCTCATGCCATTCCCAGTGTGACCTCTCTGCTTCCTGCTCCTGATTCTAGAGATGTAGCTCCTGCCACCATGCCTTGAGCCCACTGTCTCAGAGGCTAGTCATCTGAAACCACAAGCCCAAATAAGGTTTCTTCTATAAAACTGCCTTGTTCCATTGTGTTTTATCAAAGCAAGAGAAAAGCCACTAATATATACATCTAGTTCTGGAAAGCTTTTTATCTTTGAGGTGTGTGTGTGTGCGTGTGTGTGTGTGTGTGTGTACCTGTCCTTGCATGTGTGTACATATGCATGTATGTGTGTGTACCTGCTCCTGCATATGTGTGCATATGCATGTATGATATATGCATTGTGTAACTATCTTCCTCCATCATCCTCCACCTTTCTAGGTCTCTCACTAAACCCGGAGGTCACCAGTTCAGCTGTACTGGCTGTCTAGTAAGTCCGAGGCTCGCTCCTATTTCCACCTTTATATAGTATTATAGGTGTGTCCTGATGAGTCTGGCTTTTTTCATGGGTGTTGGAGATTGAACTCAGTCCTTGGGCTTACATAGCTTGTATTGACTAAGCCATTTCCCAACTCTATCTTGCAAGCCTCCCTTTTTGGCTTTTTGTTTTGTTTGTTTTTGAGACAGAATCTTACATAACCTAGGCTGGCCTCTAATTCACTATTTACCCAAGGGTAGCCTTAAACTCCTGACCTTTCTACCTCTACATTCTAAGTGATGGGAAAAGAAGCATGTGCCAAAATGCCTGACTTATCTAGTGAGCTTTAAAATGGTATTTTTATTATTTTAAATGATGCGAGTCTCTGTGTGTGGGTCTGTGCATGTAAGTCCAGGTACCTTCAGAAACTAGAGGAGTTAGATCCCCTAGAGTTATAGTGTGTTATGGGCCACCAATATGGTTGCTGGGAACTGAGCTCAGGTCCTCTGTAAGACGAGTCACAGCTGAGCTACTTCTTTAGCCCCTCTGTGAGATCTTAAGGAAGGATTTTAGGCTGTAATTTTCTCAGTTAGAATCTTGAGGCACGGAGACAGTTTTTAGTAGGTTTTGAACGAGTGAAGACTTGCTCTTCAGAGCAGCTGCAGGAGATTTAAAAAGAAGCAGGGAATCAGCTCCATCTAAACTGGAGTGTTTCATGGGTTCATGTTTTACTAGCATCCCATAACAGGGATGGATGCCTTGGTAAGGAAGATGCCCTCAAAAGCTTCCTACTTTTCTCCTTGAGCCACATGGCATGGAGGAGGTGGTAGGGCTCATGGGCAGTGGTGACAGGGATAACAGTGTATGCAATGGTGACAATAAAGGCTATCTGACCTTTTTCAGAGATGGAGTTAGACAAAATACAAACATCAGGCTCACTGCTCTAGCCTGCTACACATTGTTCTCTTCTGCAATAAGTAGTGATACTCTTTTCCTCTACATTTCTGACAAGAAACTCTGGTATCTGACAAGAAGGCTGCACATGGCACAGAACTGAGGTTCCAGTTACATGTTAACTGTTTTTTAGTTCTTAGGCATTCAGGCAGTTTAGGGACCTGCCCCTCTTCCAGCTCAGTATACAAACTTCTCAGTGTGCTCTGATGCAGTTCCTCTAGCCCTTTTACCTTGTGCTGAGTCTTAGTTTCTCTAGTCATAGAAATGGGTGATGGGAATTACTCTTCTTTTCCTTGTTGTGCAGTGACTTCCTCTTTAGCCCTTTTACCTTGTGCTGAGTCTTAGTTTCTCTAGTCATAGAAATGGGTGATGGGAATTACTCTTCTTTTCCTTGTTGTGCAGTGATTTCCTCTGGGTTTAAATATAATATCCTGGAGCCAGGCTCATTAAGATGTAGAAAGTAGGCAACTCACAAGTCTCAAGAAGTATCTGAAACTTACAAGATTTACAAAGCTCCTCTTCAGAGGTGCATAAGCCATAAGGAATGCTGGGGACAGAAGACTCTCTGACCTGTTGAACTGTCGTGCTGGAAGCTCCAGGGTTGCAGATTTTATGAGCCATCACCTATGCTGGGATATGCTTTGTGGTGATGCAGATGTTTGTGGTTTGCTCATGCTCTTGTAAATAATCCCAAGAGACTCATTGGTTGCCCGACTTGGACTTTAATGAAATCATTATTTTCCTGTTTATCCCATATCTGGGTCGAGTAGACATTTGTTCATGTCTTCCAAGTAGAAATCACACAATTCTAAACAACTAAGAAGACTACTATTGTTCACAGTTCAAAGGTAGGTAGAGCAGGCTTCCTGATTGGAGCCCTGTGCTCAAGCTTCTGAGATCCATGGTCACAGAGAACCACACCTAGCTGTACAGCACTGATAAGTTATTTGGATCTTTCTGTTGCTGTCAGAAACACAGCTTCCAAGATCCAAGACCAGGTGGTGCTAGTCTTTTTTTGGAGGTGCTAATTAATAATTTAACTTCATATAATGATAATTTTATCTCATTGCGGTTTGTATATTTATGATTATATCATCCATCCGGTGCTGGGTGCTCCACAAGGAGTGCATATCCTGCTGTCTGCTAAGCATACTGCTGGAAGGATTTCCCCAGGGGAGAGGATCCCAGTGAGCCACATGGCTGAAGAGGGTCTGTTGAACTTGTGTCCTTGAAGGACTCCCATCTGTGGGACTGGACAGTGTCCTAAAATTGCTCAGGGTCTTGTGTGGGTTCAGGTATGGCTGCTGTTCTTTTGGTATATCCTCATCTCAGAAGCTGTGGAAATGGGTTTTGGGGGAAAGCTTGGTATTCCAGAGCTCCAGGTTCAGTGAGAGACCTGTAAATGTGGAGAATGGTTGAGGGAGATAGCTGACATCATATATGCACATGCACTCACATGCTGGAGCAGGTGCACATACATCACAGTAATATTACAGTTGGCTCAATGCCTTCTTTTGAAGACAGGGAAACCTGAGGTTCAAGACATAGAGAGAAACTAGTGTAGGCCTCAACAGCATCTAATAACATCATTCTGTTTGAATCCAGGTCTCCCATTCTACTGAGTCATAGCCTTTCAGGACATTTGAGCTCTGCTGACCCATCCTTTATCCTTATCTCTGAACGCAGATACTGGCACAGGATGGGAAGTGGCCCAGCAGTTAAGGGACAAGCCATCAAGGAATGCCTTGTTGTCCTGCCACAGATAGCATGCAGACAATGAGCCAAAATGGGGCCCATGATGTGGCTGAGGGACTCTTGGGTATATGTGCAAGATCTCTTTCAGTTCTCTTGTCTCTTCATCAGGCAGCAACATTGATGTCTCTGTTGTTCAGAAATGTTCCAATTTCAACAACTGAGAAAAGGCAGCAGAACTAGAACTAGAGGCAAAGGGAAGCAAAAGGACTTACCTGCAGAGATGGAGGAAGAACATTACAGATAGAGACTGAAAAGAATGTTCCAGATTTAAAGCTATAGGACTTTTGGGATGGAGCCATGGTCTGGAGGGCTGTCTTGATTTTGTCTTTGGCCTTGAAAACCTTTGAAACCAAAATGGACTCTCTTACATGGGTGAGACCCTTTGCATCTAGGTGTTTTAACTTCCTCTCTTGCTTGTGAGGGAGGGCCCAGTGGAGGGTGCCAGACAGACGTCTGTATCCAAACTCAGTGAAGGACTCTCTCTGACTGCTGGCTTCTTCTTTCTGTTCCCTTGGACTCCCCCTTTGCCCAGGCCCCAGGTTGGCCTTCATCCATGCTAATGCAAAGCTAATGTTGAAGACCAGATTGCCTGTGGCATGTGAGTGTCCAGGGGCCCCCTTGACAGCTTGAGAAACCCTCCAGTCACACTGGGCAGCTTGTGCTCTAAGCTGGATGTCCCCCCAGCAATTGTGCTTGTCACTTCTCATTAGGAATGATGCCCACAGCACCTGCCAGGGAACTGTGGGGGCAGACCTGGCCATGCTGTTTCTCAGAGCCCCTAGAGAAATCGGAGACTCAGGGGTAGAGTCACTGGGGACCTGGGAGGCTTTGCCCATTCTGAATGCCCCAGGCTGCTGCTTGGAGCATAAGATTTCACAAGGACCCCTTTGCTTAGAGCCATGTGGAAAACTTATTTTGACTTCAGTCACCCAGGGTCTGTATGCAGATAAACCTCAGTCATGGCTCACACTTTTTTCCTTAGAATCTTGGAATAATTCAAAGCCTTTAGAAGATCATAGCAGAACATCTCTTAATAATAAGCAGATGTAGATGGCTTTTTAAATCATTAATTTTGTTTGTCTTAAAAACTGTCCAAATAAGATATATGCAAAATGAAAAAGATTAAATTCCAGAGATCTTATAACAAGAAGAAAAAAAAAAAAACCCATACTATTTCTCTACCTTTCATAGTTTTGCTTTTGTTCTCAGGGCGACACTTTAAAAAGCTTTTTGTAAAATCGGTTTAAAACATTTTTATATATGTATGTTCACAACACACACACACACACACACACACACACACACACACACACATGCATACACTTTATATATGTGTGCAGGCAGGAGCCTGTGGAGGTCAGAATATATTGCTTTCTTTGAAACTGGAGACAGTTGTGAACTGTTATGTGGGTTTTGGAAACTGACATTTATCCAGTCCCAGGACAACACTTTGAAAGTGTGTGTGTGTGTGTGTGTGTGTGTGTGTGTGTTATATGTGTGTGTGTATGTCTCTGTGTGTGTGTGTGTTATACGTGTGTGTGTATGTCTCTGTGTGTGTCTGTGCATGTCTGTGTGTGCGATATATGTGTGTATGTCTGTGTCTTTGTATGTGCATGTGTCTGTGTGATGTTTGTCAGTGCATGTGTATATGGAAGTCAGAGGACACCTTGCTGTTCCACTTTGTTTGAGCCAAATTTCTTGTCATTTGCTCCTCTGAACACCGGGCTAACTGGGCTGCAAACTTCTAGTGGTTCTCCTGCCCTGCTTCCTGCTTTGTCATAGGAACATTGGCTGTGTTTGACTTGATGTGAGTTCTGGGGATCCAAACTCAGGTCTTCACTCTGTGTGGCAAGCACTTCATCCACAGGGCTATCTCCTCAGCCCAGGACTGCACACTTCAGATGACTGTTTTTCTTCCCGTTTGTCTTCCCATTTCTGACTAATATGCATACAGAACTGGCTATTGATTTATCAATTTTAGATGTTATTTGTCTGCTTTGTAATGTGGCAGGCAAGGATTTTGATGTTATCCCCTCTCTTTCTGACCATAGTCATCTTACAGACATGTTATATTGGTTTTAGTCAAATAAAGAGCATCACAATAAATGTAGAAACTTGGCTCACATACAAGCCAGAAATTAACTAGGATTTTTCTTTCTTCTAGATCCTTTCCTGTAGCATGATAAACACATACAGTGCATATTAGTTATCCCTTCTTCTCCTGTAGCTCTTGACTTCCTTTCCATGTAAGGTGGGAAATGTGATTTCACTGGTCTTTCTAGGTTAAAGCTATTAACAACTTTCCCTGCTATCCTCCTTTCTTCTCCTGTAGGGGACTAGATAGTCTATGGGTTACATGTTGGGTAAATATAAAAGTCAGGAGAGCCATCTTATCAGAATGTGATATGAATGAGAAATAACTACATTCATCACCCATCCATCCATCTTCCATCCATCCATCTCTATCCATCATCCATCCATCCATCTATTCATCCATCCACTCATCCCTCATCCATCTTCCCATCCATCCATCCATCCATCCATCACCCATCCATCCACCCATCATGCATACATACATACATACATACATGCATACATACTGTGATACAAAGAAAAACTATACTCTTTCCCCACTCTTCATACTTTCACCCATGCTCTCAGGACAACACTTTTTAAAAAAGAGTTATTTATTTATTTCAAATTTTTATGTGCCTGTGTGGGGGCCTGAATATGGAATTTTATATGAAAAATAACTCCTCTCAAGTTAAGAGACCCCACTTCACTTAAAAGTCTTATATCCACATTCTTTTTCCTGAAACCTGTCCCCTGCCCCTTTCTGAATGCTTTCAGGATCTTCTCACTGTCCATGTGTTTATCAGTACGTCTGAGACTGGAGCTATTGGATATATTTCTTAATCAGAGATGTTCATGGGCTCTTTAACTTGACGTTCTTTTCTTTTATGTGCTCAGAAATTTACATGGTGGTATCTCAACCTACTCCCCCTGCTCCCCCCTGCTTCTCCTCCTCCTCCCCCTGCTCCTCCAACTCCTCCAGTTCTTCCAGCTCCTCCTGCGCCCCCTGCTCCCCTGCTCCTCCTGCTCCTCCTCCTGCGCCCCCTGCTCCCCCTGCTCCTCCTGCTCCTCCTCCTGCTCTCCCTGCTCCTCCAACTCCTCCAGTTCTTCCAGCTCCTCCAGCAACTCCAGCTCCCCCTGCTCCTCCTTATCCTGTTCCTCTTTCTTCTCCTGCTCCTCCTCCTGCTCCTCCTGCTCCTCTTATTTCTCTCCCTGCTTCCCTGTTCCTCCTCTTCCTTCTCCTGCTCCTCCTCCAGCTCCTTCTGCTCCTCCTATTCCCACTGCTCCTCCTTCTCCTGTTCTTCTTTCTCCTCCTGCTCCCCCTGTTCCTCTTACTTCTGTTCCTCCAGCTACCCCTCATCTCCCTGCTCCCTCTGCTCCTCCTACTTCTCCAGCTCTCTGTGCTCTCCCTGTTCCCTCTGCTCCTGTTTCCCCTGTTCTTCTTTCTCCTCCTGCTCCTCCTCTTCCTCTTCTTTAATCCCCTTTATTCTGTTCCCCCATTAAATGAGCACCAGTTCCCAGACTCAAAAGAGTTAACGACACTTGCAATTATGTTGCATAGCAAACCAATCTAAAACATGATAACTTAAAATGTGATTGATGATCTCTTGGATCAGTGCTTGACTGTAGAGATGGCAGGACAGCAAATGAAGAAGCCTGGCCATGCATGAGCTGCACTCCTCAGTCACAGTATACCCTCTGCCTTCTCTTGATCCAAAACACATCTGAAGGCAGAAAATGGGAGGAACTGCAAGGTCACATGGTAAAATGTTAGGATACTGAAATATAGAGTCAATAACTGAGATAATTGCTTGCAATTTCTTTTTGATAGAGGCTCTTGCCATGTAGCCCAGAACTCACTATACAAAACAGGTTGGTCTTGAACTCACAGCCATCCCGCTTCAGCCTCTCAAGTGCTAACAGGTGTGTGTCTACCAAATCATTTAAGCCATTTTTGTTTTGTTTCCTTATTTTTCTGCATTCATCATCTTGATCTAGATTTCAGATGTTTTCTGACAGTATTTTATATTTGTTATGGATTTTAGTTTATATTTTGCTTCCAATTCTAGAGACTTGATTGTGCTCTAACTTTCTGTAACATCCTGTTTCTATTTTATGAATGCAGTACCTTTTTAATCTTTTAGTATATTTGTTAAAGTTCTTCTCTAAAACTTGATGTGAGAAATTCTCTAAAACTTGGTGTGTGTGTGTGTGTGTGTGTATGTGTGTGTGTGTGAGAGAGAGAGAGCAAGAGAAAGAGAGAGAGAGAGAAAGAGAGAGAGAAAGAAAGAGAGAGAGAGAGAGAGAGAGAGAGAGAGAGAGAGAGAGAGAACAAGAGAGAGCAAGCCTGTATTGCTATAGCTTGTGGGTCTAGAAGGTGGGGTTGGAGGGAGACCACTTAGGTGCATAGCTTCTGACTCTAACAAATGTGACTATACTTAAGTTTCCCTTTTTGTCCTTCAAGGAGTTGTCTGAAAGAATAGGGACAAAAATAGTAATTTATTTTGTTCAGTCATTGGGAACATTAAAGAAGTCACTGAAGAGCATACCTGGAAGCATCCCAGGCATTCATCCTCAGTTTCTTCAGATTAGGGAGTGGAGTCGAGAAGCTCATAGGAAGCTCCTCTTCTCCCCTGAAGGAGGGCTGTGGGAAGCGAGTGCACTCTGCTGTTGTGTGTTGGGTGGGGAGTTTGCTTTGTCAATGGAAGAAATGCCTCTTGACATTTTAAGCTCCCTTCTTCGGTGACACCCTGCCTGAAGTGCAGTAGGCAGTAAGGAGTTCTGACAGCTGTGAGTCTGTGGCTTCCACAGCCTCCTCCTCAGACCATATCCTGGTCTCAGCTCCCAGTGCAGCCCTCACCTCCTGTGCCTGACGTCCTTATGGATGGAGCCCTATGGGGTTCCCTGTCATTTGGTAAGTTGTGGGAGTTAGAGGCAGAGCTGTCTGAGCCTCTGGGTCAAAGGAAGTTTCCCTGACAGCCCATGTGTAAGGCAAGGAGAGCAGAGCTGTTAAGTTGAAGGCCATGGAGCTGGGGATTCCCATACTTACCCCTCCAGGACAACCTCTGAGATACTGGCTGATGGACACTTGTCTGGAAACACGGCTTGGATGCAACTATCTCTGTCCTTCCTTCTCTAGTGATGAAGTCCAGGCTGACTGAGAACTGTGCTGGGAATTTGGCCTCTGAGCCCCATTCAAAGCCCTTCCTGCCACTCTTTGTAGCGTGTGAGTATGTCAGGTGGTGACTGATCTTTACTCCACAGGTCTGAAAAAAACTTAGGGATGAGGTCTCCACTTCCTCCCTCCAGACTCCTGGGTCATTCTATTTCCATCTGACCACCTCTGGGGATAATAACAAGAGGCACATAATTGCTACCTGCTGCGTAAAGTACTTCTACCTTTTCTTTGTCCCAAAATGTTCTCTTCCCATCATTTGGATGCTGCAGGCCTCTGACCTAAGCTCCTACCAGCCCTCTTGGGGATGCCAGTGTCCTGGGCAGCAGAGCTGCTGTCTGCTCCCCTCACCTACTCCTCCATGATTTTAAAAGCTTCCTAGGTCATGGATTGTAACCAACATTCCATCCTCCCATTCTTCCCTCTCTAGAGCAAAATTCAATCCTCTTCTCAAGTTCAGCAAAAATACCACCTTAGTCTTTCCTTGAGCAAGTTACTTGGTCTTTAGAATATTGTTTGTTCATCTGAAAAATGGGCATCATTGACCCTGACTTACTGGGCTTTGGGGAACAACAGATATGCTAATGTGGGGGTTAGCAAAGCACTGGGTGTGCATGTGTGTGTGCGCGTGTGCCCGCACACACACACACACAGAGAACTCGTAATTCAGTAAGTGTTAGCTGTTGTCATTGCATGTCCATCCATTGTGCAGTGCCCCATTTAGTCTTTTGGTATATATCTAATTTCTCCACTGAATGGGTGGGTCTCAGCTCTGACAGCCCATTAGAATTTCCAGAGGGGCTTTTGAAAGCCACAGACTTCTGAGCTCCACACCAGATCCACTGACCGTGAATCTCAGGAGTTGGGCCTAGGTCTGAGGCTTTTCAGAGACTGTCCAGGTTGTCAGTTCATGTGTATGTGTGTGTGTGTGTGTACACATGTGTTAATATGGGTATGTATGTGTTGATGTGGGTCTGTGTGCATGTATGTATGTGTATGTTAGTATACATGTATGTATGTGTGCATACATGTGTGCATGTTAGTATGCATGTATGTGTCTTAGTATGGTATGTACATTAGTGTGTGTGTATTACTATGTGGATGTGTGTTTTAGTATGAATGTGTGTGTGCTGGTATGGGTCTGTGTGCATGTGTGTATGTGTATGTGTTAGTGTGTGTTAGTATGTGTGTGTGTATGTGTGTTGGTATGGGTGTTGTTAGTATGGTTGTGTGTGTGAGTGTGTGGAAATCAGGAGTTAATTTGGGGTGTCTTCCTTGATCACTCCTACATTAGAGACAAGGTCTCTCACTGAACCTGGAGCTAGCTAACGAACTCCAGGGTCTTGCTGTCCCACACAGCCTTTTCCTCCTTAGCCCTGGGTTTACCGGTGCCTCCACGCCCAGCTTTTACGTGGGTGCTATGGATCACAACTCAGGTTCTTGTGTGCAGCAGGCATTTTGCCAGCTGAGCCATCTCCCTCGCTGTGGATTCTAACCAATCACCCAGGCTGAGAACACTGGGTATGGACCACAAGCTGGCTGAGAGAAAACATCAGATGCTGGGCAGTTTTCTACCATGTATGGTGCCTGTTATCTTGTAGTGGGGTCCAGCAGAACTAGGCCTATAGTTTCCATTAAAGTATATATAGCCTGTAATCTACAAAGTGTTTTCATCTTTGAAGTCCTGCCAATGGCCTCTTCTTACTCTCTTACTGATGCCACCTTAGGCAGATGAGACAAATGGCTCAGAGTCATTATGGCTGCCCAAAGTCTCTCAGTCCAAGAGCTGCAGAGTGTCTCTGACACTTAACCTCATGACCAGTCAGTGACTTCAGAGAGATGACTCAGTCAGTAATGTGCTTGCTGTTCAGACGTGTGAACCTGAGTAATCCCAGAACTCATGTAATAAGTCAAGCACCTCTAAATTTATATCTCTGTACCCACAGATAAGCATGGGTCTCAAACTTACCTGAGAAGTTTCTTCATGCAGTGGGCCATAGTTAATGCAGACACTCAACTGGCCAAAGTGCCTGTGGAGTGTTTAGTTACAAATGGGACATCTCTATTATTCCTCTTCTCCCAAGGCTCAGAGACCGTTGCAGAAGAAAGGGTGGCAAGATTTTGAGAGCTAGAAGTTAGGGGACACAGGCATGAAATATGGACATGGGAGAACTGCTGTACTCATGAGTTCACAAAGGCCATGGTTGCCTGCACAAGACATGTACAAGATGAAACCAATCACCGTTCCAGATCACAGAGTGGCTAATGAGCCCTACCCCTATCTGAGGATCTGTAGGCAATTGATGACTTTTAGGGGAGGGAGAATGAGTTTTCTTTAAGGATATGGCCCCTGGTAAATCAACCCTACTTATTGATGGCCTCGCACCCACAAGTATATATGGGCAGCAAAGATTAGACATAGTGAGTTATTTTAACAAACCACATGAGGCTGGTAAGGGTGGGGCCGGGAGGGGGGTTAGGTGGAGGAGAGTAAATATGATCAAATACATTAAGTACATTTATGATATTCTCAAAGAATATTTTTTAAAATAAAAATCCCCAAATCCAACAGAAATATAAATGAATGAATGAATAAACAAATAAACAGAGAATTAACTGACATGATGGTGCATATCTGCAATTCCAGTCAGTGCTGGTGAGGCTAAGACAGGTGAATCCTTAGGGTTCACTAGCCAGCCTGGCACACTTGACAAGAAAGAGACCCTGCCTCAAAAGAAATGTTGATAACACCTGAGGAACAACATCCAAGGTTGTTGTCTGCCCTCCACACACACTGTACATATGTACATGTACACACACACACACACACACACACACACACACACAATCTCTATGTGAGGCTCAGAGCAATATTCTGCAGAGAGGAGGAAGAGAAATGGAAGCTTTCCCTGAAAGCTTGGCTTCAGGCTGCAGTTCCTCTTGGGAAGATATGGGAGTGGACATGTGCGCATACACATATGTACATAGTTGCATGTACTGTTGTGTGCTGTTACATGCATGACCATGCTTGAGTTTGTCTTACTGCCTGTCTGGGGAGTACATGGCCAAGCATGGTGCTGTGCACTCTGCGTTGTCAGTGCTGGTTCCTGTCCTAAGTGTGTGCCTGTCCCCATGCCTGAGCCGGTCCCCTCCCTGTCCAGACTCATGCAGCTCCCCTTCTCCTGCCTCGCTGCCCCCTCCTCAGTGGCATTTTGCCAAAGAAGAGGAAGAAGGCAGTGCATGCAGGATGCTACCCCCCTCACTACCTTTTGCCTGCTGTGCTTGCCTGTCTGCCAGGCTCACGGCTGCAGGAAATTTCCCTGGGCACCTTTACTCCCGACTGTGTGTTAATTGCTTAGTCTCCAGTCTCTGCACCTACTTCTGAACTGAGGGTCAGGGTCACCTTGTCACATAACTTTAACTTGGTGCACCAAGTGGGAGAGATGCGTAGCCAGGAAGCAGGTGGAGGAGGTACCCAAGACAGGGTGTGGCCATCACAAGAGTAGCACTTGCTATAAAGGCTGGAGTACCAGACATGGCCCTCTTGGCTCCCTTCCACTCTTCTATCCCTGCATTTAAACGCATAGAGGACTCACTGTTGTGGATTATAAGTGTCCCCTAAAGCCAGTGTGTTAAAGGATTGGCTCTAGCTGGGAAGCCTAGTAGGAAATGTTTATGTCATTGTGAGTGTGTCCTTAAGTGGGATAATGGAACTTTAGCCTCATCCTCTCTTTTGTTTGGCCATAAGGCAAGCCAGGTGCTCTTGCCAGGATTTGCTGCCTTTCTCAGAGGTGGAAACACAATGGGCCCATTTATCATGAACCCAAACTTCAAAGCCATAAGGAAGAAGAATCCTTCTATTAGTTAAGTGTCTAAGGTATAGACTTCAGGAATGGAAAACTGACCACAGGTCTCTTTTCAGGGTTGGAGATCTTTGAAAAGCAGTGACGAGGATGTACCTCATGGCACAGAGGCCTGCGGGTGATACAACAAGACTGTTTGGGGCCTGGGAAGGTTGTTTCAGGGGAGCAGGAGGAGGGTGGTTCAGAGGAGCAGAGATTCCCTAGGTAGAGCAGTGAATGCCTCAGGTGCACCATTCCCTCTGTTCACTCTCATAAGGGATGGAAACTCTGTCCCATGCCTTGAGCATGACTGTCCTCTTTCCCGCAGTCTTCTCTGCTTACTGCTCTTCTCTTTATGGCTTTTTGTCTGTGGCTTCTTGCAGCATCCTTCACAACTCTCTTAAGGTGCTGAAGATGCACCAAAGCCCACCTGTCTTTAGAGGGTTCTTATTCTGACCCTGTAACTCTGATGTTTTGTGTGTCTCTGGGCATGCTGTCATGATTCTCTTTGTTTTAGTTTATTTTACCAATAACTTCCAGAGCTGTTGATGTACTCAGTGATCTATTGATGGGCATTGCAGTAGAGTTCCAGGGTTCATCTGGGTGTGGATCTCATCCTTGAACTACTCATAGTAAAATATCATTATCTAAAGGAGGCTCAGGGGCCACTGGAAGCATAGTAGTATGTGGTGGTTAATTTTAACTGGTAATTTCCCACAACCTAGATCACCTAGGAAGAGAGTATTAGTGAGAAATTATCAAGAGGGAGTTTTCTATAGGTATGTTTGTGAGGTATCATCTTCATTGTTAATTGATATAGAAAGACCCAGGTCACTGTGGGTGGTACCATTCCCTGGGCAGGGATTCCTAAACCATATAAGAGGAGAAAGCTAGCTTACAAAAGCAAACAAGCAGGTAGCACGGGTATTCCATTTCTCTCTGCTCTTACCTGTGAGTGTGATACAACAAGCTGCTTGAGTTTCCGCCTTGGTTTCCCCAGAATGATAAACTTTAACTTGTAATTGTAAGACAGATAAACCTTTTTCTCTTCTGTGTTGAACATTGTCAGGGTATCGTGTCATTGTAACAGAAACAAAACTAGAACATAGCAAGGGGTCCGTGGAGAGGAGCTGTGCTTGTAAATCTCCGTCTTCAAGAACAAGCCCGTAGAGGGAGCATTAGGAGAACTGAAACAGAGCCTATGGGGGGAGCCTCCTGTGCAGAGACCACCAGATCAGCACAGCATACACCAGACTGTGCATTCATGGGGGGCATGTATCTTTGTTATTGTTTTCTGTTTCCTGTTGATGCATAAAGAATGTGTGTTCAAGACACGGAGACTGTCATGAAGAAGAGGGCATCAAGTTGCTTAGAGAGAAAATAGTGTGGTGGAAGCCATGAAATGAAGGAAAGCCATGAGAGGAAAGTGACAAGTTAAGATAAGGCAATGTTATGTCATGGTGACAGATAAGCCCCGGCTCTCAGTCTCAAAGACTGGAACAAGCAGGGCTACTTCTCATTTCACAGCCCATCTCTTGGGATTGCTGGGGCAGTGTTGTCAGTCACGCTTGTGGAAGGATGAAGCAGTCTCTGTCTCCAGCACTGTCCACCGATGTGTTAGGCAGAAGAGAACTTCACAGCTCTCTCACTATCAGCCAGAAAGTGACATTCTGCTCACACCCCATTGGCCACCATTAGCCACAAGTCTACTTTGACTCATAAGTCACTGGCTGGAGCTAGTCATGTAGTACCCCTAAAAGCAAGAGGACCAGGAAGTGCAATTGTACCATGTGACTCGAAGACAAAGAGATGGACATACTTGAAGAGAGAGCAGATGAAGCCATGGCCTCAGGGAACTGAGATGGCAGGGGCTGGCTGACACCTCAGACCCTCACCCACTCATATTCCAGAGCACCAAGTCTGAAGCTTCTGTCCTTTAGGATGATGAGTCAAAACTAGCAGTGGGATCTCACAGTACTTTATAAGTAGAGCACCAACTGTATGCCAGGCTGTCCTGAGCACAGGGACGATAAAACAGGTTCAACCCTTCTCTGGAGGAGCCAGCACATAGATGAGAGGCACCAAAGCATAGAACAGCATGCAGCTCTAGCACCCTAGACCCACACTGGAAATTGGTTGGTAGAGGAGAGAGGAGGCAGCATGATCTGAAACTGCGCTCAGGTAGTAGTTACTGGTTCAGAGCAATGGCTGCGTATATGTGGCCACAGGCTAGGACAATCCATGTGGCTTCTGGTTCCTGCATCTACCTGTGCCCACACTACTCCAAGTTTAGCAGCTTCTGTAAACGGAGCTCATCCACAAAGAGAACCAACAACTCCCCTGAAGTTTTAAGCGCTTCTTTCTGATTGCACTTTAGCAGTTGCCTGGTGATATTACACTGAACTTGTTCTGAGATCTCTAATCCAGAGGGTAGGAGGATGTTCGTGTGGGTACGCTTTTTGGGAGTGGGTGGGAATCCTCCTATTACCAGACAGATGATTTGGGCTTTGTGAGATTGGCCTTTAGTCAGGAATATCAAGGGACTTGGGGCATTAAAATCTGAGTCAATACCAAGAGTAACACTACCAGGGAGAAATGGCTCATTCACATTGCATGGGACATAGCTTCACAGAGGGCTTTTGATCTTTTCTAGTCTGGAGACCCCTCTGAGGATTTAATTTGATAACAACATTAAGCAGAATATAATGTGCATACACAAGACATCACACATTCAAATTCATGCCAATCATTGGCTCTTGAAGCCCATTCATCAGACTCCTAGGTGTCACCAGACACTGTTACCCAAGGCTAGTGAGGCTAAGACCAGAGAAAGTGATGGAGTATGGCTCAGAGGTGGCTGTGGGAGGAGATGGGCCTAATTGTCACCTCTCCTAAACACCAAAACTTGCAGGAATGCAATGCTTGAATTCCTGATCATGTTGTGTGTTATAGCTCGGAAGAATGGCTCCACCCAAATTCATCTGTTGGAACTCAAGCCCAGTGTGGCAGCATTAAGAATTTCAAGGTCTGGGGAGAAGGCTCAGTGGATAAAGTGTCTGCTATGTCAATGGAAGGACTGAGTTTAGAGGTCTGCTAACACACATAAAGGATGTGCTTCAGTGGTGAGCTGCCTGTAGTCCTAGCAGTTATTTGATGGTTCCAGTTTGCTTTCTTGTTTGTTATAATAAGCACAGTTAGCAAAACTTAGAGGAGGAAAGGGTTTATGTGGCTTATGCTTCTACAGTGAAGGAAGTCAAGATAGACACTTAAAAAAGGAATCTTGAAGGAAAGCTGCTTGCTGGCTTTCTCTCTTTGGCTTGTTCAGCTAGCTTCCCTGTATAGCCCAGACCCACTTGCCTAGGGATGGGTACTGCCCGCAATACCTCCTCCATCGATTAACAGTCAAGACACACACCTCCAGACATGCCCACAGGCCAATTTGATGGCGGTGATTGTTCAGTTGAAGTTCCTTTATTCCCAGAAGACTTTGGGTTGTGCTAAGTTGACAGTAAAAGCTAACCAGTACAGTGGAGGAGACAGGAAAATTCCTAGGGCAAGCTGGCCAGTCATACTAACCAAATCGACACCAGCTCCAGGTTCAGGAAGAGACCCTGCCTCAGTAAGATAAAGCAAGGAACAACTGAGGAAGCCAATCCTTGCCAGCTTCTGCCATCCACGTGTGCATGCAAAAGTACACACACGCACATGCACACACACAGGCACACACACGCACACATGTCCTAGTGCATGCGGGTTCCACACATGTGAATGTGAATACATGCACACATGCATGCTATGTATACATGTGCAAATGATGCAGCAGAGTTGGGACTATTAGGAGGTAACTAAGTCATGAGGATGGGGCTACTATGAATGGGATTAGTAACCTTATCTAAGGGCTGGGGGATAATAGGGAAGCCTTTTACCCCAGTTGTTCCTTCCACTGAGTAGGCATAGGTGAGATACGTTCGGAGGTTTAGTGTTGGAGTAGAGAGAACCAGACTTACAATCCACCAGCACCTTGACAGACTTCCCAGTATTCAGAACTGAGAGAACATTGTTTGTGTTCTTGGTAAATTCCACAACTCCGGGTATCCTGAGAAGGCAGTTGGTTGAGGCTAGAGCATACATACTGCATCTCTAGTCCCCAGAACTCACTCCTGTGCCTCATCTTGTTCACTTGCCGGAGAACACAGCTCATGTGGGAGCCATCTTCACACCCATCTGAACCTGGAGCTTGAACACACTGGTCCTTCTGGAACTTGAGGCCATACTGCAATGGGCATACTCCTATTTTCTCAGCAGATGTGAAGGAAAAGGGAGGAGAGAGCGTGCCTGCCCAGATCTTCCAAATGAGAGATGCCTTGGAGTGGGGGGAAGGGCACCAGAACAGGGAGCATATGATCGATCACTCCCAGCTCTGCTTTCCCCAAAACAAGGGGAGGGCAGAGAATGTGTGTGTGTCTGAGAGCTAATGAAGTCGTGAGCAATAGGAGGCGTTAGGCCTCTGGGAAGCAAATTGCGGGCCAAACGAGCTCATTTTTTAGCGGAATTATTAAATTAGCAGATGAAGGGAACACATTAGACGTTATGAATCTTGCTTTTAGCAGAGCCCTTGATAGAGGGTTATGCAGATGCTGGATAAATTCGTGTTATTTGGATATGGTGGGAGCTGGCATGCCTGGGGTTTCCAGCACAATTCCAGTCTTCCTGGGAAGGACTCAGGTGGGGTGAGTTCTGTGAACAACGGGGCCAGGCCTTCTCTTGGACACTTTATTTAATCCCCTCTTCCCTTGGACTGAGAGAGATTATAGCCCCCTTCTCAGAATGCTTTTGAGTGGCACACAGTGAGCAGCCAGGGTCCTAAATCTGCCTCCCCATAAGAAAGACCTCTTGGTATTGGTGGGTGTAGGAGCCCTTAGAAAGTACACAGAAGGGACAAGAAAGAGAAGAGGACAGAGGCTGGGATCAGATGGGTCTGCAGGCCTTAAGAAGGGTTCTGTGAAGGTGTAGAAGGCAAGGCCAGAAAGCAGGAGGGCTGATTCTAAATGCTGTGTGGCAACTGGACAAATGCTTAAAGGGGAGGTGAACTGAGGACAAATGCTTAAAGGGGAGGTGAACTGAATCCATTCTACGAGGGGAATAGTTACATGAACCAACAGGGCTCATCCCTTTTTTCCAAAAGGTGGAGATCTCTTCCAGAGGAGACTGATGTAGCCTCAGGTGACTGAGCTGAGTCAACTGATGACTTATAAGAGTGTGGAGCTCTTCCTAACACAGGGATACCAGTCTGTCAAGGAATTATCTCCCCATTCCTGAAGGCATTCCAGGAGCAGCCACAGCATGAGAGAGGAGCCTGATTCTGGGTGGAGCAAAAGGTTGTTGAGCACAGCTGTGTGTGTTCTGGCTTTAGGAGCAGGTGTGACTGAGTGTCCTACCAATGTATCAGATGACCAATACATACTTGAATGCAGGAGAGCTGGATGCTCCACCAGGAGTCATATCCTGAAGGTTGCGCTCAGGCCATGGGTTGGGAAAGGCCTTCTCAAATCCTCCTGGCTCCAGTGGGGGTGGCGTGGGAGGTGGGGCAGGATGGAGGAGCTGTGTCTAGAGAACCTTGTCCAGCAAGCAAGGAGATCCATATAGGAAGGAAGGAAGTGGAAAGACCAGCTGGGGCTGCGGGGTTATAAAAGGTATAATGGTCTAGTCCTTCTGGATGCTCTTCCTGAGGTCCTCCTGTGAACCTGAGCCTGTGATACACTGGAAGTGAGCTTCGGGGAGTTCACCATGCAGCAGGCAAGGTGAAGCATGACCACAACCCTCCGCAGAGAAAAGGCACATGGCCAACAGCTTCCAGAGAGGACAGACAAGGCAAGGATATACTATCTCTACTTGGGGCATCTGAGCACTCCCCTGAAGCTGTGGCCTTCAGAGTATTACAGAGAGTCTTCCTGTTGGAGGTACAGGAGACAGGCATCACAGTGTGGATGGGGTAGCAGAGTGACCACATTTCAAAGTCTGCATGCTAGGCTGGGCTCTTAATGAAGGAGGCAGGAGATGCTACTGAAGGAGATCTTTCCCCACAGGAGAGGGAGGTGGAAAGATCAGAATGAAATCCTGGGAATGTGGTGTGGCCGTTATGTAGAGATGGGCACCAGAGGTGAGTCTTGAGGCTAAGGGTCCAGGCAGAGGTGCATGAGAGAGGGAATGGCAACCCCAGTCTGAGTGCTAAGTGGAGCTAAGGCCCGAGCATGAGCTTCTCCATGAGAGTGTGCATGGTACATCACACTCCTGGATAACTGTTTCTTTCTCTAAGTGCTTCTGTTTGGCACAGACACACATGTGGGGCTATCTGTGAATGTGCCTGATGGTATTCCATAGTCATCTTGGAGTGAGGGGTAGTCACAGCTACCCAAAGAGGTGTCAGTGTGTGGATGCATGTGGCCTGCTTGTCTTTGAGGGAAATTGTTCCTAAACAGTCCTGTGCTCTCAAGATGCATTGACAAGTCATGCAGACATATCTTACCACAACTGGAGGCCTAGGTGTCCATCTTCCTTAATCCACTCAATGGGTTATCCGCTGCCATTCCCCAGGAGGGGCTGGGCCCTGCATTTGAGACGTCACTGTGGGCAGAACTGAGGGCAGCTCTTCAGAGCCTCCCAGTGCCACTTGGGCCACAGCCTCCCCTCTTCCCCATTTTTTCTTTTTTTGCCTTTGTCTCTCAGGGCATACTAACAACTTTGACAGGGAGATGCAGAGAAAAGCCTTCCTAGTGTCCCTACAAAAGACAACCCTGAGGGTAAGCATAGAGACCCTGCTACTGTTGGAGGATGGAGGAAGAGGATTCCTTCCTAGCACATCCTGGCTGCTTCTAGACAAGTGCTCTAATCTCTATCTGTTTCTCTCTGTCTCTTTCTGTGTCTCTGTGTCTCTGTGTCTCTGTGTCTGTCTCTCTCTGTCTCTGTCTGTCTCTGTCTGTCTGTCTGTCTGTCTCTCTCTCTCTCTCTCTCTCTCTTTGCGGTGTACTATACATGTGTGCATGTGTGTGCACGTGAGATGGGTATCATCAGGTGTCTCTTTGAGCTTGACAGTTTGACCAGCTTGTCCTGCTATCAAGCTTACAGAACTACCTCTCCTCCTCCCCTGTGTGCCTGGCTTTTATGTGGGTTCTGGAGCTCTGAACTCAGTTCCTCCTACTTGCATGACAAGTGTTTACTGATAGGACCATCACCCCAGCTTGATTTTTTCCCATTTCTGAGTCTTATACCATTTGCTCTGGAGGCAGCTTGGCAAGGGTGAAAAGTCCTTTTCAGCACATGGAATGTCCCAGGCCTCAAAGCCCAATCCTTGGCCTGCTTTTGACCCACTAACCTTCATTAGCTTCTGTCTCTGCAATATGGGGGCAGGCCATTGTGTCTGCATGTCCCTCATAGGCTGGGAGATAAAAAGCCTGACATCACACTGAAATGCTGAGTCCTATGGTCAAGCTCAGTTATACAAATCCTTTATCTGGAGTTGTGCTGATAAATGTCTAATAACCAACTCTTCACAAGGCCTAAGGCCCTGCTTTGTAATGTTTGTTCATTTCCTTTGTGTTATTTTCCTTATAGCCTACTCTGTGAAAACCCCTGAACATGGAGACAGAGGTGTTCAGAATCCTTTCTTATATGAGCCTGAAGGAGCTGGCTTCCACTTACAGCTGCCTTTCTTCTAGATATAAAGCAGCCTACATGGAGAGAGAATCTAGATCAAGGTCAGGCAATAGACCTAAGGGTGCCAGTGCCCAGCGCTTAGTATGTGCCAGAAGTGAGGCTGTAATTAACCAAACGGAAAGAGGAGACTAGGCACTGGGAAGACAAGAAGCAGTTTTGGAAGAGCAATGTGACGTGCCAGGAGACCAAGAGCAGATCACTTAGGGAAGCACAGGGCCCAGGATGGTGATGGACAGGGTCCCCACGTGTCTGGAATACAGCATTGCCTCCTAAGGCTCTATTCCCTGGCTTGGCAAGGGAGGCTCTGTACATGATGATGAGGGAGCTGGTCAAACAGACAGGTGTTCCCTGAACCTCAGGGATGACGTCTGAGCAGGCCAAGCCAGGAAAGGGCAAGTCCAATCTCCGTGATTGTTGGTACCTCAATTCTGATGATGGTCCCGTGAGGATGGTGCCAAGGGCCTGGGGAGGGCGGAATGCCCTGGCTGACATCATCTGCTATTTCTGGACCGATTCACTGCCTCCTCCTGTGGGAACTTCCTTCAGGACATAAATCATGTAGTCTTCTCATGACTATCTCATTCTCCTGAGGAAACACAGGGAATTTGAGTTCACGGAGCCAAATGAGGTCTGGGTGCCCTCTGGAAACAGCACTGGGGATGGAGAGAAGAATGTCAACTCTGGATCAGAATTCAGATCACATCTCTGCCCCTTATAAAGCTCCAGAGTCTTGGATAAGTCAATTCCCTTCTCTGCCATTCCTTTCTCATAGATAGGCTGATGATAACGAATGATGTCTCCTCATGTTCCGAGCCCTTGAAGGAAGGATCTGTGAAAGCCTGTGTGAACTCCCTTTCTGATCCTTTCTTGGCTTGTAGTGGGTGGTTCACAGGGCTGCAGCTGGGGAGCTACCTTGTGATCACATCGAGCATCTAGGAGGAGTGAGGCATCCTGAGAGTGGCTGGATGTCTTCAGTCCCAGATCCTCATCCTTTCCTTGGAAATCCCTTGGTTATGCAGGGTTCACCAGCGAGGAGGGTTCCCTAGGTCTTCACCAGGCTATCTTCTTGAGCAGAGGTGACAGGATTGTCTGTCACCTGTTTGTTCACTGTCTGGGTCTGTCTATCTTTCACAACTGTCTGTGCATCTGTCCTGGGGAAAGACTATAAGGCTTGTTAGCTGCCTGCTGCCTGCATCTCTGCAAAGCCTGCCCGACTTCCTGTCTTTCTGTCAGTCTTACTCAACATGCTTTCCTGTCTCCCGAGTGCAGCTGATTCTCTCGCACCTGGGCTCCATTTTATGATGTGAGTGACAGAGAGGTGACAAATGAGAGCGAGAGACTGACAGGCAGGAGCACACATGTACAGGGGATGGAACATTTGCACACACAGAGAATTGACAGCTGGGTCATCCCCTTAGAGACAGGGTCAGTCCAGGTCTCCTTTACCTCAGGGGGATGGTACTCAGCCTGAGAAGCTAGCCAGAATCCTTGATTATAGGCTGAGGTGTCTGCCATGGAGGTTCCTAGAGGAGGAGGAGGGCTAGTACCATGGCAACCATGGAAGAGGCGCATTCCTGCACAGGAAGAACCTTTGGAACAATGGAGCTGTCCAACACACAAAATGGACTGCTATTCAGGTAGTGCTCTCCCTGTCATTGAAGTCATTCAGTTATTGGCTAGCCACCCACCTGTCAGGGCTTCTGGAGGCATTCCTGTTTGAGAAGCCTTGGAGAGGTTGAGCTGACACTGATGATGCTGCACAGTGCCTGGTACATAGTAGGTATGCAGAAGCAGAACTGTGCCTATGGGGCAGATTGCACCCAGGAGCCTCTGGGTCAGGAAAGATGAAAGGCCAACTTCTTGCAACAGGTTATGAATTAACAGGAGCTGGGAACCGGGTAATAAAGGGCTTCCCAGAATAGGAATGTCTCCCTTTCCCTCACCCTGATTTGCATGGCTCCCGTGGGCCTCCCTCCCCTCTTCTAACTCAATTTCAATTTCAATTTCAATGTCAATAACTTCCCTGGCACGATAAGCAGCCAGGGGTTGCCAAAGTGAATGGGAACATTGAGTCTCAGTCCCGGACTGGCTTGTCTAGCCGGTGCTGTCCCTTCTTGGCCTGCCAGGCCCTTCTGATTGTACATCTTGCCTTCTCTCTGCCCTTTGGGGAGACTTATTTTTACCCTCTCCAGCTGTCTGTAAGGTTATTTGAACAGAGATACATTCTCTTCTTAGATCAAGAAATTCAGATGACAATGGCATAAGGGCCACCAGGCACAGGCTTTGGGAGTCTAAGTGGGGTATGCTGGGGATATAGAAATGAAGAGAGCTTAGTCTCACTGCCTTGGGATCCTGGCCAAGTGAAGAAGACAGAGGAGAATAAAAAACTCCAATAATGTGGCAAGTGTTTTGACCCATGGGGCACAGAAGAGGGGATTCTGAGCTGAGGTGAGGCTGGCTGGCAGCTTGATTGAAAAAGATGGGATGGAAGGCAGGCCACCGATTTTCCTCATTATGGATTAGGGGTGACTAGAATATCCACTAGTTCAGGCACATCTTTCCTTAAACCATAACAAGCCATAGCTAGATAGTTGCCAATGAACAGAACCGTTATGAAGGGCAAGTTAGACAGGGAAGGATGAGAATGTGTGCATAAAACAAAAAACAAAAAACAAACAAACAAACAAAAACCCCAAAAACCCTCCAGGAGGCAATAAAGAGAGAGAGGAGAGATGGGGCCTAAAGACTTGGAAGGTGAGCTGTAGTGAGCATAAGACCTGAAGCTCAGGACATACTAGCCAGTGATCCTTACTGGTCAAACTGGAGTTGATGCAGCTACTGAGGCAGGAGCAGACCTAATGGGCAGAGATGAGCATGGGATGTTTTGAGTTGGTGCTGGCTTTGACAGCTTGGCATGCCTGCCCAGCCCTGGTTGACGTCACATTGCACATCACCACAAGATGCAATGTTTAGGGAGGCATTCAGACAGTACCTGAGACAGCACCACCTGGAAGTCCTCATAAGCAGGACCAAAGCCTGTCTTTACTCAACATTCTACCTAGGATGCCGATGGGAGATGAAGAAACTGTAGTTGCCTTCCTGGAAAGGTGCTGCTCCTGGACTGGTTCCCTGCTAGAAAGAGCTAGGAGCTGCCTCAGACTCTTTCCTAAGCATCAGGCCAGGCAGAGAGATGTTGGGATTGACAGCTTTTGAATGAGGTGGCAAATCTTAGAGGCCCAGAGATGTCTGCAATTACATCTAGGACTGGCATGAGACTTTGCCTCCATGGCCTCTCAGATCTAGGGACTTGAACCTTTGCAGAGGTCCCTGGGACCAAGACCCCATTCTACCTGCTGTTCAAGGTCCTTCTTTCTGCCCAGCTTTGGAGTCAGGTGAGGTTTGACTCCTGGGAATGTTAGCTAGAGAGGGTAGGCAGGGGCAGGGGGCTATGGTAAAATAAGGGCCCCTAGGACACCCTTCCAGTTCTGATGCTGGGAGTCCTCTGGTGTTGGATCCTTGATTTGCAGAATTCTTCTCAGTAAGATGAGAACAGTAAGCTAAATCAGGACTTGAAAGAGAAGTCCCTAGAAGAGAGTTCTTGCAAGACGTCTAGGGAAAGAAGTTTTTAAGGAGCCCATTCCTCCCTCAACATATGGGGGTGAGTATTGTATTCCACCCCCGTACACACCTGTTGAACTATGGCTGACCAGGTATTTCCCAAGCCACTCAAATATACCCCAAAGTAGGAAGGATTTATGCTAATTAATTTGGGAACTAGTGTACTCAACCTCTCCATGATTCTGTCCAGTCCTGGACTGTTAGGTTTCTTGGAAGAAGGTGGGGAATGTTGAGCAGTATTAGTATTGGTATTGGTATTGGTATTGGTATTGGTATTGGTATTGGTATTGGTATTGGTATTGGTATTGGTATTAGTATGAGGAGGAGAAGGAGAAGGAGGAGGAAGAAGAGCAGGTAGAAGAGGATGAAGAGGAAGAGGAGGAAGAGAGGAGGACAAGGAAGAGGAAGAAGAACAGGAGAAAGAGGAGGAAGAGGAGGAAGAGGAGGAGAAGGAAGAAGAGTAGGAGGAAAAGGAGGAGGAGGTAGAAAGTGTCTCCTATGTCCCACTCTGCTATCTTTGTCCTCATGGCTCTGATGTGTGGTAAGTATTTGTTGTTCACCCCACCCCACAATGACTGAGGGGACATTGAGCTATAGACTGGTTCAAAGGAGAGGTACAGCCTGGATAGGCAGAAGAGCCCACCCTATTTCAAAGCCTCCCAGAAGTGACAGGTTCAGCCTCCCCAGTCTCCCTACTCAGGGTCACCACTTTTATGAAAAGACCATGGAAAGACTATGGAGTGGAGACAGAGGAAGCTAAAGGCTAGGAAAAACTGCTTACTAATAACTTAAAAAGTAGATTTTAAGAGTGTAGCTCCTCATAATGCTTTGGGCCCTGCCCCAGAGTATAAAGTTAGTGCTGCTGCTGACGTAGAGTTTGCTAGTGTGAGGGAAATGACAGAACTTTGGTGTCAAACAGGCTAGGATGTGAATCAGCCCCGGAAGAGACTCTCTTAGCTAACTTCACTTAACTGATCTCTCCGTTTTCTCTGTGAGACACAGCACCACCTTGTCCTTGGAAGGCTGGGCTGCCATCAGTTGTTTCTTTCTCCTTAGCCCAATGTGTCACATGCTCATGGTACATGCTCTCAAACCTGCTTGTGTCCATTGTAAGTGGGAGATTTAATCAAATGTAACATATGCAATTAAATAGGAGTAGAGAAAAGTTACGTTTCTATGGCAATTAATTTATGCTTTGGGAAGGCTGCTCAAAAGTTACTGTGGAGTTAGATGTCAGCAAGACTAGAGAAGACTTAAGGAAAAAAAAAACCTTCCAAGGCTTGGATACATCTACCCGTGTGCCTGGCATGGGATCTAGGACTCTCACAAATGCTAGCGCAAGGGAAAAGACGACACTGTATTCATTCATGTGCTCTTGGGAGGCCTGCTCATCTTTTTGAACTTCACTTTTCTTGACTTTTTTTTCCTTTCAGTTGTTGATACAGATCTTGCTATGTAGCTTAAACTGGCCTGGAACTCTCTATGCCCCTGTCTCTTCTCTGTCCCCTAAATGCTGGGATCACAGGCTTGGGTAGTTTTCTTGACATAATTCCCATGTCAAAGACATGTGGAGGGAAACAAATGGAGTTGGGCAGTCCTGTTCCTTCTGGCTTCCTCTTTGAGGATTTGGCATTACTTACTCTACCCACCATCCCTACTCTGTATCACCCACAACTGTGTAGTTTGGCAAATCTGCTTGTAATTGAGTTTAAGGTTCCCCTAAGAGGGAGCCTCATAGGGGAAGGGTCTTTGGAAGGAACACATGGACTTTCAAACAGTTTCTGATTTGATGAATCAATTTGGTGACAATCTTTACTGGAGGACATTCCTTATCACAGCCCTTATGACTGACCCCAGGTAAGAGTGTGCTTATTTCTTCTAATGTGGGACCTAGCCATCTCTGTTCCTCGTGGCAACACTCACAGTGTTCCTAACTCATCTACCTGGCCTGAGAGTCTGGAACAATCTTTCCCCATGTCAAGGCCACTCAAAAGAAGCATACCCTTGTAAGGGAAGTTTAACCTCACTCAGATCATGGCTATTGCCAGTAGTTCAGCCAAGGATGGCTCTGGCCAGTTGCTCTGGGTGGGCAGTTTTGTCAGTGATGGGTTCTGATCCTCTTGCCTTCCCAAATATCTCTAAGCATTCATAACTTGGCATTACATATACACAAATTTAGGCCCACAAAGCCTGAGAGGGACCCAGGACTCGCTATGTGCATGCATAACTACCCTGTGCCTAGCTCACTTCCTACTGTTCCAGGCCACCAGCCACAAAGCTCTATCAACTGGTTCATCTCCTGTCTCAGCTGGAAGCTCAAGACTGAAGAGCATATTAAGAGTCACTTCTACCACTAGAAAGCCAGCAACACATGTACCTCTTGTTGCATAGGGTCTGGTTGAGGCACTGATTAGGGACACCCATGAAGCTCTTTGCTTGTGAGGATGGGCAGGGACCTTGTGCAGTGACCAAAACAAGGAGAGAATAAATCTTTTCTTCTTTGAGGCAGACTTCTGTGTCATAGAAGGAGGCATCAAGCCTGGGTCTGACACTAGTGTGCAACCGTGTGTGTTCTCAACCCTTTTCCTGAACCTGTTTCTTCTTCTTCTATGAAGTGGAGATGATGGCAGTTATCATATTTGTTGGCTGAGACTGATGTCAATAGTGTAATGTCTATAAAGGTAGCTCTGCCTCTGTTATTCATTCTCAGCAATGAAATCAGGGAAATATTGTGACAAACAAGAGATCTGGAGCAGCAGAGCAGGCTAAGAGTAATGGGCCCTGAATGGAGAACTGAGCACCCAATTGTGCCCCCTGGAGAGGACACTAGGTGACCAAGTTTGAAGATCAGTCTTCTTGGCTTTTGGTTTATTGATGTTCACTAATTTTTCAGAGCTAGAATAGAGAATCCATCTTGCATTTGGAAAGACCAATGCCAAGACAGCAAACATCTTTATATTCAGTGTTATACAGGGTAGGACCAGCATTCAGTGTCCTGACTCCCAGGGTAGAGTATTAGGAGGTTATCCATGCATCCCCAGGCTCCAGGCTCCACCATTTGAATGTAGGATTCTGGAATATTGAATGGCAGGGGTTGCTTGGACTCCATACAGGAAAGCCTGTTGCTGTGACTGGGGACATCCTATCTACTCCGGGTATGTCTGACTGAACCCTGGCTGTAGCTTCTTTCTATTGACACCAGGGTTGCTCTGACAGAGAAGGGTGGAGAAGGCAGAAAGGCCGAGGTGAGTGTGAGACCCAGAGGGACCTTCAAACATGGTGATGCATGTCTTCATTCATACATTTCTGTCAGACACTGAGCCTGATATGCCAGAACCCTGTCTGTATACGAAATCAAATCATCCACCTTAGCTACAGAGCAGCTCCCCGGGTCTCTGGCACCTCGATAAGGACCCCTCCTTCTGCAGGACCCTGGGGCCATGCTCCAAGGCTGGCTGCTGAATCTTTCCACTACTCCTTCATCACAGATGCTAGGAAGAAACTTGATTGGAAATTGTTTGGCAAAAGATTTGGAGCTGTAGCTCAGTGGTAGAGCCCTTGAGTGTATAAAGTTCTGTGGAGGGTAGAAGGGATGGAAGAGGAGGAAGAGAAAGAAGACAGTTATGAGAATTGTTTCTGGTAATCATAATACTTGGTAGATTAAGGCAAGAGGGGAACCCTAGGATTGAGGTCAATCCAGCCTATATAGACAGTTTCAGGTCAGCCTGGGTTACAAAGTGAACCCTTGCCTCAAAAATCAAGAGAGAAAGCCAAGTGTGGTGGTGCATGTCTTTAATTACAGTGCCTAGGGTGCAGGGGTAAACAGGTCTCTGAGAGTTTGAAAGCAGCCTGGTCTGCACAGTGAATTCCATGCTGGCTAGGGCTATTCAGAGAGATCCTGTAAGAAATCAAAGTAAAACAAGTAAACCAAAGAGAAAACAAAACAACCACAAAAAAAAAAAAAAGAAAGAAAGAAAGAAAGAAAATGAAAAATAAAAGGAAAAGAAAAATGGGGAGACAATGATTTTAGGTGAAATATGATGTATTTATCTGTGAAATGCCATTATCCACTCATACACTGAGCAAACATTTATTGAACATCTATTATCTACCAAGGAAAGGGATAGGAACAGGGCATATGGCTGGATACATAAGGACCTTGCTTAGTCTCTTTGTGTAAGTGGATGGATGGGGGAGAAACATGGCTATCTACAGTGTCTACAAAAGACAGGGAAGGGAGAGAGAAGAGAGAAGAGAGAGGGGGCACTGACTTGGGCAGACAACTCTGCATGAAGCAACTGGGCAGGAGCCTGCTAAGCCCATGGGGTGGGGCCTCTTAGTCCAGCTAGGAGCTGTCAAGGTTCTTCAGCTCTGTCCAATTATCCACTAATGACTCACAATGAATAGATTAGGAAGGGGACTGAGGACAAGGACGCTTAATTATCTAGCAGACGAGAGGAGGAAACAGCTGAGCATCCCGTGACAGGTGTGGGGAGGATGCTGAGGGAAGGGGGAAGCAGAGGCTGTAGGCTAGGCACATCTGGACTTCCAGCTTACAAACCTCTGCTGTGGCTTCTGTGAAGTGCCAGGAACCATATGGGGAGCCTGGCATCTGGAAAGGGGAGACAGATATTGAAAGGTGGAATGGGGACAGTTACCTAGGAATGGACAGGTAGGAGGTTACAGAGCTAGGGCACTCCAGGAAGGAGACTTTTAAGGTCACCACAGGCAATGGTTCAAGCCTAGGTGCAAGTCTATAGCATCTGTTTTCAGGAGACTGTACTCTGCCCTAATGTGTAGTTTTATCTGTCCTAGCCTAGGTGGTCCTTCCCATTTCTACCTGTACCCGAGACACCTAGGTTGCATCTTCCATTGGCCCATTAAGAGAGGAGCATGTCTCACAGCTACATTCAGAATGACCGCAACCTGTATCTCCTCTCCTGTCACAGAGATGCCTTTGGCACAGTGTGGATTTCAGCATTCCTTTACCTGATGTCTCCGGTGGGACTCCAAGGCAGATGGACGCCCTCCTTGGCCAATAGGCCCACTAGGAAAACGAAGATCAGAGAGGTACTCGGCTTGATCAAAAACCATGTAGCAATGTGTCCAAGGTGGACATGCAACCCAATGTGTCTGCTTCTGCCAGAACTTCTCTGCATAGATTGACAGCCATGTGTCCTTCAGATCTGGGACAGCTAACCATGTCTACTGAGCTGGAAGTCCTTTTCCTAGCTCCTCCTGTGAGGACCCCTCTAGCCCATGAGCATATGTTCTGAAGTGTACTCAACATTACTGGAGATTTTTCTGCAGCTTTCTCAGCCTGCTTTCTGTTCTTATACCCCAGAGTCCATCTCCAATGCCCCTGCTCAATTAGTTCCAGGCCTGTGGGAGCCCTGTAGGGATCTGAGTAGGGGACTTTAAATTTTGTCCTTTCTTCAACCTAACAGGTATCTGATTTTGTAAGAATGAGTATCTTTTATGCCTTTCTAAGACGTCTGCTCAGGTTCTGATACCTCGCCTGCTAAGTCAGGGTGGGGTGGCACATCCAGCTTTTATGCTGAGTTTGGCCATCCTGGTAATGTCTTCTGAGCTGTGTACATGTTATAGTAGCATGATAGTAGGGTAGATCCAGAAAGGACTAGAGAAAGAGGTTCAGGATGTCCCTCTTGTCTCTGTTCGCGGTGGTCCAGCCTGAGGAGGCCCTGTAGATCAACCATCTTCACAGATCCCAGAGGAAGTTGTTCAAACCCTCATTCATACCACGTCATGGCTATACTCCTAAGGCAGCTGAGCTGAGATGCACAGCTCATTCTTAAGCCTGTCAGGATTTGACTCCTTCTGATTTGTCAGCCTCCTGTCTCCCTGGATATTCTATAGTTCTGTCCATCTGAACTCTCCAGTCCCAGGCAGCACTGACTGAGGGTCTCCTGTAGGCTGCTCTCTAGAGCGCTACCCATCATTTCTTTATCCTTCATCTTTTCCTCTTCTCTGTTTTCTCTTAGCCTGTGAATTTCCTGCATAGGTCACCTTTCCCAGAAGGTCCTTCAGGACTCCCCAAAACTGGGTTAGGTGTATCTCATAACACCCTATGTCTACTGTCTTGCAGACATAGCACCAGCATCCATGGAACATATAATTCCTTCCTTCTCTGCCATCTACTGGACCCTGAACTCTAAGAGGCATCACTCATAATGGTAATCTTATCATGTAGCTTCTTGCTATTCCGTGGGTGTGATCCATGGTCTGCCAGCTTCAGTATCACTTGAAGCCTTGTTAGAAATGCCAACTCTCCGCCTGACCCCAAGCCTGTCAAATCTACGTCTGCGTTCTAACAAGATCCCAGGTGACTCGTGTGCACATTCAACTGCCACAGCCTCCGAATCTAGCCAGAGCGTGCCTCAAAGGTCTGCAGTGATGTGACATTTTTAGGTTCCTATCAGCAAGTGTGCTAGGGACTCTGTGAGTGGCCTGGCTCATGCATTTGCCTGTATGTAGTTTTATTGACCCTTGTGAGAGTAAGACCATTTTGTATCTTTAAAAATATAGACAGTGAGGTTCAGAGTGATGTGTTCAGGGTCATCTAGCAGTGAGGGCAAAGTCGAGACCAACTGTCCCTCTGACGGCCTGGAGCTGGAGAAGAGCCGGAGTAGGGAAGGGAGATGTTCTCCTGGGCCAGGCCCAGGAATGAGATCACTCCAGGATGCAACTGAAACCAGTTCCCATCAGAACAGGATGGAGAGGAGGAAAATGGAAGGGGGCAGTATGTTTGAGGGCAACTAAGTCAGTTTGATGGCTGAAATCCCAGCTTCCACTCTGGAGACCTCAGCCTGCTGTGGTAAATTCCGTGTTCCCCTGGCTATGCTCTCTCACCTTTCCGGATGGAAATCTATTCCTCCCCTGGGCCTTCCCACAGCCCACAAGAGCATAACTACATTTTCTGGACCAGCACAGGCTGGCCACCTTCCTGTCCATGAAGGTCCCTGCCTGGGGCTGAGATGAAAGACACTCTTTCCTATTCACACCTCCTGCCTTGCCCAAGATGCTTGGGTTCAGTTCAGGGGCAGCTGGGTGTCATGGGGACAAAAGGCTGTAGCTTAATCCACATGCTTTAGATATGAGAGTTGGAGTGTTTCCGGGATCACAGGTCACATGGCAGGTCCTAGGTGACACTGAGCATAAGACTCTTCCCATGGGGAGCAGCATTCGGCTCAGAGCCTGTTGTACCCATAGGTAACATTTGCCAATTTTAATCGAAGCTATTATTTATTGAACACTTACCATATGCCAGACACTAGGCAAAGCACTTAACATACACAATCACATTTAATATTCATAATAACCTTATAATTCATTTACTATTCCCCTTATTGTCACTATTATTCTCTGTTTTCAGATAAGGAAACTAAGGGTCAGCAAGGTGACATCCTTTGTCCCAAGAAATCCCACTAGAAAGTAGAATGTTAAAGATTTGGGGACAGTGTGGTCAAACTGCCAACCCTGTGCTGTTGAATGTTTTATGGTGGGTTCCCCCAAATGCAAAGACACTACGTTGTGGCCTTTGAGGAGTCCTGTATTGCTCTAAGTGATCAAGATGTGAAGGTAGAGGTCACACTCTCCTACAGACAAGAGCAATTTCTAGAAATATTCTCTGTGCTTTATCAAGTTGTCTTGTAGAGCTGGCCAGGAAGGGATTTTTCCACCTAGTGAGTTAGGAAGCTGGGTCTCAGGCACAGAACTTGCTGGGAGCCTGGATGGCAATGCTAATGCCCACACAACACACACCCCTCCCTGGCTGTACTCATGATCAATACAGGAATTCTCAGGGGTCCTTGGCATGATTTGACAGTGTGTTTGGAAACTCTGGTGTCGAGGAATTTCACATCAGGGTGAGGGTAAGTCCCAGGAGATAATATTCTGTAAATATTCCCAAGATCCTTCTACAGATGAGGACCCTAGAACAGGACTATGGATGGGGTATAGCCCTTCCTCCAGCCTGCCTGGGTCTGTTGAAATTTGCTCGCCCTCAGTGCCCACAGATACTTGTACAAAGACATCAGGAATCACAGGGTCTCCTGTTCCTTTGATGCTGATTGACCATGTGACCTTGGGCAAGCCCCATCCTCTAAGGTCTTATCTACAAGGAGGGGAAACAACTTTGATTACAGAGTACTCAGGGTGGGGATAACTAGTTTGGAGCTGTATAAGAGAACCTGCCTGTTCTGGAAAGGCTGAGTTTAGGCAGAGAAAAGGAGCAACCAAAACATCAGCTCAGGCACCAGGCAAAGGCGACTTTTATGCAACTACTAAGAGCTCTACAGACTCTGCACAACTCTTCTGAGAGGGATTCTAGGGGCTTCTGCTCCTGACTCCACTGAGTAGCTGTGAACAACCAGGGAATGAAGCACTTAGAAAATGAAGGAGGAGGACTGGATGGATTGCTCAATGGTTAAGAGCATTGGCTTCTCTTGCAGAAGAGTGAATTAGGTTCCAGCACCCACATGGCGGCTCACAATCACCTGTAACTCCAGTTCTAGGGGATCCAATGCCTTTTTTGGGCCTCCCTGAGCACTAGGCATGCATGTGTCACACAGACATACTTGCAAGCAAAACCCTTATATACAATAAATAAAAATGACTAAAAAAATGTTTTTAAGTAAGTGACAGAGGAACTCTAGACCCAGGTGAGCCAGAGGAAGGAACTTAGCTCTCTGTGTGGACTCTCAGAGGGGAAGTTTGACTTCCCCTCTGAACCAACACATGTATAGGACAGACACTAACCTGTCTACCTAAGACTAAAGGTATTGACTCTCAAGTCTAGTAGAGTTAACTACACAAACAAATGTTCCATATTGTAACTTAGTGAATCCAAAGACTCCATCGTATTAATTTATAGTATCCAGCATGCAACTCAATAGACTAGACACAGAGAGGTATTAAGAAAATTTGACTCATAGGAAAGAATTGTGGCTGACTCTAAAATGGTGTACACTGAGGAGTTAGCAGGCCAGTATTTTAATGCTGCTCTTATGACTGTGCTTAAGGATCTAATGAAATCTGTGCTCACATTGGATGGAAAAAATAGGAATTACCTCAGTAAAAATAAACTAAAAATGGCCGTAAAGGAATGAAATGTAAAATTTATAGCAAAACAAACAAACAAACAAACAAACAAACAAAAACAACCCCCCCCAAAACCTTAATAATGGAAATAAATAAATACAGTCATCATTGAAATTTAAATTCAGTGGGATTGGGTAATTTTCCCAAGGGCACACTAGTAATTAAATAGTATTTAAATCCCAAATTCATCTGGCTTTAAAAATTATATTTGTAGGGTGCTGGCACAATGCCTCAGCAGGCTCCTGATAGCAATCCTGAAGACCTGAGTTCCACCCTCGGAAGCCTCGCGCTGGAAGGAGAGACCTGCAGATTGTTCTTGGATCTCTTTCACAAGCACTCTGTGGCACCCATATCCACTCATATATACACACAAATAAATGAAATGTGAAAAAAAAGTGTTCCCCCAACTGCACTAAGAGATTAATGGGAATCTGAGAGGAAATTGGAGTGGACTGTGGCTGTGCCTGGGGCATCTGAGACCCTTGAGTTTGTTTCACGCTCAGATATTGCTGTGAATTTTCCCCTAGCTTCTTGAAGATGACCAACTGGATTATCTACCACAGTGCTGAAATTTACACAATTGGAAAGTTCATTGTCTACTGAACCATCTTTGATTATTTACACTACGGAGGAGACAGGGGTGGGGACACAGTTCAGCAGTCCTGCTATTTGGGCTGCCAGAGCTTATGCAATGTGTTTCCCCAGCCACTGTGGTCCTGGGCAAGCCCCACTCAACATTAGCATGCTCTGCGATCCTTGGGAGTGGGGTTGGGGTAGGGGTGGGGGTGGGGTTGGGGTAGGGGTCGGGGTGGGGTTGGGGTAGGGGTCGGGGTGGGGTTGGGGTGGACAGCAAGAATCTTTCTGAATTGGTGCTATCTTCCTACTTGAGATCCAGTCTAAGCTGGATCTCCTTTATAGTTTTGTTTTGTTTTTATGCCTATATTCTGTGCATGCTACCACAGATGGGAAGGAGTTAGGAGAGCCACCGCCCAGAGCTCAAGAGCGCCTACCTGTAACCAGCCTGGGAAAGTTAAGTGTAGGAAAGGACCTCTAGGTGCTTGCTACACATGAAATTATGGAATGAACAAATGAATGCATAAATGATTTTCTTCCTGGACTTTTTTTTTTTTTAATATCTAAAATGGTCACTTAAAAAGTTTCTTTCATTTTTCAAAATACAGGCGTTTTAAATACTATCTGTAATGGTTCCAAACTGGAAGTGACCGAAATGTCCATCAACAGTGGAATGGATAAATAAATGATAGTGTGCTCACACAATGGCGTACTACCTAACAATGAGAACGGCCACTCCACGGTGACATGCAACATTGTGGATGGACCGCTGAAGCATGATGCTTTACAAAAGAAGGCAGACACAAAAGAGGGTCTGTTGTAAAATCCCATTTACACTAACTGAACGCAAAGGCACAGCTAATCTGTGGGGCTTGAAGTCGCGCAGTAGATTTGGTCTGCTGTGACTGGAACAGAGCCAGAGGGGAGCTCTGGGGGGGGATGTAGGGCTCTGTTTCTTGACCTGGATGTTGGTTACACAGACAGCTGGAGTTTGAACATGTTTCTGAGCTTTACATTTAGGATAAGTGCATTTTTAAAAACTTTCCTGATTTTTGAGTAAAAGGTCAGAAATGCACAAAGCCAGACATACACATTTCCCAGCCTGATTCTTGCCTTCTTTGTACTACAGAGGGCAGGGCAGACATGGATCCCTCCCTATGCTACACCATGTTTTCACATGTATGAGACCCTGGGTTCCTTCCTGCTATTGCAACATACCAAGAGGATGAGGATGAAGGCTTTTATTTTATTTATTTTTATTTTTTATTTTTGACTGGCTGGAGTGTGGGACAGGGGAGGAAGGGATAAGATATGGTCTGGGGCTCTGAAGCCACCATCAGCATCCTGCAGTGCTCGGTGGCAGGGCCTACATAGTGCACCTGCCCTTGAATTCCTTCCTTGCCTTCCTTCCTCATTGGGTTGGTAGAGATTCACGTTTCTGCAGAGTGCATGTCCCAGCCCCCTGCGGCTCCCTGGTCAATAAGCTCTTTAAGGAGCTGAAAAGAGGCAGATCAATGAAGCTGCCATCGATCCCACCTCAGCTGCCGATTAGTAGTAGGAACGCGGCTGGCCCAGGGAGCCCCTTACTAATGCTCTGAGGAGATCAGATTAAACTAGAAGCCCCTAGCAGCCCAGAGCAGAGGGTCCATCCTGCTCAGGTTCCTGAAGGAACACCAGGGAGGTCCTGACCCTCTCCTGTCAGGAGGCTTTTGCTATCTAGATGAACAGAGAAACCTGACCTGCCATTCCCAGGCTTCGATACTGTAATAAGACTGTTGCTTTAGGGTCTGAGCAATTCCCTAATAAGGCAAACAAGCCCTCTGTGATCTGGAGCCCTTCTTCCATCTCCCTCCTTCTTCTCCAGCCTCCCCTCACATCATCCCTCCTCTTGACCAACCCAGCAGAACAGTCTCCATTCTTCCACCTCACCATAATCCCATCCTGGGTCACCTGTTATTTCTTCTAGAATGTTCTCACTGACCCTCCCTCCCACCACTGCTACCACAATCTGACATAGACAGCCTTCCAAGGCTCTCCATGTACTTTTTCAGACAGAGCAAATGGCAAGAATACACTGTAATTGCTTGTTTTTTGTCTCCCCTGATTGTATATTGGAACGGCCTGGGAGACTTTAAAAAGGACAGTACAGATTTGGTTGGCCCAGAGTTGGGTTTGGGCATGCACACATTTACTACCTTCCTCCAGGGGATCCTGAGGCATCCCTTGGATGTAGAACCACTAAACTAAGATGATAGGGACATCAATTGGTCACTGATGCCCTAGGTCTAGTACATACTGTGCCCTCAGTAAATAAGCAAAGGACAGGAAACCTGGGATGAGCCTATTCAGTTCCTGGGACCTCTCTTCTGTAGCAGACATCCATCTCTCTGCTGCACACTAGAAGGAACCAGGATACTCTGCTAGCCAGCAGCTGTTGACCTCCTGAGCCTCACTCCTCAGTACCATACAACACACTTCATTCTCACGGAGGCAGGAGGAGGAAGAAGAAACCCTATTGTAAAAGAGGATCTTGAGCCCAGAGAAGGTAGCTAGCCTAGCATGGGTGGACAGGACCACTGCTTCACCTTGTTCCCTCTCTGCAACCGATTTGTCTTTTAATTGTGATTACCAGTGACTTCTTCAGGCCACACAAGTCCTTCTATGGCCACCAATCCTGCCAACATAGTCTGGCTCCTTTTCTTTGTCCCCTCGTTGAACAGTCTTGCCACCATGGCAGGCGGAGATCACCAGAATCTTCTCCCATCTGACAAGATAAGGGAGGTACCTCTGTGATCAAGAGTGTTCTTTAGTGTGAGATTAGCAGAAAGGACCTGCAGGCTAGTTTCCTTGCCTGGTAGGAGTGCGGGGTGGGAGAGGAAGTGATAAGAGACTGATCTTTGAAGCCACAAGTGACAGAGTGAGTTTGCCTGCCACCTGTCTTCCTGGAAGCACACCTGCAAAGCAGGGACCCCTGACTCCTGAGGCACACCCAGAACATAGCATCTGCAAGCATTGTTGGAGATGGCACCATGGTGAAGCTGTCCACAGGTGTGGCAGGCAGGGAGAGGAAGCTCTTTACAGACATGTACGCTGGGCTTTAGTCACAGCTATCTCGCTGTCTTCCGTGTCTCTGTAGAACCAACCACTTGTCCCAGCATCCTCCATGGCTGTCTAGCCAGGGGAAGCCATCCAAGGCCAGGAGACCTCATTGGCACACTCCATCCCTCGTGATGGCTGTGAAGATGGCAGACTAGGTCTTACTCTCTCAGAGGAAATTTTCTGTATAAGCTGGCCTTCAAAACCATGCTTGAAACCCAGGAAGCCTCAGGGTATCCAAGAGGCCATGGAGTTGGCATGGTGTAGTCCAATCTCAGAATGTTTGTTTCTTTTGACATCTTCTCCCAATTATGGGAAACTCAAACGCACATTTGGATCACTGTAGTCTTCATGACTCTTCCCACTGGTCCATGTTTGGTTCTGTTTTTCTCTCCTTCATTCACACGTGTTCATGATTTAGTTGGTACCTTCAAACCTCCCTGTTACCACAACGGCAGAGCCCATAGCAATGAAGGCTACTGACTTGCATGGCTTTCTTCTGCTCAGTGCATCTCTCTGCCTTCTCGACCCAAGACAACTCAGGTTCCCACAGCTGTCGTTTTCTGGGTTTCTTTTATACATATACTTTGTCCTCATTTTATTTTACCTAATATGTCCCAACTTCTTTGACTTGATGCAAATCCCCAGCTTTTGGAGGCCACTTCCTTATGAATACTGCAAATGAGACGTAATCATTCTATTAATTTTAGATTCACCAAACTCTATTACTAACATCACTCTGGCCTCCGGCTTCTCTAATGTGGTTGGGGGAGAGGACAGGGTCAGGAAGTTCCTTTTCCAGAGAAAGGCTATAGTGTATGATCTAAGGATTCCTGAGTTGGTTGAATAATTCTCCTTCCTTTCACCCTTCACCAATCCATCCTTCTCAGTTGCCCAAGCCTTGTAAAACCAGCAGGCTCTCCACAGATCACAGTACTAGGGCTCTGGCCCACATACTCTTCAGAAGTCCTGGGTTTGAATGGCCAAGCTCCTTATACATGTTCTAGACTATGCCTGCCCTCTGCAGGGAGCAGAGCAGGTCTGGGCAGAGGGCTGGGTATGCCACCTAAGATGTCATTACTGGTGTGGGAGAGTGGGCCTGGTATGTGGCTAGCCTCTACCCTACTGCCAGTGTGTTATTCCTTGTCCCCCATGATGCTCATTACAAAGTCCATTCCTCCACAATCCCCCAGCATCTCTTCTGGCCAAGAACCAATTTTACCCATGAGTGAGTCTGCAGGCCTCCAGTGGGAATGGGGAGGGACGGACCTAGGCTGAAGAGGTAGGCAAGCCTTTAGAGAATCAGGTCCCCACAGGGAGCCAGGTCACTATCGCCTGCTGCTGGAGATATCCTACACTTCCTCTGTTGACCTGCCCTGTTCCTTATTCTCTTTGAGAGGAAGTGGAGGCATCAGAAAGCTCGAGGTCATGTCCAGGCTACTGCCAGAACACCTTCCCCATCACTGTTCTGTAAGTGGGTTTATGCTGGAGCCCTGGTATGATCATCTTTCCTGGGCTCCTCCTATTGTTGAGCATAGGGAGGGGACACCATGCTAGAGACACTTCAGGAGAAGGAGGGTCCTGTAGACTCTCTAAGCTGCAAGGGTATCCAGAGGGAGCCCCGCCCTACAGTTACTGATAGGGGGATTGAGGCCAGAGAATGCAGCCACTCTGAATTCAGGGTTTCCCAAACTGATCAGGTCAGTTGCTGTCTTCTGGCACTCCTGTCTCCTTTCTTACCCATGTCTCTGCTCTGCAGAGAGCTGCTCTGTCCAGAAGTCTTCCCGGGATCCACAAGCCCTCTGGTGAAGTGCCAGGTTCTGCATCGATGGTTCAGCTCACGGATTAGCTCTGCTTCCTAATTTTGTCACTCAAGCACACGAGGCAACCTTGACAAACCTGTCTATCGAGAAAAGGGTGCTGATTGTAAAGCCTGTCTCAGGCTAATTGCGATACTCTAGACCACAGACAAGAGCTGCTCAGCACCTGGCACCTGGTAAACAGTTAACAAATTGAACAGTTATAACTGTCATTGGGCCACTGGACTCCTATTCATCCATCACAACCCTGGCGGGCATCACCTCCCTGTAAAACCTCCTTCCCTGATCATTCTCTTGGGACTCTGACTGCTGCAGCTACATCTTGGGAGTAATTGCTCCCTGCTATGGTTGGTTTGCACGGTTTGTCTCTGCTGAGATGTGAGTTTCTAGGGGATTCGACCTGGGAGCTGTCTGTGTTGAGCTGCTGGTAGAAGGAGGTGTACACTAAGTGTACACTAAGGTGTCTCTAAGTTCCATTATGGAGTCTGTGCTTCAGGAGCTGTGTCCATATCTGGTGGCCTTCACTGCCCTCTCCTGACTACAGAGGGCAGGACAGTTCCTGGGAGGAGTGGGGGTGGGGCAGAGGCAGGCAACTGGGGGTGTTGGCAGAGATGAGTGCCTCTGTGTCTTGGTCTTCATAGTTGAGCCTATGTGATAAGTAGTGAAGGACCCTGTGTGGCCATGGGGAGGGGTTGACTTAGGAACAGGTGAGGAAGATACTGCTTCTTCTTTCAAAGAAGATACTTCACCCTGCAGGGCTCCTGGAAATCCAGCTGCAAGGCCCTACGAACTGTGTTCACAGACTCTGGGGTGAACCCAGGGCCACCCTTCCCACAACCTGTGCCACTCACGGGGGCCAAGGCTTGCTCATTTGCTCACAGTTAACTCCTGGCTTCCTTGGGGACTGTGACAGATTGAGAGAAGATGGTTCCAGCTAAGAGAGTCCTATAATTATCAGCCACGGATTATTTTAATTAAAATGCTTTGCATCCTCAGCTCTTAATTTCTAAAATGATTATAAATGTTATTATTAAAGGAAAATCCTTGAAGTGAGATCCATAAATCTCTGCCTTGGCTGAGATGACAGGGTGAGCTGGTACAGTAAAGGGGACCCAGCCTGGGGCTGAGACTCTCGGGGGAGGAGATGAGAAGAGGGGGGGCCAGAGCCTGAGGAAAGGAGGGTTTTAGGGCTTCCACCTGCATCTCAACCACTCCACCTAGATCATTAATTGCTTGCGACTGAGAGATTGCCCAGACCTGGAATCTGAAAGATGCCTCTGTTGTTTGCTGTGTGACTGAACAAGTCAGGTCACCTCACTGAGCTCCAAGTTTCTCTGCTTTGAAATGAAAATAGTCACCATCTGGCTGGACCATTTTAGCACACACTGATAAAGTGTTTAAGTCATTTGTCAGGGGAAGCCACAGTATAGCCATTCTGTCCCGTCCCTAAGAGGCCTTGGAAGTCCTCTGGGAGTCCCACGCCCGCACTTCTGGGCTATCCCTCCCACTCTCCATCCCTGAGGTGGTCACCCCAGAGACAAGCTGCTGCCAATCTCCATCTGGTCCCCAGGGCAATACCTTAGCTTTCAGCAGCCTGCTGCACAGAGGGCAGGCTCTCAACTGCCATTGTGAACTTTGAGGCTCACAGAGGAAGATGTCTAGCCCAAAGTCATCCAGAAAATTTCTTGGCAGGTCCTTTCAGCTCTTGTAGTAGATAGCTGAGGCCTGTCTCTCCTTGTTACACTCTCTTCTACTGACAGAGAATAGATCACCTGAGAGGAGATGATGCTGACCAAAACACCTCCAAGGGCAGAGGAGAGGGAGGGAACAAGGCAGAGTGTGAGCGCTGAATATTGTGTGGACACTGGCCTCTGGTCCATGCTCTCTTCAGGCTCACATCTATGCTACTTGGAGCTGACCCTTTCCTCTTCCAGATCCTTGGTTTCTCCCCAGACTAAGATGCTATGCTAGCCACAACCCTGCTATGCCCTCTGCACTGGTTTGAGATCAGCTCTGATGATGATGGGTCTGAAAGTGCTTTGTAAGCGAGACGACCAAGCAAGGGCCCATTAGGACTGTTAATATTAGTATGCATACTTGGCTACTGGCCACAGAGCAGATGAACATGAGGGTGTGGGGAGCAAGGACTGGTCCAAGTTTTTGCAGTTTGCAGAGCAGGCGGTCAGGGATGGCAACTCTCCGTGGAGTCGTTTCCAAAGTACTGCAGGAGGATCCACTGAGAGAGCATCAGCAAAGGAGCAGTATGCGGCCAGGCAAGTAAGTTGTGAGGAACTCTCTTCTCCAAGCATGGACAGTAGCAAACCATGTTGGCTTTCACAGACAAGGTGGCCTCCTCTCTGAGTACAGATGGGAATGAGGGCCAGGGCCGGGCTGATTGCTATAGGACCCATGGCAGGCCAAGGCTCTCTCTCCTTTTCTGCTCTGCACAACCACTCCACCTGTTGGAGATTAACCCAGGGACTAGCCAGGTAGAAGGGATGAGACCTGAGGCCAGTTCCCCACCCCTACTCCAGCATCCCCCAAGTCTTTCTCCCATACATTACCAGTATCAAAACAACTGTGTACAGACTCGGTTTGTGTCCTAGGCTAGTCATTCATGCATTCATTCATTCAGACGTCCAGGAGAGCTTCTGAAATTGCTAAGATGTGCTGGGCACCATGCCAAGCAGCAGCCCAGAGATGAATGAGACCCTGTCCTTGTTGTAAAAAGGCTCAAAGGCTGCTGCTGTGGAGACAGAAGACAGACCTGCAAATAGGCATTGTATGGCCTGGGGACATTCCAGAGCCTGGATGTAGGGTAGAAGTGGACCTTCAGAGAGAAACCCCTGAAAGAAGCCATGTTTGAGCTCAGCTCGAGGATGTCTATCTGTTCCCACCCTCAGTACTGAGTTGGTGGAATCATTCTGGCTCTTGTCTGACAGAGAAGGAAGCACTGGGAGAGGGAGAGCTTGAGGTTTGATGGAGGTCTTATTCAAGCTGATCTTATGAGCCCAGAACCCAGTGATCAGGGCCTTCCATACCCTAACTTGAGGGTTAGGCGTGAGGATCTCAAGACGGGGCTTGATTCACAGGTCAGCCTCAAACAGGCTGTACTCCCAAGCCCCCTCCCTGAAGGATAGGACAAGGTTTCCAGGAGACTGTAAGATGATGATGATGAACGATGCTCAGGAAGGAGAAGAGCACATTCTCATGATTCATCATTTTTAAACTGGTTTTCAAGAGGGGTTTGATGCACCCACTGGGGCTGGGGCTGGGGCCCGGAGCAGAGTTCCAGTGCTGTTGTACCAGTTTGTTCAATCACTGGGAAGCTCAGGGATGGTGATGTATGGAATGCTTATACCTTGGACTTTGTACAGGAAGCCCTGTGCACTAGAAGCCCCACTATGCACACGCAGGCCGAGGTGTACTTCTCACACTCTATCCTGTATTTCAGCATCACCGCATCATTGATGCTTCACACCTGAATCCCCTGAGCATCTTGAAGAACCCCTACATCATACCCCCACTCTGTTCCTATTGGCACTTCTGTCATAGCTAAAGCACAAACCTGGATGCTGACTTAGACAAACGCCCATCCATGCAGATACCTTTGGCTAAGCAGACTTTGATGAGTGCTGGCATAAAGAGTCTGGAAGCTGCACCTGTTAGATGCAAGCTAGGGGCTGATCGGGCCACACCTACTGGCAACAGCCTCCTCACAGCGGCTGTGAAGAAAATGACAAGCCCTTGATGAGAGCCTCTCTGTGAACATGTGACCCTTCAACATACTTCCCAGGTGCACAGAGCCCAGGAGAATGGCAGGTAATAGTCTCACTTCTCCAAGGACGCCAGAATCTGGGCCATGAAAGGGTTATCGTATAAAGGGCACATTCAGCTAGATGTGTGCACTTCCCCCACTTACCCCACCTCTTTGGAGTTGTATGTTCCTTCCCTCAGATTACAGGCACGTGCTGTGAACTATTCACACAGCATGAAACCTCCTTGTTCCTCTGGGACCCATAAGAAGAGACCCACCTGGTCAACTCTGCCTCATGGGCTAGAGGTCTCTCCTCAAAGCCCCTGTCATTCTGTTGTCTGTCTGTCTATCGTGTCAGTAACTCTTCTGATAAATCTCCTACCTCAAAGGACAATCCCTCCACTTGGTGTATCCCCTTAAACCACAAACCCAAAACTGTCAGCAGCATGTGAGAGAGAGAACATTCTAGAGGCTTCTGGTAGAGAGCATGTTAGCTGAAGAGGGAAGGATGATGGGTCTTGTTTAAGCCTAAACAAAGAGGCAAGGTGGGTTGGGGGAACCTTAGGAATGCCAGTATCTGAGATCTGAGGTGGGACAAGGAATGCTAAGTCATTGTTACTGGAGCACCAGCTTTAGGTCAGGATCCAGATGGTCACAGATGGTCTTTCTCCAATGTCAGGGGCTCCAAGAGTATAGCTAGTGTTGACTTGCCAAGTGTGACTATTGGCTATATCTAACTAAGCTCGCTGTAGAGGAGGCAGGAGATGAATCTACAGCTTTGCTCTGGGGCCTGGAGAGGTGGGTGGGAGTGAGTTAGGAGAAAGGGAAAGGAGGAGGTATGGGGGACAGACTGTAGAGAGGGGAAGGGGAGGAGGAGGGAGAGAGAAAAAGAGAGAGAGCAGCAAGCACACATGGGAGCGCTTTTAGGGAACATTCTGTAAGAACATCTCTAGCAAATTTGGAAGTAAACTGCTGGACCACCCCATCCCTCCTTTGTCTTCAGAGGGAGGAGGGTGTTTGGGCACACTCACAGAACACCTACTGTGTGCTGCACAGGAAGAAAGGGAAGAGACTATTCACCCAACAGCTTAATGTGCTTGGGGCACAGCTGCCAGGCAGTTGCTAGGGTGGACCCATTACACAGAGAGACAGTGGGGTGTATGGAACTGGTGATTTGCTCAAATTCCAGGAGGATTCAGCAGGAGTCTATGTGGTCTATATTTGGTCACTATGACACTGAGGTCTTGGGTGAGAAGTCTATGCTTTCTGACATGTGTCCTCTTCTCAGCCCAGGCTCTGCAAGAGACGATAAATACTGGAGTCTTGCTTTCCCGCTCTCAGACCTGGATGCCCACACATGTTCTTCACACACAGAGGGGCTCCAATCCTTTTTTTTGCTGTCCCTATTTTAGATAGCAGGGGACTTTATAGAGGAATAATGCAGGCCTAGCTTATGTTTGTGCGACTGAGAGAAGAGATCTGAGGCTGGGAACCGAAGAATATCTCATGTTGGTCCACCCAGAGCTATGAGAAGACTTCCCTAGGAGGTGACTACCAGCTTCGTAATGTGTCTGCACAGGGAGCCTGAAGTCAGGGGTGACCACACAGAAGGACCTGTCATTGGGTGCCTTCAGGTTCCAACCTCTCAGTGCACTAAGGAGAAAATCTGGAAGCTCTTTTACAGCTGGTCCAGTCTGTCTGTGTCCTGTCTGCTTGCTCCAGGTGTTCCACACATCAGACCTTTGCCATCCACAGGACCTTTACACATACTGTTCCTTCTCTCAGGAGCCCTTTTCCCTATTTCTAACATGGATGGCTTCTCTTCATCCCTAAGGCTTAAAGATACCTCCCCATACCTCCTTACCCCCACTACTCACTTCTGACTCTCTGCCATGGCGAAATGTGTACATTTTTGCACCTCACATACCCACCTGGAGTTTAGGGGCAGCCTAAGATGTTAAGGTCCTAGTAACAATAATTAATTTTAATCTTTACAAGTTGTTCACTTGTAAAATGGGAGCAGTGACATCTACCTATGCGGATGCTAAGATACAGAGAAAAATGAAGCAGAGGGCGGAGAATGCAGCCAGCACCCACTGGATGTCAGCCACCATTAAACCTACTCACCTAGTAAGGCATGGCTAGTGCACTCATCTCTTAGAACGCTACAGTGAGGAAACAGACTCTGAGAGGTAGCCTGAGTCTGGATGTCAGGCCACCTGGTTGCCTGTGATGGGGATTTGCTGTAGTTCTGCCCATGCCGTCTGTCCCTGGGACAGTCACGGGGCTTCTCTTTGTCTAGTATAGCTGAAGAGCTAGTAATGCATGACCTTGGAGGGGACAGGAGTCTTCCCACATGGAACAGGGGACTATCCCTGCAGGTCTCCCTTAATTATCCATTCAGAGTCCATCCTCTCTGGCTGTCTGCCCCAGCCAGTCCCATTAGCCCTTCAGCAGCCTCCCTTGCCTGACTAAGGACATTTGCATGAGCAGAGCATCTCCAGCCACTGCCTTCTCACCACCTGCTCATGTGGCTCTCTCCCCACCTGAAGCCACAAATACATATGCAAAGAGCAGTATATTAATTTGTGTTTGAACATGGAGCCGGGACCCTGCTGAGAGAGGGGATTAGGCTGTGGCAGTGGGTAGGGGTAGCAGATGGCTTCATCACCTCTACCTGTTGCTAATTTGTTAGGCAACAACTCCTCATTTGTGTTTAGTCAAGTCCAGATTCAAGATGGCAGGGTACCCTGGATGATGGGCCTAGGGCAGGAGGGATAAGAAGGCATGGCTAGGAATTGAGTGGTCTGAAAATGAATGCTGTTTCTCATTCTCTCCCTGGCTGGCTACTCCGAACTTGCCCAGGGCTTTGGAGGCTGCTAGGAAGGAATCAGGAAGCTGAAGCCCCAGTTTCCCCATTCATTAATTGTGTGTTTTGGAGTGGATTGCTTGGCATCTCTGGGCCTCTTTGTCTGGGTGAGAAATGTGCACAGTCACACCTGATTTATTTGATGTGTGGATTGTGGTATGTAAGCTGTGATAACGGCTCTGAGCACTTTTACATGGGTGATATTGTAATCGTGAAGTAATATTTGCCAACAGAACTGGTAAGACAGTGGTTCTCAACCTGTGGGATGCCACCCCTCTGGGAGGGTCAAAGGATACTTCAACAGAGGCCACCAGAATATCAGATATTTATGTTACGATTCCCAACACTAATATCATTCCCAAAATTATAGTTATGAAGTAGCAATGAAAATAATTTTATGGTTGGGGGTCACCACAACATGAAACACTGTATTGAAGTGTCACAATATTAGGAAAGTTGAGAACCACTGCCTTAAATGTTTGGGGCTTGTGCTGAGTTCTAGCTTGATCACTATAGCATTGGAGTCTTAGGTGAGCTATCTGTGCCTTCTGAGACTCAGTTCTCTCACTTCTGCTGTGGGGTGCAGACATTCCCTACCTCAGGAAGACTGAAAATGCCTTGAAGTCAGGCACAGACTCCCTTTTCTTGTGTACACAATCCTAAGGAACACCTGATGGGGTACAGAGTTCTCCAGTCTAGCCTCAGCTTAAGCATCTCCTTGCTTCAGAGCCTGCTGTAGTCTCTGCCTGCAGCCTGGCTTATCTCTCTCTCCCTGTATTACCCTCTAGGTGGAAGTTTTCCAGGGGCTGGGAAGAACCTGGGGCCTGTGATCCTATCACAGAAAAACATCTGTGAATGTTGTATAGCAGTTTCCTCCAAGGTTAAAATCTTCCTTCTCAGAGGGAAGCTCTGAGGATGCAAAAGGAAGGCCACACAACAAGGGGTTTGAGGACAGAATGTTTGTGAGGAGGTGAAAGAACAGGATGTTTTAAGGGGAGGAGAAACAAAACACTCCATTCTGTCAGGAAGCTTCTTAAGAAAGGAAGTAAACAACTCAAAACAGCTTCAGGAAGTCCCTGAAACTGACAGACCCTGAAACTAGGACCCTTCTTGCCCCAAGAGTATATAAACAACACTCTAGAGAGAGTCTCTCAGACAAGCCCTGGAGAGACCTCAGGAGCTAACTGGAAGAGGTCCAGACCAGCTGAGCCATCTAAAAAGTACACCCTCTAACCTGTTAAGCTGCAGCAGGCTGTGTGGTATGCTCCAGGTTCCCAGCTTTTGTGAGCTGTTCCCATGCTGAGGCTGGCTTTGGTAATGCAATTGTCTTGGAGTCATTTCTGCTCCTATAAATGACCTCTCACCCACATTCCTGCAAGTGGAACACAAAACAACAACCACCACCCGTCACTGGTTCACTAAGAAGAACTTTGGTAGTACCTATGCTTTGGGCTGCCATCAGTTCTGTATCTGGGGTGAGTAGTGGTTTGTTTGTGTCTCCTTAGGAGTAGTGTCATACAACACTGAGAAAACAGACTCCCTCCTGGAGCTAGAGAAGAGGCTCAGGTACTCTCAAGGTGAAGTTCCTGGCAAACAGGTCCTCATTTCCTTCATCACATGCTTGGTCACTAAGTGGCCTGCTTCCCACCACATCTAAACCCAACCTTCTAGTATTCCTTCATACTCTCCTACCCGTATTTACTACCAAGAAAGCTCTTTTTACTCTGATGAGCTAGGTTTACTTCAGGTGTTTACATGGATAGCCCAGCTAACGCCTGTCTATGCCTTGTAGGTCAGTTCAGTGATAGCATGCAGGACTCACTGTAACCAGCATTCCTATTGGTCTCCATGGTTGCTTGGGTAAACGGCTTAACCAAACCCCGTGTAGCTTCACATCTTTCCCTCTCTTCTACTGCCCTCCCCTCTCATTCTCTTCTCTTCCATTCATTTCCTTCCTTTGGTGTCATGTATCCCAGGACGACCTTGAACTCCTCACTTAGCCAAGGCTGATCTTGAACTTCTTGTCCTCCTGCTTCTACTTCCCAGCTGTCAGGATTACAGGTGTACTCTACCATATGAAATCACGGGGCAAACAAGGCCTGTGGGTTTGTTAGGAAAGCATCATTTGGAGAAACTTGCTCATGGCTTATTTATTGCCTGAACATTCATTTGATCTCTGCTTGGCCTTCAAATTTCTCTCAGGGAAATTTATAATTATTAGAGATAAGATGAGGGAGGGAATTGAGGTGCAGAACACTCTTTGGGGCAAATGGGGAGGAGGAAGATGTGGAGGAAGAGGAGGAGGAGGAGGAGGAGGAAGAAAAGGAAGAGGAGGAAGAAGAAGAAAAGAAGGAGGAGGAGAAGGCAGCAGCAATGGCAGCAACAGTTGGTTGGGGTGGACCTGGGCTATTTGGAGCCTCTGTGAGGAGGAGAGAAGAGGACCAGCAAAGTGGGAAAGGCCAGGAAGGACAAGAGGCTGGAGAAAGGCAAAGTTCAGATTCTAAACCCCTTCTTCTACCTCTCTTCCTCCATAGCATCTCCTCTGGTTCTACTTTAGATTCCATACCTAAATGGAGTCTTCCTCAAGTAACCCTGGCACACACGCACACACACTTTGTCTCCATGATTGACTTGGGGAATACATTGCAGGGATGGGAACATTGTCCTAGGTCAAAGGGGCATTAAAGAGATAGCTGTCCCACCCAGTCACTTCTGACTGTGGCTTCACCTTTCTTCAGTAGTGGCAACATGGGGTAGTAGAGGGGAGAAGGTCCAACCTGGATGTGAGTGTGTACTCTCTTGGGTATCCATGGAAGAGGTGACTGTAAGCAAATCACAGGTTTCTCTTTACCTCTGGGCATGCAGTATAGTGTGGCTGCTCCCCCCCACACACACACCCCAGTCCCTGTTTACAGGTCACTAAGCATAAGGGAGGCTAGGGGCTATGTACACTACAGTCCATGCCTGTCTGTCTGACCCACGTTCAGGTCTTTGATGCTGGAGCCCCATTGCATTGCTAAGAGACCTTGGTGTGGCAGGCATGTGCATGCAAATGAGTACAATCTGCAAAGCTCCAGGAAACACCTAGATCAGGAATGAGTGTGTGATTAGATCAAATCTTTCAAATGATTGTGTGCAGCCTGTCCATGTGCCTTTAACAAGCCTCTCCTGTTTAAGTAGACTCTGTCGGAATACCCGCTGCTCCAGTTAAAACAAAACATAGAGCTGAGAGGTAAGGAACACTGCTTGGGCCAGTCCATGTTTGGGGTCCTGTGTATATTATCTATTTAACCCTCACATGGCCCTTTGAGGCTGGTGCAGCTGTTTTAGAGGTGGCACCAGGGTTGCTGGTGACTTGCCCAACATAAGTGGCAGGTAGGCCTATGGCAGGAACCCATAGTTACCCGTTCTCTTCTAAGACATTCTGTTCCTCTTCCCAGCTCACAGGCTTCTTCTCAGCCACAGCGGTGCTCACAGAGCACAGCAGTTCTCCTGACTCAGAAATCACGATTTTCTGTGACATCTGGACTGGCAGACTAAAGTGTCCTTCCTTGAGCTGTTTGCTCAAGGTGTCTCCTGAAAGGGACAGCGAGCACAATTATTAATAGCCACTTAGAACGCGGTGTAACGTGGCGGCAGACAGGGACCATGTCGAAGAGTGCAGGCCCACAGCTTTACCTGTTGGGGTGCATGACCAAGAGGTGGCTGACAGAAACAGCCATAACCTTGATCTAAAACGTGTTTACCAAGAAGTAGCTGTTCTTGGAAACCTAGCAACCGGTGACTTAGGTTGAGGTAGGATCCTGCCAGAACCTCATGGAGGAACAATCACAGGGCAGAGGGTTGCCTGGACATTTGGGACGGCTAGGAATGCCATGACCCCATAGAAATGACACAGGGAAGTAGTGCTTCTAAAAGAAAAGAGAACCCCAGGGCGGGTCAGAGCTCTAGTCCTCCATCTCAGAAGACTTCTCAGTTTCCAGCAGATTTTAGAAGGCAGCCCAGGACAGGAATTGGAGGTGGTAGGAGGGGCTACTTAGCACCGTGTAGATTCTGTAGGAATTAAGATGCGTTTCATTCAGCGTTCCAGTGCTGCATGCCAACGTTTTCATCAGCTTGTGGAGAAATGAGAGAAACATGAGCAAAGTTTTCCATAAGCTGAATTTATTCATGTTCAATATGATTGTCCTTTTCTCCCCTCCCTGGGTCTGTAGCTTCTCTCCTTTCTAGGTGTGAAAGTATTCTCTCTGCTCTAAAGAGAGGCTGACTGTAAACCGGATGAGGTCCTGGCAGCCTGTAAAGCCGGCAACTTTGTGAATCCTTCAATTTTTTCTTGCTGAACCGCAAAATCTCCAAGTCTGAGGAAGGTGGAGTTGTACATTGTCACTCGGCATTTTCTCAATTCCTGCTCAATCTCAGGACAATATATTTTTTTTCTGGCTAGCACAGACATCCTTTGAAATTCAAATACCTCAACCTTGTGCTTAAATTTAATAACCTTTCTTTATGTCTGCACAGTAACAGGCATTATATTCCACGTGCCTGGTAATTTGGGGGAGGGAGCCATCTCTTTCACATGGTCATGTCTTTCTGTCTTTCTGCATCTGTGGTACTAGGAATGAAGCATGCTCGAGTCCATAAAGATCTCACGGAAAGACTCCATATACGATCCTTTGGCATAGGATGAGGCAGGGGAAGCAAAGGGTCCATCTTGGTCTGTTCAGGATACTATGGCAAATCATCTTAACTCTTTCTCAGTTGGTGAAGCTAAAATGTCTGCAGGTTGGAAGTCTGAAAGCCTGGTGCTGGTGGGTCACACTTCTCCTTGCTTATAGACAGCCATTTTGGGGTGAATTTGCATGGTAGAAAGTGCTAGCTAGTCCTACGGCTTCTTTTAGTGTGTTTGTAAATGCTTATACCTGTGTATTCAGGGTGTGTGTGAGCATGTGTGTATGTGTGTAGGCCAGAAGTCAACTGTGAGCATTATTCCGCACGATGGCTCTTACCTTGTTTGTGCATGTGTGCATGATGTTTATGTGTTTGTGTGTGCACATGTGTGTGGGAGCACATATGTATTCATGTGTATTCAAGTGCATATGGAGGCCAAGGTTTGATATTGACTGTCTTCTTTAATTGCTCTCTACATTTTTTTTTTTAAAAGATATGGCATCATTGAACCCAGAGCTCATTAAATGTAGCTAGGTTGGTTGGTCAGTGAGCTCTAGAAACCTGCCAGCCTCTATTTCCCCAGCACATGTCTGGATTTTTCTATGAGTGCTGTGGATCTGAACTTAAGTCTGTATGCTTAAAAAGGAAACACTTTGCTGCCTGAGACATAGCCCTATTTTTCTCCCTTGTGTTTTCAGACAGGATCTCTAAGGGGACTGGGGTTCTCCAATTAGACTGGGCTGGGCTGGTCAGTGAGCCCCAGGTATCCTCTTGCCTCTGTCTCTCATCGTGCCTGACTTTTCATGAGGCTTCTGGGCATCTGACTGGATTCTCACATGCACACAGCAAACACTTTACTAGGACTTCTCTCCCAGTCCTCTTTGGCTTCTTGATGTGAGGACACCAATCCCTTTCATGATGGCTCCACATTCCTGATGTAAGGGTGCTAGACCCTTGAGCTATACTATAGAGAATGCACTGGGAGAAAAGAGTGTTGGGAACTCACAGGGATAGTGGTCAAGAGGGTGGCGCTTGGTAACATGTATGGTGAGTGGATCCAAGGCCACAGCCACCTGGGAGCAGAGAGCAGTGTCCTGTGTCCCAACAAATGTTTGTCTGTGCTCCTGCAGCTGCAGAATCGAAGATGGAACAAAATGGCCTATGCTTGCTGTGATGGCTAATCTAAAATCTGCACTTAATAGAATCTATAGTCACCTGGGAGACATGTCTCTAGGCATGCTTATGGGGGACTGTGTTGATTAGGCTAACAAAGGTGGGAAGACAAGCCCACTGTGGGTGGTACCATTCCCTGGCCTAGGATCTGGGACTGTATAGGAGGAGAGTATGAGTTATGGACAAGCATTTATCATTCCTCTTTTCTTGATTGCAGATGCAATGTGACCAGCTGCCTCAAGCTACAGCCACTGTGACTTCCTGTTATGGTAGACTGTAGCCTCCAACTGTGAGCAGAAGGGAACCCTTCCTTCCTTCCTTACATTGGTTTTGTCAGGGTATTTTATCATAGCAGATTGAAAAACAACTGAGACTGCATTTGCTTTGCCCCAGGTTCTAACAGGTAAAGCGAGGAGCCCACATCCTTCTTGTCTAGAGAATGTTGTTGAGGAAGGAACTTTAGCTTCTCTTCTGAAACCTCCTCCACTTATTTACATCATAACCATGCCTCTTGTGTGGGGAATATCGGAAGGGAGAAAAAGGCGATATCCCCTACACAGGAGTGGTGGCTGTGGTATGGTAGGTAGGATTCTTGACTCTCGTGGTCTCAGTGGGAAGGTGAGGGTGAGCAGAGACCCAGGTGTAGCATTTTCCCCTGCAGTAACAAAATATCATCAGATAATAGACTGAGCACACATGCATGTGTGTGCATGTGTTATCAGGGCCCCGTCCTTAGCATGTTACTTGGTACAAACACATGAGGAAGAGACTAGGGCAGAGGACACAGTGTAGCGCCTAGCTGTACTCATGCATACATACCAGGAAACTCGTGGTTGCACATGAGTTGGAGAACTGACAAGACACATTCTGAGGAGGAAGACCTTGTCTCTTCTTCTAGGCCAGTGTCTCTCAACCTTCTTAATGCTGCAGTCCTTTAATACACAGTCGCTCAATCTACGGTGACCTCCAACCATGAAATGGTTTTCGTTTGTACTTTATATCTGTGAAGCTATGTGAAGTTCCTTGCAACTGTTATGAACTGTAATGTAAATAACTGTGTTTCCTGGTGGTCTTAGGTGATGCCTGTGAAAGGGTTGTTTAACCCCCTGAAGGGGTTGCAATCCACAGGTTGAGAACCACTGCTCTGGGCCAAGTTGTGTGGCTAAGTTAGACTGGCTTTACATCTCCAGGAAGGAGCTAGAGGAGTGGGGGCTACTTAGGCCTTCAGGCTGTAGCCAGTTTCTGTGCTTAGCTATTCCAGCAGCACCAGCACTGGGGCCATTGAGGGTGGTCACAGGTAGTCATAAAACCACCTTTTTCTCAGGTGTCATGGATTCAGATTCTGTCTCTGTGTCACCGTTACAGCTTAATTTCACCTGAGCTTTGGAGCTGTGTATGCAGCCTTTCTCCTTGCATTTCTTCCAGCTGCTGGCTTTGTCCTTACTCACTTGCATGGCCTACAGGATCCTGGTCTCGAGAAATGGCAAGTCCATTCTTCCAGATGTTCAGGCTGAACCCTGATGCCATCCATGATTCTTGCCTCTCCCAGACCACAGGCCATCCATCGTCAGGCTGCTCTGTCAGGATGGGAACAGCTCCAGAAACCAAGTACACACCCTTTCCCTGCTTCATGCTCTGGTCTGATGCTGTGGCACGTCTTCTATTCTGAGTCACTGATGAGCTTCCATGTGAGTCTCCAGCCAGGCCTATCCTTGACATAGTGACCCTGTTAATATGAAGGCCACATTGTGTCATTTATCTGCCCCAAGCCCTTCAATGATTTACCCCTTCTGTTACACACACACACACACACACACACACACACACACACACGCACACACACAGACCTATAAGGACTAGCAAGCACTGACCTCTTGCCCCTTCTGACCTCTCTCCTTTCTGCCTTATTTTCTGACCTGGCTTCTTGCCAGTCCTCAGGTGGATTTCCATGTCACCTTTTAGGGCTTTTGTCACATCTGTTTGTGTCCTCCTGTAACAGGACTCCTTTGGGTATCGAATGACCCTTTCACAGGGGTCATCTAAGACCACTGGAAAACACAGATATTTATGCTATGATTCACAACAGTAGCCAAAGTACAGCTATGAACTGGCAACAGGGTCACCACAGTATGAGGAACTGTATTAAAGGGTTGCAGCCTTAGGAAGGTGGAGCACCACTGATTAAGCCCTCACCATCATGAACGCCCCTCTACACTTTATTGCTTTTTCTTCTCGGCTGTCAGTTTTCAATGCCCACATATACTTGTGTGTGTATGTGTTTGAAGAAAAGTGCAAATGTGTGTACTTATGTATGGAAACAAGAGGAAAGTTGTGGGTATTGCATACATCAGGGTACTAAAGGAACAGTACTGGTTAAATGAAAAAACAAAAAGGTACTTATACAGACTGGTTTACAGGCTATGGTCCAGGTAGTCTGCAATGGAGGTCTCACATCAGAAAGCCTAAGAATCTGGTAGTGGTCAACTCTCTGAAGATGGATGTCTCAGCAGTTCCAGTCAGGCCTTGAAGTCCTGGAAGATTCCTCAGGAGCTGTCGGTCTCCAGTCTATATTGGGATCTCTCGGGATAGATGATCTTGCCAGCGAGAGTGAGAGCAAGCAGGCAAAAAGCAAACACTTCCTTCTTCCAAGTCCTTTTGTGTGGGCTGCCATTGGAAAATCCCTCACAAGTATGCACAGCTACTTAGGTTGAGCTGATTTGGCCAGACTGGCCAAGGCCCAGAGACCTTTCTATCTCTATATCTATACAGTGGAATGTGGTAACGCAGCAACCAGAATCTCTCTCTCTCTCTCTCTCTCTCTCTCTCTCTCTCTCTCTCTCTCTCTCTCTCTCTCTCTCTCACACACACACACACACACACACCACACAGAGTTGAATCTCAAAGACATATTAAGAGAAAGTAGCCAATATGTTGTGACTCCACTTGTATGAATCTGGTGAAACACAGCACATCTGGTGTCCCTGGGATGAAGTTGGAAAGTAGGATTCACTCTCAGCAAAGGCTCTTGCTGTAATGATCAGGGAATTCATATATTTTAACCATAGGTTGTTGGCGTGGATCATACATGGTGGATTTATTTTTGTTGAATGTAATGCTTAATCACTTTCAGTGGGTGAATTTGTTGTGTTGATCACATCTCAACCATGCCATTTAAGAAGTTCCTGAATGGAGGCTCCTAATGGATTTTTTTAAAGGTCCTGGAAAGGGGTGGTGGTGTGCAGAAAGAATCTATGGGCCTCTGCTTCCTTCCTTCTGACTGCCAGGATGGACAAAGGGGGCCCTGGCTCTGGGTGGAGCCCCGTGGGCCCCTGTAGGGAGACTTTCCAGGGTCAAACCTGCACTAAGCATAGAGAGGAAAGAAGGGGTGATATGGCAGGTGCCCAGCATGAAAGATCTGGAGTCAGCAAAGGCTTCGGGGAGGCAGAAGGGCAGCCAAGGGAAGAAATGCAGGCTGTGGAGAGCCTCAGGACAGCCGGAGGGAATGAGAAGGGCATTTTACAAATACATCAGGGGAAGGGAGATACTTGAAAGCTGCCTGGCCCATTAATAAATGAGAAGGGAAATAAAATTAATGATGATGATAAAAACGGCTGAGCCACTGAAGTGCTTTGTAAAATTGGTCTTTAACAAGGAAAAGAAGAAAAAAAAATCCAAGGGATGGATAATTGGAAATGGACAGGGGCCTTGTCTATAGAGCTGATGAAGGGTAGGGGTGAATTCTTAGAACAATTGGATCATGTCTGTGAGCTTCAAACCACCCTGGCCGGATATAGACCTTGGATCTGGAGAGAATTAGCTGATGAAGTTATTAAATCCTTGGCAGGTATTTTAACTATATGCATTTTGGGGGCAGGTTTGAAGGTAGCAAGGCTTTGAAGATTCCTAAGATACACACACACACACACACAGAGAGAGAGAGAGAGAGAGAGAGAGAGACAGAGAGAGAGAGAGAGAGAGAGAGAGAGAAGAGAGGCAGAGACAGAGACAGAGACAGACAGAGACAGACAGGGAGACAGAAAGAGAGAGAGAGAGAGAGAGAGAGAGAGAGAGAGAGAGAGAGAGAGCGAGAGAGACCACAGATGAACCTCAAAGACATGCTAAATGAAAGTAGTCAATATGTTGCCTATGTTGAGGTCCTGTGTTGGGCCTTGCACCATGCTGATTGTCTTACATATTCTTCTAGCTTTTGGAGGACCCCTCATAGCACTGTTCTGATAGCCTATTTTACATACAAGGACTTGGAGGATCAGGGAGTTGATGTGTCTGCCTTAGTTACTCAACTTGCCAACGGTGGGACAGGATTGGAACCCATGCCTTTCTCATTTCAACAAATAGCTAGCTACTTTGGTTAACTCTCAGTATCTGGTTCTATGCTTGAGAGAGAGAGAGAGAGAGAATCCTACTTGCCAGCCAACTCCTTCTAGTCACACCTCTGTCCCAAAGCGTTGGTGTTTTTAAGGACACTGACTCTGGGTTTGGAAAGAAGGTTTCAGAATTTACACTCTGAGGAGAAATAAGTGGGTAGAGGTTGACCAGCGATGACACCCATTCTCAGGAGGGTGGGGACAGGAAAGAGCCACCAGCAGGAAGAGACATTGTTCTGTCCCCAGCCCAACCCCCAACCCCACCCTCTCCTAGAGAGAGCAGGTGTCCAAAGTTTGACCTTACTTTGATCCTCAGCCTTAGCTCTGACCCCTAGCTTGCCTTCTGGGCTGTCATTCAGGGCTTGCGTCATTTCCTGTCCCTGTTCCTGGGCAGTTAATGCAGGTGTTCCTGTTAATGGGTGAGGGTGAAGTGGGATAAAGTGTGTAGAACTGAACACTTTACTTCTGATCCCAGCCCCCCAGGGTCTCATCACTCTGGGGTCCTGTGCACAGTGTGATGGGAACCTACCTGTGGTCAGTCAAAACCCTGCTGCCCGCTCTGAGCACCCCACCTGCTCCCTTCTATGGCTCTGCTGTGTGAGGACCTGGCTTCCAAGGTTCCTCACTGGGCTTCTCAAGACTTGCTTTGGTCAACAATATATTAGTAATGCCACACAAGCGGGGGCATGTCGGGTTTACATGGCCAGGCATCCCTCTTGTTCCTCTTCACTGCTGTGCGATGCCCATGTCCTAGCCAGCCCACCGTCTGGGGTAGAGGATAGGAGTTTCAGAGAAGGATACCCCACCAGCCCCACCCTCTAAAGCAGTGGTTCTCAAACTTCCTAATGCTTTGACTCTAAGACAGTTCCTCATGTCATGGTGACCCCCAACCATAAAATTATTTTTGTTGCTACTTCATAACTGTAATTTTGCTTCTGTTATGAATCCTAATATGAATATCTGTTTTCTGGTGGTCTTAAGCAACCCCCATGAAAGAGTTATTTGATCCTCTCCAAGGGGCTGAGACCCACAGATTGAGAAGCACTGCTTTAGTGAGGAAACACGGGTCCTTAGCTACTGTGGCTCAGTGGATAATTGCGCAGATGAATTTAGATCAGTTCAAAGTCAGCTTGGTTGAATACCCTAGATACCGAATACTCAGTAATACCACTGGGGATTTGTGGTTGTTTGTTATGTATCAGTAGCCAACTAACAGTCATGCACATAGCGTGCCCTCACAGCTCCAACAGTCATGCACATAGTGTGCCCTCACAGCTCCCCAGCTCCCCAGTCAAACCTCTTTTCACTTAAAGTTTATTAAATTGGAAAAAAAAATGAGCTTCCTTGTCATGTCAAGCAGGATACGTACAGAAGTTTGGATTTCTGTCTTTGAGGAGCTTTGTCTGGGGGAGACAGGGAAGCAAACCTGATTGTAAACAAGGAAGTTGCTGAAGGGGTCCTGGAGGAAAAGTCCCCTGAGGCAGGCCAAGACAGGAAGTACGGCCTGGATGGACCTGGGAGCACAAAGTGAGGACGATGTGTACAGAGGCAAAGCCCAGGTCTAGCCTTGACATTTCAAAAGCCCCTAAATGAATGTTGTTTGTTTGTTTGTTTGTTTAAAAGGCCTCCGCTATGGCACTTGATGAACTGAGACACTCCATTAAATAGAAAAGTGGCCTAAGACGTGATAAAACTCAAAGAAACTGAAGGAATAAAAGACTCCCTGTGTTACTGCCGATGCAATAAACAGCTTAATCCGGGCCCGCCAAGGCACAAAGGTAATTACACACCCACACCTGCTCCTGAAGTCAGGCCAGGTCCAGAGCGGGCCCCAGCTGAGCTGGTGGGGATGCAGAGTGGAAGGAGCCTCAGTTTGGGTCCAGCCTGGCACAACCCTCACTCCACTGTCCCTGCCACCTCTTGAGACACAGACCTCCTGGCTTCTCCTACTCTCTGGCTCTTCCATTTGCTGCTCACTTTCTGCAGGGGGGTGTGATTGGTGGAGGTGAGGGAGAAAGCTGGTATTGGGACCTTGTGTGGGCAACGTGGCCATCTCTCAGGACTTACTCTGCCCTCCCCTCCACTTCTGCCTCTAGGAGTGAGGAGCCTAGCCCCAGTGTGTGATTTCAGAGTTAATCTGTCTGCACTAATTAAATATTGATGGCTGTTAAATATTCATGGGGCGTTTTAGCTGGCAGGTTTGATGTCTCCAGGCTCTGCTGCTGCTGGCCGCAGCTCTGAGGATGGAATCTTTTTGGCTGGTCACTCTGTGTGCTCCACCTTCCTGCATTGTTGCTGGCCACCGCTTGGACCTCCCTTGTTATATGCTTTGTTTTGATTCCCAGACATCAGAGTTAATTTCCCTGCATATCTTGGGTAGTCACCATTGAAGCCTTGGGAGAGGGGCTTCAGCTTTGGTTGTAGAGTGGCTGGGGATGGACACAGAGGGAATGTAGACTGGGATGAGGGAGCCTCAGAGGCTGCAGAGAAATCAGGCAGACAGGGACTCTCCAGTGAGAGTCCGTTCTCCCTGTAGGAGACCGGAAATGTTGGGAGATAAAGCCAGACACAGCTCCTACGTCAAGGTGTAGATCCTGGGGAACAGGCATGGAAGGGGCTGAGGTATACCCTGACAGAGATCCCAGGACACCTTCCCAGAGCACAGTTTCAGGCAAGCTACTGAGCAAAGGAACAAAGGCTGGGCATTAGCTGAGTCAGTAGAAGGCACCTTGCATAGAAGACCTCTGTCAAGGGAACTGCATGAGTGAGCACATGGACTTGAGGGGCAGGTGGCCCAGTATTATCGCTATTCTGTTTCTGTCTCTGAAACAAAGTTACAGAGGCTTTGATAGACTTGTCTGTCATTTCACTGGACTTGAAGCTCTATGCTGGGATTCAAACCCCACTTTTGGGTGCAGAGTTTGCCCTCTCACAAATAACAGGGCCAGCAAATACCTTTTTCTAACCCCATTTTTTTTTCCATAAGGATTTTGTGATTCTGTCATCTGGTTTGAATGGCAGAGGCTACTTCTTGGAGTAGAATGCTTGCATGAAAAAGTCTGTTAGTTCCATCATGCAGTTCTCTTTAACCAACTCAGCTCAGAACTTGCTGTGACTCCTTCATCTTTCCACAACCATTTAACAAACATCATGCACCATGCTCTAGGGCTGCAGAATCAATGGAGAATAACCCCCCATCCATTACTTGGAGATCACCACTGGAGAATGAAGAAAAGCAATGAATGAGAAAGAGAAATATATCCACCCTCCCACCTACCCACCTTTGCAATAACTCATCCATCTATAGGTTGTCTACCTGCTCACCCATCCATATAGGCACCAATCCATCTATCTATTCACCCATATGTCTACATACATCTAATCACCTACCGGTCCATGTATTATCCATCCATGTATCCATTTATTTGTTGCTACATCCATCCATCCTTCAATCTTTCCACCCTTTCTCCCACCCACCTATTCATCTTGATATAACTGCTATGGGGGTAAAATGAAGCCAAGTAGGATGGAAGGGGAGACAGACAGCTCAGGAAGGGCCTTGCTGGATGGGTTCTTGTGCATTTGGACCATGAGATTCAGGAAGTGGGAGTGAGGATTGGGGAGAGGTAAAGGGGGTACAGGGTATTGAGAAAAGAAGGAAAGATATTCAGGCGGGTGAGATGCTCATCTGTGGTGGAATAAGTATTTGGCCTGATTAGAGTTGAAGGGGACAGAGTAGATGGGGCTGAGGTTTCTGGAGAAGACGAGAGAGCAGTGGTAGAGGTGGTTCATAGAGGCTCTGAGCTCTTACAAGATCTGTGGCTTTTGTAGAGAAAAGATGGTGGCCCTGGGTGGCCTCTGGAATAGAGAGATGGCAAGACCTGACTCGTCATTGTTTAACAGTATTGCCCTGGATGTGGTGAGAATGGACAAAGGAACATCTAAGAATCCTAGCGTCAGGTAGAACTTGGGCCCCTGGCTTTGACTGAGTCCTCTCAGGCATTGGCTCTACCTGGAGCCTACATGGTGCTTTTGGCAGGCCTTGTCTTCCCTCTAGTGGTTATAATTAAGAATGCACCTAGTGTCTCGAATCCTCTCAACTCCTTCAGCCTTCACTCTATCTTTTCCATTGGGAACCCCGTGATCAGTTTAATGGTTAGCTGTGGGCTTCTGCCTCTGAGTATGTCGGACTCTTGCAGATTTCTAAGGAGACAGCTATATCAGGCTCCTGTCAGCATGTACATCCTGACATCCACATCAACCTCTACCTTTGGTGACTGCACATAGGATGGATATCCAGGTGGAATGGTCTGTCTCTTCTTCAGTTTCTGTCCTGCACTGTGTCTCCATATTTGCACCCTTGAGTATTTTGTTACTCCTTCTAAGAAGGACTGAAGCCCCCCCTACTTGGTCATCATTCTTCATGAGCTTTTTGTGGTCTGTGAGTTGTATCTTGGGTATTTCAGGCTTCTGGGCTAAAATCCAATAATCAGTGAGTGAATACCATGTATGTTCTTTTGTGATTGGGTTACTTCACTCAGGATGACACCATGAGGAAAGCAACAATCCCAACTAACCAGAGCCCCCAGGGTCTAAACCACAAGCCTGGGAGCGCTTAGGGAGGGACCCATGGCTCCAGCTATATATGCAAGGGAGCTATATATAAGTGGGAGAAGAGATCCTTGGTCCCATGAAGACTGGACGTCATGGGGGGATACTCGAGGGTGGGGAGGTGAGGTACAGGGGAGGGTGGAAGGGGGTACACCAACGTGGAGATAGGAGGAGGGGGGAAGGGATAGTGAGTTCCTGGGAGGGAGGGGGGGAAATGGGGTAAGGAGAGAACATCTGAAATGTATAAAAAATTTACAATAAAAAAATTCCAATAAAAAAAAAGAAAAGAATTTAAAGAAAAAAAAAAAAAGAATGCACCTAGTGGATCTTTTCAGATTTCTTAAGGCCATTCTGTGGATCTCTTCAGCAGATAGTTTTCTCTACTGTGTGCTGGGTACTGACAGACTCAGAAAATAATAAAACACCCCTCAAAATCCATGCCTAGTAGAAGGAAAGACCTTCCAATCCAACTTTAAGGCGTTAGTTCTCAGTTGGTGTGGTCTGCGGGATGCCGGGAGGTTTCAGCTATTAACTGTACAGTGGGGATAGGCTAGCTACCTACATGTAGTGCATGGAATCCTGAATGCATCAGGGCATTTCCTGTGGCATAGAGCATCCCCCAACCTCAGTGTACCCTCTGGTCCCAGATATCAAGCCAGTGTGGAGGTTGAGGAGGCCTGCTCCAAGACTCTGTATCAGGTGCTATGGTAGAGTGATGAGGAAAACATTGACTTGCAGAGGAGGAGTTACTGAGAGTGACTTATCCCTTCTCAGGGCTGTGGGTCTCAACCTGCCATGAAGGGAGAAAAGGGATTTTTCCAGGTGGAGAAAGAACAGATGTAGCCAAGGAAGCTGGCTTGACTGGCTGACTATGGGCTCCAGAGATGTCTGCATGGGTGTGCCTGAGACAGCCACACACAGAGTATCTATGTAATGAGTCTCTGAATCCTCTCTGCAATATACCCTGGTCAGGGTATTAGTCCAGGGCTTTTCCAGACAAGTCCAGCAGCTCAGTGTGACTGGAATGAGGGGGTTCCACCAGTGGTGAGGGCAGAGTGTAGCTGATTTACGGAAAGTTGTCAGCAGTTGTTGAGTTGGGGTGTCCCTTCCTGCAATCTCCTGAGGACTCCAGACTTGGGTCAAGGTAGATGAGGATCAGGGCTCCAGGCAGTGATAAAGAGAGGGAGGTATGAATTCCTTTCATCCAGGCCAAGAGCCCCAAGAAGTGATTTGTCTCCCTCAATCTTGCATAGGCCTTTCTCCAGCTAGAATGTGTAACTGGGTTGTATCTCTGATGGGGGAAGGTTAGAGAAACTGAGGTTCACTTTGAACTTGGCTATGGGCCTGCTGTCTCCACTCACTTTGGCTCTAATTTCTGTTTGTATTCCAAAAGCACATGGGGCAGATTGTCTCCAAGGGACTTTCCAACCTTACCTCTATTCTTGATCTGCTCTGAGAAGTGAATTGTGTCTCCAGGGAGCCTTGAGGAAGGACCAGCTAGTGGGGACTGTTTCTATGATGAAGCTTATTGATCCTCTTGTAGAAGATAGTCCTTAGCACATGAATCATTAAGAATAGAGACCCCTCCTGTGCATCACTACTGGGATCTGTGACAGCCTCAGAAAGCTGTTATCTGAGGCCTCTGCTTGCCAGGCTGAGTTTCTGGAAAGCAGGAAGCAGTCTGTGTGTGGAGACAGCAGAAAGGGCAGAGCCCAGAGCCATCAGGGAGCGGCTGTCCTGCTATTTACAGATGGCTTAACCAAGTGGGCAGAGATGACAGCAGATGGGATGAGACAAGACACAGAGAGGAGGGGGGTTCTAACAAGGCAGCCTCCCAGCTACGTGTAGCGATTCTTAGCTCTGAAAGCGGGTCTCCACGGGCAGGGAAGAGTGCCTTCCCAACAGTGGATTTGAGAACAGAGCAGTAGATTCACTTGGCAAGGATGAACCGTGTAGCAGGGCAGACACTGTGTGCTGACACCTGTTACAGCCAGCTTCCTAGCATCTCTTCTGATATCTTTTCCTCCCATCAGCAGGTACAGGTACAAAGCTACGTACCGCATATACACAGGAACCACACTACACACCACACACACTCACAATCCACACTGCACACTACATACGTCTCACACCATATACACACCCCATACCACACACACAAACCACATAAATTTAACACACAGACCATACCACACTGGTTCAGAAACACAAATGATTTAAACTAGCTGCTGCAGGGAACATCTGGGAACAGATTTGATTGCCTGGTCAAGGTCTCCCATCTTTTCATGGACAGAAGAGGGTTGTACCCTCTCTTCTGCCTCTTATTTCAGAACATTTCCTGGTGTGTCTCTTTTTCCATCTATCACCAGCAATGAACACCATTGCTTTATGAACGTAGTAGTACTCAGAGACCTTGAACTAGTCTAGTCAGTGAAGGGCTTGCCTCTGAGCACAGCACCCAAGTAAAGAAAAATCTGCTGGCTATGGTGGCTGCACGTATAATCCATGCACCAGGAAGGCAGAGACAGGACGTGTTGGCCAGTCCATCTAGCTTAATTGGCAAACTCCAGATCAGTAAGAGACCCTGTCCCCAAATGACTCAAGATGGTTCTCCTAGAGAGGCACCCAAGGCTATCCTCTGACCTTCTCACATGCAGGAGCATATGCACACCTACAACTGTACACACATGTGTACTCGTATGTATATGAACACATACACATGCACACACACACCACGCCACACACCATACACAATCCATGCTACCCACCACATACATACATAAAACACACAGCACACATATACCTCACACTACATATACCACACACACACAAACACACATACAAAACACACACACAAAACACACCACATCCCCCATACATATATACCCTCACACCATACTAACATACACCCCATATACCACACAAATTACACACACACACATACACACAGAGAGAGAGAAAGAAAGAGAGAGAGAAAGAGAGAGAGAGAGCTTAGAAAACACAGCCAAGAGCAGAAAGTGAAACCACCCTGCTCCTCAGACGCTCATTTCTGGGTACATTTACTGCCTTGGTCTGTCCTGTCTCTAATTCTTTTATTTTCACACAGCTGAGTTTGTACTGACTGCACAGTTTCACGCCCTGCTTTCACTCGCACTAGCACGACTATTTTCCATGTTATTACACACACTTTGTAAACGCCACACTGAAGGCAGCTACGGAGCCAGGCTTGACGACTGTACATTTAGATTCTCTGCAATTTCTCATGGTTCGATGGGACGCCTCAGAAAGCAGATTCACAGAGGATGCTATCATGCTCAGCTCAGTTCCTCAGCATCAGGAGATTCTCATATGTTGTACAGAGGGTTTCATGTTGTGCAGAGGCTTGCCTATGGTGGATACAGCCTCGAAGTCCCTCGGAAGAGGGCCAAACACCCCCTGTACTCTCCACATCCATCCTCAAAGACACTGTACACTGGTGTGTGTGTGTGTGTGTGTGTGTGTGTGTGTGTGCGAGAGAGAGAGAGAGAGAGAGAGAGAGAGAGAGAGAGGGAGGGAGGGAGGGAGGGAGGGAAGGAGAGGGAGAGAGATGCATGAGTGTGCACACGTTTTTGTTTGTTTGTTTGTTTTTGTTGTTTTGTTTTTCGAGACAAGGTTTCTCTGTGTAGCCCTGGCTATCCTGGAACTCACTCTGTAGACCAGGCTGACCTTGAACTCAGAAATCCACCTGCCTCTGCCTCCCAAGTGCTGGGATTAAAGACATGCGCCACCACTGCCCGGCTATGAGTGTACACACCTATATGTGTCGATGTGCGTGTATGTGTGCAGGTGCTTGTAGAAACTGGAGGAGGATGTCTGATGTCTTCTCTATCAGGCTCTGTTTTATGTCCCTGAGACGGGGTCTCTCACTGAACCTGAAGCTATGCTGGTGGGCAGCAGGTCCCAGGGATTTCTAGACTTGGTGCCAGCAGTGCTGGGGTCTCAGGAGTGTGTGTAGCCTGGTGAGGCATTTTCACATGGAAGCTGGAATCTAAACTCAGGAGTTTGTGTTTGTGCAGCAAACACCATTTCCTCATGGATCCTTCCTTCCAGCCACCCCCGTTCACTTCCTACTTCCACCATTCTCTCAGAGATCATGCGTTGTTCCCTAAGATCCTAGCCATTAGAACTGTCACTCTAGCCAGGATGCTACATGGATCAAGAGTGGGATTAACTGGTTCAACAAACAGAAAAGCCCCTGGCTTCAGGTAAAGCTGGATCTAAGTACTTCGTCAGTGTAATCCTGGACTGTGGCAGTCTCTTAGCCTGGTGCCTCTTGATGACTCCATCCTGAGATCCAAGTGCCAGCAAGATGGTTCTGGAGCCTTGTCAGCCTGCCCACACAGACCGTCAGACAAAAGCAAGATGAAAGCCAGAGCTCACCCTGATTGCATTACCTCAAGTTGCTCACTTACACCCGATGTAATCACTGTCCCCAGAGACAGGGCTGGCCATTAAGCTTAGGGGACAAGGGCTTACTCCACTTGATCCAGTACCCACAGGTTAGGAGAGGCAGTCCCTGGGAAGTATGCCTGCGTGGGAAATGTATTACCAGAAAGGTGTGTGGCTAATCTTATTGGAAGGTGAGATAACAAATCGCAGAGGCTTCTGTATCTCAGGGAAGAATTCCTTCTTCTTTTGGAAGCAAAGTCTTGCTGTGTAGCCCAGGATGACCTTCTCTATTCATGGTCCTTTTGCTTCAGCCTCCCAAGTTCTGGGATCACAGACATGTACCAACCTCCACACACACCTCTTGGAAGACAAATCTCATCTCAGAAGCCTACCCCTTGCTGTCCCAAACAAGTGCCTTTGACAGCCTTCCTCAGATAAGCTACCCTTTACCTGTACCACTCTCAGGACAGGGAGCTTACCACCATCCAGGCTAGCCCACTCCACCTTGGTCAGCCCATTCTACCCAGGCTAGCTTACTCCACCCTGGCCAGCCCACTCTACCCAGGCTAGCCCACTGGACCCTGGGCAGCTGCAACTATGAAAATCAGTTCTCTGCAGAGTCCATACCTCTCTATCTCTAATCACACCCAGGCTCTGTCCTACAGGACCTGTCATGGAAGCCTCAGGTCAGAGTCCAAGCCCCAGCATGGCCTTCTGTGGATGAGGCAGCCCCAGGCTTCATGAGATGGAACTTGGTTATCTCTCCACTTCCTGTTGGTCATTCCCCAAGATCTACTCCTGTCGGCCAGGATAAGACTAAGAACTGACCAAGAGGCTGGGGGCTGACCCAAACACATGAATTGACAGTTTTTCCAAAAGGTTGTAGAAGGCTGCCTGAGCCTCCTCTCTAAAATGCTGCCCTGAAGTGGAGAGATGGATTTCGATTAAGGATTTCTAAATCGTTCCCTCCCCTGGGGCTCATGTGAATTGCTCTTTTAAACAATTTCAGGTCCGGAAAACAAAATAACAAGTCTAGTCATGTGTTATGTAACAGGATATTTGTCACACCTCCCTATCGGGAACCCTCCCCAGGAGGAGAGCTCTAAGCACCAGCCGCAGGGACAATAGCGCCAGCTGTGGGGTCCAGCTGTTACCTTCTCTGCCACTGTTGCCTGTCATTCAAAGCTGGCCCTATACCCTTACAGGGCGACCTAGCAGGTCACGGCTCGGGTAGATCATGGATAGCTGTGTCTATCTTGGTGTCCCTACAGCATTATGTATCACTCTGTGTTTCTTTTCTGTAGCTCTAGGCAGCTATTATTCAAGATGATAATCAACTTCCCTGGCTGGGGGTATCCTTCAGAAGACTCTTCTGCCACCTGTCTGATACTCACAAGCAAGGGACAGGTTGTTAAAAATCATTCTTAGCTGACTCCATCAGAGTCAGAGGCAGGAGGCCGTGGGATGAATGCTGCCAGTTTGGGCAAGTGAGGACAATGCTTGCTGCTGTAACACACAAGGCCAGTGTAGGGCTTCAGAGCTAGAGAGGTTCATCTACTGCCTTTGTGCAGGTGTAGATACTGGGTCAGGTTGCCAGGGCTATCCTCCATATTTTCCCTATACCCCAGGCTACTGAATGCTCTGCTGCCTCTAGGAGTTTTCTATGGTGATGTTGGAAAGATGGTCTGTACTTCAGATCAGCAGAGAAGAGGAGCAGAGAGGAGAGCAGAGGGGAGTGGTGTATAGGGAAGCCCAGGCAGCTCTGTTTGTTTCTGTCCATCTATTTTTCATGGAACTAAGGTACAACTTAGTGACAAGGCTACATGTGACTGCAGGAGAGCCTGGGGAATACAGTCCAGCCATTTACCCAGCACAGAGAGAAGAACAGAGATGAGTGAGCAGAGAGCTGTGTGTGCTACACCATCCCAACCTGGTTGTCCAGCCCAGGAAGTGTGACCATTCGCAAGGGGACCAGAGGAAATGGAGTGTGCATCTGTGGCAGGCATGAAGGAAGGAAATCTCTGTGGGCAGTTTCTTTTGGACACTCCTTCTCTGGTGTCCTGGGAATCCAGGTACTGGACTCCCACAAACCTGACCCCACAAACCATCCACAGGGTGTCACAGGGACTTGAGAGTCTGCAGGGCTCTGGACTTTAGTGTTTGCCTGTCACCAGCAAAGCCTGTGCATTGAAGCCCTCTCCATAGAATCAGATGGAGACACCCTGGCATGTTGACCAAATTGTCTGGGAGGTCTGAAGGCTGGCAGGTCAAGAGAGGCTCTGATACACATGGAAGCAAGCACAGGATGGATTTCTGATAATGTGGTGATTCCCGCAGAGCGTCTCTGACTTGTTAGCAACACTTTATCCGCCACTCTACATCACACTCAACTCCAAAGGACCATCTCAGACTCAAGGACCCTCTCAGGCCCTTAGCCCATTCTGTTGGCTGCAATTAGTGCCTCGCAGCTTGCTTTCAATGAAGCGACACTTGCAGCTCTGTGTCAATCTCCTGGGAGATGGGCCTTCTTAGGACAGCTGCCTCTCATTCCTGATCCTGGTCCTTACAGCCCCTAAATGCCCTTGCTCCAGAGAACTGTCATTGTTTTCCAGCCTCAGATGTTCCTAGACAACCTTTTCCTTGACTCTGTGTCTAGAATAGTCCCTCCTCCAGGGAGTCCTGGTCCCTAGAGAAGGCCAGCAACTGTCTATGTCCAACCTTGCATTTTGCTTGCTCCTGGTAGTGACTAGGTCATCTCAGCAGAGTGGGATTATCTTCCTCCCCTCCCCCTCTCTCCCCTGTTCCCTTCTTTTCTTCTTTTCTTTTTTCTTTGCTACCACTCTACTTTTCTCTCTCTCTTCCTTCCTTCTTTCCTTCTTTCCTTCTTTCCTTCTTTCCTTCTTTCCTTCTTTCCTTCCTTCCTTCCTTCCTTCCTTCCTTCCTTCCTTCCTTCCTTCCTTTCTCCCCATCCCTCCCTTCCTTTTTTTGTCTGTAGGTGTGAGGGACAGAGGTCAACTTTGGATGTCATTCCTTAAGAGCCATCCACATCTATCTATCTATCTATCTATCTATCTATCTATCTATCTATCTATCTATCTATCTATCTATCTATCTATGCAACAGGTCTCTTACGGGGATGTGGAACTTGCTGGTTAGGTAAGGTGATTAACCAGCAAGCCCTAGGGATCCTTCTGTCTCTACCTCCTCAGTGACGGGATTATAAGCAATGTGCCACAACAGCTGACATCTTACATGGGTTCTGAGGATCAAACTCCAGTCCTCATGTTTGCACAGAGAGTATGTTACTGACAGAGCTCTTTTCCCAGCACCAACAGAGCAGGGCTTTTTAAAGCACATGAGTTCATTCTGCTGGGTTGGCAGACATTGTATATACTAAGCCCTTCTTTTACTACTTTTGATAAAACATAATGACTTCTATCTCCATTTCTTTGTGGAAGCTCCCAGGTTCCCCCCACCCCTACTCGTACCTTTTAAAACCAAACGATTTGTTGAATTAGATCAATAGCCCTCACTCAGGTTTCGAACATCAACCCTGAAACATGTGGCTTTTTTGCCCTCAGGACTTCTCAGTCCCGACACTGGGCTCACCACTTACCTGTGTACATTAGTCAGATCCGGGATCCCATGTCCCTGAATTCCATTTGCTCTACTTCATTTATGAACAACTCATTATATCCAGCAATTTCAGGGAAGTGGGAACAGGTTTCATGTCTCCTTGTGCTATGGCCGGATCAGATCCAAGCATCCTTTTAAGAAGGAGTATTCTACGGAGAATTCTTTCCTACTTGAGCTGACCTTTAGGATAATGACATTCACTCAGGGTACAACACAGCACAAGTGTCTTGACCAGGGGAAGATGGCTCTGAAGGGCCTCAGTGGAAGTGCATGTTTGGATGTGTGGGAGCGGTGGGGCAAGTGTGGATGAGAGCGATGGACATAGATTTGGTGAATGGGTTCCAGGGCAGTGGCCACTGGGTCCTGGGTCCCATGAAAGAAGTATTGCAGATTCTTCACATCCTCTAGATCTGTTGGGATAGTGAACACATGCATACACGCACACTTGCACATGCACACACACACACACACCCCTCAACCTACACACGCCATGCACACACACGCGCACACACTCCTCATCTATGTGACTATTGCTTATGCTGCTTGCCAGCCTACAATGTTACCATTCTAGAACAACCCTTTCCTCATGTGCTTTAACTAAGACCTGTTGTACCATTCAGTACACTCAATCAGTATGTGTCCACGTGTGTGTGCATGTGAGCACCAATCTGCATCTGTGTCTGCCTGCCTTCCTGCCTCTCTGTCTCTTCTTTTGACTGCAAGGATCTGGCATATAGGAAGCCTTTATTTCTCATGTTAATATCTTCATAGTCCCTGGCAGGTGATCAATACTCAATGAATGTTGAATGAATGGCTAAAATTAACACACGACTTAACGTAAAATCTTAATGAATGTTAAAAATTGAAGTGAGTTATTACTCCTCCCAAGTCCCTTCCTTATCAATATCCAGGAAGGCCTCTGCTCTGCAGCTAATGATGACCATGAATATTTCATAGCAATGCCTGCAGAGCCACCACGCCCCCCATCAGCCATGTTTAATGGCCCGTGTTATTTCACCGCCTTAATATGTCTCACTCAGCTAGGTTGGCCTCTACTTCTCTAGCCTCTGGGCTGCTGGCAATTCCTGGTTATTATAGGTATCATGCTGCTACCGACATGCTTTTCTTTCTTTGGGGATAATATCAGAGTTTTTCTTTTTACCAAAGAAGGAATTACTGGGTCAGAGGTCCAGCAGCCCTCAGGTTGCCTGATTGCTGATGGAAATTGGCACAGCCTCTCTTGCAGAGCAAAGCTGAAGAGTGAGTTTTCACTTGCTGCCCATCTTGAGTTTTATTGTATTTATTTCCGGCGCTTTAATGGCCACATAACTGGACCTGAAAGTTGCTTGGATCTGAATTTTATTTCCTCACTGATGAGACCGCACCTCTCTCCACGCCATGATTTACCAGCTCCATTTTCCTGTGTGATTTGGTCCCTCTCCTCTGACTACTTATCGAAGGAATCACATCTCAGTCCATCCATTAACAGTTTGGGGCAGTAAGCAGGTCTGGGAAGGAGACCACGTCTGACATAATGGATGCCAAGGCTCTCCCTTTGATATTTATTTTTATTACATTGTGGTGCAAAAATGTTCCTTCTGATGTATTTGAAGCCATTCATCAGAGCCCTGATGGTATCTGTTTCTTCAATAGCTGGGAATTTATCTTCTCATCCGCAGCAGGGGTAAGAGTGCTGGTTTCTTGTCTCCAGGTCTGTCACAGATTAACGTTCAGTTATAGCTGAATTGACGGGCTTGCTGTCCGGATGTAAATGAAGACTCGCTAGCCTGTTTGCCCCACCAGCAGTGCTTATTAAACACCCATTGCCTTTTCCCTATGTGAATGTGAATCTTTGCTGGTCTTACATTGGTTTTGGTCAGTTCAAATTCATCGCGAGCCTCTCTTGTCTTCACTTTTGCTGTTTTCAGGTCCAGCACAGGATGGTTTCCGTGACTGGCAGTTTCCATGTTAATCACTCAGAATGAATCGGCGGTCGTGGCCATTAAAAGACAAATTCTTTGACTGGGCTTTGCCAGAAAGAACTGGCTCGGGGCTGTCAGATTCTATTAGAGGACTTAGGAGGATTTACATTGAGATTACCTCCACTCTATATATTGACTTTGGGACACAGCATATGTACTTAGGGATTACAATTAGACCAGAGCTGGGTGGCTCCACAAAGAACTCAAGGCTTCAGACAAAGGTAACAATACTCCATTTTCCTTTAACAGGGCATGAGGCTCAAAGGGCCACAGGGTCAGAGACATTACCTTCTGAAAACAGGTCATTTTCTTCAATCTTCCCCACCCCTAGCCCAGGCACACAGGTTAGAAGCCCAATAGGGACTCTGCTACAACCTGTGTCCCAGGGGAAAGGTGACAATGGATGAGAGATGGTGAGCAGAGGGTAGCATGGAGATTCACAGTCTCCCCATCCACTGGAGCCTCACAGAGCATGATGCCCATCCCCTTGGTGCCAACATCTGCAAGGCCTCTGCTTGTGCTGTATCTTTCAGTTGTCTTCTCCAGACAAAACTCCTCTGACCATGCCACATGCTTCAGTCACTAGGCTGAGCACTCTTAGGGAAAGGCATGGAGGCTGTGGATGCCAGCAGTGATGAGAATCTCCAGGTTGAGTGTGCCTGCATTTCTGCTGTGATTCCAGGCTCTAAAAGACCTCTCCCATCCCGTACTTCCTCCTTTCTGTACATTGGGCATCCCACCTAGCGTGGTGGGTTCATTCAGAGCCCGTGTGCTTTGGGTCTTGCTGAAGGCTTGTCCACTTTTCTTAAGGCCACCCTTTCTCTGCACGTCAGCACTTGATTATCTTCCACAGTCCGTATAATCAAAAATCAACTCCATGGTGATGTGACCACTTTCTCCTCCCGCATGGCTTACCCACCCTTGCTGCCACGTTCCTCTGGCTTCACACTTTCATCACCAGGGGAGGTGGTTCTGTCCCGACACAGGTCGTGCTTGCCAGTGGAACATGTGGCTTCCTGACATCAAACCCCAGCATTCTCTCCAGAATCCTTGACTTCTCATCCCTCCCCCTGTTTTCTCTTCTTACGTGCACATTTCTCTCTGACCTGGGGAGCTCACCATCCTCACCTTCTCTCTGCCCACTCCTTCCCTGGCTTGTTGTTTGGCTCCTGTCTGTCTCTCAGAGTCAGTGCCCCTGGTTTCTTCTCATGGCCTTAGTCTTCCCTACTTGACACTGTTCTTTGCCGGTCACCATCCTGATGGTGGTTTCCCTGACTGTGTGGCCATGGGATAATTTGCTACCACATTTTTAGACTCAGGACTGCTCTCTCCTGGTGTGGAGATTCCTGTTTCCCTAATGTGCACTCTGGATGTCTGTGACAGACAGTGCCTTGTCACATGGTGGCTTTGTGACCTTGAATGAGCCTTCGCTTTCTTCCCCTTGAGGATATATTATGGAGGCATTCATGATAATATAGTAGTAGCGATAATGATAATGATGATGGTGGTGGTGGTGGTGATGATGATGATACATAGTTAGCTGCCTAGCCCTCCTTCACATGGCCTATAGGATGTGGCCTGCTCAAAGCTAACTTGTTATCTCCTTCCTGCATCCTGAGCTTCCATCTTCCCATGCACTTCTTCCTTTTGGTGGATAATGGATAATGCTGCTCCAGTCCCCAGTTTCCCAGTTTCCTTTTGCTCTGCCCTCTGTGGTCAGTCACTCTCTAACACATCTCCCTCCTCCATATATCTCTCTCCCTCTTGTCCCGTCCCTGCTCCCACCCTGCTCCCACCCTCCTCCAGCATGGACTGATTCTCCATGCTGCTGATTGAGCCCCTTAGCGGTTCCTGCCACAGCCAAGCTTATGCCTGGTGGCACAGCTCACAAGCTCCTGCATAGTCTCCTTCACCACATCCATTCTGTGTGACACCCTGCGACGTGTAGTCTTCCCTGTACTCAGTGATTTCTGCCATTTCACCCAATGCTCTCCCTGCCCAGAACAGTCATTTCCTGTCTCTCTTTCTCATGTTGCCAATTCCTTTTTTTTTTAGCCCCATGTTAAAAGCAGCTGCTCACAGTAGCACAGCTAATACATGACTGTGACCTCTGTGTTCCCTGGCAATCTATCCTCACCATTTTTAGGTCTACATACTTTCCTTACAGCGTATGATCATGTGTCTAGAAGTTTCTACTCCCTGTAGAAGGAGCATGATTTTCTTGCCCATTCCCTATGACATATAGAAGGAACTTCATAATGGCTGCCCATTCCCAATGACACATAGTAGGTGCTTCATAATGGCTACCCATTCCCAATGGCACATAGTAGGTGCTTCATAATGGCTGCTGAAGAAATAGCCATTCAAAATCTTTGTGATGATGAGCATGGTCTCCTTAACTCCTGGAGCAAGACATACAGTAACCCCTTTTTCTTGTTCATGCTCTTCATCCTTGCCATTGGGAAGCTCAAGAGATGTTATAGGAGTAACCAACCACTCTTTGGTCTGCTTCATGAGACGAAACACCTGCCTGGCACTGCAAATCTGACTAAGAACCCAGAGGCTGAGGAGTTCATAGGTCCAGGGGTGAAGCCATTACTATTATTTTGCTAAAATTCACTTCTTTCTCCCCCCGAGATTCATGATGCTCTCAGACTCCATCACCGAAGTTCCCTTGTGTAGTGGATGTAAACCAATGCAGAAGCTCAAAGCTGGTTAAAGTGCAGAAAATACATGTCCATGGGGTGCTCAGCTACAATGACATACCTGTATTGTACCCTCTCCCAGAGTTCAGACACCATTAAGGGAGAGGGGTAGAAAGACCCAAAGAGCTAGATGTGGTGGAGGACTGGAGTGAAGCAGCATGCTCTGGACAACACAGGACCATTGTTGTATTAGTGAACTCATAGTGTCTGCTGTTACCTGCACAAGATCAAGCCAGCCAACATTCTAGCATGACATAAGAAGAGATTCATGACCCTATACCTACTTACAGAACTACGGATACCTGATGGTTCCTGAGGGAGGGAGTCAATTTTATTTAGGGGTGTGACTCCCCAGAGGTCCATCATGCTCCAGTGGATGGCCCCATAACCAGGAGTATATGATATGGATAGCAAAACTTAGAGTTGATAAAATGAGAAAAGGAAAGGATGACACAAAGTTCAGAGGGACAGGATGGTGGGGTGGACCTAGGAGGAGTTAGGAGGACAGATTGCAGTGAATATGATGAAAATTTGTTGTATGAAATTCTTTAAAACAGAAGCTCAGAGTACAGTTGGGGAGATGGATAAAACAGCAGGCATGGCACTAGAAGCAGCAAACGGTGATCTGTGTGCTTGGGAATCTATGGTGTGGGATGAGAGAAAATTAGAATGAGAAGATACTTCCTGAAGGAATTGACTCTGAGCTGAGGATGAGCGGGATACAGGGAAGAGAGAGAGAGAGAGAGAGAGAGAGAGAGAGAGAGAGAGAGAGAGAGAGACTCATGTAGAGATGCTCATATTCTTCTGCTTGCCAAATAGTGGCTAAGCAGACCCAGCTCTCATGCCTGTTCAACTGATGGCTTCTACCTCAAATCTGCTCGGTTTCACAGAAAGGATATGTAGCACACCCAGGATGTCAGACATCTCACAGCCACTTCCCTATCTCCACTCATCTGAAGAGAAGAGCCAGTGCCCACCTCCCCAGGGCAAGTTCTACAGGAAGGATGCTGTGGGGCTCAAGTGTTAGGCACCTTGTTGTTTCCCCAGGCAAGACTCTAGACTCCAAGAGACTGAGTCATGTGGTCAAGGTACCACAGAGCTTACTAGATGCACAACCAGATTCAACTCTAGCATTTCCTCTTCTCATCCCAATCGGGTGCCTTCTACACATGAAGGTTGGCTTTCCCAATGAGAGTGTCCTGCAGAGTAATAACATTTGAACCTTGAACTTGACCATTTGACTTTCCTGGATAGATTTTTCATCAAAAGCATCACCACTGGGGGTACAGAGACACTTAGTCAATAGGAAAAGACAAGAACATTCTGCTTTCCACATTCCAACACTGTAGTTCAATGAAGAAAAAGATAAATCGCAGAAAACAACCAGGGGCCATTCAGTCACTCAGAAGTTAGAAGTGTTCCCAAAGAAAGCCTCGGTAAGGGAGGGAATTCAGAAGGAAGTATTTAAAGAGTAAAGATGTAAACACAGCATATCATATAAATTTATGGGATGCTGCCATGCTGGTACTTAAAGGAAAAAGGATTGCCGGTGATGGCCTCTATTAGTGAGCAAGAAAGAAAACGGGGAATTAAGTCTCTGCTTAAATAACCTCGAAGGCGCACAAATTATAAAATGAAAGGGAGGTAGGGAGAGTAATAAAACCCAAAGCAGAAATGAATAAACAAGGGCATAAAACTGAATTTGAAGGGATGGACCAGTATGTCTCACGCTCAGGAGTGAATCAGGATTACCTCGGATCCTCATTTGACCCATCTGAGTCAGACCTGTGGAGACCTGGACCCTGGAATCTGTATTTCTGGCAACTGTATGACTGCCACACAACTAGCACCATCCCTGAGTGTGTTGGGAGCCATTGTTTACACTGTGTCTCCCTAAGGAAATAAAAGAGGTCCTTGGCCAGCATCGATTTGGCTACCCATCTCTTATTTTCCCTCCATGGGAGAAGGCAGTGAGACTCTGGTCTCAGGATGCAGGGCACTGTCCTGAGAGTGGACACTTAGCCCTGGCTGCACCTATATATCCCTGTAGATATGGAACTTGGAGAGATGTGCAACCTCCCTGTAAAAGTCTGATTGTCACCAGTGCAGCAGTGGGGTTCCTGATGCTATATTTCCCAGACTATAGAGTGGAGGAAAAGATGTGCTGACTTATTTTTATCTATCTATCTATCTATCTATCTATCTATCTATCTATCTATCTATCTATCTATCTATCTCTATCTATCGTCAACTTGAAACAAGCTGGAGTCATTTGGGAAGAAACACCCTTAACTGAGAAAATGTTTCCATAAGATTGGCTTGTGGTGCGCTCTCTCTCTCTCTCTCTCTCTCTCTCTCTCTCTCTCTCCTCCTCCTCCTCCTCCTCCTCCTCCTCCTCCTCCTCCTCCTCTTCCTCCTCCTTCCTTACTCCCTCCTTTATTCCCCCACCCCCCAGACAGGGTTTCTCTGTGTAGCCCTGGCTATCCTAGAACTTGCTCTGTAGACCAGGCTGACTTTGAAGTCACAAAGATCCACCTGCCCCTGCCTCCTGAGTGCTGAGATTAATGATTGATGTAGTAGGTCCTAGCACATTGTGGGTGGTGCCACCTTTGGGAAGGTCGTCTGGATGGTATAACAATGCGACTGAGAAAGCCAAGAGGAGCAAGCCAGTGAAGCAGCACTCTCCCATGGCCTTTGCATCAGCTACTGCCTCCTCATTCCTGCCCTGTTTGAGGTCCTGCCATGACATCCCTCAGTGGCAGGTAATGATATGGAAATGCAAGATGAAACAAACCCTTTTCTCCCCAAGTTGCTTTTGGTCATGATGTTTGTCACAGCAATAAAAACTCCAAGTAAGACAACAAGTGAGGCTCTTCTTCAGAGAAAGAAGGTTAAGGCATTGTATAGACAGAAACAGACAGGCAGACAGAAGGAAATCCCTGCATCCTTTGAGTCTCTGCTTCCTTTTGTTTCTAAGAGCCAGCTGCTTTTGCTCCTTTTGTTTCCAAGAGATGCTCATGTGTGTGTACAGCTTCTGGGCATTATACCCTTCTTGGCAAGGCTCCTGTTCCATATACCAAAGCAGCCAGAAAACACGATTTTACCAGGTTCCTTTCTTTTTAGGTTCATGCTTCTTGCATCCCCATCCACACAGTCATCTCTGAAGGGGAGTAGGAAGAACACAATGACAGTATCTTGCTGTCACACCAGGGTTACGGTGATGCTTTCTGCATCCTCTTGTGGTTAGTCTGTTCTAAGTCAGACTTGCTTTCCTGCAACACACCTTCCTCAATTGTAAGGTCAAATTTGATCTTGTGTCCTGATAGCCATGGGGATGGGTGCAAAATGCTTGACTTTTGGAAAATTATGGAATGATTTGTAAATGATAAACAGAACTCACATTAATAACATTTTACATCTGCTGCCACGATATCTATCAGCAAATGCTTGGGTAATGTAAAGCTGAATGCTTAATCCAGACTGAGGACAATGTTGGTTCTGGGCATCCTGGGACATGTGAAACGTGGTCTCCATGTTATGAAGGGAAGGTGAGTTATCAGAAATGACAAAATGTGAAGTTCAGTGGACAAGGCAAGAAGGTAACAGAGATAGGAATGGCTTTATAGTCGGTGGAGTGGGTGGAGATTGCCTCCAAGCAGAAGCCGCTTTCCCCGAGTCTTCAGAGATAGGTCCTTGGCAGATTAGGCAGTGAGAAGAGCACAGGGCGAGGCACACACAGGAGTTCATTAAGGAACTCAGTCATCAGGTTCAGAAGAGACTAGTGGGCTTGTGCAGGAGCTGTGGAGAAGAAGGCTCTGGGAAGCAGGTGGATCCTGCTCCTGGAGGGCCTTTGGGGACTGTCTGAAGCCTGGGCTTGATCTTGCTGGTGAGATGGAACGCATTCTTGGCAAATGTAGAGCACTCTGTGTTATTAATTATTTCTAGCTTTCTGTTCTGGGCCCAGGGTAGGACTGCATTTCTTAATGTCCTTGTGTCTGGATGGAATCCCATGGCCAGGAGACATGAATGGTCATGACAAATGCTATTTTGGGTCCACCATCCAATTGCTTATGTAGGACTTAGTAGACTTTCCTCTCTCTGTCAAGGTAACTTAGCATTCCAGATGGCTGGCTGTTCCACTGGCCTGGAGCCTGGAGCTTAGGAGTGCAGCAGAACCCTGACACCCCTGCTGGACATACATTAGGAACATGCCAGGGACTATTGTTCTGTAGGAGCTACTGAGATTGAGTTTACCTGGTACTATAACACACAGCAGCCTGTCCTTACAGACACAGCTGACTTACCACCCATGCCCCGCCCCACACACATGTGGAAAGGGGTAGGATGCTGGCAGAGAAGGCCTGAGGGCTGTGCCTGCTTCCGTCATGAAGAAAGATGTGAACAGCTTGGGACTTGGAACCCCTCAAGCAGATAGCCCTGACCTACTCCATCTGTTTGTGTCTCAGTCTCCATGTGACCAAGACCCTGACTGTCACCACCTAACCTTCCCATACTGGCACTTTCCTCTACAGAGGAGGAAAAATGTAAATTAGGCCATAAAAAGTGAGAGTTCAGAGACATGACACATTAAAACGGCCTCGAGTTGAAAGCAGACACATGAACTTTGAAAATGCAAATCTCCCTCCAGTAGTAAATAAAACCAGTCCAAGAAATGGCACACGGGAAGTTTGAAAAGTGAGATTGAAGAAAAAGGTTCAGATGAAAGAAAAAAAAAATACAACGGGAAAGGTAGGAGACGCAGCAAGAAAAACACAGAGCTCAAAGTCAGACCTGCCTTTACATCCATCCTGCTTATGATAGCTACAACACAGCCTCTTGGCACTAACCTGTCCATCCACAAAGGAAGTAGGAACTGCCCATTGAGTGTTCAAGCACCATGTGCGCTTCCAGGGCCCATACCTCTGAGCCTGTCTGAGGCTAGCTCTGCCTCCTCAAAGCTTCCGGTCCAGAGGAGCATGGAAACAAGAAAGCAGTCCATAAACTTTCCTAGCCAGGCTGCAGCGAGGATCAGTTTCACCTAGGAGCCACCTGACTGTGCGCACAGCAGCTTGGAGATGCTGAACAGATGTAATAAAGATTATTACATTTCCAGAGACCTGGGATGGACCACAGGACATCGTAGTAAACAAATCTTCTGTTCAATAATCATCGGAGAGACACGCATTATTTAAAGTCTACAAGGAGGCAATTTGTAACATTCAGTCACAGTGGAAAGGAAAAGGAGACAGCCGCTTCCTACACCTGAGCCCAAACATTTCCTCTGAGCCCGTGCCTGGGAGACTAAAAGGTCTGTGGTAGGTTACATGATCCCCATAACAAAGAGAAGACAAGACAGGCAGGAAGGAGAGGGATGAGGAAGCTTCCTTGGGACTATCTTTTAGTGTCTGTCCTGGTACATCTGAGTCTAGAGCTCGCCTCCCCTCCCCTTCTCTCTCTGCATATAGTAATATGCATGTTGGGGATTCTCTCTCTGCATACTATTAACATGCAGGTTGGGGTTCTTCACATGCTATGTAAGATTTAGAAGACATAGTTCAGAGAACTAGACCTGTCATACTATGCTTACATTTTGCTTTTAGGCAAAGAAATGTGAATTTGAGTCATAAGCATTTAGACTCAAGTTTGGATCTGTGACTTTGGCAAGTTACCTCATCTAGATGAGCCATCAGGATATATAAATGTATATTTATCTTAGACACACATATGCATGTAGAAATTTTACTATATGGGTATACACCTGTATCTATAAAATATGTACATAGATACATTTATATACATATCCAAGTGCATGTGCACACAGTCATATGTTCATAATGTATGTATATATGTGAACATGGCCTGGCACAGCCACAGGTGGTACTGGGAAGACCCAGTATCTGTGGTTGTTTGAATATGCTTGGTCCAGGAATTGGTACTATTAGGAGGTGTGGCCTTGTTGGAGGAAGTGAGTCACTGTGGGGGTGGGCCTTGAAGCTCCACCCAGTGCAGAAGTGAAAGTCCTCTCCTGTTTGCCTTCACAACAAGATGTAGAACTTTCAGCACCTCCAGAGCCATGCCTGCCTGGATGCTGTCATGCTCCTGCATTGATGATAATGGACTGGAACCTCTAAACCTGTAAGCCAGCCCCAAGTAAATGTTGTTCCTTACAAAAGGTGCCTTGGTCATAGTGTCTCTTCACAGTGATGAAACCCTAACTAAGACAGTATCCTTTCTGTGGATAAGGCCTCCTATTGTGTCTGCTTATGTTAGCTGTTGAGGCTCTGCATGATCTGAGAAATGGTATGTGGTAGGGTTCTAGACCATCACCCCTCCCAAGTCCTTTCATGATTTTTAAATACCATTGCTAGAACCAAACCAGTTCCAATGCCACTAAACCTGGTGCTAGGTAAAAGAGTGAAATCAGGCAGTTGACCACAGATGTCATTCTAGCCAGTGAAGAGGTTACTTGCTATTTAAAGTGACCCTAGAGTCATCCTGGTTCTAGGCCTGACTGTGTCCCTTGGTTTCTAATCAAGTTCCCAGAGCCCAGAGGCCAGATCCATTGTTGGTTACTGTCTTACCTTGGTTTCTGAAAATAAAATGTTTAGAATTTTTTTCTTTCTTTCTTTCTTTCTTTCTTTCTTTCTTTCTTTCTTTCTTTCTTTCTTTCTTTCTTCCTTCCTTCCTTCCTTCCTTCCTTCCTTCCTTCCTTCCTTCCTTCCTCTCTTTCTTCCTTCCTTCTTTTTTCCTTCCTTTCTATCTGTCTGTCTGTCTCTCTCTCTCTCTCTCTCTCTCTCTCTCTCTTCTTTCTCTCTCTCTCTTCATTTCTTTCTTACAATGAATATGTACCTACCTGTTCATTTGTAACGAAACCCTCCATCTCTTTCAGTTTGCTATCCAGATGACCAAGGACTAGCTGTGTGTCAGGAGAGAGGTAAAGTATCCCAAGTCTGTTGCTATGCAGTGGGTCTCCTAGGGCATCTGTTAAAATACTAATCCACAAGCCATGCCAGGTGCACTGCATGGGGGATCAGAGAGTGTGTGTGAAGGATGGTGGCAGCTGTCATCTGGCCATATTGTCAGTGCTCCTGGTAGAGTTGCCAGAAGCCCTTCTGAGCAGTGGGACAGTGCTCCTGTATGCGAAGGTATCTCCTGATGGCCTCCCAGAATGCACTGCTGTCTGACCCAGGCTCACTTTCTCTCTCTGTTGAGTAGTACCCTACTCTCCAGGACTTGATGCCAGCACCGTCTTACACCATCTTTGCCCTCATCTTAGATTAAATGACTGTTCAGGATCTACTGGACCACCATCTGTGTGGTCAGGTGTAATCCTCAGCACACAGTGCAGCCCTGAGTTGCCGTGGGATGAGAACACTAGGAGAGGAGAGTGTCCAAATGGTTGGTTGGTAGGGGCACATGTTCTGATCATTAGACTCCTTTCGCCAGACACCGTGAGTGACAGAGGAAACTTGAGTTCAGATGGGGCCTCTGCCAGCTCCGGGAAGAGGAGTTAGACCTAGGAACAGGGGTTGCTCAGTGGGATTTTGTATTAAATCAGGTGAGATGTCAACGTGCCTCACAGGTTTTCACAATTATTCTCCCAGAGCATAACCCTAGGCTCTCAAGTGGGAAAATCTCAAAGCTAAAATTCTTTGAGCATTGACATGATGCCAAGGGGAAAATTTTATACTTGACCTCATGTAGATGATGGGTCATAGTCAAAGCAGAGGTACTCCCTGCTGTAGCAGTACACACCTATAAAGGCCTCTGAAGTACTCTGGGAGCTTAGATCGGAAGATGAGAAGTTGAAGGCCAGACTGGGTTTGATCGTTGATAATCTTCCCTAAGAAACAAAATAATCAACAATAAATAACAACACACTAAAAAGACGACATAAAACAACTCTGTGACTATGCTGATAAGTGTGAAACACTTGGGTCCCAGCCCTAATATCTCAGCGTGTGTGCAAATACTATAAAACCCAACAACAACCCCACCCCACAAATAAAACAAAAACAAAATCTAAACCTGAACCACTTCTGACCTCAAGAATTTTGGTCTAGGAAGAGTCAACCCACAGCATCTTCATGGTGGGCTGTGGAGACTGACTATTGGGAATCGGGGAATGGATCTGTGTCTATGGTCCAGGTAGCCTGGGGCTGAGCCTCTGATCCCAGTCATCCTGATACTTCCTAACCAAGGCAACATCCATGGCAGAGAATCAGCCAAGAAGGAGATGTAGTAATGTTGGAGATCAAGACCTGGTGACTGATAAATGGTTCAGTGGTGGACAAGAAGGAGTCAGTGTTTGTATAGCAGTGTATAGAATGTTCTAGCTTCCTGTCTGTTGCCTGGGCAAGTCACTTGGACCAAAGGCAATTTAGATCAGAAAAGAGTTTATTTACTTTACACTTCGAAGTCAGCATCCATCACTGAGGGAAGTCAGGGCAGGAGCTCAAGTAGAAACTGAAGAAGAAGCCATGCCTACCTGCCTGGGTCTGGCACTGACCACCCTGGGGTGGGCTCTCTTATCAATTATCAGTCAAGACCGTCTCTCACAGACATGGGTACAGTCCAGTTTGATCTGGGAAATTTCAGAGTCTTTCCTCTTGCCAAATGTTCTAGGTTGTGTCAAGTTGATAATAAAAACTGACCAGCACACTTGGGGAGGGGGGCTGGGAGGGAGACGGAGATGCTCCAGTCAGCAGGTGGCACAGTGATTCACAAAGGCTGGTGTTAGCATCAAGACAGTGCAGCTGGACCATCACTCAGGTAACCATCCCTCTTCCATCTACTTAACATATTTTCCTTCGGTGTCAGCCATTGACACCGGCTCCAGAGGAGGACACTCCTTTGCGTTTTTACTGTGGCTATCTTCTTAGCTATCATTTGCTTCCTTCCTTTAAAGTTTCCATTGATATCATTCATCAGTTATCAATCGCAAACAACAGAGCCTGTGACTGGAATGTCATTTCCACCAAAGCCAAGGATGTGGCAGGGCACCTTAATGCCAGCTCGGGGTCTCTGTGTCACAGGGGCACAGTCAGGGGAGACTGGGAAATTCTTGTCTCTTTGCTCATCTTTTCCTCCCGCCCAGCACATGCCAGATGCTGTGGCTCAGATGCAATACAGTGCTGATCTTGGCCTGGGTAAGGGAGGGAGTTGCACCCCATAAAGGGAAGAGGGGTTCTCCGCCCTTGTACAGAGGAGGAGCGTGAGACTGACAGAGAAAGGAAAACCTCAGAAGCCACTGAGCTTGTGTCTGACTGTGGCTATCAGTAGTAACCATCAGAATGTGGGGAGGTGGCAGCCACACCCACCAGCTACGTGATGCTTGGATGCCATTTTCTTTTATCTCTGAGCCTCATTTCCTTATCTGGAAAGTGGATGACCTGTCACCTACTTTATAAAGACAGCATGGGAATTCCTACAGGAAGTCAGCTACAAAATACTTGGCACATCATAGGTTCTTTCTCCTGTCAATCATTCCACAGTTCTTAATTAGCAAGGGCTTCCCTTTCCAGGAAGTTTATGCAGATATGTACAGTATTTCTGTATTTTGGTATAGGCACGGTGCATCTCTCTAAGATTTTAGATTCATTTTTCCACAGAAGAACAATGTATTTGCATGATGTAATTACATATATATATATATTATATATGTATAAGAAAGTGGTTCTACTCTCAATATTTCCCATTTCTTTTGGAATGACTATAGCTTCAGAGAAAGTCTCAAAGTGACCCACAGTCCCTAAGCATCAGCACACTTCCCCTATAGGCTCTGCCTATCTTCGATTATACAGGCTTATGGCTGTCAAAGTCTCCTACGACTGCTTTGTGGTATCTTTATTGTTGTGTACAAAGCCAGCATTTCACAAATGCTGTGTGTGTGTGTGTGTGTGTGTGTGTGTGTGTGTGTGTAGAGGTCAGAGGGCAACCTTTCACTATATTCCTTCAGAGCCATCCATCTTGTCTTTTGAGATGAGGTCTCAAAAAATGGGACCTGGAGCTGGGCTGGGCTGGCCAGAGAATCCAGGCATCCTCTCTCTTGTCTCCACCTCTCCAGTGCTGAGATTCTAAGTATGCACCATCACACTTAGCTTCTTGAATGGCTGCTGGGGTTGAACTCTGCTCCTCTTGCTTGCATGACAAGCACTTTATCGACTGAGGTATTGCCCCAGCCACCATGCCTACATATTGGTAGGTCCTTAGAGCTCTATGATGTCTCATCCCATTGCTGTTCAGCTAGTTAGAAAAACACACCTCCTACTTAACATTCCAACTGTTGCTTGTGATTCTTTCTGGATAAGATTGAGTTTCAGGGTAGGAGTTAGATCCTGCATCCTTCAGAGCATCTGGAGGGATCACTGAACCATGGAAAGAAGCCCACTCTCCTTTTGAGCTCTCTGCTAAAGATCAGAATTCGATTTCAGGCCCTTATCATTCCTTCCTTTCTAGACTATGTGGGTAGACCTTTCCTCTTTCAAAAGCAAAAGCCGTGATATAAATGGGTTGCTCCTGCCCCACGTGGGAAGGAAAAAGTGACCACATTTTATTAAAAGAACAGAACAGTTAAAAAGAGTGTCCAGCAGTTAAAAAAAAAAGCATCCAGACAAAAATGATTCAAATAACCCCCAGTGTCTGTGGTTACATGTGCGCTTACAATACATGTTCTCACAACTCCAGAGACTCAGAGATAATTGTTATCCAAGCTAAGCAAAAGAGAAAGTTAAAAATCAGAGAAGCAAAGTGACCTGGGCAAACTCCTACAACCAGGAAGTGACTGATGGTTCCTCTACAGAGCGCAGGTCCAGGTGAAAATCCCTCGTACTTTGGATATTCTGGACACTCATGTGACTGAGCCTCAGCTTCTTACTTGTGGAATGGGAGTGACAACTCTTGGGAAGGACAGACGTGAGACCTGAGCAAAATGGCTTACGTGACATTGCTAGGCATGTGACATGAGATGTGTTCCCAGTACTAGCCAGGTACCCCTTTCTTTCTACCTTACAGTATTTGGTTCCCAGATCTCAATGAAGCTTGAAAGAAACTTTTCTATTGAAATGTGTGCATTCCATCATTATCTTAATATTTTGACTTGTGAGCTTCTTTTTCCTGGGAATATTGGCTCCCCTTTGAGGTGGTGGTGCTGGTGAGAGGCCAGAGGCACTTGTCTTAATTCCAGTAAAGTCGGTGAATAACAAGCAATACACTTAGGGAGGGTCCCCAGGAATCAGAAACACCTAATAAGACAACTCTCAAGTTAGGTCTTAGCCCTTTGCCACTCAGGCAGAAGGAATTCTGCTTGCTCAAGCAAGATGGGGTGGGAAGAGAGAGTGAGCCACTCCTCCCACCTGCTTTTCTGAGCCTCTCACAGGACATCTGTCTTATTCTTATTTAGCTCCGGAGAATATCTGTTCCCCCAGTGCCACTGTGAATTGTTCCCAAGGCTGTGACAGGAGAGAAAGGTCAGATGTCTAAAATGTCCCCAAGTGCGCTATGTCTGTTGTGCAGGGCTGTCTCCCACTCAGGACAAAGCCAGGGCCCCTAACCATGCTACCCAATGGTTCAGAACAGCACCCAGGCCCAGCGCTTTCTCCCAGTCTTCAGTTTTCTCTGTCTGATTTTGACTTGAAGACATTGACTTTCTGAAGGGGTTAAACAGTCTCAGGGGCTTGAGATCTGGATTAGAAATGAGACCTGAAAAGTCACCAATGGTTTTCCAGTCTCATAGCTTTTGATTCCCTTTATCTCATAGCATAGGACCTCAGTCCTTTAGAGGTACCTACTTGTGCATATACATGTTTTGGCCCTTGGTTTTTGTAAAGGCAGGGGGATTATGACAAATACCACTTGTGTTTGTCCCTGGAGTCACTGAGACATTTCATGTAAGCACTGCCTGTCACATGTCCATATAGAGTTGTCCTCAGCCTGCTGTGGGCAGAGAGGCTGATGGTGATGGCAGTGATGATGGAGACAGACTTAAGGTGTTCACACTGGTGGATGCTCTACGGCCATCACGTAGTTGATCATAAGTCATTCTCTCTCTCTCTCTCTCTCTCTCTCTCTCTCTCTCTCTCTCTCTCTCTCTCTGTGTGTGTGTTGTGTGTAGGTCAAAAGTCAGCCTTGGATGTCATGCCTTAGGAGTCATCTACCTTGTATTTTTGGGGAGGGTGTTATTGACCTGGAACTTACTGATTATGTTGAATAGGTTATACTGACAGACCAGTGTGCCCCAAAGATGCACTTGCCTCTGAGTCTCCAATGCAAGAATTATAAGTGTGTGCCCTCATGCCTGCATTATTTTTTAACCCGTGTCTTGGGTATTGAACTCAGGTCCCCATGCTAGCATAGGTAGCCTTTTACTGACTGAGCCATCTCCCTGTCCAGCCCTAAGCAATTCTAGCCATTGAGCTATCCTGTGCAGGTTCCCACTGGTTGTACTCTATGGCTATGAAAGGGATGGTATTGGTTTGTGTATGGGGCAAGGGACCTGTCAGTCACAGAAGTGTTTATGATAATGTGGGCTGGACTCTGCTTTCCCACAGAGCAGTTGAGGCAGGGTTGGCTTGGCATAGCGTTTGAGGCATAAACCCACTCAGATTTTCAGCAGTGGCAAACAATGGCACCTGAACTGATGAAAGTCACTGTCCTTCTTTTAACCAATAACAGAGACTCCCAGCCCAGTGGGTCACTTCTAGAAGCCACAACACAGCTTATGTGCAAGTCATCTCTCCTTCTCTGGTCCCAGAGTGATCCCAGAGCAGCATTGGAGATGGGAGTCTGGGGATGGTGCTGCCACCAAAGAATGAACCTCAAGTCTGGAGGGGAACCCATGTCCCTCGGCAGGGAAAGCAGATCACATGTCTTTGTAAAAGGCTAAGCCACAATCACCCTTTACTGTGGATCACAAAGCAACAAGTCTTCAAGGACACTTTCTAAGTGCATGTGTTAAATCTCAGGTTATTATATAATTAAAAAGTTTAATATCTTGAACAATAAAAATCCTATATCACTTAAGTACTTTTCCCCCCTATAAAGTATTGAGGGGGGAATGTCGCTAGCGAAGAGAGAGAAAGGGGGGCAAAGATGGAAATAAGAACAGAGAGGGAGTGTTCAAATATCACTTAATGCCTAAATGTCACGGGCTTAAAAATTCAACAGAGTTCTCATGTATTCTTTCCCACAGGGGCTACTCTTTAAACAATGACCTTTAAAAAAAATGAAGCAAACAAACAGCTCCAATGCTGGTGACACATGTCCTTTATCTCTGTGGGCATTTCACTGCCCACAGCAGTGATGAATCTAATATCAGCCCAAATGGTCAGTATTTTGGACAACAGCTCTTGGGTGTCTCCCAGGTTCTTGAGGACAACATGTGTGGGAGGGATTGATTCAGTTCTGGATTCTTCCATGATGAGATTGTTTCGATAGTTGCCATTTCCTGTGGTTGTAAAAATTCCATTTTGACCTTCTAGCTGCCATAAATGATTTCTAGACTCTTGAGGGAGGCAGGGCTGGCGTGTAGAGCAATCTATAGGAGCGGGTATCAATTAAAGCACAGGTGCTCACTTCCTGAAGATCACAAGGCGGGGGATCAGAAGCTGGCACCACCTGCTTGAAAGGGCACGGGGACAGGAAGTCTGGAGACAGGAAGTCATGCCTTAGGGGCTATAATAAACTCTCAGAGGGAGCCACCTGGCCAGGGAAAGAAAGATGATAGCAAAGAAAGCAGGTGGATTTTTGTAGGTTTTTGGGAGGAGCCAACAGCTCTCCTGAGAATCCCCAGGAGGAAGTTGCATTTGTAACTTCCAACAGATGCAGGAGGACAAACTGAAACTTTTCTGTTGTTACTTTTAAGCCTATCTGCACATGGAAATGACCTTTCCAGGCTAGTCCAGTGTAGGGTCAGGGTGGCTGTGGTTGTTTTGACAGCATTTCCATTTATTGAGCCTTGCCAAAGACAGAGGGTCTTTAATTGCTGAGGAAGATAATTGAGAAATTTATTTTCAGAATTCTGCTGCATCTTGGATGATTACAAAGATCCCATTTCCAGTCCTTTGTGAATCTTTGAAGACTCAGGGATAACAAACACCCATTCTGGCATTAAAGGAAAGTTGACCTGCAAGCGTTTGGACATGCTGCCTCTGGTACTTTCCTTTGAGACTATCTTGAATATATGGTAATAACTTATCTAGCTGCTCAGTGACCACTGCAAAACTGAATGGGCCAAGCCTCTATTCTTGTGTACTCAACAATGCTTGGCTCACATGACCATCCTTCCTCCCCCTCCCTCCTCTCTCTCTCTCTCTCTCTCTCTTTCTCTCTCTTCTCTCTCTCTCTCTCTCTCTGTGTGTGTGTGTGTGTGTGTGTGTGTGTGTAGGAGGAACAGTGGCAGCCACCTCTACATAAATGCCGGGGCTGCGCAGCCACAAAGGCATCTTCTGCAGGAGGACCTAACTGAGGACAGTCTGAGAGACCAAGGATTGCTGATGCAGACAATGCCAGCCAACTGGGAACTGGTGTTTAGAAGAGATGCTATTTTGGGACCAATGGGCATGGGTGGAGGGTATTAAAGGAGTTTGCAACAGTGTTCAGGTGAGCTTGCTTCAGCATTTCTCACCTGCTCCCAGAGTCTGATTCAGCTCACCTCCAACCCGCCAAGGGCAAGTAGGGCACAAGCAACATATGGGTGCACTGCCACATCCAGCTTTTCAGGTGTGCTGAGGATCTACATTCAGGTTTACATGCTTGCGTGACAGGTACTTAACTGGCTAAGTCCCCTAGAATGTAGCATTTTTCCAGTGCTCCTTTCCCACACACCCACCATTATTTCTTCTTAGTGTTCTTCCCTGTTTTCTCTCGATGTTTTAGCAATGGAATTCTCAATAGTCTTTATACTGCTGTGCATAGTGATTGACGCCCGTAATCCAGCTGTCAGAATGCTACAACAGGAAGATGGTAAATTCCAAGCTAGGTTGGGCTATGCTTGAAGATCCTACCACAACGATAAAAATGATCGTGTGTGTTCTTTACCTCATCCAATCCTTGGTAACTTGATGCAGTGCTATGGATTTCAAGTCCATGAAGGGTGGCATCACAAAAAAAAGAAAAAAGAAAAAAAATCACTATAGTGTTTGCTGAAACGGTTGGATAACCACCCTTTCATATGGTTAACTTAAAGCCTTCCAAATGCTAATGCCCATAAACTCTGGCTCCCTTGTCTATTTCCCATCCACCCGACACCTCTTTTTAGATCTCTAAGATGTGTAGCCTGACCACAACCAATGTGACGGTCCTGTGCCATTCCTATTGCAGAACCAAATCCACTCTACCTATGTGCCAGTTTATTTCAGGCAGTAGCTACTCAGTTGTTTGTGATACTCAGTTCCAAAATCCTTGGCATTGTTCTTGACTCTTCTGTCCTGTGGTACCAACATGCAAAATCCATCTGGAAACCCTATCGGCTCTAGTTCAGAAGACATCCAGCGCTCACGACATTGTCTTTGCCCTGTGTGGGCTCAGTGCATCCTTCTCTGTTATTTTCTTCTGTCCTTGGCCCAAAGCGGCCAGCAGACTTGCACTAAAAGAGTCTAGCTCAAGTCAGTTTTTTGCTGAGCACTCCCTCGGACGCATGCACACTGGCCCCTTGCCTTTCCTGCTGTGGAATGAATGCCTTTGCACAGAGTAACTTCTCTGCAGGGAGAACCCCTCCTCTGGGTGGCTGTAGGATTCTTTTCCTCTACTTCAACATTGTTTCACTTTCTAATGAGCCTCTCCAGGACACCATTTTCAAGTGGAAGTCCCCTCTCTGACCCTTTTGTGTTTGATCTTGTCTTCCTAGACTGCCGTGGGGGCGGGTCCTCTCTGTTAGGCTCATTTTCTGTAGCTCAGTAGCCAGAACAGCGTGTGGCACATAGTGATGCTCAACCCATCCTTGCTGAATAAATAATGAAGTACCTGGACCAGCTCTGTGGGAGCATTAACGGAGCTCAAAGATGCCCATGGTTTCTCAGGAGAAAATAAAGAAGGCAGCAGTCATCAGGGGATGCAGCTGACTTTCAGGGTGGTTACACTGTTACATTGGTATTCATGCTTTGGGACCAAATGTTTCTGTTCCCTTCAGCACACAACACTCTTTGTTACATGCTGTGGATAAATAAAGGTCTCACTTATTGTCTTGGAGTTTGTACTTCAGCAAGAGACAGGGGAGTTAAATGATCATGGCAGCAAATTGAAAAGTAGGACTGGAGAGATGGCTCAGTGGTTCTTCCAGAGGACCTGAGTTCAATTCCCAGCAACCACACGGTGGCTCATAACCTCTGTAACGGGATCTGATGCCCTCTCCTAGTGTGTCTGAAGACAGCTATAGTGTACTCATATACATAAAATAAATCTTAAAAAAAATACAAATTGAAAAGTAGACTCAGACAAGGGCTGAGAGAGTTAGGGCTTTAAGGGAAGGCTTCTCATGGGAAGTGATACTTGAGCTAGGATGGATGCAGGATGGACTCTTGCCTTGGTTATGGATAGATGTGACCATACTGTTGTTGGGAAAATCTCCAGAGGTCTGATCTTCACTGGGCTCTGAAGTCTCATGACTCAGTAAGCGCATGACTACATAAATAACCCTTCCCTCTGCTCTCATCTGGAATGTGAGAAATTGGACCCGAAATTCCTTGAGATTGCAGACTCTGATGACTAAGCTCTGAATCAGACTCTGGACCTGGACCTCTGGGCTACTTTCTCTCCTCCCTGGGGATGTGGTAATAATCTCCATGTCATTTCTATTCTCCAAGGTATTTCCTTGTCATATTTTGCCTCGTGTCTGTGTTCTTCACAAGGTTCTTGAAGCAGGTCCTTGGTTCTCTTTATATAAAAATCTCATGTAGCTTCTAGAATAGGGCCTCAGACAGAACGTGCTCAGCAAGGATTCACTGAATTGGTGGCATGTTGTGGTTCAGGATGGAGTGAATACTGGATTCTGGAGAAAACATGGATGTGAATTTGTCCTTCTCGTCCTCTGTAGGAAAAACACCACAGTGCTATTCTGCTGTGGGAACAAGGAACACACACTGGATTCTGTGTAGAGGAAAGAGTAGACACAAGCCAGACAGGCAGCTTGGGCCATTGTCAGCTGGGCAGCCTTCACCCCATTAGTAAACTTCTTTAACCTTCAATTACTTTCTGTAGGTAAATGATACCCTTGCTCATCAGGGCAGCAAAAGGGTCCCACTGAAGGCCCTTCTGTCTCCTTGACACATCATGATGGGGAAAGTAGATGCCAGAGATGGCAGGAGAGGTTTCTTGCTTTATCCAGAGCGACTTTAAGGGCATGGATCACTCTCCAGATCTGCTTTCCTGTTGGGACATTGGGCTTCCTCTCTGCTCCTTGCATTTATTCTCTCCTCTTGACCATCTCTGTATAACACCATAAAACAGAAACTGCCATGTTTAAGATCATGAGGACTCAAGACCACAGACACAAGTGCACTCTGAGTCATCACATTTCCTGCTGCTAGGACACCAGCCCTTGGTGTGTGGGGCCCGATCAAGACATTCTACCAGTGCATTGTGGGTGGACCTGGTGCTCTCTGCTGGAAGCCCACAGGGCAGATTCTAAGCCAGGAAACCAATGCCCATACCAAGGCCCAGCAGTGAGCCCAACCTCAGGGTAATCCCTGGAAAAGAATGCAAACCAGGAAGGGAATTCTCCAAGGAAGAATGATCATTATGTATCAGTTGGAGACATCAGGCTTCAAAGCAGAACCCAGGCCTTGGATCTAATATTCCTCCTGTCAGTGACTAGCTGTGTGTCTTTGACAAACCAATTGCCTTCTTCGTGTGGCTTTCCTCCTGTCAATGGGGGCCATAGCAGTCATCTGTAGAGCTGTTGATTAAACAACTCGCACACTGGCTCATTATAGCCACTACATCAGAGCTGTCTTTTCTGACTCAGCTGCTCAGTGAGGGGGGCTATGCCATTCCACTTAAGAGACAAGAAAGCCAAGGCTCGGGAATACGAAGCCTCATCTTCATAGGTGGAGGAAGACGTGGTTGTCATTTTGTCCTAAATCTTACATGCTCTGCAGTCACTGTAGGACCTACTGGAAATGGTGGAAGTACGTATAGAGAAGACCTCTATAGGGCCCCCCCTGCCCACCTTGGCCTACAGCAAGCGCCCTGTGGTTAGCACTAGAGGTGAGGTCAAGCTTCAGCAATAGAGGGCTTCTCAAGCTACTGCTAGCTTTAGTCTCTGTGGCTTGGTCCTCCTCAGTCACACCTTCTTGAGAAGTTCCCTCACAACCTACCACTGGCCTGTGGAGGAAGGTGGGGAGATACCCTTGAATGTCCCACTGGAGTGACTTGTACTTTTTTCCTTCTGAGTAGATTATTCCTCTCCATTTGGAGATACTCCCACCAGGGACTCTGTAAGCATCACTTTCTCCAAATTTGCATGCCGCAGAACAGAAGGAGTAGAGTGGGCAAGTGGGTAAGTGACTTCCTCTGGGCTATACAGCAAGAGGATCTCTGTGGGCCGTCAGTGCCTTGGTGGCGTCTACCTTTAGCAGGGGATAGCAGATGCAAGGATAAAGACCCAAGCCTGTAGTAGACCCACTCATCTTTGAAGATTCCGTGAAGACGTGGGTGGAGAAGCCTCTACCTTGGCTTGTCATCAGCTGGTGGATCTCATCATCACAGCAAAGTGTCAGCCTCAGACACCCGGTCTCTGCTTCCCTATGAGCACTGTCTAGGCTGCGACAGCATGTGTCCATTTCCCCTCAATTCCATTGCCCTTGTGTAACTGGCAGAGCTTGCTTCCTCAGGTTAATAATGCAGGCACTGGAGCTCAGGAGACCCTAGGGACCAGGATCACAGCTATGTTGATTGTCTAGATGCTGCATGTAGTGCCTTGATGTCACATCAATGCTACTGTGGCCAGGGTAGCCATGTTTCCTACCATGCTCTGAGGAATAGTTTTGCAGGAGAAGGTCTCAAGTATCATGGGTGACAGGCATTGGGTACCGGGTCTGTGCTCTAGCTCCTCCAATCCCCTCGGCACCCTCTCTGGGTGTTTCTGGCTTTTAGCAAAGGGAGCTGATGTCCAGAGAGGTGACTGGTCCAACACCTTGTACTTCTTGTGGAAGTGGAGACTGGCAGCCCTAGTGCCTAAGCATGGTCTCTTCTGGTTGGGGGTGGGGAGGGTGATCAGGAAGGCTAAGTTTGTACCTCTGCTCAATTATGAGCTGGTCTTAGGCAGAGTAGAGTCTAAATTAACTCTTTGCCTCTCCTCCCAGGCTTTATACAATGGTAAAAGGATCTTGAGAGGAAGCCAGGAGGATATCCTGCTGTAGTGGGCACTGTAAAAGAGAAGGCAGTTTTTATTAGGAGAGTTTTACAGAGACAGGTTGAAGAGAGAACAAGCTAGACAGAGAGAGCCAGAGAATGAGAAGGAGCCAGAAGATTAGAACATGTTGCCAAAGTTAGTATGAGGCCAAGCAGAGCAAATTAGTCAGAGGCTGAGAGAGAAGCTAGATTGAATCAGTCAGCTTGGAGAGGAGTTTTAGCCACCACGGCTGAGTTGACTGAGCCAGCCAGAGTTCAGAAAGAACCAAGAAAGGGTGAGCTTATTCAGCAGCAAGTCTCAGAGTCTGAAAACATTCTAGGCCTAGGTAAGATTTGTATGGAGGCTGGAAGCTTCCAGAGGTAGTCCTAGGTTAGCAGACTGAGGCTGTGAGCCTCAGAGATGACAATTTTATCAGGCAAATACAAGTTACTTTTACAGGGCATCTCAGTTCCTGGGCTGCTTGCTATTTTCAGCTTCTTTTTCTCCTTCTCCTTCTTCTCCTTCTCCTTCTCCTTCTCCTTCTCCTTCTCCTTCTCCTTCTCCTTCTCCTTCTCCTTCTCCTTCTCCTTCTCCTTCTCCTTCTCCTTCTCTCCTCCTCCTCCTCCTCCTCCTCCTTCTCTTCCTCCTCCTCCTCCTCCTCCTCTTCCTCCTTCTCCTCCTCCTCCTCTTCCTCCTCCTCCTTCTTCTTCAGATTTATTTACTTTTTATTTATATGAGTACACTTCAGCTGTCTTCAGACACACACTAGAAGAGTGCATCGCATCCCATTACAGATGGTTGTGAGCCACCATGTGGTTTCTGGGAATTTAACTCAGGACCTCTGGCAGAGTAGTTAGTGCTCTTAACCACTGAGCCATCTCTTGACCCCCTATTTTCAGCTTCTTGACCTTATTCCATTGGTTCTGGACCCACTCATGGCTCCCTTTTCTTAAATTGCTCCATCTGCCATGTCCATGGGTTTCCACCTCAGAAAGGTCCTTCTGTATAAGCGCTTATCTGCTTCCTGTGGTTAGTTTGGACAGGTTTCTTGAGCATTTCTGAGTCACTGTCTCCTCCTTGGGTCCTTCTGACTTGGCTCTTGGTTTTTTTATGGTCCTCTTTCCATACCCAGGTAAGCCACTTCTGTTCCACCCCGACCACCTGACTCCTTTGCCAGTGGCTCTGAGCCTCTTGCAGGGCAACATTCACTCCAGGCTCCCTCTGAGCATTTGCAATGCCAGGTACCTTCAGGAGGACGTTCAGGCACAGCCTCTCTTACAACCCTGTGAAACCAACATTAGTTTCAGCGCTCTTGCAGCAGTGGTTCTCAACCTGTGGGTCATGACCCCATTAGGGTATTGAACACCCTTTTCACAGGGGTCGCCTATCAGTTATGCTGCATATCAGATATTTACATTACTATTTATAACAGTAGCAAAATTAAATGAAATTATTTTGAAGTAGCAACAGAATAATTTTATGGTTGGAGGGATGCATCACAACATGAAGGACTATAATAAAGGGTTGTAGCATTGGGAACACAGGGCTCACCCTTCAGAGACAGTGATAGAAACCAGCCTTGGCAGGCTGGGTAATAAGGGCTAAGATGGATACAAGCAAAGGGAGGACCTTGGGTGCTTGGAGGAAGGCTCTGAAGAAGAGTGGGACCCTCTCTTCCCCAAGGCCACCAGAACTATGTTGTGTGTGAAGTTTAGCAAACTCTGGAAAAGACAGATTCTTAAAGATTTTGGACGCTTTGGGATCCCTAAGTTTATGAGGTTCCATTGTCTATTTCAAGGTCTTAAGGATAGCTCCTTTTCCTATTGGGGACCACATTTTGAGGGTACCTTCTTTGGGTGAGAGCTGAGAGCACAGTTACAGTTTCAACCTGAAGTTTCCTGGTGGGTGTTTGCCACTGGGGAGGTAGGGCCTGGCTGTCAGATGGAGATCACAAGGGTTTGGCATTTGCCTGTTCTGGCCTTGTGCTCTGCATCGGGTCCACTGTGGTGTGATTGGCCTTGTCCACATGCTCCCACTTCTGTGAGCTGATCCACTATGCTTTCCCTGATACCATGGGACTGCAACCCTCTGAAACTATCGGCTAGAATTAATCTTTCCTTCCTGAAGTTCTTTCTCTGTCCATTATATGGTCGCAGGGAAGCAAAGCTAATACAGCCTGTGTTATTTCACTTTTGGGAGCATCCTTCCTTCTCATTCCCATTTTAGGCATATTAGGGGGCTGGAATGAACTTGGGGAGGGGGAAACTTGGGGAATGAGGAGTACTCTGCATCATTCTCCTGATACATAGTCATCTGTTGCAGGACTTGATCACAGTGTGAACCCAGAGACTGTGTTATGGTATGGCTCAGCCGTTAGCACATACCTTTAATCCTAAACAATAAAGGTAAAGTTAGTTTGTAGAAGGAAGCACCCATGTGATGTCTAATGGAATGTCAGGCAAAGTCACGAATCAGAGAAAGACCTGAGAGAATAGGATATGCCCAACTCTCTCATGAGAACAGAGAGAAAAGAGAGGCTACTTAAGAGAAAGCAAGGTAGAGAAAGGAAGAGAGTAGGCACTTTTAGCCAGACAGTTGTACAGAGACAGGTTGGAGAGAGAGAGAAGGAGAGGCAGAGGAAGAGAAAGAAGAAGAGGGAAAGGGAAGGAGAGAGAGAGAGAGAGAGAGAGAGAGAGAGAGAGAGAGAGAGAGAACAATAATAAGCTAGACACAGACGAGGAAAGAATGAGCGAGAGAATGAATGAGAAGGAGCCAAAAGAGTAGAACATTTTTACCAAAGTTAGTATGAGGCCAAGCAGAGCAAGTGTGAGCAGGAGGAGAAAAAAAATTACTTTTACAGTCATCAGGGTTTTACCCTTTCCAGAAAGAAGAGCTAGTGACCGCCACCCCCCTCCACCCCCCCATCCATTTTTTTCCAGGTAAAACAATTCTATCCCCTTGGAATGTTTCCTTGTTATTAGGGATTTGTTAATGCATTCCCTATGTTTTCGAAGTTGTGCAAGAAGATGCTAATCAAAGAGACACAGATGGAAAAGCTTTGTTAAGCCGCTAGAAGGAATTAACATACATTTCATGTGTGGCCAATGCAGGAGATTAGATAGATGTTATCTAAATTTTGAGGTTTCTTTGATAATCACAATAATCTGGCTGTTGAAAGAGTTTGGCATTCTTGTTGTTTAAAGGACTACATTTTCTTGGGGTACAGTTCTGCTGTTGACATTGAAGGTTTTGTCTTTAATTCTCCCCTTAAGCAATTGATCTTAAAACCAAAAGAGGTTGTATTTTGTCAAGACAGTCTTGTGGCATCTTGTTGACTTTTATTAGATCTGATTATTTTAAGAAATGTCAGTTTTTATTAAAACAGCTAAGATTTTTTTTTTCTTCTTCTTCTTGAGACTACACAACTGTCCCTACTTGCCTTCAAAATCTCTAAGCATTTTGGTGCTGTTTTCCAGGAACCTGTGATCATATCTAATCAAGTGTTTAAAATCTTTTGACATTTTTGACAACTCTCTAAAATCAATGTCTAAATTAAGTCTTAAAAAAAAAAAAAGCAACCCAAAACCTCAAATTAACTTTGAGAGTTTCCAGAAATGTCCTTGAAATATCTTGAAAGAATTTAATTTTTCTCTTTATCAAAAGAGAAATGTTTAAGTCAATAGGGTTTCTTCTATAGTCTGTACTATGTAGTAGGAAATGTCAAGGATGTGTGGTGTCTGGTCTTCTTTAAATCATATTAATATTTGATGTGTGCTCCTTGATGCACAAACTTTCTAGAAGACTGACACATCCTAGAATAATGTTATCATTCATGACTCTAATTAATATGTGACATGTTTATCACTCAAATAATCAACTCTCCTTACTAGATGCAAGCTTGAAAGAAATTCATGAGAGAGTCTGACCCATTCTTAGAGCATGCTCCTGGATTGGGTAAGCATTTCTGAAATTCTAATCCAAATCTGGTGAGTTTATAAAACTATCAAAAAAAGTTGCTGGTTCTTCGGTGTCTTATTTCCTAGATTTGTTTTTACTACATATATGTGTGTGTTTCTATGTGTGGGTATTTTCCACATGTGTGCAGGTGCCTGAGGAGGCTAAAAGAGGGTATCAGACACCCCGGAGCTGGAGTTAGAAGTGTTAAACATAAGCCACCCAATGTGAGTGCTGGGACCCAACTCTCATCCTCCGGAAGGAAGCAAGAGCTCTTAAACACTGAGCCATCTCATGTTTGTTTTTGTAAGGAAGAAAATAGTGTCTTCTCTCCCCAGGTGATCACTCAAGAACCTGGAGACCTTTGTCACATACTTTTATTATAGTGCTGGTCTCTGTAGTGATCTTCTCTATGTCCTACCAGGACACAACACTTTAAGTACTGAAGGAACAGCCTTTAAAAATTAATGTTATCTAATAAAGCCAATAACATCCTTTGCATCCTACCAAAGCGCTGGCTACCATATTTTAAAATACACAAAGAATTACTAGTCTCATGAAAGTGCCACAAGTAATCAGGCCAAACTTAATGAAACTATATTTTTTAAAAGGAATGTAGCCACAAGGGGCTGGAGGGCTGGCTCAGCATTGTTAAGTGCACTTGCTGCTCTTTCAAAATACTGGAGCTTGGTTCCCAGCACCCATGTCAGGTGACTCGTGACTGCTTGAAACTTGTTCCAGGGAATCTGATCTCTTCTTCTGTCCTCTGAAAGCACTCTTCACTCCCCAACCCCCACAAACATGGGGATAGGGGGGAGACAGAGAGAGAGAGAGAGAGAGAGAGAGAGAGAGAGAGAGAGAGAGAGAGAATCCATCCTAAAAGTTATAACCATGATTATATTTGAACAAACAGGTTAGACTCTAAAAGGCTGTACTAACACAGAACAGTAGAACACACTGCCTCATTTTATATATAATCTGACTGAATCCTAATTTTCTCTAGTTTCACTAAAACTCTATAAACTATCCTTTCCCCAAGCCCCTAACACTGAAACTGGATGACTTTAAGCATCAAAAAATTAGACAGCATGGATCATGAATGGACAGCCTTCATGCCTGCTAGGATACATGTCCCCATAGCCGGAGATCCACAGCTGCCTTTGCCACCCTCCATCCAGGCTGTTTTGAATATAGACTCAAGGGCCGACATTGCTCTTTACTCCACATCTTGAATGTATTTTTCTTTTATTTTTTGAGAATGATACCTTGAATTTCCTTCAGGCAATAACAGTTGGCCTCAGTGGAACTCTTAAAACAGAAGTGCCCGATGCTTTTGCAAAGCCTTGTGCTTTAATCAAGAAACACATCTCTGTGTAAGTTAATTATATATTGTTGCCTCAAGTTTAAAGGATATTAGAGAACACATGCAAATCCTTCATCAGATAGGCTCTGCCTCTTCCATTTATTTAATTGCTTAAAAATGGCTCCAGGGAATCTCTGCTTTGGGTGTTTTCATCTTTGATTAACATTCTTGTGGCCAATGCTATTGTCCCTAGGATGTCTGTGCTCTCCAGGGTTCCAACAATTTCACAGCAGCCTCTCACCTATAAGATGATTGATACCAGGATGGAGAGGCTGGGCCACTCAAGAACCGGCCACTCATATCCCAACGAGGCTGGCAAGAGCATGAGCTTGTTCTAGAAAGTATCATCAGTAACCAAATGTAGCTGCAAACAGTCTCAGCTGGCTGGGAAGAGGAATAAAAGATAAGAATTGTGAACCAGGTAATCAGGACCAGCCACAAAGACTCTCCAAGCAGACAAAATCCTTAGGACTTAAGTAAATCTTTCTGCTTGAGTTGTGAACACAAGTAAAACTGAACCTGGCTCATTTCATGTAAAGACTTAGCGTCAGAAATAAAACTAATTTCAGCCTACCATAGGTAGCCAAGGAGCATATGATTACATGGCTGGGATTTGAAGCAATGCAAGCCAAAGAAAGCAATTTTGTAACAGCAGATGCCCAAGTCTTTACATTTGCCTCTGTGTTTTTCCCATCACTGCTTGCCTTAGAGGCTTTCTCACTGAAGCACCAAACCTCCTTTGTTGGCTTAATTGCTTCTTACTTGGTGCTTTTAAATCTGATTATGACATAGTTTGTTATTTTAGCAAGTAGCAGATAGTCAATGTTCAATTTGGGCAATTCCATTTATTTTACGATATTATCCACACATACACACATAGATATACTCCAACTAATAAGTGCTCAGTAAAAGCCTCAGGTAAACATATTCTGTTCTGTGTGTGTGTGTGTGTGTGCACGCACATGCACTTGTGTGTGGTATGTATGTGTTTGTATGTTTGTGCATGTATATATGTATGTGTGTGTATGTTTGTATATGTGTGTGTTTGTGTATGTATGTGTATGTATGTAGGTGTGTGTGTATGTATATATGTATATATGTATATGTGTGTGTGCATGTTTGTTTGTGTGTGTACACATGTGTATGTTTATGTGTGTAAGTGTATGTGTATGTTTGTGTATGTATGTGTATGTTTGTGTATATATGTATTATGTATGTATGTATGTATGTATGTGTGATTTGAGCAGAATATGTTTACCTGAGGCTTTTACTGAGCATTTATTAGTTGGAGTATATCTATGTGTGTATGTGTGGATAATATCGTAAAATAAATGGAATTGCCCAAATTTACACATGGAAACCTGTACCTCAGTAGAGAGATTGTCCTAATGATCTGTGTGTATACATCCAAACACATGTCATAGTAGATACATGCACACATGGGCATACATGTTTATATTATATTTATTGTGTCAGCTTTCTGTAACTATAATACTTACTTGAGAGAATCAATTTATAAGGAGAAAAACTTGATTTGGGATCTGTTGCATTAACTTTTCCTGGAGATATGTATTAACATCTAATCACCCCAGGTAGTCACCAGTGGCAGACCAAGGAATGATTTTACCAAAGTCAAAGTAGGACTAGTGAGTTTATTGGGTTTCCTTATAAAGCATGGGTGAGGACTTCCTTATAGAAGTGTCACTGATTTCCCAACCAAGGCATCATCATAAAGCCCCACCCCATCAAGGATGGTGACCTCATGGGAACTGCACCATAGTGTCTCATTCTCAATTAACCACCTCCTTTCCATCTAGACCAGCATCTTCAGAGATTACTTGCAGCTGGGGTAGGGAGGGATAGGGCAGTAGCTGGAGCTCCAGGTGCGAGTCTCCTGGATCTTCTTTCCTCCATTTATTAAGAAGTAGTAATAGCTCTATTATCATTACTGTAGATCTGGTTACCACTGTATTTCTGCTCTAGTTACCATGACTACTAGGGCAATTTCAAGATGGCATCTTGCTGTGACCAGAGGCTTCTATGCTAAAGGCTTACACTTTAGAGGTTCCAGGCCATACTTGCTTGGCTTCATTATTTTGAGGGAGACATCATGGATACACAGAAAGAGAAAGGGGGAGGAAGGAGGGAGGGAGAAGGGAGAAGGGAGAAGGGAGAAGGGAGAAGGGAGAAGGGAGAAGGGAGAAGGGAGAAGGGAGAAGGGAGAAGGGAGAAGGGAGAAGGGAGAAGGGAGAAGGGAGAAGGGAGAAGGGAGAGAGGATACAGACAGAAAGACAGAGACAGAACAGAGAGAGGCCTAGATCTTGTGGCCTCTTTCAAGAACATGCCGCATAATGGGCTAGAGAACTCTCATTGACCCCCAGCTCTTAGAAGCTCTACCTCCTTCCAGTCCTGCCTCTCTGGACCAAGTCTCCAACACATGGATCTTTGGGAGACATTTAAGATGCATACCATAGATCTAACTGAAAATGGATTTTCTCTGCAGTACATTTTGGTCAGCTATATCTTTGGATGAAGTGGATCTGAGATTTCCAGAAAGGAAGCTTAAGTCAATAATGGAATGCAGTTACATGTTCATTAAGTTACCAAAAGACAAGGAGAATGGCAATGACAAGTGCTGGAGACTCAGCTGTGTAAGTCAGGATATGAACAGAGCTGGTCCAGTTTTGTGTGTTCCAGCAATCAGCAGTGAGCTCATGCCCTCTTTTAACATTATTTTTCTTCTGGAAAGTTAATTTAAAGAAAACCATCACACATAGAAAATGAGGCTTGGGACAAGTAGTCATAACAGCGTTATTTGGAAATAACCGGCTAAATGTCTATAATTAGACACATAAATATCTAATACCCGGCATCTAAACAACCAACTAAGTATCTATAATTAGATTTTGTCAGCCCCGTTTGATGAAATATCTTTTCAGTCATCACCATGGCAATTATGGAAATTAAGGAGCATCACAGAAAACATTTACAATACAGCAGTGCATAAAAAGAGCACAGGAATCAGTTCAGGATGATGGGGGCAGCGTAAAGATGCTCCTACAAAGAGCGAGGCAGTGGCAGGTGAGAACCAGTTCTCTGAAGGGCTGTCACAATTGTTGATTTGCCATTTGCATTTTCCTTCATGTTATCATGAAAAATTTCAACTCCAAAGGCAATGTGCAATATCAAAGGTAAGTCAAACCCAAGCTACCTCGATCACTACACTATAGTCTGCCATACCTACGAGTCATGGAGCGAGGACCACCAGTGTGTGAAGAGTTGCATTGACATCTACTATAATGTGTACCCTTGACGTTATGAACTTCTCAGACTTAGACAATAAGACTGTGTGTGTGTGTGTGTGTGTGTGTGAGAGAGAGAGAGAGAGAGAGAGAGAGAGAGAGAGAGAGAGAGAGAGAAGAGAGATTGTGGAGGTCAAAGTTGGACTTCGTGTCTTTCCTTGATTGCTCCCTACCTTACATTTGAGACAGAATCTGGCACTGAAGCTGTTGCTCATTGCTTCAGTTAGGCTGACTAATGGGCCTCAGAGACCTATCTGTCTCTAGTATCCCTAAGCTGGGTTACAGACACATGCCACAATGCCTGACTGTTTATATGGGTGCTGATGATTTGAGCTTAGGTCCTTATGCTTGCATGACAGGTAGTTTAACACTTGAGCTATCTTCTAGCCCCCGTCTACAAATCTTAATGACAAAGTACACAATGGCCCCTGTGCGGCAGGCCAGAGCCTCACATAGTCATTCATCTAAATGCCAGTGTAGAATACCTGCAAATATTCCCATTTCTCTATCTTCTACACTGAGGATGACATATTTCCAGAAACAAGATCTTCTCCTAGAAGCTAAGATTCTGGACTTGTTTCCCAATGAATTATTGCTGTGATCTTTGGCCCCCAAATAGTTACTATTCATCGAGAACTCAGCGTACAGGACTACACATGTGATCTTTAGTTTAGGAAAAAAGGAATAGATAGATGCTGTAGGAAGAGTTCATGAGGAGATGATGGATTCCTGATCCCAGTTCCATGAGTCAGTTGGTTCCAAGGCCAGCAGCTTGCATTTCTGCCTGGTTCCCAGGAGCAGCTGGCATAGCATTGGCATCTACTGGACCACCAATGTGATCTCGTTGCTCATAGCAACTCTGCAAATGCAGTGCCCTCAGTTCTCCATAACCAGAGCACAAAGCATCAGCATGGGCTGACGGGTCATTTATCTGTACCCCCATTGTTGTCCAGGAGACGAGTGATGAGAAGATGTTTTAAGAAGGAAAGGAGGCAATGGCTGGGAAAGGAACAGCCCAGACACTGTAGAGTCTGCAGTCACCTGTATTCACTTGCACACACATGCAGGGGTGGGGTGGGGAAGGGTTTTTAGATGACCATCTCCTTAGATGAGCCATCTCTGGAAGTCAGAGACAGGCCCTCTGCCTGTTTGTTCAGTTAGTGGGAAAGACCTAACTTAGTTAATAACCTGTGTGGCTCCTACTGTCACCAGGAACTCTTGGCAAGGTGACAGACATGTGCCAGGATGCACTTTGCAGACATCCCTCCCAGGCCGGGTGTACACAGCTCAGCTGGGGAACAAGAAGCATACAGAGGAGTGAGAGGAAACCCCAGTGTTTGATGAGGTATTTCATAGCCTCCTCCACTTTCTTGTGAGGCCCCCAGAGCAGGAGTGACTCAGCATCCTCTGGCTGAGCCCTCAGAAACCCAGGCAGTGTGTTGTGGGAACAGCAAGGGCTCTGAAGTCACACTTGAATACCAGAACTGCTCCTTTGAAGCCCTGGCAGACTCCCTAGGCTTCTTCATCTGCACTAGGGAGTGGGAGAGACTCCCTAGTCTTCATGGGATGGTCACAACAACCCACCAAGCCAATATCTGTTTAGAGCATAGTTTGGCACCTTCCAGATTTTTATGGAAGACTTTGAGGTGGCTCATTTTGATTTCTAAAAAGAGTGGAAACAGCTAGGACATTTTTGATGCAAAAAGCTAGAGTTTTGTCATCCTGAGATGTGGCTGTAGAGCAGATGAGCTAGCTAATAAAATGCAGGAATGCAGTGTGAGAGTCCAACAGCAGAGCCACACTACAGCTGTGGGGTATGGCTTGTTTCTCAGATCAGTTCAGGGAATAGAGGTACCATACAAAGCCTGGAAAATGGTGGTGATCCATATAAATAAAGGTCAAGTTGGGTCCTTATTAAACACACACACACACACACACAAACACACACACACACACACACACACCACACACACACACACACACATTTATGAATATATCAGAATCTGGAGAGATTGCCAGTGGTTAAAGACAGTTAGAAACATTAAAGAATGTTTCAGCTGTACATACATGAAGACCTGAGTTGGGGATCTCAGTGTAAAAAGCTGAGTGTGGCCACACAAGTGTTTGTAGCTCTAGTGCTGTAGGTGGGTGGGTCACCAGGTTTGCCTGTTGTCTGCCTGGTTTCATTCTCCACGACTCTCTTCTTCTGTAGTAATGTGAAGAGGGACATAGTACAAAACCCAAAGTCCTCTTCTTTTGGTCTCAGCATGGGTGCATCTATAAGTGCATGCACAGGTATACACACACACACACACACACACACACACACACACACACACACATAGACACATACCCTGTGGTTAATGGTTTTTTTTAAAAAAAAAAAAAAAAGTGTTGGGAAACTTTAACAGACAATTTTAAAAATATGGAGATGAATGTTTTAACCTAGTGTTTGCTTTTGTTTTTGTTCTTTTAAGGTAGGCTCTCTAGCCGAGGCTAACCTTAAAATCTCAAAGTAGCAGAGAATGAACTTTGAGTTCTGGATTCTCCTGCCTACATTCTTTCAGTACTGAGATCGGAGGTGGACACCGCCCCAGCTGGTTCATGCGAGCCTCGGGCATGATTGACAAGCACTCGACCACCTGAGCGAGCCGCATAACCAGACTTCAACCTTGTATCTTTAAACAAGACACAGGAGCTCTGAGGTAACAGAAAAGACGGATCCGAGTGTTAAGATTATGTTTCCTCTCTTCAAGGCTAACCTGAATCAAGTCATAGATGAGAGAGTGCTCACCACATGTGTCCTAACAGGATTAGTGTTCAAGTACAGCAAGAGCCCTTTCTACCGTGGGAGGCTGAGTTCTTGTTTGGAATGACTCAGACTTTTCCTTTTCTAAGCCTCTGGCTTAGGGTGCAGCTAGTGGAACGCTGCCAGGCACTGTGTGTGCTACGTCCCGGTGGAAGCTTTGCAAGCATTCCAAGTTTCTGCCCATCCACTTTCTCACCGATCTGCTGGAACCTAAACAGAAACTGCCATTTCAGTCTGGGCCCAGGAACGTGAAGGATGTGTAGCAAGGACCTGAGTCCTTTCACCTCCTAGAGTGTGAATACAATTGGCTGGCAGACTTGACCGCTAAATGGAAATGCTTATTGTTATAAACTACTGGTATTTTAGATTGCCTGTTGCTATAGTAAAATCACACTATGGAGAAACGAATACCCAGAAGTTGGTATTGCTGCAACTAAAGAGTAGGATGCCTAGCTTTGGCTTTGGGGCCAAGTCCCAGAGCAGATGATTTTTAGAAGGCCCTGTAAAAATGACAGTGCACTGTGAAAGATTTAATAAAACTCTGTCATTTAGAAGTGAGAAGGCAAAACACTAAAATGAAATAAAGTGGTTGAATTTGTGGATTTGAGAGAAGGTTTTCGACAGAGTTGTTGAGGGTGAGTTGGTTGTGGCTAGCCTTGACAAGAGATGCTACACAAAGGAGAATAGTTCCAAGAACCAGCACTTTTGCAAGCAGAACTGAGAGACAACTGAAAATCAAGAAAGGCTGGGTCATACAGGGTTTAGAAATGTGATCTTCTCATCTTTGTATCCTTGCAGCTTGTGAAAATATTCTCAACAAAAATTATGTAGCTTTAGGGCACAGAGTTAAAGTCGTGGCCATTAATGCTCAGCCTAGTGGCGAAGACCAAGTCATTCCGTTTGCTAAGACCTCTGATGAGACTAAGGAGCTCCTGGGGAGTCATGTTAAATGCACAGTCATTTTTACAAACATACAATAACAACAACCCACAAAAGATACAAAAAAGGCCTCCCATGGAACCTGGCAGGCACAATTGCTCATGGATAGGGGACCTAGCATAAAGCCCAATGCCATTCACTTACTTGGAGTTGCATCTAGAGAGAGTTGGCTTTTCTTCAGAAAAGGTGAAGGCTTGGATCCAGTTTCTAAAAATCATCTACTGTCTGGTGCTTGGCCCCAAAGCCAAAGCTAGGCATCTTAGTTCTTGGTTATAGAAATACTTACTTCTAGGAATTAATTTCTGAATAGTGTTGTTTTACTACAGCAACAAGCAATCCAAAATGCCAGCAGTTTATAACAATAAGCGTTTCCTTTTTGCCATCAAGTCTGCCAGCCAATTGCATCTGTGCTCCAGGCTGTGGATAGGGTCAGGTCCTTGCCTCGTGTCTGTTTGGTTCTTGGCTCAGGCTGCAATGGCAGTTTCTCCTTAGGATAGATTCTACCCCAAGCTCAGTTGGTATAGTGTTTATCTAGCATACTTGAAGCCTCAAGTTTCATATTCAACACTCAGTAAACTGTATATGCTTGTATGCATTTGTAATTCCAGCTCTCATCACTGGGGAGGTAGCATTTGGAAGATCAAAAGTTCAAAGTCAGTTTTAGCCACATAGAAAGTTCCAGACCAGCCTAAGATATGCGATATTTTGATTAAAAACAAAACAGAATGGACATATAATAACAACAAACCACAAAAGATACAAAAAAGGTCCTCCTGTGGAGCCTGTCAGATACAGTGGCTCACGGGAAGTTACTGATGGGCATGCAGTGACTTGGGAATGCATCTAGAGAGAGTTGGCTTTTCTTCAGGGTGTGTGTGTGTGGGGTTAAGCCTTGGCTCTGGGTGCTTCAAAACTAGCTTTCCAGAGGGAAACTTTCAGTTTCTGAAGGTGCTGCCCACTTTGACTCAGTAAGATTGACACTTCGACGTGCTGAACCATCTTGATGCCTTGAGTTTGACAGACAGGAAACGGCCGATAGTGCAGATAAGCAGAATAGAAATACCCAAGAGACTTGTGACAATGAACAGGAGTGGGTATACACAGAACAGACACCTACAGGGCCAAGAGACGGAGCTCCTGCTGAAGAGGGAGTGCTCCGACTGGACAGCCTCCCAGCAGAAGCAAGGGAACACTTAGCTCTTACAGTCAGTGAGAATTGAAAAACCTGAAATGCTCATAAAGGGCTAGATGAGCCAGTGTTCACCAGCAGGATATACAGCATTTAAAACAGAGGAAAATTTGCAGTGCCCAGTTACACAACGCATGTTAACAAAGCACTTCACAGCAAAAGAACAACTCCATGTAATAGACAGCATGACATTGGACACTATATTTTATATTTCATATTTATTTATTTAGAGATAAGGCCCTAATACAGCGTGTAGACCAGGATGGCCTCAAACTCACACTCCTCCTGCTTCCTCCTCCTGAGTGCTGGGGACTAAGAGACCATGCTACCATAGCAAGCTATTCACCTCTTCTCTCCCCCGCCCCAACACCCTTTTTTATTTACAGTGTAAAAATAAAGAATGTGAAAATACCTCCATAATATCTAGAGGTAATGAAGCCATGGACTTCACCACTCTCAGATTTAAAATATTTCACAGAAAAAACCCACTTGTGTTGACTATTATAAATGTGCTCAACACATTCCTTCACACAATATTGAATAGCTACTGTTTGCGTAGTTTACTTTGTATCAGTTGTTATAAGTATTCTGTAAGCAGATGAAAAAGATGCACGGAGGTTCTATGCAAACATCATGCCACCTCACATGAGGGACTTAAGCATCCTCAGACATGAACATCCACAGGGCACCTGGAGTCTTCCCTCACGCATGCTGAGGGACAACTGCAAATATTATGTTGTGTGTATAGAAGATTGAAAACAAAGGCGTTTGGGGGTAAGTTGACTTCTTTGAGTTGAAGGATTCAGAGAGAAGGGAGGGAAACTGTGGTCAGATGTAGGTGCTTTACGAGGCCTTAGTGTTCATTCTGAGTCATCATTCACGGGTTTGTGGCATTATTAAAAATAACCATGACTTTTAAAAGGAGAATGTTAGAGTGCTTTTTAAGGCCATGGATCACACACGTGGAAGGGGTCCTTAGACATCGGCTTATTCTGTTCTGTGTTTTCCACATGATCGAGCAGAAGCTCGAATCTGGAGAGTAACAGTTGTCCATCAGGTGAGTAGTACAGCCCATCCCAGAGATCAAGGATGTTCGTCTCACACCTATTGTTCCCAGACCACACTGTGTCTTTCCATTAGCTCATCCCCAAATCTACTTCCTCTGCCACTCCTGCCCAGGTATTGCAGTACACCCACACAGGCACAAGGCATTATCCCTTTGCCAGATGACGCCACTGGCATCTCATCTGGACTCCTGCTTGTATGTATCTGGTTCTCCATCCTCTCTTGCTCTCCAAAATAATCCGTTTATCCTAAAATTCTGCCTTCTGCACAGTTGAAAGAGTAATCTTATTTGAAAAAAAAATAGAAAAGGAAAGAAAGAGAAAGTGAATTCAGTCCACATCCTGACTAGGTTTCACGGCTGGGCTTGTAATACACAGAATGAAATACAAGCTACCCACTCCCAGCTGTCTTCATGGGAGCTGGTCCCCACTGCCCTCTCCGACTTCATTCCTCATTGTTATCTCCTCCACAGGCTTCAGAGTCTACCTGCATTGACTTTTCTTTTGAAGCATTCCAGGCAGGTCCCTGTGGATAACAGATGCTGGCAGTGCTAGCTCATGCCATTCGGTCATGCCCCCCCCCCATTTCATGTATATCCCATTGCCATGAGCTACTGAAGATTGCTCTGCCTCATGAGCAGGACCAGCCAGGAGTGCCTCATAAGGGAAAGAGCTGGAATAAAATCCTTCAGCCCTTCTTTCCTGGGCGGGATAACTCAGGTTCGTGCCCACAGTGGGGCTGCCCACGTAACATCCCTGTAGAGGTGTGCCCATTGGTTCTCTCATTCCTTCTCCTATAGCTCGAAAATGAACACTTTCATGGACCTCTTTGTCTAAGAATCTTACTCGGGGCATGGCATAAGCTAAGATCCATTAGGCCTTTGTGCTTGCTATTTTTGTTGCCTAGACTATTCTGCTCCTCCGTTTTCCTGGCTTCTTGTCATTCAGCTCAGATGTAAGCTCTTTAATCTCCCCCTCTAGACATATCCTTTTGCTCTGCTTCTCTCATTGACTCAGCCAATTGGAAATAATCTCATTTCTATATTAGCTTGCTTGAAAATTAGGGCTTTTGCACAGGTGTAAGCTCTGAGGACAAGCTTCCGTTGTGTCTGGGTCCCCCAACACATAGTGAGTATCCAGGAACTATCTGCTGCCTTAATTAATGAGGGGTTCTTGCTGGGAGAGATGTCAGATTCTGCCTCGGGAGTGAGATTTATAGGAACCTCGAGAGTATCTGCATTTCTAATCAGCACAGCAATTGCAGGCGTGTAAATGGATACTGTTTTGTGTTTTTGAGTGGCTGATTCTCTTTAGTGGGTTTAATCTGCCTCCAAGTACTTTAAAGTACTCACAATTGCTCTGCTAATTACAAAGCCTGATAAACTCTCCATTAAGGCATATCTTCTAAGTACTTTCAACCGATAATACTGTTACCAGGAATTACATATGACTAAAGTAAGAGAAACACATTTATTTAATAACAGTCTTAAATTATTTTTGTTGATGTGCCTGAATGAGAGTGCCCAGGATGCAAGCATCTGTTTACTTACAGACACAGGTGAGACACTGGCAGAGGTGAGCCCAGGTTAGACCTTATCTTATGAATTGGTCTTGACCCACCCTGTGCTTACCTAGCATAGATCTACTCCATCCTAGGACTAGTAGTCCTTTGCATTTTCAGGGCTGTGGTGGGGAATAGGAGTCTACATTGTAATGAGGTTGTGTCTAGTCTGATGGGCTTCCCGGCTATTGGGGAAGAGCATCATCTCCCAGCTATATGTTAAGTTCTAGGCTTGGCATGCTTCTTTGCTCATGACATTGGGTCAGGCTTGTATGCCTTGCTAATGTTTGTGAACCTGGGCTTCCTCATATGTAAAGCCCATTTACAATAACAGTTTCGTGTATTGTTCAGAGGCTTAAAGTCACAAAGAGTAACTGTATAAAAGGGATCGAGGAAGCCACAAATCATCTGGGACATGTAAATGATTCCTGGCTTTCCCCTCTTGCTTGGTCAGCCTTTTTCTCTATTATGACTCTGAGGTTGTAACTCCTGAGCCCCATGAAACAAACCAAATACTGAGGAAGGCTGCAAAAAGTATCCTTACAGAACTGGCAGTGACATAGAGCAGGCAGGATTTTCAAACTAGAAGACTCTGTAGATGTGGGGAATGGCTGGAAGATTCTCTCTCTCTCTCTCTCTCTCTCTCTCTCTCTCTCTCTCTCTCTCTCTCTCTCTGTGTGTGTGTGTGTGTGTGTGTGTGTGTGTGTGATGGTCCAGTGTATATATGTATGTCCTTAATCAATGTGTGCAGGGTAAGGTGGTGTCCACGTGAGTGAGAAGGTTCTGAGCTTATATAGCTCAGTTTGTTTCAACCTGAAGTACATCAGCTAAAGGCCCAGGCTCTGAATCCCTAACACAATGAGCAGCTCTGGACAGAGCTCTGTGAGGCAAGGTGCTCAGAGACTAGCCAGGTGGCCAGGCAAGGAAGTGGCTCAATTATACTATATGGCTGGATGCATATCTGAAGAGGGAATGGCAAAAGGTATCCATCTGGCTTTCAGAGACAAGTGAGGGAAGGTGGGTAGAGATGGGCCCAGGGAAGAGGTAATTTTGGCAGGAGGTTGTTGGAAGAGTGGTAGATTGACAGGTTGAAACAGGGTAAAGACTACCCTATTTGGGAGATTTCCATAGGCAGGAGTCTATGATAAGACCAAGGTGTGTCTGGCAGAAGGAGGGTGAATTCATCTAGGGTGTGTACAGGTCACAGTTGGGAGGGGATGTGACCTGATTAGGACATGTAACAAGGTTTGCTCTCTGGGCCCCATGCAGAAGCAAGTTGGCTGAGAGGAGGACAGAACACCTCAGAAGTAGCACCAACACAGAGCTTGCACTGGTATCCACCTCCTCAGTGTCTACCTCAGTCACTGTGGACAGTTTTTTTTGTGCCTCGCTTTCCTTGCCTGTAAAATGGAGCCAGAGAATGATCCATTTCTGAGGCTGTTAGGAAGTTTGGGTAGGTTGACATTTGAGAAATGCCTGGCCCTCAGGAAGCATTCTCTAGTGTTAGCTATTGAATACTGAAACCACAGGTGCTCAGAGGACATCAAGAGTAAGGACCATGGAACTCACAGCCAGGAACTATTTCTGGAAGGAGGTAGGCAAGAGGGCCACGGGTGATGAGTGATTGGGCAACACAATGGTCAGAGGTGCCCTGGATTTACCAACAAGGAAGTCAGGGGGATCAGTGGCCACTTCATTTTAGTGTCACAAAAAAGCCTAAGTCAGCACATGGTACTTTGAAAGAGAAGTGGGTGTGGGAGGGAGTAGAAGAAGGTGGAGTCTGGGAGGGAGTGGAAAGGAATGGAAGATAGTGGGGGAGGTTGGAGAGAGTGGAAGGGACTGGGAGGTGAAACTGTTTCAGTGGTTTGGCTGGGAGAGGAGGTCAGGGAAGAGCAGTGGTAGCAGTGTTGGCTGAAACCCAACACCCAGTCTGTCCAGCTGTGGTCCCTGCTAAGGAACTTACTCTTCTGTCAGCCAGTAGGAACCCATCCCGTATAGATAAGCTTTGCTATGATCCAAGTCAAGCATGACAGAGCCACAGAGAATGAGACAGCTGAAGCTACCCATGTCTCCTTTCTTTCTGAGGTGCTAGTACACCCATGGGCACAAGTAGATGAGTAAGAGTGTAAGAGGTACTGGGAGCCTTCTTCCCATGCAACACACCTGAAAAACAATGGACCAGCCACCGATGGTGGCTTAGAAGAGGTGGCAGAAGAGTGTTGGTTAAAAAACCCCTCTATTAGTGCCTAGCCTCTGCCAGTCTGGGTTTCCAGCATCCTGAATCATGATCCAGGTGGGAGGAGACATTTTTGGTGGAGATGAACTTCAGCTGAAAGAAGTGGGCAGGACAGAACCAAGGCCAGCAGGATGGACACTGTGCTGTCCACAGCAGCTTTTCTCCACATTCCTTTCTCTGTCCCCGTAAGCTTGCCCACCTGGCAGATGCTCTGGCCTTTCACTCTGCTGGTGGAAAAGAGCTGGGAGGGTATGATTCAAATGCCATGTGTGGGAAGTGGAATGCATCCCCCATCTCAGTAAGTATCTCAATGTCAAGGACTTTGAAAGGATAAGATCAAAATGGGGTTTTGGAACATCATCTCCCAAGACAGGAAGAGGGATGTAGAATGTACAGCAGGAAATTCCAGGAAGTAACTTTCATTACTCGAATGAGATGGATGCCACCAATGGGAGAAAAGGGCAGAAACAGTGCAGAAAAGCTTCACAACACACAAGCTGTATGTCTCCAGTGTAACTGCCTTGGGATGTTTCAGTCATTGTCATTTTGCACTGGATTCTGAAAATCTCACTCAAGTCAGGGACACAGGGTTGGTGGGATGCACAGACTACTGCCACAGATCAAGGCAGTGTCTAAAGGGCAGCAGTCCTGAGCTCTGATGCTCCCATATGAGCTCTGGTGCTCCCATATGAGCTCTGGTGCTCCCATGAGTTCTGATGCTCCAATATGAGTTCTGGTGCTCCCATATGAGCTCTTGTGCCCCTGTATGAGCTCTGGTGCTCCAACATGAACTTGACCTTTGATTCTTGTCTACCACTTGGGAAGTGTGTCTTGTCTACTGAAGCTGAGACACAAGATCCTGCAGACTCCAGATTGGTTTTTGAGAACAGCTATGCAGGTGCTTTAGGCAAAGTGAGCAGCACAGGATTAGATAGGACAGGAGTTCTAGCCACAGCCAGGGCTTGTGCTAGATGCTGTTGGAAGAACTCTTGCATCATTCGCTGGGCAGAGGCCCTCTTAACCCAGTATGCCCAGAACAACATAGAAGTCCAGGCAGGTAAGCAGAACATCAAGTGTTAGGGATTAGCAATCTGGATTAAAATGCAGTGATAGGGGCTGGGGATTGGGGTGAAATTCATTGGTAGAGAACTCGCCTAACTAACATGTGCAAAGGCGTTGGGTTTGATTTTTAGCACCATGTAAAAACAAAACACTAAAATTCAGTGGTGGGGCCCATGTCCAGTACTCCCTGTATCTCATCAGGATGAGGAGTGGAGCCCAAGGGACTGAGTGCTGGGCTCTGATGTGGCCAGCGACCCTGAAGACTGAAATTTCAATGATGTTCTCATGCCAGCTGAGCTCATCCCATAGCTCAGTTGTCCAGCCCTTGTGATAGGATTTCTCTAGGAATAAGCTAGGCCTGACAGACACTGACATGTGGGGGTCTTTTTTAGGACCTCTTGGAACACTGGGCATAGGATATATTGGGGAATGAGCTGTGGGTTATGTCCTGTTCCCTACCTGCTATCCCAGGGAGGGAAGAGACTTTCCTAAAGCTCATGGGCCTGTCCCCCTCAACTGAAAGTGGCCTTGCTGGTTTCAGTGGGCACACTGGATTTAATTACTGTCATTTCCTGCCCCATGTTCCTGGTCTGAGCCTTGGACATGCTCAAGATGCTCTCTCTCTGCAATGGTGGACCCTGTGCTTTAGCTTCCAGATGGCTGTGGGCATTCTGCAGTACCTCAGCATCCAGAGGGACCCATTCCCACCCACCCCTTTTCCCTGTGCACAGCCTGTCTCTGCAGACATCAGCACAAAGTCATAACTCCTGAGAGAGGTTGAGAGACTGAGCTACTGTTTGAGCTCTGTCACTGAGTCCTCATGTCCCTGCTTTAATCTCCTCACCAGCACCATGACCAGGTTGCTTAACTCTTCTTAGGATGCATCCTGGCCTATGAGAATGGGATCCAGAAGAAAAAGAGGACTGGGGTGCTCCTGGAACTCAGGCTATATCCAGAGTAGGTGAAGCCTTGGAGACCCCTGAGTCCACAGGGACTTTGCAAGGGAAGGCTTACAGTGTGGAGTCCATGCTAGTATCCAGTGCACAGGGCTCCATGGGGTTCCTGATGTTCTGGGTATTGCTGAATTTTAGGCTGAGGTCTTCCTCCCAGGGAGTAGAGGGATCTATGCATCCAGCATCCAGGAGCAGCCCTGTCAAGACTTTCTGTCCTTTATCATTCTCAGAAATGGAAGGGGCATGCCTAGAGACTCTCAGTATGGCTGTTATTAGCTCTGGTCCCAACAGGACTTAGGACTTGGGGACAGGGGTCTTCCCTTTCCTGGAGACTCAAAGAGCAATTGGATGCCAGTCTAGGGCAGGATGTAAGTGCCACCCCAGCTGCCCTGAATCCAGAATACTCAGGCATCTAACAGGGTTCAATCCCTGTCTTTTGATCAAAGCCTCCCAAATAGTCTCCTCTTGAGTTGAACTTCCTGGGCAAGAGTGGCTATGTAGGTTAACCTTCCTGCTCCCACTCCTATTTCTTAGGAGGAAATTCAGATTCAGTGAGAAGTGACTTGATTCTCACTTTTTTTTCTTCTCTAGAGACCAGTCCTCTTTCATTCCCTGCTGAATGCTTTCCGCATTTCCCTCACCGCCTCCTTCTCTCCTGTCCTCAGCCTTTAGCCTGGGCCTTCAAGATTACCCATGACAGAAAGCATGGCTTGTCCCGAGTAAACCATGGGTGACAGTCAGCAGGGATGCACGAGCCTTGTCAACATAATCTTGTGTAACCCGACTTGGGCCTCTCCCTGTTCTTTTTTAGAGCCCGCCTCCACACTTGTGCTTGACCTCACTGCTCCCATTTTCCTTAAGATCTCTGCCAGGCATTGTTCTGAGCACATGCCTTCAACACTATACAGAGCCTATAAGCAGGGAGTATTCACATATCCATTTAGAGATGAGCTCAGAGATGAAGCATTCCAAGGAGCCTGGGCTGGCAGCCTACAGGTTGGCCTAGAACCTGCTCAAAACCACTACCATGGCATCTCCACACTCTTCCCCTCTGGGAACACCCCATGTGCATCTTTCCAGGCTTAGGTCAAATACCATACTGCTACCTAAGGAGCCCTTAGCCTCTAGACCATACATTAATGACAGCCTGTGCCCAGCTGGTGTTTTGTGGGTGTTCTTTCCTTTAAATCTGGCCTTGAAGGGCAGATCTGTGATACAACCCCTTCTCTTGCCTCAGTAACCAGGCAAGAAGTGTTAAACAGCAGGTCTTTGGAAGATGCCTACAGAGAGAATAGAGGAGCACCCCACTAAACCATGGCTGTCACAGGGACCCCACATGTGATATGTTGCCCATACAGAAATTACGAGGCCTCCAGCAGTGGAACGCTGGATAAGCAGATGCAGTTTTGGAGTCCAGCTCCTTATTTTGTTTCCATAGCTGGCCACCTGTGTAACTCCTGCCTGCCCACTAAGGTTTGAGGCCTCAGTGGGTACAAAATTCTTTCTTCTTACCTCCAGTAGTAGCTGCATCCCGCATATGGATGGCAAGGAGAGGTCTGATTGGGAAAGAAAGAGTTCTACTCTCTGGAGCTCCTGGATAGGGTGGGACATGGAGCCCCAGGGAATCAAAACCTGCAGTTGCTGGTTCTCTCCAGGAGCTTGGGGTGGCACAGCCTGTGGTGAGTTAGTCATGTGAAGCCAGGGGAAAGTTCTGAGCAGGAGAAGCAGACCTGGCATCTGAAGAGAAGGACTTCAGTGAACAGGGCCATCACTTCACACTTTGTAAGTGGAGCCAAGACATTTGTACTTCACCCTGAGCACAGCGGGCTGGGCTTTCAGGCTCAGAAACCTTTGAAAGAACTGGTGATGGTCACTATTGTGACAATCTCTGCCTGCCTATTGTAGTGAGAGACACTTCTGTGTCCTTTGTGCTGTAACTAAGCAGTAGACAGGAAAGGTCTCCTGTAAAAGAACAAAAGAGAGAAGCAGCTAAAAACCACAGGGACAGGAAGTAAAGAAGTCAGGGCTTGGGATTCTGTGGTGTGTGGGGTGCTGGGCACCTTTACTGTGAATAGACGTAGGCTTACCTCAGGCGACTGTGTCTGGGGCAGATATTAAGGACCCAGAAAGACACTGTGACCACATCATTAAGGATACAAAACTTGACCTGGGTATCTGTATACCAGGTTAGTGGAAAAAGAGACTGGGAAGTGGAGCCCAGTTTGGGAGATGGTGACACTTCTTGGCGTCACCCATGGACCTCTCAGAGCAGTCCCAGACCTGGAGCAAAGGGGACCCAGTTTTAGGGGTAAATCCAGTGAATTCTGCAGCTCCCCCTCCCCCAGGACACCGTCTCTTCTGGAGCATTTCCTATACTTAAACCACGCCCCATGATCTACCTCTGGGAGTCCTCTGAGATTCACTTGGTTCCCCCAGTACCTCTCCTGGTGCTCAGGAGAGTCCTCCCTTCCTTTTCCTTTCAAGCCTCCTCCCATTGCAGGGAGCCCTCCCAACAACCCACAGTTAGGCTAAGGCTTAGGAGGCTAAGGCTTAGGAAGTTTATTTTGACAGTATTAGAGAGAGTTGTACTAGGTCCGAGAGGAAACACAGCTCAGAAAGCCCGTGTTACCTGCCCAGGGTGAGGTGGTAGAACTGAGATCTGATGTGGCTATGTCTGGCCCTAGTCACTGTCCTCTTCCTCTTCCTGAAGGAATGAACAGAGGATTTCACTCTAGAGATGGACCAACCCATCTCTGCAGTTCTTCCCTGTTCAACACATGCCAAGGAGCAGGCAATGACCTGCTGTGGAAGGACCACCTGACCTGTAGCTCAGTAGCAGGTGGTAGGCAGGACTGGGCTGAATGCCTCTGGACAGCATCTTAGAATGACTCCACCGTGGCTGCCAGCCACCTGGTCCCCATCCTCACTCAGTGGTCCCTAGAAAATGAAAGACGAGTAACAAGGGCTCCTAACTACAAGCCACAGAAAGAAGGTTTGCTCGTGTGAATGATAAGTGCTTATCCCGAGGTCACTTCTTGTTTGTCAATCCACCATCGATCATTTCTGCTTGCTCATTTCCACAGAGATTTTATTGAGCTATTACTTGGTCTTGGCCCCTGGGCCCGGGCTGCCATGTTGGGGTATCCATGTGTAACATGAAGTGGCTGGTTGATAAGTCCTACTTTTGGCCACTTCTTTCCAGGTGCTGGGAGAATCCAGGAAGATACGGCATAACCAATACTGATGAGTTCCTTATTTTTCCTGTTTGGAAATTAGCTGTGGTCACAGTGATAGGGAAGATGGGGAGCAAGCTATTGAGGGACAGCCCCCAGAACAGGGAAAGAACCAGAAATTTCCAGGGCAGCTATGTGGCCCCTTCTTCATTGCCTGAGTCTAAAGGGTCTCCACTTGTATTTGGCTGGTTGACATACACTCATATCTCCTCTCTCCCAAGACCCTAGTAAAGGACCAGAACACATCAGCCTCCAAAGACAAGGACATAGGAGAGAAGCAGCAATGGGTAGTAATCTAAATGACGTTCTGGGTGACAGGAAGCAATAAGGGTCTAACTGGCATTGGTCCAGCTGTGTAGAGATCATGAGCTGATCTTATTTTTAGATACCCAGGGCTCAAGTCCCTCCTTCCTATGCCATCCCCATTCTCAATATAGCACCAAGCCCTCTGAAGACTTCCCTCTTAGTGAACGTCACCTTCCCACCCTCTGCATTGTGAAGACTTTATCTCTTGGTGCTTTGACAATCGCCTGGAGTTTTCTTCTCACAAGTACAGGCACTTGGGTTTTGATTCTGATTCTGAAATGGAGCCAAGATATTCCCAGTTTCGACAAAGCTCCCTCAGGAGTGCCAAGAGTCATCATTTCCAAAGGTCTTGAAAGGCTCATTCAACTCAGATGTGCCACGGTAGCACGGAGGGAGCCCCAGTGGAGAGAGGCAGGAGGACAAAGACTTCTATTGCCATCCAGACACAGGGACTTCAAAGGAGGCTGAGATCTGCCGGCAGGAGTTGGAAAATAACTTTTATTGGAGGAAGAGTGTTTGAAATGAGCAGACTGGGCACAGAGGGAGCTGGCCAGGAAGGTGGTACAGGTCGACGTTACAGTAGGGATAAAACAGTGCAGATAGGAGAGTCAAATGGATGGCTGATTCTTGACTATTTGGGAAGAGCTGTAACTATCTAGTAGGTTGTACTACACTCATTTGGCAACAAACACTGAAAGTTTTTCAGTTACACAGGCTAAGAACAACATAGATTAGCCTAGCCAACCCACTGAGTATAGACTCCATGATGCCAATGTCAAAAAGCTCTGCTGCTTTTTCTTGAGGACCTACTATGAGCTGCTTATCCCAAGTACTGCACACTACACATACTGTTTTTATCTGGCCATGCAATCCCACCTGCAGCTATACTCCATGCTCTAGCTTTTTCTGTGACACAGAGTGAAGTATGTTCCTTTGTACTGGGCTTTTCCAGAGTCCTTCCCCTGCCTAGAAGCCTACAGGACATGGCACTTACTGAATACTGTTTGGAAAGGGCCCTCTCATGTCCCTGGATGTCCCCAACATTCTCCTGTGCTCTCCACATGACAGATTCATCTTTACTGAGCAGTTGTTGTGCTGGATGGCTCTCCATAGCTTGTCTGTAAGTTGAAGCAAGATGGCTCAGGTCAGGCTCTGCCTCTATTGGCAATGTCCCAAGGGTAGTCAAGAAAGGATAGGGAATCAGAGTAAGCTATGAAAGGGATGGAGAACAAAGAGATAAAACTAATGGGAAATGTATTGTCCAGACATTTGACAGACAGTGTCTCAGTTCAACCTGTGGTATATGTGTGTGTACATGTATGCAGGTGTACATACATGTGTCAATGTGCATATGAACCACTTTGCTTTTTGAGATAAGTTCTTTCACTGGCCTGGAGCTCTCCAACTCGGCTCAGCTGGCAAACAGGCCAGTTCCGGGTATCAGCCTGTCAGCCTCTCCAGCTCCGGGGTTACAAGACCATTCCACTACTCCCACCTTGTATGTGGCTTCGAGGGATCAAACTCTTGTCCTCACACTTGTGTAGCAAGTGCTTTGCTGACTGAGCCACCTTCCCCAGCTCTGCATTTCATTCTTACCACCCAGATTTGAGATATGTACTAGTTCCATTTTGTTGGGATGTGCAGCTTAGATAAGTTTGTGCAATCGCTGATTGGCAGAGCTGGAACCCAGATGCAAAGCTCGATTTGATGCAGATTGTAACTCCTCTGCTGTATCCTTCTCCAAGGCCAGTGGCTGCTTTGAATGGGATGATGTGGGTTGGACGAGCCATGCACAGGCCACTTCCTCTCTCTCACCTTTCTTGACTTTCCACTCAGCCAGGACAGCCCCCACGTATTTTGTCAAGAACGTAAAGATCAGTATCTGCTTTTGCACTGGGAAGTTCCCAAGGCCACTAGGCACCCAAACATAACTCGAATACCGCCCCCCGTCGCTTCGCCCCAGGATAGGTGAGAAAAGGAGTTTTCCATGTGGCCACTGGGTATGAGTTCCTTCTCCCTGGGACTCCCACCTCTTCCCCATGGTCTGGGAAAGCACCCTGGGCCTTCTGATAAAAGCTCAGTACAGGATGAGGCAGGAGAGAGTTCTTGGCTTCACCAGACGTTCAACGGTTGCTCCAGAGAGACTTGAGACAGAAACGTATCACCATGAAACCCATCGCCATGGCCCTGATGTGCCTGCTGCTGGCTGCCGTATGGCTACAGGATGTGGACAGCAAGAGCAGTGAGTAAAGGGATCTTTGTGCTTGAGCCCAGGGAGGGGAGATGTACAGGCAGGGACTCTGGGCTGGGAACAGAGATCACCTAGACCTCACTGGTTTCTTTTCTGCTCCTATCTGGAGATGAATGGAGGACACAAATGGAATGGGGGCACTGGGTATGGAGGAAGATTACGAACTAGGAGTACACATCTACTCCTTGGTGGGGAACTCAGGGGAACCTGAAACCCATTACTCTGATTCTTTTGTTAATCCCAGAACTAGGTGGCTGCAGAGACAGACCTGGGCTAGGGTCCTCTCCATGTGGTTTTAAGACTGGCCCTGTCCTGGAGGGGCTTCTTTTTTCTAGAGTTGAAGTGGTTTCAGTGTGTGGAAGATAATTTTGATCCTCACCCTACAGATAGCTGGAAGGGACTGTGGGGTTGTTTAAAACAAGCTGGGATCCCTGAAGTCCAGAGGAGGGACTAGGTCCGATTTCCATAGTGTGACAGATGACAGGCAGGGGCTGAAGGAAGGACCACAGGAGTGAATAGCCAGAAAACTATTATATCCCTCAAAGATGTTTTCTGTATGGATAAAATAGAATCCATGCTCTAGATTGTTTGGAGAATACCAACCAGAGGTCAGTGGACCTGCAGGTTTCTGTGAATAGCGAGACAGGAAGGATCCAGGGTTAGAGCATGGGGATGTTGAAGATGGGGTGTGTGAGGGGAGTGTACAAACCAACAGAGTGGGGGTTACTAGGCCCTGAAAGAAGTGAGGATCAAGGCTGGGGATGTGGAAGATTGTGTGGGTGAGTGGACCAGCCACATTTTGGGAAAGCCCAGTTTTCCTCCTGAGCCCGTGTGGAGTTCCTCACCCAGCCCCATGTCTTCAAACCATGGACTGCAATGTCCTGCATGTGATGGGATAACAGGTCCCCTAGGATGTGAGGCCAGAGCCCTGAGCTTAAGTGCTAGTACTGTACAGAGCCATGTACTTGTGCTGGGAGATTGGGGCTGAAGGGGGTTGTATATGTGGTATGAGGAGTCTCACTGTATGAGCAGGGGTATGTGCTGAGCCACGGGCCCAGGCAGACTTGTGGTTACTGTCCCTACTGCCTCCTGGTTTGTGGGGTGCTTAGATTTGACCCCCCCAGCCTTGTGATTGTTCTCTCCATTCTAGAAATGTGTGGCTGCTGAGACAGAGCTGCACTGTGGCCCTCTGTATGTGGTCTCTGTCCTAGGAAGGACTTGGCAGGGTTTGCTTTTTAATCCTTCTGTGGGTGACAGGCTGAGGGATAGTTGCTAATGAATGGTTCTTTTTATGCTTTTCTTCTAGTGCATGGAGTTGCCTCTAGATGCTGCTTGAAAACCTTGGAGAGACGGCTTCCCCTGAAGCATATCACATGTTACAGAGAGATCAGCCGCACCTGTCCTTCCTCAGCTGTGATGTGAGTGAAGTCCTGGAGAACCACTAGCCAGGGGAGGGATAATATTGACAGAAGTGAGAATAGTAGACACTAGATGGCGCTGTCCCACAAGAATGTGGAGTCTAAACCCAAACAGGCAGTCTATGGTGTAGAGCAACACTAGGGGGAGTGTGGGGCTTCCCAGGAGAAGGGTCCTGATTTAGTTGCTTGAACTCCAAAGTGCCTTTGATTAGATCCTGAATTATATAGTCAGAAAGAAATGTCTAACAAAAGCGCAACAGACAAGGCTGGAGCCTTGGCTCAGTGGGTAGTGTTTGGCTGCTCAAGCATGGTGACCTGAGTTCATATTCCCAGCAGGATGGTGTGAGTTTGTAGCCCCAGTGCTAGATGAGGCAGAGGCAGGCATAGCCTGTGTGCTTGCTGGCTCTGACAAAGTTCTGTGGGAGACCCTGCCTCGAAATATAAGATAGACAGTAGATTGAAGATGATTTCATAACCACCGATCCCTGGCCACCACATGTCTGTATACCATGAACACAAACACACATCACACAAACACACATCACACAAACACACACCACATAAGCACACACCATACCACACACACACACACACGCACACACACACACACACTATACACACCACACACATACATCAACAAACACACACACTACACACCACACAAACATACACAAACCACACAAACACACATACACACACCGCAGAAATACACACACCACACTACACATACACACCACACCACACATACATATCACACCACACACACATACCATACCTCACATACACACCACACCACACACACACACAAAGAGAGAGAGAGAGAGAGAGAGAGAGAGAGAGAGAGAGAGAGAGAGAGCACCAGACAGACACACAGACATTCAAACCTGGAGCAAGGAGTTGTTCTAGGATGGGGAAGTTTCATCCAGACTGCCAGCCAGCTCCTGTGCTCTGGCACCACAGAGGGAATCCTAGTCTCTAGGGGAGGTTTCAGGGGTCCCCATTAATAAGCTTCCAATGCAACACAGGCATGACAGCTTCAGATCTTAAAAAATCAATTACAGAGTCAGGAGTTCAGGGGTCCCTGGTCTCACAGAGGCAGAAATGAGTGTTACAGATCCCAGTGAGTGACCAAGGTCCTTGTCCATGTCCTCTGTTCACAGATTCAGGCTGAAGAAAGGTCAAGAAAGCTGTGCCTTAACCAGCGCTACATGGGTTCAAGATTACCTAAAGAAGGTGAAACCCTGCTAACTGGGGTAAAGAGAAGCTACTTTCCCATCCCAGCACCAGAGACTGCAGCCTCACTCAGCCCTCGACCCTCCAACGGCCGCCATCCCTCTGCCTACTGTTGCAGGTTCACAGATCTCAGTCATGTGATAAGCTATATTATGGAATTTTATTTGTTTAAAATATGTTATCTTCAACTCCTGCTGCCTGTGTTTCTTGGACTCCATGAAGATTTTGGGATTCAGACTTGATTGGTCCTGGGATGGGAAAACAGGGGCTGGAGAGTTGAGGTGGTGCTGGGGGAACCACTGTATAGGATAAGTTTGATCCAGGTTGTGCTATGGCCTTTCCTCCAGCTTTGGGAGCTGAAGGAACCATAGTAGAGTAACTCAGAGCAGGGTTCACATTGAGATGAGAGCCCTTCTTCCTACCTGCCCTGCCCAAAGGACTTGGGAGAGGTAATGATAGCCTATGTGTTAGCTGGAGGGGAGCTTTGTGTTCATTTGCCTGTAAGATACTGCCAACTTTGTTTTATTTTTTTATTTTATTTTTTATTGGATATTTTATTTACATTTCAGATGTTATCCCCTTACCCCATTTCCCCCCTGCCCAGGAACCCCCTATCCTAGCCCCCCTCCTCCTGCTTCTACGAGGATGTGGCCCCCCCACTCCCACCTCCCCACCCTCGAATTCCCCCCCACTGGGCGTCCAGCCTTCATGGGACCAAGGATCTCTCCCACCTATGCCCGACAGGGCCATCCTCCCCTACATATACAGCTGGAGCCATGGGTCCCTCCCTACGTGCTTCCAAGCTGGTGGTTTACACCCTGGGAGCTCTGGTTGGCCAACCTTGTTTTATAAATGAAGAGATCAGGGTTGGAGAAGAACACAGAGAATGCCAGGGCTAAAGAGCCAGGCCAGGGAAAAGGCATGGAAAGGCTTAGAGGTGAGTAGGAGACGCAGGAAAGAGCCTTTGGGCATAAGTGGGAGGCTCTGAAGGGAAAGGGGTAGCAGATGGCAGAAGCCGGCGTTTGAGGCACTGTTCTGGGCACTCATAAGGGCCTGAGCTAGCCATATAGACAGACCCTCTGAACATCATTTCCCCTCCTCCATGCTCCACAACCCTCCTGACCTTAGAGCGCCCTCTAATGGCTAAGAGTTATCACAGAAGAAAATGCAATTTCTGCAAACCGCCAGGGGTCCTCCTATTGCGCCCATCCTCCTATTGACCCACTTCCAAACCTCACACTCATAATGTAGGCCAGTCCCTAGGACACAGTGTCCTTCCATCTTTTCTGCAGGAACGCAGTTCAACCCTGCAAGCTGGATAGAAATCTAGCAGGTTACAAAGGGCAGGGCCTGGGGTTCACGTGAACCAACTTCTTTAGACCTTGCTTTAAAAAAAAAAAAATCAGGGGGGCTGGAGAGATAGTTTAGTGGTAAAGAGCATCACATGCTCTTCCAGAGGACTCAGGTTCAATTCCCAGCACTCGAATGGCAGCTCACAACTGTCGGTAACACCAGTTCTCTAGTTCCAGAGGATCCAACATCATGATACAGAGATATGCAGGCAAAACACCAATGCACATGAAATGAAAATAAATAAATAAATCAAATCAGTGGAACTGAGGGTGCGATTTGATGGCTGAACATTTGTTCAGCATGCACAAATCACGATATTGAAAGTCCAGCACCATAAAGACACAATGAAAATAGATAATTAGTATTCAAAATACAGCCCAAACCACTGAGAATTCAAATGCAGTATCACAGAAGGCATGATGTGTTTTGTATCAAAAACAGTCAAGTTATTCCAGAGCAGAGATGGGAAGGCTGGGAGGAGAGCAAAATTGCTTCCTCTAATAGTCTTGCAGGCTATGAGCAGAAGAGCGAAGGTCCTGGAGGGTGGGGCTCTGGCCCAGGTATACCTCAGTGTCTCAGACCTCTGCCTGAGATAGGCACAGAGCTCAGTGTCTAATGAGCATTGGATGCTGCTGATGGCAGAGAGCTGCAGTTAAGAGTCCTCTTGAGGACATTCCTGGAACCAGTTCACTCTACCTCTGCCTGGCTCACCAGTGGCAGACCACTGGTGTGTGGAAAAGGGGGCCCTCTAGAGGTGGCTGTTGCTCTTCTGGGTGACTCAGCAGAAATTTACCAGGTAGCTGATAAAATTAATGCCAGCATGTGAAGAGACTGCAGCCACTAGAGGGCACGGCACTTGTGGAAAGTTGCCAGACCTCTCTTGGGCACTTTTGTGCTACAACTAAGTGGAGGCTTTGATATTATCTCCCAAGCCTCAGGCTCCAGGTCATCTGGTGTCTATGTTCTGAGGCAAAGCTTACGTAGGGACAGTGTATTAGTCAGGGTTCTCTAGAGTCACAGAACTTACGGAATGTCTCTATATACTAAGATAATTTATTGTAATGACTTACCGTCTGCAGTTCAACTAACCAATCAATGGGCTGTTGTGAGTGGGAAGTACATGAATCTAGTTGCTCAGTTTCACAACTAGTAGTTTCAGTGGGTCTGCTGTCTAACCTGGAATCCTGAAGAAGTAGATTCCAACAGATGTGCTGGCAAGTAAGTAAAGCAGGCCTGTAGGCCTCCAGCAGAAGGTGTGACCCAGATTAAAGGTGTGCACCACCACACCTGGATTTGGAACTTACTCTGTCCCAGGCTGGCCTTGAACTCACAGATCTGCTTGCCTCAGTCTCCTGTGATTAAAAGTTTGTACTACCTTGCCTGGGCCTAAGCCTTTCATAGCCACTATGCCTCAAGATCTGAATCAAAAGCTTGTGTCATCCCATGCCAAGATCCAGGTCAGAATCCCAGGTCTTCCGGCCTCAAGATCTGAGATGTGCTCTCCATTTCTGGATTGTAATTCATTCCAGATGTAGTCAAGTTGACAACCAGGAATAACCATCACAGAGAGTAAGGCTTTTCTACCCATGTGGTTTCCTACTCATGTAACTTTCTATCTATGTGACAGTTTCCTGGGAAGAGGTGGTGTTGCTGAGCTGACATTTCTTCAGCTCTCTCAGAGGTATCTTCCTGCTGACATAAAGTAGGAATGGTTCATGTTTAGGATCTGGCCACAGAACCAAGATCACCAAGAAAAGGCTTTAGGGGCATGAAGAACTTCTAAACATGGCTGTAGCAGCAGGCATCCACAGGGTAAGGCAAAGCAGGACATAATCATCTGAAAGATCCCTGAGTCTGGAACTTCTGCCTTAGACCCTAGGTGTGGCGTGGTCCATTGGCATGTGACTTGAGATCACAGACTTTTCTCTTGCTGTGTGATGGAGACATATCATTGGCACCTGGCAGGGACTAGTGCACAGCCAGTGGACAGGGCCTTGTATGGCCCTAGATCTGCAGAGCATCCCAGAAGTGGCTCTAGGTTTGCAGCTGGCAGCTTAGGTAACAGTCTTGCCGTGGGTCTGCATCTGGCCAAGAAAGTTCCTTCTGTCTCCAACCTGACTTCAACTTTCTAATTGTGGGATGAGATGTTCAAGACTCTAGAGAGTCTTATACTAAGAGGCTTGGAAGTGGGGCCATTGGCTTAGGAATTCCTGGCAAAAGAGAGGGACAAAAGGCAAGAGAGGTCATGGAGAAGTAAGATGGGCTGGCTTCCTCAGCCTGAGCCACTCCTGGGATATCAATGGTACCAATGGTGGCTATAGTGAGCAGCCAGCACAAAAGAGCTATAGAGGTCCCAAACCATTCTGTCTAGGTTAATCTTATTCTCTCTTCCCATGTTGTCCTGCTTATCTATGAGAAGTGCACACAGGGAATACTCTGAAGATTTTCTCTTAAGTTTGGTCATGACCAAATTGTAAGGTAGAGGTTCCCAAGTTCAGTGAGACCAGGAAATGTAAGAGGGATGCCATGGGTTGTGTAGCATAGGCCACTGATGCCTCATTATTTTGGCATGAGCGCCCAGAGGGTATAGAGAACAGGGTAGTGTCTCATGAGCTCACTGTAGGTAGCAAGCAAGTTAAAGACTGGTTTGTGCCTGCTTTTCCAATCTGAGAAAGAAAACCATAAAAGAAGGCTTTACCCTTGTTATGTATTTGGTTCTGAGGAGGCACATGTCTTCATCATCCTGCCTATTTGATGGATGAGGAAATGGAGGTATAGAGAGATTCAATAGTGCACCCAAAGCCCCAAGGGAAGGAGGCAGTGAAGGTGGAAGGCTAAGTCTGTCATCATGGATGTGATCATTTCTATTGGAGGCATTGGAGGCTTTTGCCAAGTGAACTTCTGTGTGATAGTCCAGTGCTTGAACTGATTGGTCAGGTTCTGATGGCAGGGGCCTTCCACACCACTCAACACGTGCCACGTTGTGATCCATGTGTTTCTGCCACTCCAGTCCAGGAAGACACATTCCCTAGTTTGGGGACTCTCAGTACTTGAGGCTCTGATGGGGAGAAGATCAGGAAGACATTCTGCTCCTGTTTCTGGAGCTGCCTTAGAGTAGAGACTGGGCAGGTAGTACAGCAGCAGTGGTGGGGGTGGGGTGGGCGGGTGGGACAGCCTGGACAATGTCTTCTGCCTGAGCGTATCTGTCCCTGCAAACACTTGGTTTCCTCCTTGTTGAATCTTCCTTTTAGGAATATTCTGGTACATTCACACTCAGAAAATAAGTCTTTCTGTTCTCTCAAATCAAGTCCAGTGAACATAAAGGGGGGAGAGGGAGGGAGGGGTGGGAGGAGAGAGAGAGAAAGAGAGAGAGAGAGAGAGAGAGAGAGAGAGAGAGAGAGAGAGAGAGAGATCTAGTATCTACCAGAAAGGGTAACTTAAACCCAAAGTAAGGTGATTAGCAAGGCAAGCACTAAACTAAAACTCCCTCAAGGCTGGAGAAAAAGCACAGATAACCACCAGTCGGAATGAAAAAGGAAAGTGTCATCCCAGAGCCTGCAGACACCCAAAAGAAAGTAAGAAGCATATGTCAATAAATTTAACTTAGAAGAAATGGATGAGTTTTTTTTCAAAATGTAATCAGATTGCAAAAAGAAATGAAAAAAAAAAAAAAAACCCAGTAACTCTAAAGCTATTAAACAAATGGAAACAATAATTGAAAATCTTCCCATAACACATCCCTGGGGCTCAGAGGGCTTTAACAGCTAATTCCCTTCAGCCTTGAGGGAACGGACCATCCCCGGCTTGCGCAAGCTCTTCCAGAGAATCGCAGCTGTGTGTTGTTCAACTGAATCTGACATGCTTTGACAGAAAAAAATTGCCAAGAGCCACGTGAGGAAAGGAAACCACAAGTTTGTCTCTTTAGTCACACGTGAGGACTCTGTCAAGGACAGAGCTGGCCACTGGCTTCAAGCTGGGCAGAGGCTCTGGTGGGTCTCTTGGGACTTTGAAGGGAGGAGAGCTGCTGCAGAGTTTCTCTTCTGACTGCCTGTATACCTCAACCAATGGCTTCAGCGTCTTCCATGTTTACCCTCCCATAGAGGGGTAAAGGTCACTCAAGGGCTGTAACTACAAAACTTCCTTGTGCTTTTTCCATACTCCTCCACATCTCAAAGTCTTTATGCTTCTCAAATGCTTCCAGTTGGAACCCTGACAGATTTGGAATTGGTGTCCTGGAAGTGGTTCCAAGTGATGCACTTTTCTCATGCTACTGGGAGCAAAGCAGAAAGAGTTGCAGTTGTGGCATCTGCCAGCATCGCAATGATCTAAATGATCTCTAGGAGAGCACAATGTGTCGTGTTTTAACCAGCCCTCCAGAGGGTTCTGATAGGCCTGGATAATAGGATCATTCACCCTCCTAGCTCTGATCCCCAAAGAGCACTGAAAGATACTCCATCCTTTCACAATCTCTTCAACGTTTCATGACCTCACCAGAGTATACTCATATGCTAGGACTATAACGATCAGGGGTGAAATATGATGGTTTGTGAGAATTGTTATTCACAGGCTTATATATTTAAACACTTGGTACCCACTTGATGGTACTGTTTGGAGATGTTATGGAACTGTTAGGAGGTGGAGCCTTGCTGGAGGATGCACATTACTCAGGGTGGGATTTGAGAGTTTAGCCTTGGAGCACTTATTGTTTCACACTTTCTGCTTCTCACTTGGAGATGAGAATGTGACTATCCAATGTATCGCTCTTATTATCATGCCAAGTCTTTCTCACCATGATGATACACCACAATAAACCCTTTCACCATGATGGACACCATCCTTATGGAACCATAAGCCACAAAAAACTGTTTCTTCATTATTTTGGTCATGGTATTTTATTCATGGCAACAGAAATGCAAACAAGGACATAAATTAGTACCAGAAATGGGATTCGAACCCATGCTCTGTGACCATTAATAACTCTCAGGTAACTCAGATAATACACCAACACCTAAATTGGACTGAATGAAGTCTGCCTACAATTCTCCTCAGTTTTAGCACCCGAAGAGTCTACTTCTATAAGTATGCCCCAAATTACCTGGAAATTAAATGTCAGAGGAACTAGTCACATCCTTCCAGCTCTAAGTTATTATGTTGGCCCTTCCTTCTACTTCAGGATTTAATACAGCTAAATACCTGTAGACAGTTGTGCATTGGTTCAAGTTCAAGTTCAAGTTCTATAATCACCATTTACTGGCTGTGTAGTTTGGAGAAAATCAACTCTCTGAGTCTCTAAGAGGAAACCAATCTTTAATCACTACCTCATGTAATGTTAGGAGAGTCACTAGGATAATATGCAGATAATACGTCATACAGTGTCAATAATTTGCATTTCTAACACATCTTCAGATGCTGCTGGTGCTTCTGCTGGCTTGGGAAGATGGTCTTGAAGACCACACATTACATCTGTGATGGAAATGGATTTGCTGGTCTCAATGGGAAAAGTGAATAAACATACTGGGAAACAGGTAGATGCAAAAAAAAAAAAAAAAAGTGTAACTTGTAAAAAGGCTCACTTGGTACATCAGGATAGATTTTCAGGTCTCCAAAGAGCCTGGGGATGGTGATGGAACAGAAGTTATATAGTAATGTTCATTAAATGGTCTCAGAGAAGGTAGGTATCATGACTTCAAGAAGATGGTAACCATTGATTTGATGGAATCCCTAGAAATGAAATAGAATACTTACTGTGGGGCTGCTCAAATTCATGTAGAATCCTAGTGGACAGAAACTTGAAGTCCCTGGAGAAGGCATGCATACTTCTTATCCAGTTATCAAATCCAAGAAGCTTAGGGAAGTACAGACCTTTCATAGATGAGGAGGCTAGGTAGCTTTAAGGAAAGCTTCTGCAAGACTAGATTGCCAGCTTGCATGTAGAGCACTCAACTAAATCTGCATTTCAGATCATCAACCTGTGATTTCTCCTATATATATGGGTCCAGTGAAATATGTCTTCTGAATCTGGTGACTCATGCACACTATAAATCTGCCCTGAAGTATTTCCCAGGGATATTGGCACCAAACCCCAGCATGACTCAGGCTGGAGAAAGAAAGGCCTTCCTTGTGGGACTATTGAGTGATGGGGTTGAGTGGATAGAGTTCTATAGAGACCTGAAAGTCCACACAAGTTCACTAGAGAGGAAGTTTTGCCCCTAGCTGTTCTCCAGTCTTATCATCATTTCTTATACATGAATTTCTTATAACTACAGCATCCTGTGTGTCTGTGTTGCTGTAGAAGAACCCAAGCATCCACAAATTCTGGCATCTGCCCTCAATAAAACAGACAAAATCTTCATTAGCCTATTAACTGCTCAGTGTTAGTAGGTTCATACATATACATAATGCACCTTTATCCTTTTCACCCCATTGGTGTCCCAATTGGGTACTGTTTTCTTTATTAATATCTGAATATAGAAATCCTCAACCTTGTTTTCAGTTTCTAATATTCCTTTTTATTGAAGTGGGGGTGGCTTGGCTTAGTCTATAAATGATGTCTTCTAAAGAATTTTAAAAAATTGATGTGTTAAATTTTTTTCATTCTTAAGAGTTTTTACTTGATTTTTCCCCCTAAACTTTCTGAATTACTCATACTAGTCTTGGAATGTTATTTCTTCATTCGTATCTTTGCTTTAATCCTCTTTGGAAGTGTTGAGATTGCAAATATTTTATTCTTTTATAATTTGACATGTATAAAATATGTAGTTCTTTGATCAAAGCCCCTCCCATTATCGTCTCTGACCCCATTCCCTCTCTCAGTAAGTTTTTACTCCTACTTCCACCTGTGAGATAATGGATCAGTGGATACACCACTTTGGGATTTGACTCGATGTTCCCTAGCAACCTTTAACTATCTATAGTTCCTCTGGAAAAGATGGGCTTTATGTCCCCTCCCCCATTCAGGATGGAATGTTGACAGCCCAATCTTGTGCAGATTTTGTGTAGGTTCAGTGCTGCTATGAATTCATGGGTGCAGCGTAAATTCTGGACCATGTCATGTCCAGAAAGATACCATTTTATGGTACTCCTCCCCATCATCACAATGACCTTACATTGTTTTGCAGTCTCATTAGGAGTAACTCAATAATCACTCATCCTCAGCACATTGTCCAGTTGTGAGTCTCTGCAGTAATACCATCCACTGCAAACAGAAGCTTCTCTGATCAAGACGGAGAGCAGCACTGATTTACAAGTATCTACATATCTATTCAAAAGCAGCTCGAAACCATGTCCTTTTAACAAAACTATGGTAGTAAGTTCTGTCCAAAGACTTCTGAACTGCTCAGTCATAGAACTTTTACCACTAAGAACCTATATCGCACCAAATTGGAAAATCAAAAAGAAATGGATGAATTTCTATGTGCACATGGCCTACAAAGTAAAGCCAAGATTTCATCCACCACTTGAACGACTTATAACAAGCAATGAGACCAAATCACTAATAAATAATATTGCATAATAAAAGTCCTGGTAATGATAATCCCTACAGAGTTCTTCCGGTCAGTTATAAAACAAAAACCACTGCTTCTCAAATTATACTATAACACAGAAAAGAAGAAATACATTCAGACTCATCTGATTTCAAAGGCAGACAAAATTTAACAAATGAAACTATTGACTAATACCTCTTGGTGAGGATAAATTCAAAAATTATTAATTAAACACTGGCAAACCCAATTCAAGAACATATTGAAAATGTTACCCATCATGATCAAATAGGCTTCATTCCAGAGATAAAGGGATAGTTCAAAATATGTAAATCAGCAAATATAATTCACAACATGAATGGCCTCAAAGACCATAATTTTATAACCTTAATAGATGAAGAAAAGACCTTTGACAAAATCCATTATTCATTTACTCTTATAATCATCTTAAACGATGAAGGGCTGGAGAGAACACATCTCATTATTATAAAGGTTGCATACAGCAAACATCTGGCAAACATCAAACTCAAAGCATGAAGGGGCCATGAGAGCAGTTAAGACCTGGCAATGTGAGAGGTCAAAAAATGTCATTAGTAAAGTTGAGGGCCCAGGACTGAAGGGGTCATGCAAAGAAGTTGAGGCTTGGCACCATGAAGGGCGCTTATGGGCAGCTATTGGTGAAGCCTAGTTGTAGCAGAAGACCCAAGTATAATAGAGTACCATGGGATGACCACCAAGAACAGCAGCAGCAATGGACTGGAGTCGACTAGACCCTGGAGTGCTACAGAGGTCAGAGCTGGAGAAGTGACCCAAGTTCTTTGGAGGAGCCCAGAAGATTATGTGTAGATCTCAGATATTGTAACAAGAAGTTGTAACACTGAATTTGCCTTGGAGACCCAAGATGTTCTAAATGCCAGAGTCATGGGATAACTACTGAGGAAAGCTCCTATCTGGGAGTAGAACCATTCAAAGAGGAATAATTGTGCTATAGTTAACAAACCAAAAACTGAGTTGGAGATCTGAAGAGCCCTTCAACATGAGACATGGAACTGCAGAGTTTGGAGATTACCCAGATGGTTTATGGTCTTGCTCTGGTCCAGTATTTCTTCACTAGGATGTTTTTGAAAGATAATGCATATTCTGTGATGTTGGAGGTATGCGATCTGATTTTTTTTATTTTTATTTTATAAGGGATTACAGTTAAGTGATTGGATGAATCTCAGAAGAGACTTTGAATTTTTAACATTGTTGAGACAGCTATAAACTATGGGGACTTTTGAAGTTGGACTAAATGTATTTTTTGTTATGCTATGGCCAAGTATGGCCTCCATAGTCTCATGTGTTTGAATAAGCCTATGGGGCCAGGGAGTGGAATGGGGTGGTTTGAATATGCTTGGTCCAGGGGATAGCACTATTAGGAGGTGTAGCCTTGTTGGAGTAAGTGTAACATTGTTGGAGGAAGTGTGTCACTGTGGGAGTGTGCTTTGAGACCCTTCCCCAGTTGCCTGGAAAAGACAGTCTTCTAGATGTAGTCAGATCAAGATACAGAAGTCCTGTCTTCTCCAGCATCATGTCTGCCTGCATCCTGCCATGCTTTCTGCCATGATGTAATGGATGGAATCTCTGAAAGTGTAAGCCAGCCCTAATTAAATGTTTTCCTATATAAGAGTTGTCTTGTTCATGATGTCTCTTCACAGCAGTGCAAACCCTAACTAAGACAGAAGTTCTTCCAGTTTCACATGTAAGCTTTCCTAACATGCAGCCTTCTCTTGAGGTTTCTATCTTCACTATCACCCAGAAAAAAGAAAACAGTAGAAACATTAAAAAACAAAACAGATATTAAAATGCATTAAACATCTCCCAGGAAATAACCATACTATCAATAAAGATAGAGGGCAGAAAGTTGTCATATTCTTACAGTATGAAGTAGGAACTGGAAAATTTGTAAAGATAAAAGCATTAGTAATAAGTGGCAGAGAGAAGAGGGCACTGGAGAAAGATAAAAGAACTGTAAAGTAAGAGAGTGAAGAGAAGGAATGCATATCAGATGGTGGTACAGGAGATGCAACAGGACAAACCCAGAACAAAAGAATGCCAAGAGGGAACAGTCACCATTTCTTCCTTCCCAAAGCAACAAAGGATGAAGACACATTGCATTTCCCAGCTCTCTCTGCAGTTTCCAGTGCTCAAACAGGTTACACTGGTAAGGGTTGGACACAGGCTGACCTCTTCCTTTCCTGCCCCACCATGTTCATGAGTTACTGCCACTCTTGGAGATGGCCTGCTTAGGTGCTCCCATGCACCAGAGCTACTAGTTTTGAGCATGGGGATGGAGATACTTAAGCAGTGGCCCATGAATATCTCCAGGGTACTGTAAGAATAAAATACAGTCAAATCAAGGCATACTTCACTGGCCGGATGGGGAACAGGCACTGAGACATCCGTGTGTCCTGGACACACTGGTCTCTGTCTGAATATCTAGCATGTATTTGAACTCCTGGTGTTGCTCTTCTTTCCAGAGTTCAGGCCACTGTTCCCAAATGCACACTTTCTCTGCTTCATTGCAACACAGCCTGCACTTTCTATCATGGAAACTTGTGCTCACTTATCTGCATCCAAATCATAACTAGTTTCTAGGAGAGTTGTTCATTTAGTCTTGTGACCCAAAGATTTAAAATTGAAGGGTCTTCATCTCTCCATGGCTAAAATCTTTGTCTCTAAGTCCCTTAGTTAGGATTACTCCTTCCCCACCACAGCATCAGAAAATCCAGGGGCCTTTGCTCCAGTGTCTGCTTGTTGCTAGGTTACAAGTATTTCACTTTAAGTTGTATTTCTGTGGGGTGTCATGTTGTGAACCTGTGGTGCTTGCTGTGGCTCCCCTTTTCTGTTTTACTTACAGTCCCCATTTCCTGTGAGTAGGATCCTCCCCTATTCTAATTTTATCACTGTTGTTGTGTAAAACATTCTTATCAAAAGCAGAGGGAGGAAAGGGCTTATTTCATCTTAGAGCTAACAACCCATCATTGAAGGAAGTCAGGATAGAAGAAGAAACCATGTAGAAGCACAGCTTGCTGGTTTGGTCATAGACTCATGCTTTACTAGCTTTCTTATACAGCCCAGGACAACCTGCCTAGGCATGGTGCTGCCCATAGTGGGCTAAGTCCTCTGAGAGTCAATTAATAATGAAGACAATCCTCTTCTCTCAGATGACTCCAGATTGTGTTGGGTTGACTACCAAAGCTAACTAGGATAGTCACCTTTTCTAATATTTTGCCAGAACCTGGTGTTAGAGTTTTGTTTGTTTCCAGATATACAGTTCAGTATTACTGGATTTTTATCTGGCCTCTGTTTGCTATTTTCTACTAAACTTTTGTCCCTGCCTATAACACACTCCTCTTTCTGCAGACATACATTTGGTACCTTGTTTTAGGCCTGTAAAGCCACAGGAAAATAATGGATGTCTCTACTACACCACCTTTTCTAAACTGGGCAGTTTTCATGTCTTCAATAACTACTTAAGAGATCAGGATAATTTATACAATGCTGTAGTTTTATGAGATTCATTTGCCTGCTAAGTCCATCTTTCAGAAATAACTCACTAGAAATCTTGATATATGTAAAATCTGTAAATATATCTTGATACTGTAAGATCTGTAATAGTTATATATATCATATGTAAATATGTTATATTTGTTATATAAATATATAATATATATATAACATGTATGTATGTTATAACAAATCATAGAGGTGTTTTAATTGCCTGATCCAGCAAGCCCATATCATGACTGTGAAGTAAAATAGAATGTTCCATATATGTTACAGCATCATTAACATCCCAATAGACTAAAATATATATCTTTATTTATGTCTATGCATATATATAATCTATATCCTCTGTCTATATCATCTATCTATCTATCTATCTATCTATCTATCTATCTACCTACCTGTCTGATAGGTGAAATGAAAACAGGTACATAAAGCAGGATGGAGGTCCCTATCATTACAATCTTACCAGCCCGTCTCATCTCCTCTTTCAAGTTGTAAGAAAGTCCAGGATAATGCCAGCTTGTATTTCACAGTCTGGGTCTGATGCTGGAGGGGTTCCTTGGCTCATAGAAAGCAGAGGGAGGAAGCATTAGCTGGAATGCCCAACACCCAAGACTGGGTCACTTCAGAGAAAGGCAAGCCTACGGGATTGACACTGCTGTTGAGATGATGGAGGAGAGGAGTCTTCTGTCACCTGTGGAAACATGGAAAGGGCACTTGTTTTCCTTCTTCCTTTAGATTGAGGCCAGTCCTAACTGTCTTTGTCTAGAATGTCTCCTTCAACTCTTTCCACATGAAACAAACATGACTCCCTTGTCATCTGGCTTAACTCATATTTCGCTCATGAAAACCTAGGCTATTTGGATCTTATAAGGGACCCGACTTTACATTTACTCTAAGAAACAAGGACACTTTTCTCAGCACTGCCTGGACCATCATATAGTAAGAATTGAGCACTTACCCATGACGTCAGGAGTTTAAGATGCCACAGTCGAGTAAGAGGGTTGTCATAGAACCTAGTTGTCTCAGGCAAACAGAGGTGCATTGTTGTCTTCCTTTCTTGTGCTTTTGAAAGCTTGGCATCTTTTGTTACTCATATAGGCATTTGCGATTTCTAACTTCTTTTGATGACCATGTAGGCATTTGTTTGGGGGATAACTCCCAGAGTGACTGCCTGTAGGTGTCCCTTCCCAGGGTCAAGGGGAAAATGCTGACAGGAACAACCTTGTACTTGGTACGTGTTGCAACTGAGCATGAGCAGAGAAAAGGAAGCTTTCTTTACAAGTTTCTATAAATTTGATAGTTCTGATGACAATGTTGCCAAAAGGCATCTACAAAGCCTCAGTCACTTACTGTCTCAATAGCGCTGAACGTGAGAGTTGCCTAGGTCATGCTGTGCTGTCGGCATACAGTCCACTTCACTGGGATGTTAGTGATGCTGTAGTATATGTGGAGCATCTATCTTACCTCGCAGTCATGGTATGGGCTTGCTGGGTCAGCATTCGAATCATTCAGACAACTAAAACACCTTTATGATTTGTTTTTAACGTATTTATGTATGATATATGTATCATATTTATAAATCTTACAAGAATGTTATTTTTTGTACATATATATGGGCAATGTATACTGTATATGTGATTTATGAGCACATAGGTATGCAGGTATGTATGCTTCTATGTGTGCATGGAGGTCAGAGGAGGGCTCTAGGTGCCTGCCCTATCATCCTCTAAGTTATTCTCATTGAACCTAGAACTAGGCCAGCAAGCCCAAGAGATCCTCATGTCTTTGCCTCCTACAGTGCTTGAGTCTCTCTGTCTCTCCCTCTCCCTCTCTCTCTCTCTCTCTCTCCCTCTCTCTCTCTCTCTCTCTCTCTCTCTCTCTCTCTTTCTGACACACTTACACTCACACACACACACACACACACACACACACACACACATACACACAGAGGCATTCTAGCTTTTGCTACAGGTGCTGGGATCTGAGCTAGGCTCTCACACTTAAAGAAAATCTATTGTATTAATCAGAGTTTTCTCTGATATTATATATGATATATATGATATGTATATATGATATATATGCTCTGTGTGTGTGTGTGTGTGTGTGTGTGTGTATGATTTATTACAGTGGCTTACATGCTGTGGTTCTGTAAGTGAAACAGTGATTGTCTAAGAATGCAAAGTCTAAGAATCCAGTACCTCTTCAGCCCATCAGCTGGTCTTCAGTATACTATATTGAATCAGAATCCAAAAGCAGTAGAGGCTAATACCAGTGAAAGAATGAAGGTGTCAGCAAGAGCAAGGGCCAACCAGGCAAAAAGCAAAAGCTTTCTTCTTTCATGTTCTTTATATAGGCTGCCATCAGGACATGTGGCACAAATGTAAGGTGTTTTCAAATGATCCAGTCAAGAAAATCCCTCTCAGGTGTGCTTGACTGCTTGGGCTTTAGTTAGTTCCAGATATGGTCAAGTAGCCACCATGCCCACTTACCCACCAAGCCATCTTTCCAGCCCTGCTTAATTTTTAATCTATGTTTGCAACAACCAACTATCATTCATATCGAGGTTGGCCTTATCCCTGGTCAGTCCCTGTCTTTCAGTCAATGCTGGACTTTTTTAGGGACCAGAACTACTGAGATTTAAGCCACACTTGATTGCCTCACTTTGTAATTCATATAAACATTCTCACAAAGTATACAAGTATACATTCTTTTGTGTCTGGAGTTTATGCTCATGTCTTTCTTACTAACATGATAGTCATTTTTTCTGTTTATTGCACAGTAATATTTCATCTTACTAAGATGAGAGCGTCCACTGATCTCCCCACCACAGTCATTTGGGATGCCTCTCATCTGAGCTGTTGTAAGGAGCTTCTGGGAACATTGTTGCTCAACTCTCTTGAGCACATATGGATTCACTTATACATTCCATGAAGAGGAATTTGAGCCGGTGGATTAGTGCGGCTCATTTTATTAGGTGATACCGAGCCATTATTTATAAACTTTCTGCCAACAATAAATAAGAGCTTTAGCAATGTTTTCTCTTACCAGTATTTCCTATGTCAGCAGCTGAGGAATTAGAACAATCTTTCATCTTGTACTTAGTTCAATCCCCTATTTATGTGTGCAGTTGAGCCCCTTTTTGATACATTCATAGTTGATTTGGATATTTTGTTTTGTGAAATGCCTGTGCACAGTTTGGGCCCATATTTAATTAGTTTTTACTTTTTTATGGCTAATTTGTGAAAAACAATATAAATTCTGGATTAAAGTGGTTTACCCATAATATGGTACATTTCCACTGTTTATTTTATGCTTTTACTTTTCTTGACCAGAGCCTAGCACAATCATCACCAGAGAGGCTTCATCTGGTTACTGATAGAGCAGATGCAGAGACCCATAACCAAACATTAGGGGAAGCTCAGGGAATCCAAAGGAAGAAGGGGAGGAAGGATTGTAGGAGCCAGAGGAGTCAAGAACAGTATAAGAACATGGCCTACAGAATCAACTAACCAGGTCTCACAGGGGCTCACAGAGACTGAAGTGACAATCAGGGAGCCGATATGGGTCTGACTTAGCTCTTCTGCATGTATGTTATGGTTGTACAGTTTAGTGTTCTTGTGAGGCTTTTAACAGTGTGAGCAGGGGTGTCTCTTTTACCTGCTTTTGGGACCCTTTTCTTCCTGCTGGGTTACCTTGTCCAGTTTTCACATGAGGGTATGTGCCTAGTCTTTCTTATAAGTTGCATGCTATGGTTGGTTGACATCTTTTAGAGGTCTGCTCTTTTCTGCAGGGAAACAGAGGAGGGGTAGATCTGGGGAAAAGTGAGGTGAGGGAAAAGACTGGGAGGAGAAGAGGGTGAGGAAATGTGGTCGGAATGTAATATATGAGAGAAGAATAAAAAATACTTTAACGCATACATATATGTTAATATATATTTATTATATATTAATTTTATACATGAATATATTATATAATATATGATTATATAAAGTATAATCATATATAATTAATATATAATATTAATATTATATATTAATAATCTGTGTGGGTATGTGTTTGTGAATGCAGGTGTCCACACAGACCTGAAGAGGGATTTAGATCCCTTGGAGCTGGAGTTGTAGGAGGTTGTGAGCTGCCCAGTGTGGATGCTGGAAATCTAACTCAGTCTTCTGCAAGAACAGTAGGTATTCTTAAACACTAAGTCATCCGTCCAACCTGATTTTTAAAAAGGAGTCATGAAACTATTTATTGACCACTGTTTACAAGTTTTCATAATAAAATAAACTGTAAATAAATGGATAACATTCTGGAACCACAATTCCTTGAAAGGAAGCTTCTTAAGACATAGGACATAAAGAGAAAGGAAACAACAGGAGATTTAAGGACAGGAAGTTTACAGGGGGTAAAACAAAAGGTGTCCCTAAAGCAGTGGTTCTCAACCTTTCTAATACTGCAACCCTTTAACATGCTGTAGTGACCTCCAACCTTAAAGCCACCTCATTGCTACTTCATAATTGTGACTTTGCTGTTATGAATCACAATGTTAATATATGATATGTGGGATACCTGCTATGTGACCCCTGTAGGGGTCACTACCCACAGATTGAGAAACACTATTCTAATGGAAAGTAACACACTCTGTCCTTCAGGGAAGGTCCTTAAGACAGGAAATAAACTAGTTCCAGGAAGTCCATGAAACCAGTAAGATTCACTAGGCCTCTTTTTCCCCAAGAGTATATAAACAGAAGAGACTGCTGAGAATCACTCTCTCAGATAAACCTAACAGCTTGAAAGAAACAGAGACCATCCAAGGAATCTTGAAGAAGCAGGGAACAGCCAAACTGGCTAAAAGAAACAAATACCAGCAGGGTTGTCTAAAAGAGGCTCAGACCAACTGAGCCACTGAGAAAGGACACCGTCCCATTTATTGGACTGCCTGTAGGTTGTTCGCAGCTCTATGAGCTGTCACCCTTGCTAGGGTGGGCTTTTGATGACATAGCTGTCTTTGAGTCACTTTTGGTCCTGTAAGTAACCCCTTACCCATATTACTAGAAATAACCCCAATACAACTCATTGATTCACCAAGCTTGACTTTGGTGGAAGTGATGAAATTTTGCCTTTTAGGAATTTTGCAAGTAGACTATTGAATTTATCTGACATTGTAGATCTCAATCCTGATGGACCTGTTTTGAAGTTATCCAACTTCAGCTCTACAATGAGCTGCAGAACCATCTATTTAATTTGAAAGGTTACAGCTTCAGGAAAAAATTCAGCTTATTCCGAAGGTTTTTTTTTTTTTTTTTTTTAATGTTTCTCACAGTCACGGAGTGTCATGAACTTGGGTTCTCATCCATGTTTTGTCCAGCTGAGTATTTTTTTAAAAATAGGTAAGTATTTTATAAATACACACATATATTAGGGTTCTCCAAAAGAACAGAACTGACAGGATGAATATATATGTGTCTCCACATATTAATGAAACACACACACACTGGCTCACAGATTGCGGTCTAGGTAGTCTAACAATGGCTATCTGGTGCAGAAAGGATGATAATTTAATAGTTGTTCAGTCTATGAGGCTAGGTGTCTTGGCAGTCCTACCTTGTTCTAGAGTTCTGGAGGATTCCTGGAGAGCTGCTGATCCCTGAAGAAGCTGGGTTTAATATCAGCCACAACAATAAGCTGATTCTGAGAAAGTGAAGGCAAACAGGAAAAAAAAAAAAAAAGTCAGAGCTTTTCCCCTCCTTTATAGGCGATGCTTTCAGCAGGTGTGACCCAGTTTCAGGGTGGGCCTTCTCGCTTCAAATAATCTGATGGAGGAAATCCCACATAGGTATGACCAGAACCTTGAGTTTTAAGTTGAACGAATGTAGTCAAGTTGACAGCCAAGCCATGAATAGTCATCATGACGCACAAACAGAAAGCTTAGAATTATCCTTCTGCAACACAGTCCAAAAATGAAATTCTGGCTGGGCAAGTTCTCCAACATTTAGAAAAGACTATTCTCCCTGGCACAAGATCAAATGCTCTATTCTGCTAAAGGAGACAACTACAGGAAGCTTTAATTTGTTCAAAGTAACCAGCATTCTTAATACAAAATCCAAACCCAAACAATCCAGATTCCAGCAAATGTTAATATATTCAAAACCAACACCACAAACTCAGTTTTCAAAAAAACCTAGTGAGTTTGATCACACTATTATTAAAAACCATCCATCCAACCAATGCTCCCTTCAGAGAGACAGAGAAGAGAAGAAGGAGGAGAAGGAGAAGAAGAGAAGAAAAAGAAGAAAAATGAGAAGGGGCGGATTTTTTGCACTTCCTGTTCTGGACAAGAATGTGAAGTTGATCTCTGAAGACCGTAAACAACAGCAACATCGTGAGAACCCTACACCTGCTTCTTTGCCAGCATCAGCCTGTTGTGAATCCACCCATTTCGTGGGAAGTCTTGATTTCATTTGTCTATGGTACTCATCACTTCATCAGGATTAGGATCTTTGGCATAGCCTCTCGGTTTGTCAGCAGTGTCTCTTTTTCTCTTGGATTTGCCCTCATCAAATTCAGTCAAACAAAAACTTTCTTTTTGTGACATTGTTTCCTGAACTTTCTAGACTTTGAGCATTAAAAACAGCTTCTGATAACTTTGGAGGATCTAGGTGTTCTTCAGGCTCCTAAGTATTGTGAGCAAATGTCAATCCCTTCCACTAAGGAAATAGTACATGTTGATCCAGTGTGTGTGTGTGTGTGTGTGTGTGTGTGTGTGTGTATGCTTGAGCACTCAAGATTTGATTGTTTTGGGGAATGCCCTTACAGACAAACCCAGAAGAGTGTCCAGACAACCCAGATGGTTGATAAATCTCTATATAGTTTGAGATAAATAGAGTCCTGAATTCTGTTAGTATATACTTTTAAACTTGTTATTTTGTTGTAGCTTTTCTAGGTCTTTTGCAGATCCACATAAACTTCTTCATAAAAAGACGGAGAAGTGTGTGCCTGTACTGAATCTTTTCTTGCAAAAATCATGCAAACAGAGTTGATTGTGTCAGTCTAAATGCTAGCCAGAAAAAGATCAGATCCTAGGTCAAGTTCCCAGCAATAATATCTAGCAGTTGGAAAATAATTTGTATCCATCTACTTTTATTTTTTTAATGTCTTGAGACAGTATCTTATGTAGCCTCGATTGGCTTTGAACTTACTGTATAGCAGAGACTGATCTTGAGAACCTAATCTTCCCACTTCAGTGCCAGGGTCCACCATCACACTTGGTCTGATGGGCAATACGAAATCAACACCTTACCATTATTGAGTTTTCTACTCTACAGCACTGTATTTCTCCACTTACTAAAACTTTTCCTTATTTCCCCTTAGTGTACATGGTAATTTAAAAATTTCCAGTAGATTGTTCTTGATACATGGGTCATTCAGCTAGTATGTTAGCTGACTTTCCATGCCTGTCAGAATTCAGCCGTTAGTTCTGGCAGGTTTCGCAGACTGCACTTTGCTCTCTCTGAATGGCATTAAGTTCCTTCATTATAATCATTGGATCTCATTGGATTTTCTTGGTTTACTGTGCTCAACAGGCCTTCAATGATTCTGAAAACAAAAAACAAACAAAAAGAAATTCAAAAGAGAAAAAAAATAGACACCATGTGATTCGACTCATACCTGACATCTGGGGATGCTCTTCTTTAATTCCTGAAGATCCTTGTCTTTGTTTGGATCATTTCCCATAAGCCTTGGATTTTCTCATAGTGAAATATTGTCTTTCTGACAACAAATTCACTCAGCTTTTGTTTTCCTAGAAAACTATCAGATCAGAACGATACTAAGAACAACATTTAACTAGTTAACATGTCCCAAATTTCAGAATATATGTGTTTTTAGATGTAGAGCACTTATCAAACTGACCATGTGTTGAATAAAAGATTTAAAAACACATAGAACATAATGTTTAACCACTGTACCAAGTTATCTTTAATACATTAAAGCTTGATATGTTATGCCATGTTCATCAAAAATAAAGCATTTATCAAAGAAGTAGTAACATTAAAAAGGGAAATAAATTTCAAAATACTTGTAATGTACTGTGATGGTTGGTATTAACTGACATCTTCACAAGATCAAGAATTACCTAGAAATCTGGGTTCGGTGGCTGTAGGGGATTTCATAATTATGTTAACTGATGCAGGCAGACCCATTTTAATTGTGGGAGATATTGTTCCTGGGGAGGGGACCCTGGACTGTATAGATGGAGAAAGAGTTGAGCACGAGCCTGTATTCACCGGTGCCTTGTTGCAGCAACAGGAAAAGCAATTAAGTCAAAACTTGTGGGATGGGGGAAGGCTGTTTCCAGAAGCTTCATAGATTTATATATGTGTATCAAAAAAAAATATTAAATTAGTAAACATTCATCTTAAGACTTAGAAAACTGGTAGGAAATTAAACCTCAAAAGTAGAAAAAGGATGAAACTGGAAATGAAAAAAAAAATCTAATATATATATATATATATATATATATATTCATACATAAATTTGTACATATACATGTATATATGTATACACACACACACACACACACACACACACACACATATATATATATATAATGAAAAAGACTGACCAAAGCTGTTTAAACATTTGTTCTTTGAAAAGATTAATCAAATATTAATCTTCTTGTAAGAGTGGTCAGGTGGTACAAAGTAGAAAAGCAACCATTTACCAGTACCAGAGATGGGGTTGAAAATGAAAACACACAGGGAATATGGATATAAAAGAGCCAACATAAAATAAAATAAAAATAAAAGAGCCAACATTGTTGTATTTGGATATTTCACAAAGTGGATACATTTTTAGGAAACACAACTGAATAAAGCTGATGATTACATGAGACCAAAGGCTTGCACACTGCACATCTGTTAAGTGATGAACTCTCTAATTTAAACCTTTTGCTGCAATTATTATTATTGTCTGTATATATTAATTAATGCTGAAATTTACTATGGCAGCAGATATTCCTTGACCAGCTGGTTCTCCAAATAATCACACAAAGACCTTTTAATATTTCAAAGCTTAGGCCTTAGCTGAGAAGACTCTCAAGTAGTTCATCTAAGTTAACCCAGCCACCTAGCTCCGTCCAGCCATGTGGCTAGTCATACCTTCTAGGCCCACAGTCATGTCTGTCTCTTCCCATCTTGCCTGGTAAAAGCATTCCTTCCTCTTTCTTCTTTCCAGAGTTTCTTTTTCCCTCCCAGGAAGTCCCACCTCTCTCTCTCTCTCTCTCTTTCTCTCTCTCTCTCTCTCTCTCTCTCTCTCTCTCTCTCTCTCTCTCTCTCTCTCCTGACCATTCACAGGCTTTTTAGCTTTTTATTGACCTATTAACTTGGTGAGCAAGGTTTGCATAACAAAAGCCGGTGTATGTAGAGCGACTAGATCTTGGGGTATGGAATTCAGCATTTGAATACATAGCTGTACCAGACCAACCCCAACCTCCTTTAGTCTAAATAAAAAGCTCTTTCTCTTACAGTAAAAAACAACATACATTAGGAACATATATGAAACAATTATGAAAATTATATTCACAAAGCCCAGTCTGTTTATATTTGGCAACTTTGGATAAAGTATTTTATTATCTCTCCTATCTTTGTGAGTTCAGAGTTTTGTATTTAAATCAGTTTTCACTACCAGTTTAAGCATTTAAATCCTCTAACTTTCATAACTTGTAATTACCAACCTTAAAACACTTGTTTATAATTTTCTCCAACCTTCATAAAACATCTTCTAGACCCTCTAACCTTCATTTACCAACCTTCAGACATCTTCTTACACCCTAAAATATTGTCTTAGATCCTTTATAACTTAAGTTTAATTGTGAGACTATGAATATGTAGTCTTCAATCCCATCAGAGTCCTGAGAAAGAATAAATATTATCTGAGTAAGTAAGAAGTGCAGGCAAGCAGCCCCCATAACTATAGAATTGATAGGCAACTAGTTGATTAGACAGTCCTCAAAATTGTATATAACATTGGAATATCTATCTTCAGCCTTCTGGTCTAGCCTATGTGACAGATATATTTGTGAAACAAGCAAGAATTCTGAAAGACTTGCTTACTCTTTCTTGACAAAACTTGGCAGTCAATTTTACTGCATCCAAATTTTGTCCATTTCAGACAGCATTCTGTCTGCTATTAAGTTAGGGCATTTTTCTTTTTCTTTTTCTTTTTCTTTTTTGGACCTGGTGGCTAGTATGTCACAATTGGAGCTCTCTCTAAATGGAGGTCCTTTGATGCTCATTGTCATTTGCCACGTAAAATGGGGTGCTGCCAGAAGCTGACATGTCTCAAAGTCCAAAAGGCCTTAAATAATAACATCATCTTTAAATGCCATGTTCTGTAATTCTCTGAGGTTTTAAAAGACTATCTATCTAATCATAGCATATCTGAATAGGCAAACTTGTTTTTAGATATTTGCTATCTGTTCAAGCTAGGAAGGATTTTATTGTAACAATCTAGTCTAGTATCTAATAAGCTCATTAGTTTGACTGTCTGATAAGACGACGAACCTGCAGTTTATAATTATCTCACCTCATGTTGGTTCACCAATTTGTTGTGGTAATTATTATTCTGGGAGTTTGCTACATCCTCTTGTTGCCTTTAAATATCGATTAGGGGTTTCTACCCTACTTTACATCATTTAGTTCCCGAATAAAAGACACAGAGACCTTTAGATTTATAATAGGCTTTAGAGCATTAGAACTGGGCAGATATAGCCTTCTATGCTATTTTTTCTATTTCCCTGTGGTGATTCTTGAGACATCACTTGCCATGCTCTGCCTGAGGTGCTCCTACTCCATCAGACTAGCCCTCATAGCAATGCATATTATGATCTACCTATACAGGGTGACTTCCTTCCTCTCCTTGATCCTCCTGTGGTCCCTACCTGAGACTCTAAGCCCTAGAACTCTTGTCCCACCTACCTCTTTTCTGCCCAGTTTACAGGCTATCAGCTACTTTGATTAACTAATCAGGATTAATTGGGGAGCAAGGTTTACATAACAAAAGTTGATGTACATGAGAATTTGCTCATCTTGGGAAAACCAGATTTTAGGATCCAGACTTTAATGATCAAATACATAGCAGCACCAGACCAACCTCCTACATTTTCCTCTTTTTGTCTAAATAAAAACGTTCTTTCTTTTGTAATAACAAACTCTACATATTGCATCAACAAAACAAAGCAAAACAACCAAAAAAAAAAATTCACAACAACAAAATGAAGGAAACTGTTGAAGACCTGAAAATGAAAACAAAAACAATAAAGAAAACATAAACTGAGGGAATTTTGGAGATGGAAAATCTAGGTAATTGAACAGGAACTGCAGACAACAACATCACCAACAGAATACAAGAGATAGAAGAGAGACTCTCAGGCATAGAAGATACGGTAGAAGAAATGGACACATTAGTCAAAGAAAATGTTAAATCCACAAACTCCTGACACACAATGTCCAGGAAATCTGAGACACTATGAATAGACCAAACTTAAAAATAATATGTATAGAGGAAGAAGAAGAAAAACCCAGCTTAGATATGTCTTTGACAATACCATAGAAGAAAAAAATTTCTCACCCAAAGAAGGAGATAGAACACCAGATAGATTGGACCAGAAAAGAAAGTCCTCCCACCACACAAGAATCAAAACACTAAATATACAGAACAAAACAAGAATATTAAGAGTTGCAAGGGAAAAGGACCAAATAACATTAAAGATAGACGTATTAGCATTAACTCTGACTTCTCAATGGAGACTATAAAATTCAGAAGGGCCTAGAAAGATGTGCTACAGACTCTCAGAGACCACAGATGCTAGACTACTATATGTAGAAAAACTTTCAATTACCATAGATAGAGAAAATACAGTATTCCGTGGTAAATTCAAACTGAAACAATATTTATGTGAAAATTCAGCAACTCATGGAACTCTCTCCAAAATTGGTCACATACTTGGACACAAAATGAGTTTCAACAGATACAAAAAAATTGAAAAACCTCCCTGCACCCTATTGAATTTAACCCACAGATTAAAGCTGGATATTAACAACAGAAAGAAATCAGAGAAATAACATCTTTTGCAATAGTCTCAAATAATATAAAATGTCTTGGGGATAAATCTAACCAAGCAAGTGAAAGGCTTATATGATAAAATTTTAAGTATTTAAAGAAAGAAATTGAAGAAGATATCAGAAGGTGGAAAGATCTCATACTCATGGGTGGGTAGGATTAACATAGTAAAAAGGACCATTCTACCAAAAACAATCTATAGATTCAATGCAATGTTCACAGAAATTCCAATATAATTCTTTGCAGCCCTTGAAAGGAGAATCTTAACTTCTTATGGGAAAACATAAAAACCAAGATAGCTAAAATAATAAAAGAAGTACTGTAGAACCCTGATTTCAGGCTGTACCACAGGGTTATAGTAACAAAAACCACATGGTATTTGCCTAAAAACAGACACGTTGATCAATGGAATTGAATTGAAGGCCCAAACATAAATCCAAACACATAAGGACACATGATTTTTGATAAGGAGTCAGAAATATACACTGGAAAAAGATGGTGCTTGTCAAACTGGATGTCTGCACAAAGAAGAATACAAATAGATCTCCATTCCTTAGACATCAAGGAAATGCAAATCAAAACATAATTATACCTGTCTGAGTCAACCTGCACAAAATTCAGCTCCAATTGTGTAACAGAACTTAACAGAGAACCAGACACACTGAACCACATAAAAAAGAAGGTGGGAAAAGCCTCAAATGCATTGGCACAGGAGATGACTTTCTGAACAGAACACCAATAGCATTGGCACTAAGATAAACAATAAATGGGACCTCATCAAACTGAAAGTCTTCTGTAAGGCAAAGGGCATTGTCAATTGGACAGAACAGCAGCCTACAGAATGGAAGAAGACCTTCACCAGCTCCACATCTGATAGAGAACTAATATCCAAAATATATAAAGAACTTAAGCTAGCTATCACAAAACCAAAAAAATCCAGTTAAAAATGGAGTACAGATCTAAACAGAAAATTCTCAAGAGAGGAACCTCAAATGGTTGAGATCAAAAGCCTTACAAAATTTAACATCCTTAGACATCAAGGACATGCAAATCAAAACATAATTATACCTGTCTGAATGGCTAAGATCAACAACAACAAGTGACAACTCAAGCTGGAGAGGATGTAGAGTAAGGAGAACACTTCTTCATTACTGATAGAAGTGTAAACTTATAGAGCCACTACAGAAATCAATATGGCAGTTCCTCAAATTTAGCAATTGATCTATCTCAAGAGCCAACTATACCTCTCTTGGGTATATATCCAAAAGACACTTCTGCCAGAGAGATACTTGCTCAAACATGTACATCTATTCAATAACCAGAAACTGGAAACAACCTAGATGTCCCTCAATAGAAGAATGGATAAAGAAAATGTGGTACATTTACACAGCAAAGAATTGTTCATCTGTTCAAAACTGATAACATAAGTTCATAGGCAAATGGAAGGAACTAGAAAAAAAAAATCACCCTGACTGAGGTCACTTAGATCCAGAGAGATAATTATGCTATGTATTCACTTATAAATAGTTTTCAACATTTAAGTAAATGATAACCAAACTTCAATCCATAGAAACATAGGATAGGTAAAGAGAAGTGGTTAAGGGTATGCGAGACACATGCATCTCCATAGGTAGGGGAAATAGAATAGATTTTATGGGTGGACTAGGGCAGATGGGGGATGAATAGAATAGAAGGAAAGAGTGTGAGAGAGAGATGGATGGAATTAGGGGGGAAGGTGAGAAAGTAAAAACCTAGTGCAGTGGAAACATCCTGGAATCTATAAAGGTAATCCTAATGAGAGCTTCTCACAATGAGGTATATGGAGTTTCAACTGGACATCTCTTGTAGCCAGCCATGGCTTCCACTGTTGGGAATGGGATGTGTTCTATTGAGTTGTTGGCCAAGGGGGTCCAATGGAAATCTCCAAATAACACAGACTGATGTTAGACAAAGGATTGGTCTCTGAAAATTGGCAGTGGGGCCCCATTGACAAGGGTAACCACATATAACTCATTGGACATAGAGAAGTCAAACTGGTGCCAACATGGAGCCTTTACCCCTATTTTGTAGTCTCTGGTGCAGAAAGGTACTTAGCAAAGAGAAACCTTGACACCACTCCAGCCACAGAACCTCTGGCCTATAAATCTGCCCTGCCAAGGCAATGGAGGCACAGAAATTGTGGGAGTAGCCAACAAATGTCTGGTTTGACTTAAGGCACACTCCATGAGAAGGAACCCATACTTGAAGTTACTCAAGGAACACTGCTTGAGTAACTAAGAACCAGAACTAGGTAGCCCAGAGATCTAGGGTAAAGACAAACACTATTGGTCTTAAAAAACCAACAAAATGAATCCTAATGATATTCTGCTATACTCATAGATCAGTGCCTTATCCATCATCATCAGAAAGGCTTTCTCCAGTAGCAGATGGTAAGAGATGTAGAAACTCACAGGCAGACATCACTGTTAATATTAAGCCCGAACTCGGTGAGTGACGTCACATTCAGGTGACAGTGACTTTTCTCTCGTTGCTAAGACAACTGCCAAACACTCCCACAATCCACCTGACTACCTCACCAATACCTGGGAAAGAGAATACGTCATGGCCCATATAAATAGGTGGAACCACTGACCCCACGCTCTCTTCGCCATCTTTCTCCCCGCTTCTTTCCCACTCTCCACCTGAATAAATCCCCCCCAGTGGAACTGGCTGGTCTGCTGTGGTCTGTTCTAAGCTGTGCGCTGAAACCTTTCAATCATGCAGAGAGAAAGTGTGTGTGTAAAATTTGAGGTGTCCATCAAATCCTTCCCCTCAGAGCTTATGTAATCACATAGAAGCAGAGGTAGAAAGATTAAGAGTCAGAGAGAATGGAAGAAAACAGCATGGAATAAAGCCCTCTGAATCATCGAAGCAAGAAGAATATGAGCCCAAAGAGACTGAAGCAGCAAAGCACAGGACCTACATGGCTCTACACCAGGTTCACTGGGTATGTATTATAGCTATTGGCTTAGTATTTTTTTGGAATTCCCAACTATGAGAACAAGTGGGTCTCTGATTCTTTTGCCAGCCCTCAGGACTCTTTCTCCTATTGGACTGCTGTGTCCAACTTCAATATGATAAATTTTGCTTTTGCTTATTATATTTTATTTTGTCATATTTTGCTGTTATCCCTTATATGCCTAGGTCCAGACAAAGCCCCACGATATAGAAAAAAAAAAATCTTCCAAAAATACCATTGAGTTTATTTTGTGTTGATCATGTACAGCTGGTCTGGTTTGAAGGATGGTTTCTATACCCAGTGGGACTCTGTTGGAAAAAACTAATTTTTCCTTTTTAAGTGGTTATCATTTGGAGATAGTTTCTGGGTTAGGGATGAGAACTTGCATCCACTCTCCCTCTCAGTGTAGGGAACGCATCTGGCTTAGATCTATGTAGGTCTTGTTCATGCTGCCACAGTCTCTGTGAGTTCTTTTGTATGTCAGTCCTGTGGTGTCTACAAACATTGTTTTCCATCCCACTGACTCTTAACCTTTCTGCCTTCTCTTCTACAGAGTTTCCTGAGTCCTGGGAAGAATTTAATGAGGACATTGCATTTAGGATTCAGTGTTCCAAGTTTTCTCACTCTCTGCACGTTATCCAATTGTAAATCTCTGTACTTGTTCCATTTACAGCAGGATTTCTGAGCAAGACAGTGACCATATGAGTATAGCAGAATGTTAATGAACTTTTATTTTTTAACATGTGGATTACAGGAAACTAAAACAAAGAGAGGACCAAGTCATTCAGGTGTAAGTAATTGCCTGGGCATGTCCCAGACATTATCCTACTCCTGTCTGTGGGCACAGTGATGGGGAGGGATGGAGGGAGTATGGTATATGTCATGCTTCCCACACACTGTGAATACTCATCAAAAAGTTCCAGGCTACACAAGTACTTTGAAATTAAGAATATACCTTCTCCTACCTGATAGTAAAGAAGTTACAATCTTGCTTTCCTCAGTGACAAAAAACTCACAGATGAGAAAAAATGGCAACAGGTCTCTAAACCAAAACCTTGACAGAGTCTCAATTAAAATATATATTTCTCAATTTAATGTGAAATGGGAGGCAGCAGACTACATTAGACATTGTTTCTCAAGAGTCAGGATTAGAAGAAGTCTACTAAGCCATCAGCAGGAAAGTATGTTCTTGTTGCAGTAAATTACTATATTGCAATTAGAAAACTTAAAATTTTCTTAAATTTTAAAATTTTAAAAATTTTAAAAATTAGACAGTGGCACCATCAGTCTGTGGACCTAAATATACCCATGCAGCCTCCCTGTGAGCTACTTCTTCCTTCCACTGTCAGCTTAATGAACATGTCGACGCTTCTTGCCTAGACGTGCAGTAATCACTCTATACTCAGTAAAACTCTATCCTGTCAGTTCCAACATAATTTACAAGCTGAACTTTTTACCATGCATTTTACCTTGGGACACCTATAAAACTTAGCAGTTAGGAAATAATGAACTTTTGTACGATAATCACAAATGCCTTACAAAAAAAAATTCTCCCAGATACCTATGACTCTAATTAAAAACTGTCTTCTAGACATGGAGATGCCAGTGAAGTGCCATTTCTTCACTTCTCTGACCACACAAGTGACTTCAGCTGACTTAGGATCATGCTAGTTCTGTGAGGTGGAGGGACAAAAGACAGTTTTGTTTTTTCCTGGAAACCAGCAGGGCATTAATAGAGACATGATTTGTAGCTTCCAACACCTGTGGGCGTTAGGGATTACCCTTTAATACTGAGCAATACTAAGTGAGATACAAATATAGAGCAATGGCCAGACAATCTGAACCAATCTAACAGGCACAGGACCACACAGTGATGTCAGCATCTACCACCCAGAACACTGAGCTCTGCTTCTAAGAGGTCCAGTTTAAAACTCCTCAGATGCTGCCATTCCTCCCAAATGACAAAGAAGAGAAGAAATCCTTAAAGGATGTTATGTTAGCCTTTGATTTTTTTTAAAAAAACCACTTATGTACTTTTATATGCTTTTATATTTTAAAATGTTTTTATTTTCAGTTATGCATCCATGTACTTGTCTGTGTCCTTGAGTGTTGGGTCATGCAGAGATTATTGGATTCCCTGAAGCTGGAGTTACAGGCTGTTGTGAGCCACTGGATGATGGTGCTGAGAACTAAATTCAGGTTTTCTGCAATGATAGCAAGAACTCAACCTCTGAGCACCTCTCCAGACTCCATTTGTGGATTGTTTTTTAAACATCTAGAAGGACTATGAGGCATGTGCAGCTGAGGACCACATGTAGTCAAGAATAGCTATGAATGTAACCCAACCAAACACTTTTTATGTATGTATGTATGTATGTATGTATGTATGTATGTATGTATGTATGCATTTTGGTTTTTCAAGATAGGGCTTTTCTGTGTAGCCGTGATTGTTTTTAAACTGATTCTTTAGACCAGGCTGGCCTTAAACTCATAGAGATCTGCCTGCCTCTCCCTCCTTAGTGCTGTGATTAAAGGTGTGAGCAGCCACCACCATGGCCTGGCTTCCAACAAAACGTCTTTAACGGACTTAATTAAACCATTATACATTTTGTTTGTTCTGTTTTTGATTTTACGAAACTTGATGGTGCAGTTCTCAAGGTGTAATTTGTAAATGACAGCATGACGTCACAGTATCCAAAGGTCTGTCGCCCCTTAGATGTTTCCAGCAAGGACTTGAGTTTCCTAGTATGCACATAGCACCACTGAAAACACTGCACAGGATGGACAAAGGCTAGAATAGGCAAATGTCCTCTACGTAGTCACGTTTCATCTGAAACCCTTCCTATCCTTGTCATCATCAGGGTCAAGCTTATGCAACTATGATGCTCTGAGGGGCCGTGAACTATTTCACTTTTTACATTGTTTTATAAGAACAGCTTCCTCCATGAACATTATACAGTGTCTTAATTACTAATTTACTTTTTATCCTGTACTAGTAACCCTTTCAGCACCTAGAAAGACTCAATGCTGTGCATCTGAGCTTGCCCACTCAGTATACACATATTAGTAACATATATACAAAATGCAGCTGTGAGGGACAATAGTCAATATTGCTTTACTAAAGCATGCTGGTTTAAAGCCATGTGTACCTCTCCCTGTTCCTCCCAGAACCAGCACAAATATGAGTACTTTTCAGACAGGGGATTTCATCACTTTCTGATAGACAATATGGTATGTACAAAACATGCTAATTTCTCCCCTTTTAAAATGTTCTTTATGTACCTCTAAACATCTATAAAGATGAGATGTTTCAAATTAGGACTTAGGTTTATCTAGTGGATACACAATACTGTTGGATTAACACACACCCCCACACACACACACACATACCCACACCAATGGGCACATCAGTAACTATCTTCCAGTGAAAATGCTCTGATCTATCACCCGTCAGTTCTCCATTTCCTCATCATCTCTGTCATGTGTGATATGTGCACAGCTTATTGTGTTGCAATTTCTTTTCCAAAATTTCCGTTTTAGAAGAGGGCCTTCCTAAGAATTTGAACACAAAGCATACAAAATATGCTATCTTTCTAACTCAACTTTTGTCACACACCAGCTTCCTCTTTACTATTTACATATTCAACATCTACGTATAGTAAAAATGATGACTCATTTGTCCAGATGTGTACAATACATCCAGATGACTGAACTTTCCTGACACATAATAGCAAAATCCTTTATAGTCACTGTGCCCCATCTCCCTCAGCCCATTAAGAAGCACAGATAACTGCCCTCTGCTCTCAGAGACAGTCTAACAAATTCTTTTCCATACATTGGATTTCTCAAGATTAAAAATCTGTTTACACAAGGGATCATTCTGCTGCTTCTACTTTCAGACACATTAATCATGTTTAAATGTCTGGAAAGATGGGTTATTTCATGTAAGAACCTTTCCCCTATGCACAGAGTGGTGGTGAATTAAACCACATGTGTAGCAACGGTTGCAATGTTAGGTGTCTGCTGAATGTGGCCACTCCCTCCCCCACTTCCTGCTTTCTCTTTATTTTCAAATCAGTGGACAAGCCTGGGCCTATGGCATGCTCAGAAATGATTCAACAATGTTGCATCAAAGTACCATTTGCAGAAAACAAGTATTCCTATGAATTTCAACATGAAGTATATAAAATGTGCTAGCTTCACTAACAGCTTTCTTATCTGCTGGCAACTGCTTTAACGAGGTGTGGACCTATTTGTCCACTATATTTACTTACACACATGGCAAAGCAAAATGTGCTAACATCCAGGGAGCCAACATCCGAGAGGCTAAGGATAAGCTCGGCAGCACTTTGCTTTTTTGCCATGCTGTCCCTCACCTCCTCCCATCTGCTGAATGAGCAGGAGAGGACCACTCAGCTCCTGGGCATTGTTTCATAACTCCATTTCCCAAAGACAGTATTTCATATGGACTCTAGTAAAAAAAAAAAAAAAATTGCTACCAAAGTGACATTTTGCTGCCTCTCCATCTAGCAAGGACTCAGTCGGCACAGCGTGTACATGGCAGTTGGCAGTAAAATGCACATGTGTAACAATGGTAATAAATCAAAAATGTCATAAAATATGTACATCCTGAACTGGAATCCTTCTCTCGACTACCACAGTGGGCTAAAATGTTCAAAATGTTCAGAAATAAGTCTTTCCTTAGAATGCTAATGCCACATGTATAAGATGTATCAATTTACTGTTTGTGTTGTATACTGGTGTAGCCTCTTTAGTATGCAAAGTGACCAGCTGCTTTCAATAGGGATTCCTGTGCCCTTTATAAGCATATATGCAGTGAAGTAAGAAAAAAATGGGGCAGAGGTTCATGAGTGCTTATTGCTCTGCCATGCCTTCTCCTGGGAGCCAGAGCACAGATAAAATAAGCCAGGAGAGGTTTGGCTATTCCCTTCCTGAAAAATGACATTTCATAGAAATTTTAACAAAAAGGAACACACACACATGCATGCAGACACACACACATGTACATATATACGGTTTCTTTTACTGTTTCTTCTTGTATAATATGTATAGCATCCATTTCAGAACATCTAGAAAATCTAGAGATGTTAAAAAAGCACTTAGCATTGTCAACTGAAGAGACAATAATAAAGAATAAAATGCGCGCTCGCGCGTGCACGCGCACACACACACATACACCCACACACCCACACACACACACACACACAACTCTTTGGATTAAAGATGTCTCTATGTGGTCAGCTTGGCAAGGGACCTCCTCATCTGCATTCTGGTCTCGGTGCTCCAAAATGCTGCACAAGGAGGAGTGTCTCTAGAGACGGTCCAATGACACCATTATAAAAATTCACTTCTAGCAGACACTTTTATGAGTTTAAAAACAACAGAGAGACTTTCTTCTGGTTCTACTCTATCTTTTGTTGGCAACTTCTCCACATCTGTAGTGTCCAGATATTTTAGTTGGCTTCTCTCCTGCTGTGGTAGAACACTGACCAAAAGTAACATGGTGCAGAAAGGGCTTATTTCCTATTATACTTTCAGGTTACAATCCATCATTAAGGGAAGCCAGAGCAGAAATTCAAGGCAGAAACCTGGAGGCAGGGACTGAAGCAGAGGCCAAGGAAGAACGCTGCTTAATGGCTTGGTCTCCTGCGATTGCTCAGCTAGCTTTTTTTTCTCTCTCTAACAGAACCCATGACCTCCTGCCTAGGAGTGGCACCATCCCCAGTGATCTGGGCCCTCTCAATTCAATAATTAATCAAGAAAATGGCTTTAGAGACTTGCCCACAGGCCAATTTGATGGAGGCAATTACTCAATTAAGATCCTTCTTTCTCAGATACCCCTAGTTTGTGTCAAGTTAACATAAATTAACTAACACACTAGAATTGGCAAAATGTTTTAAAACTTGGCAGATCTTCCCTAGGGATGTCCTATTGGTCTCCTGTGGTGTGTCTTGTCACTCTTTGTAATGGAAAGAAGGCCAGCTACCTGATGTCCACTCACCACTCCTTCTGGGAGTCACTCTGGTTCTCTCGATTTCCTGGAGCCATTAAAGGCCTTTCTTTGTTTGTCAATGAAGGGAGGAGGTGAGGTCAGAGGCCCCAGTCTTGTCCACAGGGTAGTCATCTCACAGCAGTGCTGAGCTGTACAGACCTGGCTTCTCTGATTCTGAAAGCCTCTCAGGGGTGATGTGATATCTACTAGATACCATTACTTTCCTATGTCATGCATGCTGCCACTCAAAGCCTTGAAGGAATGGCTAAGTCTTCTTCTGGGTATTAGATCATGGGTGATCTGTCCCTATCAGTTCTTGGTAGTGGGTCAGGGGAGTGGTTTACTGCTGCTTGGAGTTGGGCAGGCTCCGTTGTTGGTAGGAAGCTCTCAATGTCAGATGTCACTAGGCTACAGCTGGCAACACCAATGCCTTGAAGTCTCTGCTACAAGCCAGGGTTCACCTTTACAGCTTTACTCAATAGCCTCTTAGGATCTTCTTGAAGGAATTCTGTCACTGCCACACTTAACCTGGTCTTGGCAGCTCTCTAAACTGTGGAGGAAGAGGCCATGTACCTGAATGGGAGATGTTATATTATAAAAGCTGGCATACTCACATGCAAATTCAAGGAAATAAATCATTGAAACAGGTTTATTCCAGACTTTACAAGAAGACATTAAAAAGCCCCAAATAATTGAGAAATTCTTTAAAAATGATACTGTAGAACTTTTTTTTTTCACCTCATGTGTATTAAGTTAATAACAAAGTGTACATTCAAGATTAGTTAGGAAAAAATAGGCTTATGAATGGCTGGTACTAGATCATGGGACAGTCTATGAAAAAATAGAATTAAGATTTCTATTTCTTACTCCCTCTAAAAGTCAATTGCAGGTAGATCACAGCCCTAGATGTGAACAGAAAAAAGGAAGCTCCTACAAGAATATGTGAAGATATGTGGGTAATCAGGGCCGCAGTGGGGAGGCTGCCTGGAGACTTCCACGCTGCGGGTCAGGTCCCACATCCAGGAGAAAGTCTGGAGTTCCAAAGGCTGGAAGCTTCTGCAACGGCAGGCCCGGCAGGCCCGGCAGGCCCCAATGATACAAGGAAGTCCTTGGTTCCAAAAGAATTTATTGTCATGGTTGCTGGTGGATGGATCTGGATGTACCCCCCTCCCCAAACTCAGGGCAGACCTGAGTTAAGTAGGGAGGGAGAAAGGGGGAGGTTCTGGGGGTGGTTTAATTGGCTCCGCCCTCTGGCCTTCATTAGTATGTAAATCTCTAGGGCCTGAGGCCTGTAGTCATACCCTCTACCTGTGCACTTTGGGAGGGGCTGTAATGGCCTACGTGACTGAACAATGTAGGTCCATGGAGATTAGACTGCTTGTCAGGACCCTGGGTTCTGGGGACATGGCCAAACTCGTGCCGTTTCTCCCTTGGAGTCTCAGGGTTCTAGGCCCATGCCCAGCCAAGAACCAGGATACCCTTATGCAGTCCCACAAAGATATATCATGTTCTTGCATGAGAAAAAAGTTTTAACAGAAAACAAAGTTACTATCAATAACAGAACATAATGGAAAACTAGGCTGTATTGAAATCCTGAAATTCTTTCAATAATTTTTATGGAAGTGAAAAGGTGAGTCACAGGTCATAACTTCTTACTCATGAATCTGAGAATGGATCTCTGGTTAGAAAACTTCTAACTCAAAATATCCAGAAAATCTACTAAGAGGGAATGAAAGGCTAAGACTATGATTTTATAACATCAGATACTGAATAAACATCTGAAGAGATGCTTGACTTCATTACTCATGAGTGGAATACTGATTAAAAACAAAATGAGTGTCACACAAAAGCAATGACTCAGTAAGCAAACTTACTGAGTGTTGCAATATCAGATGCCTAACTGCCCAGCCCCCACCCCTGTGCCAGTGATGCCTAGGTTTTTTTTTTTTTTAAATCACTCAAGATTAGCTTGTAGACTAGATACCTTCTTAGTTAAATCTTCATACCTAAGTGTATATTTTGTGAAATACAAATCTCTGTAGAACAATAATTGTACAAAGGTCATAATCAGGACATGGCTGTGAATCCAGCATCATGATCTGATCAAAACAGTCCATTAAAAATTTGCATTGTCTCAGTAACATGTCTGATGGACCCAGGAGCCACACCATATCTCCATAGTCTCCTTTGTAGTCTGGTTACTCAGTAGACTCTCAGTTTGAGTTGCCTTATGTTTATCATGGTGAGACTTGGTTCCCCAGGTCTGGCTGCAGAATGACTGAAGTCATTGATGGACTCCATTGGAGGTATGCAGGCTCATTAGTCCCATCACTGGCTGTGTCAACTTCTGTTACATAGTTAAAATATCCATAGTTCTCTTCTCTTATAAACAATGTACATTAACTAGATCTCTTATTTCTTTAGCTATTATTAGTTATATCATGGAGAGACATTTTTTTCATGTCAATACTCAATTGAATATTCACCCACTGGTTTTTAACATTCATTGATGATTCTTGGCTGAATTAATAATCATTCTCATGGACTATCAAAGGGTTACTTTAATAACTGCCATTCCTTATCTCTCTATATTGGCTAGCATCATGTGAGTTAGGGACCTCTCCTTCTCTGATTTTACTCAGTGGGCTAAAATAACTTATTTTGTACTTTCAAATACATTTTGGTGAATGTATTGTCCCAGAATGGCTAATAGGAGCCTTTTCTCTTTGGCTTTTCCATGTTTTCGTATATCTCTTGTAGTCTTTGAGGGCTTCATTTCTCTTTAACCGGACAAAATGTTGCATCTCTGGAGCCAGGCATTTATCCCCAGGAACTCTTTGCTTCTTTAATATGGAGCAGTCTTTATAACTTGGCACTTGCTATGCACATTGCCATACATTGTATCATTGTGCTAATGTTCTCATGTATGTATGTGTTACACATATGTGTGTGCACGTGTATTTATATATCTTTCTAGTTCTATTTCCTTGTCTGTCTGTCTCTCTGTTAATCTATCCTTAAAGCCATGAGTTTAGACCCATATTTTGAGTACTGAATCAATGTCATAAGAAGATATATTTTAGCCTTCCAACTTCTTATACTTGTGTGTATCCTTCTCCAACCACAAGTGACTTATTTCCTACTTTGGATTTCCTGGCACCCTTTCCATAGTCAAGAGGCTAATGTAGCTTCATTCTCATTAGCCCCGATTTGTGAGCTGTCCTGAAGAGCTTGCTGTTAAGTTCTTGACCCTGGTCACAGCTCTAGCACTGATAAAAGAATCCAAATGAATCTGTGGCTCTGGCTCTGGCCCCAGTAAATTGCTGCCTGAGATCCAAGCACTGACCAAGGGGAAGGGAAAATGTTGGCTGGGTCAAAAAAAAAAAAAAAAAAAAAACCAAAAAGGATCAAGAAGATGAAACTTAGTTGAGACCTGTGTGCAGTTTACTTGGGAAGGTACCTTAGTGATCAGACTGTGGAGGGGTCAGAGTAGGATTGGGACCCAGAAGTCACTTGGTATCTTGCCAGCCTTGTGGGCAATGGTTTTGGAGCTCATAGAAGCTTATAAAATCAATTCCAGAATCAATCACCGGGAAGAAGTCAGGCTTTTAAACGCCTATCTCAATGGCATCCTTTGGAAGGCTGCTACCCAGAGACTTTCCCCATTACTTTCTGAGCTTAGGCAAGTGTCTATAGCACAGGATGCTCATGGACCTACAAGTCGCCCAGCATAAACCTGTGGGAGAAAACACAAGAAGAGGCACCAAGAACAGATGTTGAAAGAGTAAACTGAGTCATATCTTACAACATCCTGCAGGCTCAGATCTAAGGTGCAATCAAAACATACCCAGGAGGAGGCTCTGGATTAGAGTGACCTCCATGGTTCTGTGTCCTCTGTCTCCACTATGTATGGGAGTGCATGAGAATGCACAGATATGAACCAGTTTATATAAAGATAAAAACCCTTTTATTCAAATTTCCTTAGTTTCTGTTGTTATATCTCCCTTTTCATTTCCGATTTTATTAATTTGGATACTGCCTCTGTGCCCTCTAGTTAGTTTGGCTGAGGGTTTACCTATCATGTTGATTTTCTCAAAGAACCAGCTCCTGGTTTTGTTGATTCTTTGTATAGTTCTCATTGTTTCTACTTGGTTGATTTCAGCCCTGAGTTTGATTATTTCCTGCTTTCTACTCCTCATGGGTGTGTTTGCTTCTTTTTGTTTTAAAGCTTCCAGATGTGCTGTTAAGCTGCTAGTGTATGCTCTCTCCGATTTCTTTATGGAGACACTCAGAGCTATGAGTTTTCCTCTTAGCACTGATTTCATTGTGTCCCATAAGTTTGAGTATGTTGTGCTTTCATTTTCATTAAATTCTAAAATGTCTTTAATTTCTTTATTTCTCCCCTGGCCAAGTTACTGTTGCTCAGCTTCCATGTTTATGTGAGCTTTCTGTTGTTTTGGTTGTTATTGAAGACTGGCCTTAGTCCATAGTGGTCCAATAGAATACATGAGGTTAATTCAACGTTCTTGAATCTGTTGAGGCTTGTTTTGTGACCGATGATGTGGTCAATTTTGGAGAAGGTATCATGAGGTGCTGAGAAGAAGGTATATTATTTTGTTTTTGGGTGCAATGTTCTGTAGATCTCTATTGAATCCATTTGGTTCATAACTTCTCTTAGTTTCACTGTGTCTGTTTAGTTTCTGTTTCTATGATCTGTCTATTGATGAGATTGGGATGTAGAAGTCTCCCACTATTACTGTGTAAGGTTCAACGTATGCGTTGAGCTTTAGTATCATTTCTTTTATAAATGTGAGTGCCCTTGCATTTGGGACATTGATGTTTAGAATTGAGAGTTCATCTTGGTGGATTTTTACTTTGATGAGTATGTAGTGTTCTTCCCCATCCTAGACTGAAGGAAAGGCCAACCAGAGACCACCCCACCTAGGGATCCATCACATCTGCAGGCAACAAACCCCCAACACCATTAGTGACACCAAGAAGCATTGCTGACAGGATCTGGGTATGGCTGTTCCCTGAGAGGTTTTACCAGCACCTGACCAATACAGATATAGATACTCATAGCCAACCATCGGACTGAGTCCAGGGACCCCAATGGAAAAGCTAGGGGAAGGACTGAAGGAGCTGATTGCAACCCCATAGGAAGAACAATATCGGCTAACTGGACCACCCAGAGCTCCCAAGGACTAAACCACCATCCAAAGAGTATATTTGGAGTGAGCTATGGCCCAGATACATATGTAGCAGAGGATGGCCTATCTACCATCAATGGTTAGGGGGGGAGCCCTTGGTCCTGTGGAGGCTTGATGCCCCAGCTTAGGGAGATGCTAGAGCAGTGAGGCAGGAGCACCCTCATAGAGGCAAAGGGGAGGAGGGAAAGGGGGATGGGATGGGGGGTTGTGGAAGGGTAACCAGGAAGAGGGATATCATTTGAAATGTAAATGAATAAAATAATTCATAAAAACAAAACAAAACAAAAACCCCTTTTACTTAAGCCCAGGCACATAACATACTCATTACTTAAGACAATGAAGCACATCCTATTATAGTTATTTATTTGCACAAAAGTCAGTTTTATTTGATGTAAAATAACAAGTTCCAGAATGCAGCTGTTGAAAATTTGGGTTGTGTCCTTTTCTGTAGCCTGGTGTCAGGTCAGGCTGAATCTTCATGCTTTGGACATTTGGGAATTGTGACTCAGTATTTTATGGATACTAGACTTACATCTCTTTGTCTAGTTTGATCTTGAGGCTGTGGAAGAGAAAAGCTGAATTTGGTTGAAGCTATTTGGTGCAATCTCCCTTCAGTGCCCTGATGATTTGTTTGCTTTGTTACTCTAGAGCTTTGGGTATGAGTTGCATTGAAAATTCTCCAGTTAGGTGATAACCAACTTACGGGTGTTTCCAGTAAGCTGTGTTCCTGGGTTGTTAATGGTTTTACTACAAGGAGCCTTATATACCTCTTCCAACCCAGTCAGCAGATACGATCACCAAGAGATATGACTATAAAGAAGGGTAAGGATATGTGTGAGGTCATTAGCTAGACATCTCTTCATTATGGGAGTACTATTTCTACTTCTGGATAAATTGAGAGGAAAGCATTTTGCCCAAAGTGAATTAACTAAGTTTATGCATTGAAGCCTTACTCTGTCTTCTGTGTTTCCATATTGGTTGGAATTATGGTATCTCTCCACACGGGCATTAAGAAAGAACCCCAGGGAGATGGCTGGACAAAGAAAAAGTTCCCCTTATTTATCTTATTTTTATTTTATTGAAAACACACACACAGACACACACACAGACACACACACACACACACACACACTATACTGATTGTGGTTTCTTTTTTCTCTACTCCCAGTTCTTCCTCCCCTCCCCTCCCTCCCCTCCTCTTACCTCCCCTTCCCTTCCCTCTCATTCAAGACTGTCTCCTTTCTGCCTCTCATTATAAAACAAATGGTTTCTTGAAGGATAAAAATAAAATAATGATATAATATAAAACAAAACCAAACACATTGGAATAAGACAAAATAAACAGAAGGAAATGAGCCCAAGAAAAGGCGTGAGAAACAGTTACACATATAGAGACCCACTCATTTGCACACTCAGGAAGCCCATAAAAATACAAAACTGGAAGTCATGGTATATATGCAAAAGATCTGTAGAATTAAAAGAGAGAGAGAGAGAGAGAGAGAGAGAGAGAGAGAGAGAGAGAGAGAGAGAATATAAATAAAAATAAACACACAAATAATTTTTAAAAAATAAAGAAAAAGAAAAGTCCTGACATGAGACAAGGAACTTCTAACAATGCCATTCAATTTGATTTCTGTCTGCCATCAACCGCTAGGCATGTGGTCTACCCTTAAGAGTAGTTTGTTTCCCCAGTGAGATTTCCTTGGAGAAGACTAAATTTTCATTTGCAATTGTTTATCAATTGGAGATAGTTTCTGGGTTAGAAATGAGGGTAATGAATATGGGTGGATCTATTTGGATTTTTCTACATGATGCAGTCCAGTTTGACCATTATCATTTGTTGAAGATGCTGTCTTTCTTCCAGGATATATTTCCAGAATACAAATATCAAGTATCCATAGGTTTCTGGATTTATGTCTTGGTCTTCAGTTTGATTTCATTGGTCAATGTGTCATGATATCTCTGTAGTACAATTTGAGGATGAGGATAGTGACACTTCCAACAGTTCTTTTAGTATTCAGTATTGTTTCTGATATCCATGTGTGTGTGTGTGTGTGTGTGTGTGTGTGTGTTTTCGTGTGACGCTGAAAACTGTCAAAGCAATTCTACTAAAATCAGGAACTAAAATCATGGTTGTCCACTCTCTCCATACCTATTCAATGTTGTATTTGAAGTCTTAGCTAGAGGACTAAGAAAAGTGAAGGAAATCAAAGAAATACACATGGAAAAATATCTTTCTTTGCTGATGATATGACAGTATACATAAGTAATCCTAAATTTCTACCAGGGAACTCCTACAAGCATTTTCAGCAAAGTTGCTGGATACAAAATTAACTCACAAAAATCAGTAACCCTCCTGTATACAGGTAACAAATGGACTGAGAAAGAAATATGGGAAACACCTTTCATTATAGCCTCAAAAATAGAAAATATCTTTGGGGTAACTCTAAATAAGGAAGTGAAAGACTTGCATGATAAAACTTTACGACAGTGAAGAAGATATATCAGAAGATAGAAAGATAGCCTATGCTCATGGGTTGGTAGGATTAACATAGTAAAAATGGCCATCCTACCCAAAGCTATCTACAGATTCAGTGAAATTCCCATCAAGTTGCCTTTTTTTTTTTTTTTAATTTATTTATTTATTTATTTATTTATTTTTTATTGGAAATTTTTTATTGGAAAATTTTTTTTACATTTCAGATGTTCTCTCCTTACCCCATTTCCCCCCCCTCCCTCCCAGGAACTTGCTATCCCTTCCCCCCTCCTCCTGCCTCCACGTTGGTGTACCCCCTTCCACCCTCCCCTGGAGCTGCTGTCTTTGAGGCAGCTAAGCTCTTGAAATGCAGGGTAAGCTTGACTTTAAGAATCTACCATGGAGGCCAGGGAGATGGCTCAGTGGATAAAGTGCTTGATGCACCCTCAGCACAAGTATCCCAAGATGGTAGAACTAGATTCCAGCATGAATCTGGGGGAGTACAGGCTTTGAGATCATAATGAAAAGAAATTAATTCTGAGTCTCAAAACCCTTTGAATATTTCCTTTATGCCACTGTAGAAAGTTGAGTCTATACCTAGAGTTTGTTGTAACCTACTACAGTACTGCACAAGCCATTGTTCTATCTAGCCTGTTATTAAGAACTCAATTGTGCTGACTCACTGCTTAGGCCCTAGTGAGCTTACTGCTCACTATAATCCTGTACCCAGACTAGGCAACTCTCCCTACTGCTCCTCTAAGTGTGTTACTGTCCCCTGCTACTTCAGAATACTTACTGGGGCCTTAGGACCTGAATATTTACCACTCCAAGTTTAAAGACCCCTAAAGCCACAATATGACCTTTTATTCCTAATTTCCATCCCCAATTCCTCTGTCTTTTTAGTGTTTAGCTGCTTCGAGCTCCACACCCTGACCCCCTGACCTATTTATTTTCTTGGAAACTCAGAAAAGTCCTGTCTATTTGCTTTTCATAACACTCACTACCCTCAGGGGTAGATGTGTCAGGTTATTCTCAGAAATATCTCTAAGTGGATGTAGACATAGGCATCTAGTTTTCCTCAGAAGTCTGGTTTTACTCATAAGATGCCAACCCGGGCTTGAGAATTCAGTCATGGAAAAAAACCAAACAAACTGGGTTTAGATGGGAGAGACTTTGGGTAAAGACAAGTTTGATGGAAAAAAAAAGAAAGAAAGAAAGAAAGAAAGAAAGAAAGAAAGAAAGAAAGAAAGAAAGAAAGAAAGAAAGAAAAAGAAAGAAAGAGAAAGGAAGAGAAAGAAAGAAAGAGGCTGGGCCACAGACTCCCAGGTAACAGTGGAGTCAAACCACAACATTCCTGCAGAGTGGCCCCACCCACAGACATCCCCTGCTGCTGGGTTCTCTATCCCAGTGAAATCTGACCAGGTGCAAGGCATTCAAAAACGCGTATGCAAGCTGGCAGGGTGGCTCACCAGGTGAAGGCTCTTGCTGCTTCTCCAGTCTGAGAGTCCAGGAACTCTCATGGTAGAAGGAGAGAACTAAGCCACAGAGAGCAAAGGAAGTATTTTTATTGGCTGTACCAAAAAGCCCGCTGCCCTGGCAGATTTGTCTTGTTCTGGAAAGGGTCTAATTTACTCGGTGCCAGGAACCAGTCACTGGAAGCGCATGTAGCCTAATCAAGGCGTATAAAAGCCAAATGTGTTCCATTGCAACATAATTATACTTTTTCCTCTACAGTTTATTTGGGACTAATCTCTGCAATTTCCACTTTAAAGGAAAAAAAAAAAGACATAAAGATACCATCAAATATCAAAAAGGTACAAAGATTATAGATATAAGATGTGTTCTTGGTGATCTTATCCAAATACTCTTTGCTTTCCCATGGGGCTCAAGCCTTTCCTTGCTACAGGACCATGCTAGAATTACACAAAGAATTCTATTATAAAGAATTATTACTATTTGATTTGTCACCTTTCTGCTAAATTACCAATACTATCTATTTGTAAAATTTGGTACATTATACAAAACTTTTGTTAATCCCACAGACCCAAGGAGAAAGACCACCTACTTAAATTATGGCCAAATCAAAGCAAGCTTTATTTGTATACACATCAGAGCTGAATCAGCAGCTGTCTGCTCGTAAGATGGGGTTCATGAGATCAGCCTGAGCTATTTTCTCAAGCTCTTTTTATAGGACAAAACTATAGGGTAGGGGATGTAAGCATGGCTATAGAAGTAAGACCAGGTAGTTAATGAAAGTAGGTCATAGAAAAATAGGTATAGAACATTACTGGGAACAGGTGGCCCCTGGCAGTTGGTTTCCAGTACATTCCAAGGTTATTGGGATAGGAAGCAGCCCAGCTCTGAGAAATAGAAACTCACGTTTTATGGTAAACAGAAATTTAACTTGGCTATAGACTCAAAATGGCTTCTGGGAACAAAATGTTGATGAGCTGGTTTCTCATGTTCACTGTGTCTGTGTCTTCAATCTTCTAGGCGATGACTAAATAGATCACTGGCATCCACTGTCAGAATCAGCTGAATATTTCAGTATTTTAGTTCAAGAAATTCCTGTCAGTCCTTCTAAATCTAATATCTACTCTTTTTGACAAACATCTACTATCTAATTGAAAAAAAAATGCTAAGCAACCTATAAATATTAAGTAAATGTGTCTGAGGCATGTCTATTAAAGAAAAACATATACTTCGACAAGTAAAAATCAGAATTGGTTACAGAGTTTCTACAATGAGCTCCCATAACAGGAAAGCTAAAGGAATAAAAAGGGAAAATCAGGTGATTTCATCAATTGGGAAAAGACATGCATCAAGAACTCTCATCTAGAGAGAAAGGACTTTATCAGGTATTCTAGCCATTTTCTGTTCCATCACTTGTAAGGAGAAAATCCACTTAGCTTTATATGTCTTGCCTCAAATTTGAACCAACTTCTGCTAGAGACACATCCTTCTGGACTTTGGAACATTTAGGGGTATTTATTTTCAAGTACAATGACAGTTGGGTACCCAAGTAACTAAGTTGAAAACTCTGCCGACAAAATTTCTAATTCTCATCCTTTCTATTTCTTAATTTCTTTTTTCACATTTAGATGCTTTGAAAATTGTCCAAGGCATTTGGAATTTTCCTTAATGCTATCTAAGTGACAAATACACTGCCAGTCTTGGCTTTAGTAAAGGTCCGAATGAAGACACTGTGTTCTTAGTTCATCACGCTTTTATTATGTCTGTTTGCCTACTCACGCTTCCAACCTTCCTGGAACCAAGTCTTTTTGTCAGAAAAGATTCTGTGACTCAGGGGAAAAGCATAAGGTCAGTCTGATTAAGGCGTTTGATTAGTGTCTTACTTTAGGGTTTGGAAAACAAAGCATTTATTCTATCTTACATTTCCAAGTAACAGTCTATCACTGAAGGAAGTCAGGGCAGGAACCTGGAGGTATGAACTGATTCAGAGACTATGAAGTGCAGGTGGGAGCTGATGCAGAGACCATGGTGCTGCTTATGGTCTTCCTCTCCTTGGCTTGCTCAGCCCCTTTTCTTATAGAATCACCTGTCCAGAGGGGTGGTCCCATCCACAGTGAGCTGAGCCCTCCCACATCAACCATTAATCAAATGGACCCACAGACTTTCCCACAGGCCAACTTCAGCTGAGGTTCCCTCTTTGTAAATGACTTTAGCTTGTGTCAATATGAGATAAAACTGCTGTGAGGTAAGCTCACCAGAGACAATCACACTGACAATCATAAAACATGTTTTTCTTGCTGGTCGGCGACTGCACAGGGAACTTGCCCAAATTGTGAAGCTGTGGACCTTACAGGTCTTTGTCTTTTATACTGAGAACCCACATCATGGTTGGCACAATCATGGTTGGCACATTTCAGTTAGTAAGAAGCAGAATTACAGAAGCCAAAAAAAAAAAAGAAGAAGCAAGGTTAGTACATTCAGAGACTTTTACTCAGAGATTTTCTGGGAACCCATGGACTTAGCTTTTATTTCTGCTTGAGCAGGTGACCAAGGTCTTTGTTCCTGTTTTATAAGGAGTTGCAGCCTACTTTCTGGGTTTCAAGGCCCGAATGGGGCTTTTTTAAACATGTGTCAAGGTTTGGGAGATCAAAATTAAGACAATGACACATACATAGGAGTGTTGGTTGATTAAGATGTTGATCACCTTTCTTCTTTAGGTCATGATGTGTTCTTGATTATTTTAGCTTTAGATATTGTGATGTTAGTTTTGATTGTCACCTTGACACAATGTAGTCCCATAAAGGGATATGGAAGAAGGAAATTTTTTTTCTTACTTGGCTTTCACTCTCATTGGCAAGTTCATCTACATTGCTGCTGCTGTTTCTTTTACTGATATTAGAACGAGCTTCTTTGGGCTTTCACCATGGGAAGAACACCAGTGGTTCTTCAGGAATCTTCCATTCAGGAATCTTCCAGGTTTTGGCACCAGATTGGAACTGCCAAGGCATATGGATAAGCAATTATTGATTTCTTGATCTCCCTGGTGGGAGACAGCCACTGAAAGACTACTCTATCTACATAATGAAAGACAATCATGTGAGCATGGCTACATAAGTGAGACCAGGCAACATTTTTGAGGAGAATATATATATATATATATTCTGTTGGCTCTGGTCCTCTAGAGAACCATGTCTAATATTAATACTGATAATGTTCCTATTGTGTGTCCATGTAAATGTGTCAGACACAGAGGACATAGTTCTTTATGAATTAAGAAAACAGTCTTTCAGGGGAAGGTGAGGCAGGCAAGCACAGGGAATATCTTAGCAACTTGGGACTCTACTTGGTTTGGGCAATGTAGACACCCATCTTTGATGAGTATAGTAAGCAACCTGTTAGTAATCTATCACTCTCAACTGCAAAAGGGTTTAAACTATGAAATAAATTGCTCTGCTAAATAACCCCTTGATAAGCTTTGTTTCTAGTCAAGTACAATCTGGAACAGAGTCTGGGACTGATTGAGACAAGTTTGTGGTACATGTACGATGAGGTGAAATGTAACCTCAAGTGAACTTTCAGAAAGAATCCTCTATTTACTATTTATGCCTGTGCACAACTGGTCATGCCTATGATAAAAAGCCGATGCATTATGGGAACAAATATGAACAATGAACAACAGTTTATGTAATTGAAGCATCTCAACCAACAGAGAATCACCCACTACATCTCTAGTAACAAGGCTCTTCCTTCCCTTGAACTCCATAAAATGAAACCCAGATAATACATTGGAACCCTTGAAAATTTTCACTCACACGGCCTGCTAAATCTCTGATAATGACCATTACTTTCCATTACTGAATAAAAATGTCCATGTTACGTTTGCAAATCAATGTGAGCTTTTATTTTAGTTGCTCATATAAGAGACAAGGATGAAGAAACACCCAGCTGAGGCACCATCTGCTTGTGACATCTCTCGGCCTGGAGAAGATTAGGCTTTGGTTGTCTCTCAACCCAGGTGTGAAGGTTCAAGGCTGCAGAATTTGAGACTTCTGGTCAAGGATCTTCATGTACTCATTGACCCACTCCTTTGTGGGGTCTGCACAGATAGAACGACCTCGTTTGGTCTGGAAGCTGTGGAGAGATGACAAGCTCAGTAGTGCTCAGGGCATGGCCCACAGGTAGACAAACCTCATTCACTCTAGCTCCAAAGATGAAGGAGCAGCTTGGCAGGAGAGGAGGATGAGGAAGGGTGGAAGAAGAACCCTGAGGAGGAAGTCCTGATCTTGCGGTCCTTCTTGAAGCTTTCTCATCTATTGTGTTAAGGAACTGGGAGAAATCCTTCTGAGCTCCTGGAAAATTACAGACTTCTCCTCCAGTCAGTTTCCCTATGTGGGTAAGGAGCGATTCAGATAAGAGACTATAGTTGTTTGACTCACTTGCCTATGTGTCCTGACCACTCTCCCTTGACTCTTTGGGTGTTCTGGGCAGCGATCACTTACATCACAGCTTCCCTGGGACACTGGATATTGTTGATTCTCTCATAGCTCTGCAGCACCCGAAGAGGGATCTTTCGATTTATTACAGCATAGCAGCAGGAGACTGGAACAGATGTCGTATCTGAAAGCAATTTCATAAAGAAAGAGGGTTAGGGGACATCTTAGGGTGGTCTCATAAGGGAAGATGAGGGTTGGCCTGCACCTAGGAGTCACTGTTCCCAAGTTCTGTATCTAGATTCTAGTGACAGAATTATGTTCTAGGAGTCAGTGTCCTCTTTTGAACTTCAGGATTCCTCACTGATGACTGTTTATAATGAAATCTCACTGACTGATCCCATATTTCTTACACAGGAAAGTAAGTTCCAAGAACTCGCTGTCCATCACCTTGCTGCTGTGGGCTTAGAATTAACCTATTTTCAATCTAAGAAGCCTCTCCATGTGCAAGTATCCACATATGGCCACAGTTCTGGAAGCCACACTGGACCAAGACCCCAAAGTACTTCTTCAAGACATTGTCCCTATCACTCTCCTATTGCTTGTGATGTCCTCACCACAGACACACTTCTGGGCCATCTCCTCAAACAAGGAGAGGGCAGTATCTGTAGTGGCTGCATGCAGCATCTTGTCCCAGAGTTGGTGTCATGAGACACCACAGGGCCCAGCCTCAATGATCCAAATACTTCCTTCTGGTTCTCTGCCTAGCTTTGACACACTGGCTTTTACCAACTTCTTCCATAGTCTCAGTCTCTCCATTTTAAAACTGCAGACCATGCAGCAGCTCTGGGATACCTGTGCTCAGATATTAGTGCCTGCTAAACCATTAACCTTAGGAAAGAAGATGCCTTACCTGGCCCAGCCAGCTCCATTGGGCTGACAGTGACAGCTATGAACATCAGGCACAGAAGCACTGCGGAGATCTTCATGTTGAAGGCAAAGGCTTTGGAGTGAAGGATGGAGTTCTCTCAGTTAGTCTAACTCTGTTAGTGTGAAGGAGGCTCCAGTCTGCCTTTTATAGGGCACAGGGAGTCTAGCAGACAGGGTCATGCCTAATGAGAGATGAAAGTAAGATCTCTGTTATGCTGAGTAGTCATCAGATCATGAGGCAATTTCCTGGCAGCTGGAAGGAAGCTCAGCATTTATCGTCTTTGGCTAGCTTAGCCTGTGAGATAGAAAATGAAAGGTAAGCATCTGAAGCCAGCAACATGGAAGAAGTGATCCCATTGGATCAAAGATTCTGAAACTTTGGAAAGTCCTGGAGAATTGGGCACCACGTGCGGATTCTGCAGTGGTAGGGATCCTGCAGTGGGTGGTATCCTGCAGGAGCATAGCTCTCTACATCACAGAGCTGCTTCTTTGCAGAATCCTTAATATATGTATGACTTTTGTGTGGGTACTTTAATTCACAATAACCCTGTTGGCCAAGCATCCTGTTCAATGAGTGTGAAGGCCAAATAGTGTCATGCCCAGTCTCATTCCTCATTAGTATAGGCAAAGCTTCCTGATTAGTAGGTAAGAAGAAAATCTTCAAGTGAAGGATATAGTTAGTAAAACCACTCAGGATTAAATCTCTGAATTATATCCGATATATTAAGCCACCATGAGCCAATGGCTATTATTTCATGATTTTCTGGGTTTTGACTTCTGTCAGATACAACATTTAAAAAATCAGCACAGAGTAGTACACTACATCTAAAGTTATAATGATCAAGAAGATACCATGACCTAAAAAAACAAAAGCTAGCAAGTCCAAACTCCTCAGCATGTCATGTGTCATCATACTCCTTAACCCAACTGCTTATTTTTCCTGTGTCTACAGAATCTTTTCCCAAAATGAAGACTTGTTTCAGGCAAGGTTTGAAGTGTGAAAAGGCAAACAGACATAAGAAAGCATGATGGACTAAGGGCATGGTGTCTTCATTTGAACCTTCCCTGTAGACATGATTTATCATGATATTTGTCATTTAGAAGATATTAAAGAGAATTTCAAATGCCTAGGACAGTGTTCAGAATATCTAAACAGGAAAAAAATGTTTTAAGAAACATAGAAACGGAATCTTGAGCTTAGGCACTTGGAATACTCAACTGTCATTATAGATGAAGAAGAACACGAACCAGCACCTTTGCAGTCTACAAATCCAGCAGAAGTTGGTATAAATTTGAGGTGAAAAGTTTGAACCAAAGTGTTTATCACCTTTAGTATTAAATGAATCTAGGAGTTTATAATCCTAATAGTTATAGCATAAAACCAGACACACTGATTGATGTGTAAAAATGAGGATCCAGATATAAATCCAGGCACATACAGCCACCTACTACGGATTTTTTACTAAGAGACCATAAATGCACATGGGAGAAACAACAGTATCTTCAAAAAATGCTGGTGCTGGTCAAACTGGATAGCCACATGTAGAAGAACCAAGCTAGATCCTTATCTCTCAACTTACATATAACTCCAAATGGATCAAGGGCTTCATATAAGACCTGAAACCATGAGAGTAATAGAGGAGAAAGTAGGGGGTACCTTTGAACTCATAGGCACAGGAAAAGACTTTCTTAACAGTCCTGATAGCACAGACGTTAAGACCAACAATTAACAAAAGGGATCACATGAAAACATTTTAGTTTCTGTACAGCAAAGAACATAACCATTCATTGAAGCAGCAGCCTGCAGAAGAGGACACTATTTGACAGCTATACATCTGAGAGAGGGTTAGTATCCAGAATATAAAAAGAACTATAAACATTAAGAGGGCATTTCAGTTAAGCTATCAGGAAAATTAAAATCAAAACTATTGGGAGAATTTTCTTACTCAAATAAGAATGTATAAGACAAACAAACAAACAAAAAACAATAACAACAAGTGCTGGAGTACATATGAGGAACTTGGAAAACCTAAGTCTTGATGGGAATGTGAACTGATGCAACCACTATGGAAATCAGTGTGGAAGTTCTTTCAAACCCTAGAAACTGATCTTTTACATGATCCAGCTATATCACTTTTAGGTATCCACCCAAAGGACTCTGTATCCTACTACAGAGATGCTTGCATCTATGTTCATTGATGCTCTATCCACAGCATTCAGAAATTGAAAATAACCCGATAAAAGTGTGGCATGTTTGCATAATGACCATTATTCAACTGTTAAGAAAACAAAATCATGAAATTAATAGCAAATAGATGGAGTTAGACGCAATCCAGGTAATCCAGGCCTAAACATTATGGCTCTGTCTCTCATATGTGGATGCTAGTTGTGAACAGTGAGCTGTGAACATGCTGGTCTGGCAAGACCTAGCTATTGGTACAATTTATAGGAACAGCAACAATGCACTCTTTGATTGGATTTGGGATGCACTCCGTAAGGTGGAGCCTGTGCCATTCATATATATGAGACACACATCCTCATAGGCATTCCAAAAATCTGTGATCTTGCAAATGGACTACAGATTTTATGATTCCATTATTTTTACAGATTCTAGGGACAGATTGGCTTTGCCTCATAAACAAAAATGAAGCAAAATTTAAAAAATGTCCAACTATGATAATTTGTTCTATTGCCCAGGACTTAGTTTAGCATTAGAGGGGGAGAGAGAGAGAGAGAGAGAGAGAGAGAGAGAGAGAGAGAGGAAAAGGGATGGAGGGAGAGGGAGAAAGAGAGAGAGAAAAATAAAGAGAGAGGATTCTTTGCCTGGATTTTTAAAAATTATCAATACCTTCAAGTTTGAGTTAATGTAATTAATCATAAGACCACCTAGAATGCTAACTGGTAGCTTTTAAGCAATGTCTCTTTTCTTGGTTTCTTCGGTATTGCACCGTCAACTAAACTTTCTGTAAAGCTGGTTAACTGGTTAGACCTAATGATTGTAGAGAGGCTGGAATGCTGCAAGTCTGGAGCCTAATTCAAATTTACCTTGAACTATCTATAGCATTCTAAATAACCATTGCTTGTCCATATCTGGGCAGAACCTAACATCCCATGACTGACAGATTAAAACCTTTTGGAATGTGCTAACTTACCAGAACTCCAATTTCCACCAACCAAAAGCTATGAATAGCATCAGACAACATCTGAAGCCCATAGCAGACATTTTTTTCTACTTGCTGTAACTATCTATTTAATGCATTTAAAAAGTGCATTCATTTGTGAGTTTCTTGGCTCTGCTGCTTGTAAAAACTTCATCAAACTGTCACTACCTTGGACAGTGGACTTTGAGTGACATGGGTTAGTGTTTTGGGGCCACGATCACTCACATTCAGCTCCAGAATAATTCCTTCTTCCCTTTGAGGTGAGTGTTGTGGGTTTTGTTTTTGTATTGACAGAAGAATGGCAATGAGGAAAATTGAGTGCTAACAAATGACCAAACTCAATGGTCTGGGGAAAAAAACATAAACAGAATGTGTTGAAATATGAAAGGACAGTCAAACAAATAGAATTTTAATAGCCAATTTATACTAAACCATTGGACCAAAGAACTATATCAAGGAATGTTCAAGACCAAACAGAATTCATCAACATCCATCCAAGGGGTTAAATTTGGGACATAAAAGCATGTGAGGCTTGGTACCATGTGGCAGGGTTGGAGTGTCCTAGAATCCTCAGACATGAAGGGGCTGTGGACAAAACCTGGGCTTAGTACCATGTGTCAGGTTTGTTGGCTTTGAGGAGGACAGCAGAGAAACAACTGGGAAAGGTGTAACCTCAGTTTCAGTGTAGACCCCCAAATATTAGAGATTCCAGGATCATGGAACCTCCACTAAGTACAGCAGCAGGTGTGGAATAGAGCCAACCTGAGCCTACCAGACACTCTGTGCATGCTGCAGATGGCATAGTTGGAGAGGTGCAGTTCCTTTGGAGCTCAAAAGTTCATGAGTGAGCCCCTGCTGGCAGACACTGAGCTATTTACACTGTTGAATTTTGGTTTACGTTGATTGATTGTAGCTGTGCAAAGATTCTTCCTTCCTGGAGCAAGAGAAAAGATAGCTAAGTTTCAGTTTTTAAAGATACATTGTTGGAATTTTTTAAGAAGATTATAAAACTTGTACAGTTATACCGGGCTTTATGGGATGGTTTTAACATGAAATATTGGGGACAAACAAGAAAGAAAAAGTGATGAAAGTCTTCAAAGGGTGGAATATTGTAATTAGCATCTGTTGTCAATTTGCCATACTTGGCAAGAGGGACCCTTAAGTAAGGCAATGCTTCCATCAGCTTAGCCTGTGGGCATGTCTGGGAGGCACTTTCTTTTTTTTTGGCTATCAAGTGTACTTTATTGAATCCATGTGGATAGATGAATGAGTGTTACACCTGTGTGTAGGGAGGGTCAAAGGGGCAAGGAAGGATGCAGCTGAGGATCGTGGAACACTCAGGACCAGAAGCCAGAATTCTCTATGAAGTCTAATAACGACCAGAGTTAAGAACAATGATGATGACAGCAACGATAGTGATAACAACCATGAGGATTGCTGAGGACCAGGGAGCTGATGTTCAGGCACTTGGCAGTGGAGGCATAGGCCTGGGCTCCATGTGGTCTGGTCCCTGTTCAATACACTCTTCATGAACTTCTGCTGCCTGGGCTTCATTGCCTATGGGAGGCACTTTCTTGATTGCTAATTTGATGTGGAAGGATCTAACCTACTGTGGTTGGTATCATCTTTCGGCAGGCCAGCCTGGGCTGTATAAAAAAGGTAGCTGAGGCATCAAGGATTAACAAACAAGTAAAATCTTATCCTGTTTTGGCTTCTCTCAATGATGGACTATAGCATATAAGCCAAATAAACCGTTTTCTCCAAGTTGCTTTTGGTCAGTGTTTATCACAGGGACAGACAGCAAAGGGGAACACACATGGTATACCTTTTCCTTAGGTCGTCTGGGCCAAACTTTTGCTTGTGGCCTTGTTTGGAGAGGTTGTAGAAACTTGAGGAGACTGAGTCTTGCTGGTGGAAGTACACGGCTGGGGGCTGACTGGAGCTTTGTTGCCAGGCCCACTTCCTCTTTATGCTTCCATGCTGTCGATGTTGGGTGCAGGCCAACCTCAGGATCCTCCAACCATGCCTGCTTCACCATGATGAACTGTGTGTGCTCTGAAGCGCTAGAACAAAATAAACCCTCTCTCCCTTAAGATGTGTTTGTCAATACTTCCATGTGTGTGCATCATCTATCTGAGGGTATTTTGTCCCAACAAAGTCATTAAGACAGCTATCTTTATGCCTTCTTCCATGTTACCTTCTAGAAGTTGTATAGCTTTGAATTCTAAGTGGTAGATACACTTCTATCTAGCAGGCATCTAATAGCTTTTTTTTTTTTTTTATGAAAAAACAGGTCCCTATCTAAGCTCATTTTCTGTTTTATAATTTTCACATCTGTTACATACAGCACAGTTTGCTGAAGATACCGTCCTTTCTTCATTGAATCATCCATGCTGCTTTTCAAAGGCAACTCGTGAGGATCTATTTCTGTCCCACTGATGTATTTTCTATTATATCATCGGCCCCACACGCCTTGGTGACTGTAACCATGTGGTAAGTCTCGAAGTCAGATAAGATGAGTTCTCTGACTTTATTTTCCAGTGTTGTGTTGACTCACCTCTCTGTATAAAGTTGAGAACCATCCTGCCATCATCCATTTAAGAACTTGGTGGGATTTTGATTAGAATTGTGTTGAATGAAGAACTCTGCTGGGGAGGAGCTTGGAGGCTAACAGTGTCGATTGAGTCTCCCTTCTGTGAACACAGAGATCCCTCCATTGGCTCAGCTCTTTCTCCTCACAGAGATTTGTAGTTGTTCTCATAAGTATGTTCACATTTTTCCTTACACTGAGTATTATATAGTTGGTGTTTGGTGCCAGTATAAGAGACATCAATTTCAGTTTGAACTGTTCCATTACTGATATACAGGGAGGCTATCGAACCTTAGACATCAATCTTTTTGCTTTATGACCTTTGTTTGTGTGGATCTCTCTGTCTCTCTCTGTCTCTCTGTCTCTGTGTGTGTGTGTGTGTGTGCCCGCGCGCGCGTGTGCACGCACCTATGTGTACCTGAGATGTATGGGTCTCTCCCTGAACCTGGATCTTGATGTTTTTGTATGCTGGATAGGCAGCAAGACTCCACAATCTACCAGCTGCCTCCCATCTCTGCAGTGGTATTGCAGATGGATGCCCTACCATGCCTGTTTTGTTTTGTTTTTTAAATCCGGGAGTTTTGGGATCCAAACTTACCCACCAAGGACTTTACCCACCTATTCCATATGCTTTGTCTGTTCTGAAATCCTTCTGCAATCATAAATTGTAAGAGTAATTTTTTTTTAAATATACCTGTCATGGATTCTCTGTGATTTTCTGAAGAAATCAAACATGTTTTTCTTAAAGACAGCTTAAGTTCCTTCCTCCATCTATATATCTTTCTGTTTTCCTTTCTGTCTGCTCTGCTAGTCTCAATCTTATGAGAATAACATCTACTTTAGCAGCAGTGAGTGTGGAATTCACTATAAATCATCATAGATGTTCATTAGACTGAAGCAGCTTCCATCTGTTCCAAGTGTGTTGACAAGTAATTTTGGCTTTTGAACCCTGATGGGTGTGCACTTTTGTTCAATACTTTTCAGGGTCTATTGATAGCATGATGTGACCTTTGACCCTCCAGCTGATTGATGTGATAGATTACAGTAATCAATTTTGAATAGTTTTAACTCTCTCTCTCTCTCTCTCTCTCTCTCTCTCTCTCTCTCTCTCTCTCTCTCTCTCTCTCTTCCCCCCCTTCTCCCCCCCTCTGTGTTACACTGGTGCTTGCTAGTGCATGTGTGGATATGCTCACCTGTACGTTTGTCTGTGGTTAGAGGCTGACATTGGCATGTCTTCCTCCATCACTTTCTCTTTCACTCTTTGTGACAGATTGTCTTCCATGAGGCTGGAGATAACCCTTTTCAGCTGGACTAGGTAGCCAGGGAGGGCCAGGATACACATGGATCATGCTTTTCTTTTGCTTGATGTATTATCTGGCTTCTGCTTGGTTGCAAAGAGCAAACAGATGATAATATTGGCTCTTCTTACTTGTAATCTCAGCACAGCACAACATGCCTCTCTCTGTCTATGTATATCTTGAAGCGCATTTGCAAGTGTTCACTCTGCTTTTGTGTTTTAGAACAAGTTGTTGAACATGAGTGTCATTTGTAGTGTTAGTGTTCAGTAGAGTTCATTGGTATAATTTGGGAAATCCTTGTACTTTCAGGGTTGGAGAACTATTTCTTATCCAACTTATATAATAAATAAAGACACATCTTGATTATTTCTACTTCGCCATGTGAGTTTTGGCAGAGTGCATATTTCAAGAAGTTGAATAGATTTTCCTATGCTTTCAGGTTTTGGACCAAGAGTTCTTGATAATCTTTTGTTCTTATTTAAGGCAATAGTAAAGATGCTCTTCTTTCATTTCTGACAGTAATTTATGCCTTTGCCCTTTGCATGTGCCTGTTGTAGATGAAGGTTTATTGCTTTTATTTTTATTTTCAAAGATCCACCGTTAGTCTTGTTGGTTTTCTCTATTACTTACTTATACTCTACTCTCATTTTTCTCTTATTCTTTTGGCTTATTTAGGTTTATGTTGCACACAGACATATACAAACATATACATCACAGATGAATGCATAAGCGGGGAAAAAGAGACTGCCAGGAAGAGGAGTCTTTACCTTTAAGTGCATGCTCATGAGCTCTTACAAGTTGGCCTTGGGACTGACTGGGTGACAAAGATTACCCCAATTAGTTACTCTTCTTGCCTCTGGAGTTGAAGATTGGAGCTACCATATTTTGTTTTTTATGTAGGAGCTGGAGGAATCCGAACTCAGATCCTCTTGATGGCCCAAGTACTTTGCCAACTGATCTGTCTCTCCTGCCCATTCTGAAACCTCCCTATGATACCTGACAGGAAGCAACTTATTAAGTTCATTTTGGCTCACAGTTCCAGAGAGTATAGCATTTGGATTTGATGTGAACAATTTGGCCTGTGTTCTAAGGAGCTTGTGATTGGATATATTTCAGTAGCAAACAGGAAGCAAAGGTGGACTATAACCTCCAAGGACCTGCTCCATGTCACTCACCTCCAAAGATTTTTCATTTGTCCCTAAAGGTTGTACCATCTCCCTCAAATATGCCACTGGCTGGGGACCAAATGTTCAAGCACATGAGCTTGGGAGGGACATTTAACACCATGACATAACAATTATACCAGTCTATTCCTATTACAAAACATAATACCTTAGACATAATAATTTAAAAGAAGAAAGATTAATTACTCAAATTCTGGATTTGGGTATGGTGAAGATCAAGGTACCAGTAGACTTGGTGTCTGGCCAGGATTTGATCTGTACACCTTCTGTATGTTCTGTCACAGCTAGAGGGCAAAATAATATCCTCAAGCCACGTTATTAACATTAATATCACTTAGGAAAGCAGACACCTCTTGACTGAGTCCTGCCTCTTAGTCCCATCACTATGCATGATCTGGTTTGTATGTGACTGTCCTTCAATGGATACATGCTGGAAGCATGGTCTCTAGCATGGTTGATGATGGTGAGATGGTGGAGGGGCCTTTATGTACTAGGGATGAGTTTATGGAAACTTTGGTGTTGGGAGCCTCACCCTTATGAATGGATCAGTGCTGGGAGTGGTTTGAAGGTATAGCAATGAATCATCATGGTCATTCTGTGTGCCACTCCTTTGCTCTAGTCCCATGGGGCATTGAACTGGGATCAGAAGACCTGGAAGAGAGAACTGGAGGATAGGAGACACAAAGAATGGGTGGCTTGTCTATGGTCTGATTAAACTGCTGATTTTAATTTTTTCACACAGGGGTTATATACACATAAAGGCAGGATGTGGGGAAGGGGATGACACAGGAGTGTAGGCATTCTCAGGGGGAGTACAGATATCTTCCAGAACAGGGTATCAGCTGGGTGAAGAAGCAGGGAACAGGTCACTTATGGCTCTTGTCTATGATTCATTTGTATTTATTTAAGTTGGCCCTTTCCACCAGGGCTATTTATCCACAAGGTCTATGACTACTTGTTCTTATTCAGGCTGGTAATTTTCCACTAAGGCTGCTTGTCTACAAGGTCTATAGCTATCTGTTCTAGGGTCAGTGTTTTCCCACAGAGACCGAGACCTTGTGTTAGCAGGCATGTATGGCTGACTTAGGCCTACAGCTGATTTAGGACTTCAGTGTATAAGCAAGGCTGTTCCTGACACTCCCTTTGGTATACAGCTTCCTTTCTGATTTTCTGCTGGCCTGTGATGCAGCTAGGTTGCCTCACTAGTGGCCATGCTGGGTTATTTGAGCCTTCTATCTAGACTTGTAAAGCAAATCGCCTTACTTTCTTCATACAATACGCACACAGCACAAAAGGACAAGATCCAATATGAATCTTGAAGGAGCACAGGCATTCAGACCATAATACAAGTAAATTATATTACTCATAATGCAAGTAAAGCATTACTCTGTCTATCTTTTTATTTATGACTTCACCCTTGCTAGCATCCAGCTTAGATGTCGAGGTCTTCTTGTACTACTGCAGTGGCTGCTCCTAGGCTCTCTCTTCCTCATGGTATCCTGTGCTCAGATCTGACAACTCTTTCTGTTACTACTTCTCAGTGTGTTCCTGCCCTTACAGTTTGAGTCCATTTACTGTGTTCTTGCTGCTTTCCTATCCTGAAGTTTGGAGTCCCTACAACAAGGCCACAACCTTTTATTTCTACTACCTATAGCCAGTTCCTCCAGATTTGGGGCATGCGTCTGGCTAGATTCTTTTCTCTGACTCAGTACACTCCCACGTTGCTGGACATCTCTAAAGAGCACTGTGCATCCACAGCCTATGTCTTCCACAGAAGATGTGTTAGAGAGCCATCCTCCTAAAAATCCCAAATAGATTCAGCACATAGATATCTAGTGTTTTTTGTTAGTCTGGTTTCACCCCTAACATGTTACTATTCTGGGCTTCAGAAATCATTTCATGGGAAAACCTTGGCGTTAGAGAGAAAAGTCTCTAGACCATTGCGAAAGGCCATTAAAGGGACTCTGTGAAAAGAAAGATGAAATGAGAAAATAAATGGACCCAGAGAAGCCATGACTACAGGCAGGTAATGGAATGACTGGAGCTAGAGGGATAGCAGGCCTGTCATGTCCTGCCACATTCTCTCTGAACCTCAGCAGGTCCCACCCAGCCATAAGACATTCCAGCAAGATGGTCCTTCACACTGTTACCCATTGCTGCTGGCTTTTCCCTTCCAGCTTAACATGACTGAAAATTAGAGTAATGTACTTAAGAATACATACATATTTTTCTTTGAAAACACCATAGCCATATAATAACACTGAACACAGCAGTGGGAAGTGCATACTTCACTAGAAGAAACACTGATTCTCTAAGAATACAAAAGCTGGTATCATACTAATACACCATGGATGAATCTCACTAACTCACGGGCAGGTGCGACTGAGAACTTGGACATTTCGCCAGGAATTTAAAGGAGTTTTTATAAAACTAAATACACAGTTTGTCTTCCACCAGAGAACTCCTAAACCTGATAAAGAACTTCAGCAAAGTGGCTAGATATAAAATCAACTCAAACAAATCAGTAGTCTTCCTCTACTCGAAGGATAAACAGACTTAGAAAGAAATTAGAGAAATGACACCCTTCACAATAGTCACAGATAATATAAAATACTTTGGTGGGAATCTAATGAAGCAAGTGAAAGATCTATATGACTAGAACTTCAAGCCTCTGAAGAAAGAAATCGAAGAAGATCTCATAAGATGGAAAGATCTCTCATGCTTGTGGATTGGCAGGGTTAACATAGTAAAAATGGCCATCTTGCCAAAAACAATCTACAGATTCAATGCAATCCCCATCAAAATTTCAAATCAATTCTTCATAGAGATAGAAAGAGCAACTTTCAAATTCATCTGGAATAACAAAAAACCCAGGATAGCGAGAGCTATTCTCAACAATAAAAGAACTTCTGGGGGAATCACTATCCCTGACCTCAAGCTGTACTACAGAGCAATAGTGATAAAAACTCCATGGTACTGGTACAGAGACAGGCAGGAAGATCAATGGAATAGAATTGAAGACTCAGAAACAAACCCACACACCTATGGTCACTTGATCTTTGACAAAGGAGCTAAAACCATCCAGTGGAAAAAGGACAACATTTTCAACAAATGGTGCTGGTTCAACTGGAGGTCAGCATGTAGAAGAATACAAATTGATCCATTCTTATCTCCTTGTACAAAGCTCAAGTCCAAGTGGATAAAGGACTGTCACATAAAACCAGATACACAGAAACTAATAGAAGAGAAAGTAGGGAAGACCCTCAAATACCTAGGCACAGGGGAAAAGTTCCTGAACAGAACACTAACAGATTATGCTTTAAGATCAAGAATTGAAAAATGGGACCTCATAAAACTGCAAAGCTTCTGTAAGGCAAAGGACACTGTCAATAGGGCAAAACGGCAACCAACAGATTGGGAAAAGATCTTTACCAATCCTACATCTGATAGAGGGCTAATATCCAATATGTACAAAGAACTCAAGAAATTAGACTCCAGACAATCAAATAACCCTATTAAAAAGGTGTATAGAGCTAAACAAAGAATTCTCAACTGAGGAAACTCGAATGGTAGAGAAGCACCTAAAGAAATGTTCAATATCCTTAGTCATCAGGGAAATGCAAATCAAAATAACCCTGAGATTCCACCTCACACCAGTCAGAATGGCCAAGATCAAAAACTCAGGTGATAGCAGATGCTGTCGAGGATGTGGAGAAAGAGGAACACTCCTCCATTGTTGGTGAGATTGCATGCTGGTACAACCACTCTGGAAATCAGTCTGGCGGTTCTTCAGAAAATTGGACATAGAATTACCTGAGGACCCAGCTATAACACTCCTGGGCATATACCCAGAAGATGCTCCAACATATAACAAGGACAAATGCTCCACTATGTTCATAGCAGCCTTATTTATAATAGCCAGAAGCTGGAAAGAACCCAGATGCCCTTCAACAGAGGAATGAATACAGAAAATGTGGCACATTTACACAATGGAATATTACTCAGCTATTAAAAACAATGAATTTGAGAAATTCTTAGGTAAATGGATGGAACTAGAAAATATCATCCTGAGTGAGGTAACCCAATCACAGAAGAACACACATGGTATGTACTCACTGATAATTGGATATTAGCCCAAAAGCTTACAATATCTAAGATACAACTCAGAGACCACATGAAGCTTATGAACAAGGAAGACTAATGTGTGGGTGCTTTGGCCCTTCTTAGAAGGGGTAACAAAATACTCATGGGAGCAAATATGGAGACAAAGTGTGGGACAGAAACTGAAGGAGGGGCCATCCAGAGACTGCTCCACCTGAATATCCATCCCTTGTGCATTCACCAAAGGTAGACACTGATGTGGATGCCAGGAAGTGCATGCTGATAGGAGCCTGATATAGCTGTCTCCTTAGAGGTCTGCCAAAGCCTGAAATATACAGAGGCGGATGCTCACAGCTAACCATTGAGCTGATCATGGGGTTCCCAATGGAGGAGTGAGAGAAAAGACTGAAGAAGCTGAAAGGGTTTGTGGCCCCATGAGGAGAGCAACAATACCAACCAACCAGAGCCCCCAGGGTCTAAACCACCAGCCTGGGAGCACATAGGGAGGGGCCCATGGCTCCAGCTGTATATGTAGGGGAGGATGACAGTGTCAGTCACAGGGGATGAGGAAGTCCTTGGTCCAGTGAAGGCTGGACGCCCCAGTGTGGGGGAAATCGTGGGTGGGGAGGTGAGAGTGGGAGGGTGGGTGGGGGCATATCCTCATAGAAACAGGAGGAGAGGGGATGGGATAGGGGGTTCCTTGGTGGAGCAGGAAAGGGGATTATATCTGAAATGTAAATAAAATATCCAATAAAAAATTAAAAAAATAAATCCACAGTTTGTAAATTAAATTCAGTTTAATTGGCCCAAATATAACTTAAATATCATTAAATATTATTTAAGCAAGTTTGTGTTTAAAATTATTGAAAGCATCACTCTTTAGATATCATAATAAATAACGGTCACACTGCCCATGGGGAACATCAGGGGAAAATACATAAGATTTTTCTGGAATTCTCAGCCTAGACATGAAGGTTCAAGGATGCTGCGTTCGAGACTTCTGATCCAAGTGGTTTATGGAGTCTTTAACCCACTTCTCCTGGGGGTCAGCACAGATCTCCTTATTCAGTACGGTCCTGAAGCTGTGGGGGAGAGACATGGTTAGACAAGGTGCTCTGAGCGTTCTATTCAAAGCATGGTCTATTGGTCCTAGGCCTCTTCTATTCCTCCACTGATGAAGAGGCAGGAGAGAAGATTAGGAAAGGTTAAAGAAAGACTCAGGAAGGAGCTCTGTTCTCGCTCTCCTAGCTGAATGTCTCCAGTCTCCTGGCTAAATGAATTGGGTAGAATCTTTCCCAACTGATGGAAAAGTATGGATTTTCCAATGGGCTTAGTTTTCCTAGGAGAGGAGGGGATCAGATCTGTAAGATGCTGTATCTGTTTGACTTAAGACCAGGAGTCCAGACTTCTCTCACTTGCTCCTCAGACAGGAAACTATCATGGAGGGGTGGGGATGGCCAACTTACATCACAGCTTCCCAGGGACACTGGCTGCTTGTGATTCTCCTGTAGCTCTTCAGCCTCCGAACGTGGATCTTCTGCTTAGCAACATTATAACAGCAGGTAACTGGGGTGGACACTGCATCTGAAAATAATTTTGCAAAGAAAGAGACAGTTAGGAGACATTGCAGGGTTCTCTCACAAGGGAAGGAAGAATGCTGGATTGTACCTAAGAGTTACGGCTCCCAACTTCTATATCTAGAGCCTGGTCACAGACTATGACAGAATATGTCCTTGCTGTTAGCTATGTATGGAAAAATCTCATCACTTTCTGACACAGGCAAAGACGTTCTAAGAACTTGCTGTCTACCACCTTGCTGCTGTGGGCTTAGAGTTTAAGAAGCCCCTCCAGTATCAACATGTGGCTGCTGTTCTTGAAGGCACTCTGGACCAAGACCCCCAAATTCTTCTTCAAGCCGTCATATCTGTCACTCCTCTACGGCTGAGATGTCCTTCTGACCACCGAGCCACTTCTGGGTCACCTCTCCAAACAAGGCGAGGACAGTATCTGTAGCAGTTGCATTCAGCATCTTGTTCCAGAGCTGGTGTCATGAGACATCACAGGGACTGGCCTCAGTGCTCTGAGCATTTGGTTCTGGCTTACTATGTCACTGACACAATGAGTCTTTTTTAATTCCTCTCGTAACCTGAGTCTCTCCATCTTCAGAACTTCAGACCATGCCACAGCTCTGGAATGTACTGAGAGATTGGGAAAGGAGAAGAAACCTTACCTGGTCCAGCCAACACCTGTGGGCTAATGGTGGCAGCTATGAGCAGGAGGCATAGAAGTGTGGAGATCTTCATGTTGAGGTCAAAGGCTTCGGAATGAAAGCTGGAGGAGTCAGGAGCCAGTGTCTCTGCTCCTCTGGAAGTTCCATCTGACTTTTATAAGCAGCATGAAGCCTGGCAGGATCCTACAGAAGGAAGGATGAAGTAAGATCCTCAGGACTGTGCTGAATAAGCATCAGGACCCCAGGGGTGATTTCCTCTCAGCCAGAAGGAAGCTGTATGGTTTCCGTCTACTGTCAGTTTAGACTGTGAAACAGACGCGGAAAGATATTCAGCTGAGGCTAGCAATATGAGAGAAGTGACCTCACTGGATAGGGGTTCTTATTTCTTTGAAATGGAAAAACATCTTTACAGAAAAAAAGAAAGGAAACTGGAAGTCACAGTGGAGTAAAGAGAGGCCAGGTTCTGCCTCTTGGAGGGTGTCAGGAAGTTGGAGATGATGCTAAGTCTGCCTCTGGCCTTTATTACATACACTAGGCCACTGCCATTCTAAAGCACATGGGCTCCTCAGAACTCAGTTGGGCTCCAAATAACCCTGAAGAAATGACAAGGTCATTCCTCAGAGTTTGCCAGCCATCTCTTACTGATGCTCATTCTTCTCTTCCTTCTGTTACCACGTTATACATGTTAGGTCTAGCCTTGTACATGCTATGCATGTACATTACCACAAGCTAGGGATGTACACTACCACATGCTAGGCATTAGCACACTACTACAGCTGCATGACCAGCGCTCGCTCTCACCCTCTCTCTCTCTCTCTCTCTCCCTCTCCTCTCATCTTTTCTTCCATTTCTCTTTTGAGATAGGGCTCACTTAGTTGCCCAACAAGCCTTGAACTAATTTTGTAGAACAGGCTGGCCTTGGGCTTGTGATCTTACTGTCTTGATTTTCCAGATAGCTGGGCTCATAGAATTGCATCATTATGTTTAGCTTGTTGTCTGAAAATCTCAAAGTCCTAGATTCTTAGAGAACTGGATAGAGTACATGCTGATTCTGTAGTTGATGTGATTTTAAGTGGGTGAGATCCTGTGGTGAGGGAGATCATGTAGTGGAAGGATTCCACAGTGGAGTTGATTCTGCAGCGTGTGGAATCTTGCAGTGAAGAGGATCCTGTAGTGAGTTCAAGATCGCTCTTGCAGTGGGTGGGGGCGGAGTCCTCCAGTTGTGGGTATCCTGTAGTGGAGGATATCACCCAGCAGGTGAGATCTGCACTGGGAGGGGATGATCTTATAGTGAAGACATCTTTAGTGGGGGTGTCCTGCATTGGGAAGGACCTGCAATGGAGGGAAACTTTCAGTGGAGTTGACTCTGCAGTAGGTGGTTCTTCCCAAGAGAAATCCTTTGGAGATGATTTCAAGAAGATTCTGGAAGTTTGGGTCTGTTTGCTAATAGCTTCCAAGGCACTTCACTACACGCCGTGGAGGAGAGATCACTGGAAGATGTGAAGGGAAGCCATGTTGCAAATTGCTGACCTCATCTGTCTCTTCTCACCACTCACACTTCCTCACTGCTTGGAATCATATATTACAGCACTTCCAGGCTGGCTCATTTCACTGAGCAACGTTACAAGTTAGGTTCCTCTATGACAGCATTTATATATTAATAGCTCACTCACTACTTTTTGAAAATTAAATTATGCTTTCTTGTGGCACAATATGTATACCATGAAATTATATTCTTAACCATGAAGTATGCAGTTCACATGGACTTGCAATCAGCCTGCGTGGCTCTATTTTGTCAACCAAATTCTATGTTCAATAAATCACCCCCATCCCCACCTGCTCCCTGATCTCGGACATTGCCCATCCCCCAACAGCAACCACCGTTAGTTACTTATTCCTTCTGTGATTTCAACTTCCTTACCTCAAGTAAGCTGACATATAATTTATTTAAATTTTCCTCAACTGTGTTATTTAACTAAGTCCCATGCCCTCAGGGAGCTTCTTTTGTTTGCTCGGTGTCGTAATTGCTCTTTTTCTTGTAGGCCTTGTAAGATCCCACACTCAGTGTACGACACAGCGCACTTATCCATTCACGAACCAAACACTCAGCTACTTTTTGTGCTTCAGTCGTAAATAATACTTCAACTACATGGGTGGGCACGAGTCTCGCCAACACCCGCTTTCAATTACTTTGAGTAAATATGCAGAAGTGGCATTGCTGAATTCCATGGTAATCATGTATTTGTTTATTTTCAGGAGCTAACTACCCTCTTTCCCCACAGAGCTGCTCTACTTGACAGTCTCAGCAGCCATACACAAGGTTCCATTCCCTCCACATCATTTAGACACTTGCTACAGTCTTCTCTAGTAGACATCTTAGTAGATGGGAAGTAGCCAGCCATCATGACATTTGTTTCCTTTTCTGTAGTGTTTACTGGTGATGAGCTTATTTCCTGTGGACTTATTTGTATACTTTCCTTGGAGAATTGTTTTGTCCATGTTTGACTGGAGGCATTAATTTCCGTGGAGTTGCAGATGTTCTCTGTTCTGGCTATGAATTCATTACGAAATGCAAGCCCTTCTTCCCTTTTCCCAGATTGCCTTTTCATTTTGCTGATTCTGGCCTTTGATGCTGAAAACTTTTTAGTTACCACAAAGTTTAACTTGTGGGGTTTCTCTTGTCACCCATGACTTGAGAGCCATAGTCAGAAATTCGTTGTTAAGTCCAGCATCTTGAAGCTTTGTCCTCTGTTGACTTCTAAGTGTTTTGTTGTTCCGGATCTTAAATTACATCTTTGATACATTTTGAGTTAAGTGTTCATATGGTGCTGGGAAAGGGCCCAAGTTTGTTCTTCTGCATGAGAATATCCAGTTTTCCCAGAACTATTTCTTGGAGGAAAACAATTGACATTCTTCTTAAAAGCCTTTGAACCATTTGGCTGGACTTTATTTCTAGGACCTCTGTCCTGCTTTACTGGTCTGTGTTTCCTGTTGTGCCAACATCACACTGTTTTGGTTACTGTGAATTAGTAGTGGATCTTAGAATTCGAGATTATAGGCACTATTTAGGGTTCATTGATATTTTAAGTGTAATTTTAGGATGTGGCCATCTGATTCTGCTGAATGTGTCACTGGGATTTGAGTCTGTAGATGGCTGTAGGATGTATTTACATCTTAACAAAATTGTCCTCTGACCCATGAACTTAGGGTCTATTTTCCTTCCCTCAAGTCCTCTTTATTTTATTTTAAGCTATGTTTGCTAACTTTGTTGTACGGCCCTAACATCTTCCTTCAATCTTAATTCTCTCTTTTTTGAGACTATTATGGATGTAATTGCTTTCAAAATTCCCTTTCAACCACTCATTGCTGCTGTAAAGAACTTGTGTGGAACTTGTAGGTGATTTTTAAGAACTCTCTGCATATTTTGCATACAAGTCCTCTTTTAGATAAATGTTCTTGCTGATAATTTCTTCCAATCTGTGACTTGTCATTTGTTCAACAGCATCTTTCATAGAGTGGAAGTTTTCATTTTCATGAAATCTAATCTAACAGTTGTTTTGCTTGTAGTGTGTACTTTTGATGTTGTGTCTATCAAGTTAATACCAAATACAGTCACCTATTTTTTTTCCATTTTATCTTCTAGAAGTCATTTCTTTATTGACTGAGGATTTCATACATGTATACCATTTGATCATGCCCACATCTCATTCCCTACCTTGCAATTATCTACCCTCTCATCCCTATCACCACTGTCTCCTCCCAGTTTCATATGTTCTCTGTCTTTTAAAACCTATGGTGTGCATACAGCGCTGTGTAGTCTGAATTTTAAGCGGTAGATACACTTATGTCTGTGATTCACCTCACATTAATTTCTGTGAAAAGCTTGAAGTCTACGTTTGGATCCATTTTCTTATTGTGTGTTCACCCAGTTGTTACAAATCCATTTGCTGAGAACTCTCCTTTGAATTGCCTCTGCTGCTTTCTAAAGGCAATTTGTGTGGATTTATTTCTGTCCCATTGATTTATTTTCTATTAGATCATCAGTCCCATGGCATATTGGTGGCTGTAGCCCTGTGGTAAATCTCAAAGTCAGGTAATATGAGACCTCTGGCTGGATTCTTCAGTCTTGTATGAATTCATCTGGCTGTTTTGCCTCTCTGTATAAACTTTAGAACCATTCTGTCAATATCCATCAAAGAACTTGATGAGATTTTGATTGCAATTGTGTTGAATGAAGAGGTCAGCTGGGGAGGAGCTTGGAGGCTGACAGTGTTGATTGACTCTCCCACCTGAACACAGAGATCTCTCCATTGGCTTACTTTTCCTCTCTTACAGAGATTTGTGGCTTTTCTCATGATATCATCCATTTTTCCTATGGTTAAGTCCTACGTACATGATTTTTAGTGGTACTATAAATGATAAAGTATCATCAACTTTCTGTTCATTTGTGACACATTGGAAGGCTATTGAATCTCATATCATAACCTCATATTATGCAACCTTTCTATGATCACACATCAACTGTAAGAGGGTTGCTGTTGTACCATTGTTGATTCTTTGTGATTTTCTGTAAAAGACAATCATGTTGCTCTTAAATGCAACTTAGCTTCTTCCTACTAGTGCACTTTTTGTTTTCTTGTCTAGGCTAAGGAGTCAGCCAGGACTTCCACTGATGTGGTACTGCAGGGGTGAGAGGGAACATCCTTGGTCTCCTAGTCTCAGTCTATGAGAACCTTATCAGCAGTGAGTGTGGACTCAGCTGCAGGTCTAGGTAGACATTTATTAGGGTGAGAAGCTTCCCTCTGCCCCAGGTGTGTTGAGAAGCATTTGTCATTTCAGTACACTGAATGGATATTGATGTGATAGATTGCCATCATAATTTTAAAAAAATTAAAGATATGTATATATTTATGTGTATATGTATTATATATATGTAGTGTGTGTGTGTGTGTGTGTGTGTGTGAGAGAGAGAGAGAGAGAGAGAGAGAGAGAGAGAGAGAGAGAGAGAGAGATTCATCAATGGTATTACATGCCTGTGGGGGTATATTCACTTGTGCAAGTGTTGTGAAGAATTGAATTGGTGATACCCTCAATCACTTTTCCACCTTATGTTTTGAGATAAGGTTTCTTCACTAAATCTGGTTCAGTTCGCCAGGAGGGATCTGGGAGCTACCTGTCTCCACTCTCCTCCTGAAATTCTGCATTACAGACCCATGCCACCATGCCTCTGCTTCTTATGTGGATACCAGAGATCTCAACGCTGTCACTCATACTTGAACAGCAAGCACATGTCCAGCCAACTGTCCACAGCCTTTCCTACACAAAGTACATTACACTATTGACTCTCACATCATAACCTCATATCCTGCACGCTTTCTATGATCACTAAGAGTGTTGTTGTTGGCATATAACTTTTATACATGCTGTTGGGTACTGTCTTCTAAACTTTTGTTGAGGCAGTCTGTGGTTGTGTTCCTGGGTGCCAGGTGTTATCTTCTGCTGGCCTGTGATGTCCTTCTGTTGTGACCTGTCATCAGCTTATGTTAGGTCAGGAAGAAAGCCAATGTACCCATCTTGGAGGTCTTGGTTCTTTATGGGTTCGAGAATTATTGTTTATCTGAATCTGTACATGATATAGTGAAAACTGGCTATCTCTTTTTTCCTTGTGTGAGCTTTAGTAGTGAGTATTTCAAGAAATTGACTTTTTCTCTAAGCTCCAGAATTTGGGTGAAGAGTTCCTCACACCTAATGTCTTTATTGTCCACAGTGTCTAGAGGCGAGGTGTGATAGTGATGGCCCTTCTTGTGTTTCTGAGAGTAGTAACTTGTACCTTTGGTTTCTTGTGGTTCTCCTATTTGTAGATTTGTTGATTTGTTTTGTGTTCTTTGTAAACATTGGTTTTATTGATTTTTCTCTTGTTTCCCTATTCCATGCTCTTGTTTTTCTCTCTTTCCCTCTGCCTCTGTGGCCTTTATAGTCACTCTTCTCCTTCTTCTGCCTTTGTCAGGTGGAAGCTTACACTGCTCATTTTAGATTGTTCTGATTTTCTGTTTCCACTCAACATTACACACTTCCTTGTGGTTACTGCTTTCACTTCATCTAACAAATTTTTGCTACTTTGTGTTTTCTGCTTTGTACAAGATATTTTCAGCCTTCTCTTGAGACCATTTCCTGGATTGGTGAGTTTTTTAGGACTATGATGTTCAATCTCAAAGTATTTGGAGACTTTCTATCTTTCTTATATCGACCTTTAATTTAATTCTATCACGGTGGCGAAGCATTTGTTATGTAGTTTCCATCCTTCTGCATTTACCAAACATGGGTCTTCTTGTAAATGTTGCACACTTGTTAAAAATAATGTGTCGGTTGTTTTCAGTTTTTATTGAAGAAAACATTCTCTAAATGTCAGTTAGAATCACATTAAATCTAGATGATCAGTGATGTTGTTCAGGTCATCTAGCCCTGATGACTGTCCTTCCAGATCTGCAAGTGGCTAAGGAAGATGCAATCAAGCCTCACCTGTCATATGTTTGGCATCTGTCATTAATTGTGGGAAATTCTCAACTGCTAATGTTTCACATGGTTTCCTTCTCCCCCATCTCCTTTGATATCCCCACTATGTGCGTGGAATATCCCATTTTATTTCCTCTACAGTTCTGTATATTTCTACGGGCCCATCCCTATGTTTGCTGGTTCATTCTTTGGCTCTGTCCATTCTGCTGGCAAGTCCAAGGATAATGTTGTTACTTTATGTCAGGGTGTTTTGATCCTTGGGGCATATTTTTGTTTTTTTAATTACTGTTTCTCTTTCTCTGAAGACGTTTTCTTACCTTGTGCAACTTTAAGCTCTTACCATGTTGCTCACAGTTACTGTAAGTTCTCAATGTGATTTCGGATTTTTTCTGCTGCATCTTCATCAGGTTCCCTGGCTCGCTTTTTCATCCCTAGTCTGTATATTTCTTGTCTTTTGTTATGTTTGTGATGTTTTTTTTGAAATCAGGCTCAGAGCATTGGGTGATAGGAACTGAGGTTAGTCAGTCTGTAGAGTTTTTGCAATCCTTTGGCATCTGTAGACATGGAAAGGCTTGCTTAGGTCTTAGTCACTGACTGCTCTCCACCCATACCCTTAACACTTAACCCTTTTCTACTTTTAGGGGGGTTGCTGAATGGTCTGACTGGGTGTTTCTATTCCTTGTGTAGATAAGGTTCTGGGAAAGCAACTTTCCTTTGGAATTAATAGGAAACACAAACCTCAAAGCATATTTTTTTAAATTTTTTATTGATTGAGAATACATATACATATTATACACATGTGTATAATACGTTTTAATAAAGTCTGTCCCGTGCCCTTCCTTCAAAACTCCTCTGTTTCCACTACCATGTTTACTTCCCAGTTTCATGTTTTCTCTTCTTTTTTTTGAGCCCATGGAGTCCACTTAGTGCCATCTGTAAATGAATGCATGTAGGGCCAGCTACCAGAACATGGGTAGCCTCTCATGGGTGGCATACTCAAAGAAAACTGACTTCTTCTTCCAGCAGCCATCAGTTGCCAATAGATCCTCAGCTAGGGGTAGGAAGTGCAGACTGACTGGTCTTGTGTGTGCTGTCACTGCCAACATTAGTTTATATGTGCAAATTCCTCCTTGTATCTCTGTAGTAGTCCGCTGTCTTTGGCTCTTGCCATTTGCCAGCTCCTCTTCTATAATGATCCCTGAGCCTTGGGGGTTGGAGACGTGATATAGATGTCATATTCAGGGTTCAGCACTCCACAGTCTTAGTCTCTGCATGTTGTCCATTTGTGGGTGTCTTAGTTAGGATTTTACTGCTGTGAACCAACACCATGACCAAGAAAACTTTTATAAAGGACAACATTTAATTGGGGCTGGCTTATAGATTCAGAGGTTCAGTCCATTATCATTAAGGCGGGAGCATGGCAACATACAGGCAGGCAAGATGTGGGAGGAGCTGAGAGTTTTACATCTGATTCCTAAGGCAAATGGGAAACGACTGGCTTCCAGGCAGCTAGGAAGAGGGTCTTAAAACCCACTCCCACAGTGACACACTTCCTTCAACAAGGCCACACCTACTCCAACAAGACCACACCTCCAAATAGTGTCCTCTCCCTGGGCCAATCATATTCAAATCACCACAGTGAGTTTTGTGTTAATCAATATTGTAAATGTGACTTTTATTTGCCTGATGTAATTGTTATTTCCAAGACTTATCATCTCTGTCTGTTAACCTAGGTGCAGTTCTGGAAGCTGCTAGCCTCTGTACAATCTAATTTAGACCTAGAATGTTTTCAGTGTCTGAGACTTGCTGCTGAATAAGCTCATCCCTTACTAGTTTTTTTCTGGACTCTGGTTGGCTGATTCAACTTAGCTGTTCTTGCTCAAAGTCCTCTCCAAGCTAACTGAGTCAATCTGGCTTCTATCTCAGCCTCTGGATTTCTCTACTTGACGTCAAACTAACTCTGGTAATTTGTTCTAATCTTTTGACTCCTTCTAATTTTTGGCTTGTTCTGTCTTTATAAGTGTCTAGCTTGTTCTCTCTCTATAACCTATCTCTGTGCAACTGTCTTGGTAAAACTGCCTTCTCCTCTCTCTCTCTCTGCACTGTTCTCTTAAGTAGCTTCCATTTCCTTTCTCTCCTTGTAAGAGTTGGGCAGATCCTATTCAGTCAGCTCTTTCTCTGATTCATCACTTTGTCTGCCATTCAATTAGACATCATTGTCAAACATGGATGCTTCTATCTACAAAGTAACTTTCTCTTCATAGTTTGGGGTTAAAGGGGTGTGTTAAAAGCATATCTATATCCCATCCACAGGGATAAAGGTGTGTGCTCAGAGCTGAGCCACATCACAACTAGAAATAGATACTATCAGTAAATAACATAATCTTGGGGTTTGCAGTGAGATCAAATATCCTGCAACACATCATCTGCTGCAAAAAGAAGCTTCCCCAGTGAGAGCTCAGAGGTATGTGCATCTGAGAGCATAAGGATCAGCCTTTAGAAGCTGATTAAATGCTATGTCCACTTAGAAGCAAGTTCTCCTTTAGGTTCTATGACCTACCTAGTCTCAGGGTTTTGTTCCTTTTTTAAACAGTGCCAGGCATAAGTTCTGTCTTTTGGAAAAGATTTTAAATCCAATCAGAAAGAGGTTGGTTACCTCCATAATATCTGTGCCACTACTGCACAGGTGTGAGAAGACCTTATCAGGCTAGTCATTACTGTAACTTGCAGGATTCATATTTGAGCCAAACTAATGATTATTGTTCTTTCTGAGCAGAGTGCCTAGAATTTTCTAGAACTATTTTTTTCTTCAGAAGGGCAGCATTTCTTCTGAATATATTTTGAAATGGACATTTGTTGGGAACCAAGTCCTAGCAGAATGTGGCTATCATCTTTGTAGCCATCTCGGGCCATATACACTGATGAGATTTGTTTTTCAACAGCCTACAACAGCTGAGCACACTCTGATAAACATCTTGTTTTTCTCAGATATATCTTGTTTTGTTTTTTAGCGTCCATGGCTGCAAGGCACACATGGTGAAGTGTCTCCAGCTGTACTCTCCTGCTTGTGCTTATATACCCATGATTTTTTTTTTTTTTCAGTAAATGAGACCTGATCAGATATTCTGTCTTGTCTCCATCCTTTGCATCTCTTGCCCCTCCATCCCCACTCTCTCTCTTGCAGACCCCGTTGACTGACCCATGTGGGCCAGGTCAGACATTTTCCTCTGTCCCTGCTAGAACCATGAGAGAATATTTGTGTGATTTCACCCTATAAACCTGGTAGAGCCCCTAGACATAAAGTTTAAGTGAGGGTTTGAGACTCACTTCCTCATTCAGTGGGGAATTAGCGCCTATACAGTTCCATTTTTAAGATCCAGCAGTTTGCTAGCCGAAGCTCAATCTCCTAACAGGTCATTTTGGCTGTTGACTCCTGCTCCTGGTAAGCTGTGGTATTGTGTCCATTCCTGTTCTGGTTGCCTTGAAGAGATCTGGCATATCCAAGAAGAATTGCCAGTCTTCAGTTGATTCAACAACTCTTTTTTCTTATTAGACAGGAGTGGTCTCTCCAACTTCTTTCCAAGTAGAGAAGTTGGAAGTCACAGGAAATCATATCATATGTTGTTTTCCTTTCTTATGTTCCTTAGTAGAGCATCTATGCAAATCACTTGCCATTTTTGACATGTACTCAGTCAGTTTCTTACTGATTGGCACAAGAATACTTCAGATTGACTTTATTAGACTGAGCATCACAAATGCCTCCTTCCAACCTGTGGAGTTTCCTTTTAACAATGCCTTTCACCAAGCAGAACTTTTCAACAGCAATGCAGTTCATTTTACCCCATTTCCCTGGCATAGCTCTTGCCTTTTGTGTAATTTCTGATCTGAGATCTCATATTCTCAGCTGGCACGTTAAGACTTCTGACAAACCATTAACTATGCTCCAATAATCTTGAACTTTAAATGCTCCATAAAGGTCTATATACATCAACACAGTACAATTAATTTATTCATTTTCCATAGACAGGAATTATGAGATTATCTTTTTACTGTTATAAATAGTATGCATGACAGAGCTGATACAACATTATCGTTCATGTCTCCATTTAATTCCATAGCTAAGGGATTAATAAATCAAATGTGTGGATATTGTAAAAACCTCTTATTCGGATGATTACATTGTTGGAAAGCTTGCCCTGACACTAAAAATATGAGTCAATTAGTCTCAAGAATGTTGGGCAGCTGTGAAGAAGACACTTATTAGTTAAAAGATGAAGTTAACCTATGCTAATAGAGGTCACAATGGTGGTTTCTGTTGTAGGCACCGATAGAAAGGAGCCTGGAACAATCTGCATTTTGATGTATTAATGTCATAGCTCTCCAATTAAGTAGAGATAGTAACGATGAGGTTGTATCAGCTTTATCAGAAGGATTGTTTGTAATTATGTTGTGATCTGAGCAGTGGTGAAATTAGGTGCTTATGCATGTGAAATGCATAGAACGGTACCTTTAAAATACCTGTACCTCTCCATCTGTCAGTTATACTCTGATAAAAAGTACAGATAATTTACAGAGATTTTATTTGCTCACTTAAGATACAAATTTATTTATTTAAATTATATCTCCATATGTATAATTTATTTAAATTATATCTCCGTATGTATATGTATATCTCCATATGTGTACAGGTGCCCAAGGAGACGAGAAGATGATGTTGTATCCTCTGGAGCTAGAGTGTGTATCAGGAACTGAACTCGGATCCTATATAACACCATATATATTCTATATAACTATGTAGTTGTCCTCAACTGCTAATCCATCTCTGCAGCCTTTTCACAGGAACATAACCAGTAGTTCTTCTAGCCAGAGAGGAATTGGGGATGTTATAGCAGACTGCTTTCTAGTCTGTGGAGATGCCAGGTGTGTCCTGTGGGTCTGATTCTATAGAGGTGTGTTGGCTTACAAAACAGATTTGTGTATGTTTTTTACTTAGAAATCAAGTTGCTGTCTTACAGAATGCCATCAGAGCTTCACTAGTCTTTTCCAGGATGCCATACACAGAAAGCATTAATAGGTATGGGAAAGAGAAAGGGCTGGTGAAATGAAAAAGGATTCATTGTTAAGCAACTTGAGATTAGTCATAATTTAGCCAATAACTTTCCCAGTATGCCTGAGGTAGTCTTCTTAACTTTGATATAAAGGATTACATTCTGACAAGTTTAGTGACGACAAAGAGTCCTCAAGTATGTGTCAGCCTTAGAGTCTGATAAAGGATGGCCAGAAAGTGCTGTAGAAAAATGAAGAGACAAACAACACTTAATTCTTGAGTTACTGAATAGGATGCTGTGATTGACAGACACATTTAGGTCTGTTGTGGGCACAGTGGCAGACAATGTAGCCTATATAGTTGCCACTCCTGGATTAAATACTTTTCAAGACCCTGGGCATTTTTTCAGAGCAGTGACTTTTATCAGCTATGAGAAAAACAGAATATCAAAGGGCTCAAAGTCTGGATTCAGTTACTAGGAAATCAGGATAAAATTCTTACTGAAATTAGGGTCAAAGCCTGGGCCTTGGCAGCCCTCTAATAAACCATGTTCAGGCATTTTCTTAGAATTTTGATTGCTGTAAAGAGACACCATGACCAAGGCAACTCCTATAAAGGAAAACATTTAATTGGGGGTAGCTTTAGGTTCAAAGGTTCAATCCATTATCATAAAGTTGGAAGCATGGCAGCATCCAGGCAGGCAGGGTGCTGAAGGAGCTGAGAGCTCTACATCTTGTTCTGAAGGCAAACAGAAGACTGTCTTCCACGTGGCTAGAAGGAGGGTCTCAAAGCCCACACCCATAGTGATGCACCTCCTCCAACAAGCCATACCTCCTCCAACAAGGCCACACCTCCTAATACTGCCACTCCCTGAGCCAAGCAATTCAAATCACCTCACACACACCCTCAGTGGTCCAATTAACAACACAATTAATAGTGACAAGAAGTAAAAGGAGATTTATTCACTGGGCAATTCAATCATTGGAAAGATGTCTAGCCAAGCCCACCTTTGGGGTTTTAATATGAACTTTAGATATAAATAGAAGGCCAGAGAGAGAACAGTCCAGGTCAATGTGTGAACCTACCTGTCATTCTTGTGTCAACTCCAGTTGTCTGCAGGTAACTTGACATACTATAAGCCATTTTTTCAGGAGACAAGTACCCCTTCTGACTGGGCCCAGGATCTCAGCCTTTTCCTTTGCATGAGATACCTGGAGAATTTTCTCTTTCTAGCAATCTAATATTTTAACAGTCTGATAGGCTAAGGGCAGGACTCTTTAGAGTATCCTTTTAGAATATCTTTTTTTTTTTTCCTATCAGGATAGTTATATTATCTATGTCAGAGAAGGCATATAACTTCTTTATATTTAATGCTTTTAATCTTCTTGTATAGGAATGGGACTCACTGTGACCGTTAAATTATCTGATGTCAAAACTTGCTTTGAAGAATAGGGTATGATGAGTGATCAGCACACTAACTGTAACTCATAGCCTGGTAAGATAAGTATATATACATGTATTGAAAGAGAGAGGCCAAGCCTAGCTAAGAGAGCCAACTGTAGATGAATAATGACAGAATGTCTCCTAGAAGTGGGCAGGTGAGGTCTTGGGATGTTACCCTGACTCAGAGGCAGGGCTTTTGGGAGGCTTGTAAGATATAGGAGTTGTAGCCTAGTGTTGACGGACACTCTGAGCAGTAGGATTCTAGTTCTGTGAGCTGTTTGTATCTGTCTGTTCTTGAGCCCCTTGGATTATGCAACTTCCCTTTCTTGTTTTATTTTTAAGGAGAATTCAAGGAATTCTAGTACAAGAAGTTGAAATGAAACTTAAGCCATTCGAGTTGTGGAACGGTTCTGTCCAGGCCCTAGGTAATTCTCAGGTGGCTTTCAAATCTTGAATTGAGATCAGAAACAATTATCTGGAAAAAGCAATGGGAACGATTAGGAACTGAGCAGGATTCTGACTTGGGTCTCCTGGAAATCAAGCTTTCCTCCTTGATGTTCAGCTCCTTCCCCGTTCTCCATTCTCAATGCTCACAGTGTTACAGAATGAGTTGAAGGAGGCATTTGCCCTTATTCAACTCTTCACCCTTACAAATGAGAGAAAGAATGAGACAGATGAAATGATTTGTGTTAGGCTGTATAGCTGCACCATGAAAAGCAAATGTCACCATGTGATACCAATTAGGAAGGAAGAAACAGACAGAAAATTATAATATGGTTCCCAGGAAGCTCAAAGACCAACCATTCAGTGCATTAGTGCCCAGATCTGCCAGTAACATGAGGATGTCCTGGGCAAGTATTGATAATGTGGTGGGATTGATTAGCCATACCAAATACAGAGACAGTTTATTGAGATTGTGTCTGAATTTTCTGGTTTTGAAGTGCTCTGTGTGACTGGGAAATTTTTAATCAAGACCAACTTTGGAGTCATTAAGCTAGTTCAAAGTTCCATTTATCAATAGATGGAAGCCAAGAAAATGAAACAATTTCTTCAAAATCACTGTGACAATTGAGTAAAAAAAAAAAAAAAAAAACAAAATACAAAAAACACCTCAACCCCAGATTTATTCAAAGATGGATTATTATGCCCAAATGGGCACTGGGCTTCCTAATTTGTTCCCTGGTTCCTGGCAAATTCTTTGTTCTTGTGGGATAATTTACAACTATCAGTTCATGTGACAAGGACAAGCAATCCTGGGTCTCACTGGAAGAGAAATGATTTCAAGGAAACTTGCTTGACGTGTCTTAACAAAGGAGACATGAACAGATTCTACTGGGCTTAGGGAACACACAGGCCTTCTTTCATCTCCTCAAAACTAATCTTTCCCAGCAGATGGAAGCCTCTGATGACTTGATATGACTTGCCCAGCTGTACCAAGACAATCAAGTGAGCATACAGGAACAACAGCTGTTATGTGGTTCCAATTAAAGGAGAAGAACCAGGAAGAACACTACAGTGGGGGTGCCCAGGAGCCTCTGAGACTACATATTGCACAAGTTATATGGTAATGTCCCATTCATTCTTCTGTTGAATCAGTAGGATATAACCCTGAAGGATGTTTGGGATAAGGGCTGAGTGTGAGAGGTGCACAGACTCTTTTATTATGATACAAAGAGGTTGTCTGGGTGTCAATGTGTGTCTAGTTGCTTCTGGGTCTTTACACATGTTATGGTATGTGCATGGATGCCTCTGACCAGCTCTTTATTAGTGGTCGGATATATTTGCCATGCATCTGTCTTCCTGAGTGCTTTAACAGTGTGGATTTCAGGTATCGTACTTCACCCACTTGCTAGTGAGAATGAGAGCTAACAGGTAAAGAGAGAGTTGACTTCCTTCTTCCATGTCCTTTATATAGGTTGCCAGCAGGAGGTGTGGCCCAGTTTAAAGGTAGATGTTCCCACCTTTCAAATATAGATTAGAAGTCTTCCCATTTCAAATGATTTAATTAAAAAAGAAAAATCACTCACAGATATGCCAGTCAATTGGGTTTTAGTTAATTATAGATGTAGTCAAGTTGACAACCAAGAATAGCCATCACAGGGAATTTAAGGAAGAGAATAAAGATTTAATGTACCAGGCAGAGTCAGGGGGTTGTCATATAACAGGGCACCTAGATCTCTGGTTGTCCAGGCCAGCTCTGCCTGTAGTGGGAGGAGGGTGTAATATGATTGACATGGTATAGCATTCCATGGTTGCCCCTGATTGAGGTTCCTTATCAATAGATATCTCCAGACACCATGGCATGTGAAAGACATAGAAACATTTGTTCCAGTTTTTAATGACACCTACCCAGAGTGGCATATGTCAATTCAGCTTTCCTTTTATCCACTGAAGTAAGCCATGAGCTCTTGTCTGTCTTTGGCATGGAAGCCTAGTCCTGTCAAATGCTCAGAGTGAGAACTGGCACTGCTAGGAACCATCCCTCATCAGGCCCAGTTGTTCAGTGTTAGCATGTCAGCTCAGCAGCTGTTGAGTCTTATGCAGAAGTGTTTAGGAATATACCCTGTGACATTCTCAGGTTGCACAATTACTAATACTTCACACTTAAAGACCTGCTCATTTAGATTTTGTTAAATTTTAATGTGAGGCAGAGTAGTGCATCTAAATAGCTTCATAACATTTAGTGCCCTCTGCAGCATTCTAAATAAAACATATTTTTGTTATTTTTGTCAAGACAGAAAAGGAACCCATAACAATCCCATAATCTTGCAATTGACTTTTATCTAAATGCCAGGCTATTATGCTAATGATTATGATACCGAGTTATCCACATTAGCTTAGCAAAATGGAAATGATGATAAAGCTCTCAGTGGGCACAGGTGTTAATTGGTACTTAGGGTGATATTTTATTTAATTATTTATGAAAATTACAAACTTATGAGGGTTGGAAATATAACTCAGTGATTGCCTAGCATGCACGAGGCTCTGGATTCCATGCCCATTTTTACATAAACCAGGCATGGTGGACTGAGTGTAAGTCCTGCACTTGTGAGGTGGATTCAGGACTATAGAAGTTCATTATTCTTAACCACACAGAAAGCTCCAGGCCAGCAGGAGACCCTGTCTAAAGAAAAACAAAACACCAACCAATCAACCAAACTTTATAAGGCAAACAACCTAGTGTCTGTCAGATATTGTGAAGGATTTATTGGCTACTCAAGTTTCACACCATATTTTTAAGTCATTCTTATTATGTATTTGTCATTGCATTCTTAATACAAATACAGTAGACTATTTGATTTAATAGTGTGTATTTGTTACTGTTTGAATGTGAAATAGTTTTCATAGGCCCAAGTGTTTTAACACCAACTCCCTAGCTGGTGACATTGTTTAGGAAGTTTGTGAAACCTTTGGGACATGGGCCCTTTGGGGCAGCAATGGGTGACTTGGGTGAAGGTCTGAGGATTATACCTGTGTCTGATTCTGGTTAGCATTTCCTGGCTCCTGGTTCGGCTGTCGTGGGAGGAGCTTGCCACACACTCTCATTGCCAAGAGCTGCTCTGCCTCTTCTTCCCTGCCATTGTGGACTACACCTACTGGAACCATGAGCCAAAATAAATCCACTTCTGAAATTGCCTTCCTCAGATATTTTGCTACAGGGACAAAAAAAAAGTAACACAATATTCAGAAGCAAGCATTTTATTATATTGATATCAACATTTATTTTTATTCTATATATTCAAAGGTAAGAAAATAATCACATTAGGTCAATCATAGCATCTTGAGGTCAGTATAATAAATGGGAGTGTGTTTTATATTACATGAAATGGCAAATACATGATGTAAGTGTGTGCATGTAAACACATGCAAATGCTGGTGTGTGGCAATGGCAAGTGCAGCTTGGTGGCTTCCCCATTCATGTGCAGCTTCAGGATCCACAGCAGAGACCTTCTGCACAAATGAGCATCATTGAGAGAATGTCCCTGGTGTCCACAGATGCCAAGTAACTCCATTTTAGCTTTGAGGATTTTAAATAATTTCTTATGTCCTCTCAATCTCTTAGGTCTCTGCAACCATACACAGCTGAAGGCTGGAGCTGTCCCCTTGCTGAGCTCTGGAGGCTGTGGTTCATAAAAGCCCTGTGCTCCCTCTGGCCTCCACAGTCTGTAAGTTTCTATTTATTTCCTTAATGAAGGGCACTATACTCCCATCACTTGTCTGAAGATTTGCCAAATTTCTAAGGGAAGCTTCTGAAACACTACTGAGGCCCAACTCCAAAGACACTGGAAAGACTTAACCTAATTTCCAAATGATTGCATACTCATGTAGAAAACCCAAAAGATGCACAGGAACACCCAAAGCATCAAATATATCTATATTTGGCATGAAGAACTCATCTTGGTTTGTTTGGAATACTTTGTTTTTGTACCACGAGTATAGTGTTTTTGGAAACACCACTAGACTGGGCAAATAGGGACACTGTCTGTGTTTAAACACGAAGAAGGAACCTGGTAAAAGTTCACAGACCCAACTCGGACAGCTATGATGCCTGTTTAGGGAAAATCACAGAAGAGGGGAAGAAAGAATACAAGAGCCCAAGGATGGGATGGTGTGCATTACAGTGACATGTGGATAGGACACAAGCTTATCGCACTCACAAACATGTTACAGTGTGGTTACCTGCACTCATTCTGCACACAACTGGGTCTGTCAATACTGCATCATGGATGAGAGTCAGCCCATGAAGCCCCACCCCTTTTAGAGTGACTATTGACAATCCATTGTTGGCTTGCTGGGGAAGGATGGCACTTATATCTTCAGTTGTATAGCCACAGATATATCTTCAGTGGTACAGCCACTCAGTCACCTCCCACCCACACTCAGGCAATTAACTTTAATGAAACTCAGGGTACTACACACAAAAGGAAGACAGGAAAGTAGCAGGGGACTCATTAAAAAGAGCCATTGGAGAGGGATAGGGATAGGTTGAAGAATTGGAAGTCAAAATGACTACAACTCATTATATAAATGTATGAAGCTGTCAAACAATAAAAGGTAGGAGAAGACTGAATCTGAATGACGTCTATGTCTGTGCTTTCTTCTCTCCTCTCCAGCTCACTTGGAATGTACGTCATATATGTGTGTATATTCATGTATACATATTGGGGCTCATCATGGCATCTTCGTGTGTGTGTGTGTGTGTGTGTGTGTGTGTGTGTGTGTCTTTGTCCAAAGAAAAGCAAACATAAATGCTTATTTTGTTTGTTTGTTTGTTTGTTTTATGCCCACTACCATCCTCCATCTCCTTTCCCCTCCTCTGGCCGGTTACCTATTGCACATTTCACTTAAGACTTCTTATTTCCCTCCCATGATCATTTTTTTTTTTCCATGACCTGCACATTGAAAATTCTTCAACGACTTGAATTTTAAAGATTTTGGTAGTGATGATATGAGTACATGCATACAGACATATACACATGCACATATGTAACCTCCAAACATGTATATAGTATATTATATATACTATAAAACATAGTAGAACATTTTGCTATAATTTATAATATATTATTGCTTTAATTTGAAAAATAACTTCTCTCTGTCTCGCTGTCTCTGTCTCTCTGTCTCTCTCTGTCTCTCTCTGTCTCTCGCTCTCTCTCTCTCTGTGTGTGTATGTGTGTGTGTGTCTGTGTCTGTGTGTGTAGAGGTACCCACAGAGTCCAGAAAGGGGCATCAGATCTTCTGGACCCAGAGTTACAAGTGGTTTTGTGCCGCCAGATATAGGTTCTGGGACGGGATCATAAGCCCTCATTAAGAAGAGCAAGTGCTCTTGACTGCTGAGCCCTCTCTTCATATGTGCATGTTTTTATCTTATGAATTGTCTCCCTGTCTTAGGAGCACTGACATTTTTCTTAGTTATTTATAGAGACTTTAGAGCTTTTGTCTCTTATTTATATATTTTTTTTCTGAGAACATTCTGTCACTGTATAACAATGTAGAAGTGAGAAAACTTGAAGTATATCCCCAATCTCTGGATTTCCTCTGGCAAGAAGGAACTTAGACCCTTTAAAAATAAATCATTTGGGACCTTCCCATGATAATTGCGTCACAGAACCCTGAGTCATCTTGTGAGGTTTCAGGTCAGGAATCAAGTGTCCATACACGTATAGCCAGCCCAGGATGCTTGCACTCTCCTCCAGCCCAGGATGTTTACGCTCATCTGGAGGAGGGACATGGAAATAGTAAGAGTCAGTTATAAAGGAACAGGTGAGAGACTTGAGATGTAGGAACCTCTGTCAAGCATCCCAGTGTTGTAATAAATATTTAATAGAAGGCCTCTGATCAAACCGACTATCTAAGCTGTGGAGGCTCTGCCTAGCTCAGCCACCATGTTTCTCGGCCGGAGGCCACGTGTGTGCTGCAGCTAGAACCAGTCAGCCAAGAAACACCAGCCCTGCCACCCATGAGATGCCAGAGTGGGAGATTGTTCTGCCAATCTTCCACACTGTCTCCACAAGGCTGGACATTGCCCAGACCATCCCGCCATCCACGTGGGCCCAGTAGAAAAATGAGACTCTAATGCTTAAAGATTAATCAAAGGCTTATATATTTGGTAATAATCAGTAGCAAGATACCCATACAATCAGAAGTGTAACCCAATACCCAACCTAGATATACCAACTACCTTTGACTGCTACAGACATGTGAACATCCATCTCCATCTCCTCTCTCTCTCTCTCTCTCTCTCTCTCTCTCTCTCTCTCTCTCTCTCTCTCTCCTCTCCTAGTTCCTCCTCTTCCTCTCCTAACTCCTCCTACCTTAGCTCCTCCTACACCCGGGCATTATCTTGGTTCAGTGGCTAACTAGCTGTCTGGTCTACAAAAAGCCTGTTAGACACCTGCTTTGTGTACAGTACAAGAAGGCATATGCTTAGTTATGACAGGAAGATCTCAAAGCAACTGTCAACCCAAGACGTCAATAATTTGTCCTGGTTTGATTTCCTGTTGTGATAAAACACTAGCAATGACCAACTTGGGTAGCAAAGGATTTATCGGCTTTCAGGCTATAGTCCATGATCAAGGAAAGCTCAATTAGGAACTGGAGGCAGGAACTAAAGGATAGCATAAAGCAGCACTTTTCAAACTGTGGACCACAACCCTTCTGAGGGCCAAATCGCCCTTTCACAGGGGTCCATCAGAAACACAGGTATTTATGCTATGACTCATAACCATAGCAAAATTACAGTTATGAAGTAGCAACAAAAGTAACTTTATGGTTGGGGTCACCACATGTAGGCAGCCGTGTTTACAGTTGCAAAGTCGTATGACTAGCACCTGACAATGTAAGCAGCTGGCTTCCAGAGTGGCCAGCTCAGAAACTGGTAAACAAGTCCTTTGAGCATGCGTCGGCCTCGTGCCCCTCCTGAGCGGGCTTATGCTAATGAGGTATTGGCAGCTTAACCTATCCTGAGAGGACACATCACCCAGCGCACCTAGGGCAGCTAGATAAGCAGCTCGCTTCTGCTGCTGCGCCCTTTTGGCCCTTCGCTTCGCTTCCCTTCCCTTCCTTCCCTGCCCTTCCCTTGCCTTCCTTCCCGGGCCTTCCCGGTCCGGTCCCCGGCCATACATCCCTATCCTAGTCCCTCGTCCAGTTCCCCGTCCCTAAGTCAAGAGCCGTTCCTGGAATAAAGCTGACTGAGAAGGATCCGACCGTGTCGCGTCTTACTTGCTGGCCAAGGCGGACGCGACAACCACAGCCATGAGGAACTGTATTAAAGGGTCACAACACTGGAGAGGTTGAGAACCACCGTCATAGAGAAGCACTGTTTACTTGCTTCTTCCCCCAGTTTGTTCAGTTACTTTTCTTCACAGCCCAGGCCTGCTTTATAGGTATACTCACAGGCTAGTCAAAATGACGGCACTTCTTCAGTTGCTGTTTCCTCTTTCCAGCTGGGTCAAGCCAATTGTGTCCACCACAATTGGCCACTACATGGTTTATGTGGTGTTGTGTGATACTATTCTTTTTAAGTGAATTAAATTTTTTTTAATTTATTCACTTTACATCCGGTTTACTGTCCCCTTCCCCTTCACCATCCCCACATCCTTCTCCTATGCCCCTCTCTTTCTCCTCTGAGTGGGTGGGGGAACCCTGGATATCCTCCAATCCTGGCACTTCAAGTCTCTGTGAGGCTAGGAACTTCCTCTCCCACTGAGGCCAGACAAAGCAGCTCAACTAGAAGAACATATTTGACATTCAGACAATTTGGGATAGACCCCATTACAATTGTTCAGGATCTACATGAAAAAGAAGCAGCACATTTGCTACATATGTTTGGGGAGGCCAAGGTCCAACCCGTGTATGTTCTTTGGTTGGTGGTTCAGACTCTGAGAGCCTCAAGGGTTCAGGTTAGTTGATTCTGTTGGTCTTCCTGTGGGTTCCTATCCCCTTAGGGACTATAATCTTTCTTCATTTTCTTCCATAAGGGTCCCCAAGCTCCATCCACTGTTTGGCTGTGGGGCGTGACTCTCTTCTTAGGAAGATATGAACAAATGTCTACTCATCACAGATAGGGAACCAATGACAAGGGTATCACCAATGATAAGGGTATCACCAGAGTTCGACTTGGTGAACCAGTGAGTTTTATTAGGGTTGTTTATAAGAACACGGATCAAGGTTTACTTACAGGAACAAATATGACTTAAAGGCAGCCGCATCATCCAAGCCTACCGCAGCATGAGTACTTATGAGATTTAGAAACCTTGAGAGCATGCACTATGTAGGTAGTTCACTTAGCCTCAGGGTTCTTGGTAGCTTGGCTTATCTCTGCTGCCTTTAAGCCACTTGGCTTGTCTGAACCTCTTTAAGCAATTAAACTGAGGGTGTTCTCTCATCCTTCTTACAACTCACATACTCTAGGAAAGAGAGGAACCTAATAAATCTAGTCAGTTTCAGGAACTTCCTGAGCCTTTGAGCTGTTTATTTCTTGAGCTTAAAAGCTACAAGATGAAATATTTCATCTCCTTTTAGAATATTCTGTTGTTTCACCTCCCTTTTAATATCTATGTCTTATGAGCTTCCCTTCAAGATGGGAAGTTTTACTATTAGAGGAAAGTTCTGCACACTGCACAGGACATGAGAAATAGGCATGTAATTCTTTATCAATACCCCATCAGGCACGGGATTAGGCATGATTGGAACTCTTGACATGTTGACCATAACTTTATTCTCCTTTCTTCTATTCTTTTGTGATTGATAATCAGTTTTGCAACGTGTTGACTCTGAGACTGGGAAATTTGAGTTCAAGAAGAGGGAAAGAGAGCAGGTCAGGGAGGTGCTTTTGAAAGCTTAGCATTGGGATGGGCAGGACAGAGTTAAGATAATGCATTCTGAAATTAGACCACCAGAAATTAGATGTCCAAATTCAGATGATTATCTCAGTTCTCTGGGCCTCGGTTTCCCTAAATGCATGTGAATTACATGATCTGACAACAAGAAGCAACAGGCAGATACTATCACATAGTTGAATATTTAACTAGTTAGCTCTTCTGGGTACAGAAACTGAGAGGAATGTGCTATTGAAAGGATGCCAGAAGGAGGGTTAGCATGTAGACCACCAGACAGATGGTGTTTCAATAAATTTTGTGTTGTAGACAAGGGAAAAAAGTTCTAAGGTTTTTACAAATAAATAAGAGAAAGTCTCCTGGAAACATAGGGTAGTGAAATCTCAAAATGCTCACATGAAGCAGAAGTGCTCTAGGCTCTAGAAGATTGGGGGAAAATGGTACCAAAAGACTAGTTTCTATGAGGAGTTCAGGGAGCACAGTCAGCAAGTCTCTTTGACTTTGTAATTTCCCTTCCTTTGGCTCTGGTTTAAATCAGGATTTGAGGTACCTTAATGAGCAAAAGTAGAATGAGACTTTAGACTTCCTAAGTTCTGAAACTGTCCTGGCCAGCTGCTGGTCATGTTCTCCAGGGTGGGGATTTTCTCTCTTGCTCTTTTGGTGGTTTCTTACTTCATAGTTATCTAAAGTGGATCAGACAACTTGCTGGTAATTTGGAAGCTGATGAATGGAATGGTGACCATGGTATGAACAAGTTAGTAATGGATGGAGATGATTATGCATTGGAAGAGAGCCAAGTTTCTTGAAATGAAATCAGTCTTCTGTTTTAGTTGAATTTGAGGCAATGGGGCAGGGGCAGGTGCTAGATGTACCTAGTGTCACATGTTCTTGGAACACCCTTAGCTTTATCATAGATGTATTCAAGGTTTACAAAAGTACAGGACCAATAGAAACAGACACACAGTTTATAAGTGGTGAGTCAGGACTGGAGGATAGTCAGTAGCTAGGGTAGGACTTGGGCTGGTAAATACCACATGCAAGTTCAAGACAGTGGGATGGAATACAACGATGGGAACACAGAGGAATCCCAGAGAGTATCAGGGTTCTAAAACCTTTAACATTTCTGGGGAAACCATTTGAAAACCTGATTTGCACTGTCCTACAATTCAGCACTCTGATCCAGAACCCTGTGATATGGTCTGGTGTTGTCTAAGAGACTGTCCTGTGGAGACACAACATATATGTCTACTCAAGCCCAGAAAGGGAATACAAAACAGAACAATGTGTCAACTGCTATCAAGTCCAACTTATAAAACCGAGGAGTTTTTATTGGAGCTAATAACAGAAGTCTGGCTGAGGGATTATTTGCATGAGCATGCACCCCTCAAAAGCAGTTATGTCACCAAAAAGCCCACCACATAGACTCAGGAAAGCTCTCTGCCTTACTCTCAGGCAGATCGACATGTGAGAAATCTCTTCAGAGTTGGGCTCATCAGAGTCCCTTTCAAAGCTGTTGTTTATTCTTGCTCAACACTGAGAATGGGCCTTTCAGAGTCTTGCAAGTTTCAACTCTCCAAGACATATTTATTTACCTCCCAAGTCTCATGATCTTCCTGGCTCCCTCCTGAAGGTGATGGTTTTAATTGAAAGGAAGCTGTTTGACAACACCTGGATACCTGTTTTCAAGAGCATTCCTAGTGGTGTTGGTCAGTATCTAAACTAGAAACCAGCAACCTAGTACAGATATGAGCAAGATGGTAGGTATAGATTGCCCTGGCAATTCAATGCAGAGTCATAGATTGAAGAGACATCGAGGTTGCAATACTCAGTGGTGTGTAATGCTTCCACGAGGACAGATGGGTAAGCACCTCTACAGTGTCAAGAGGCAGAGCATCCCAGAAGATATCTAAGGAACATTTGTCTGAAGCTGGGTACATGGTGACCATGTCACCATTCTGCCTGTCATTATTCCCCGCCATCTTTCACGGCTTGCTCACTATCACAGGCTTCTCCTACTGACAGACTATGTGGAGACATGCCTGCCATCCTTTTTCTATAGCTGTGTGTGATCCAAGAGGGGGCTGGAGCATCAGTCCTGATTGGTGATTGAAGGTGAAATCTTGATGGCAAAAGAGACACTCAGAGCTCTGGGATCTGGTGGGAAGATGAACGAACCTGTTTAGTTGATGCTATCTAGGACTTGGAGTAACTATCTTAAGCAGTGCCTATGCTGTGGGAATACTATTAGCCCTGCAATGAGGACACTTGAGTATACATTTGAAATAGTTTTTCTACTAACTCTTCCCTACTCTGTGTATACATGACACTGTGTACATGGAATCATGCTGCTCAGAAACATGACTCCTAGAGCTATAGGAATCTATGAACTTGTGCAGCAGATTCCTCCATCTCTTGCCTAGGATGCAGGCCCATCCTCATTGGATAGAGTGAAAAACTGAGGCCAAGAGGGTGAACTTGACTTATCTCTTTGCACAGGGGTTCCATGCCCCTCCGGGCACCAGCATCAGTTCATCCTGGTTCCCTGGTCAGCACGCTGCTGGTGCTTCATGCTGCAGACACTGCTTTCTACAGAAGCCACCTCATCTTGCTCAGACTTACAGGCTCAGTTGGTCTCCACTGCAGGGAGAAGGTTGGTTACCTTGGTGAGTCCCAATATGGAAAAGGAAGTTGGCCAAGTTTGTGCACTACACGGGATATTTGGGGAAACTTCCAGGAAGTTTCTATGTACATCTGCACTGGGGCTTAGTAGGTCAGTAGGAGAGTAATTAGCATTGTGTGACATTTGGGGAGTTGGTTCCAGGACCTGGGGCTCCAGCTCTCTTGATCTGTCCTTAGGACTATGTATCTTCCTAAGTCACAGCATAGCTTATTATTACAAGGAGCTGCTGGTTCTCTTCTACTTTTCCTTCCTAGGTTACTATAGAGACCAGAGGAACACCACTAATTAGGTCTCCTCTCTTTCTGGCTACCTCAAATACCCTTAGTGATAGATTCTTTGTCACCTTTGGAGTGAATCCAGGTTGTACATTTTGGCACCTTAAGGTCCTCCCAAATATAGTACCATGCTTGGCATCTTGAAGTTTCTGATTTTTTCACATAGGGTAACATCCAAAGCCTGCCAGTTAGGATTTCTGTCTCTTGTCTGCCCTTTCCTTGTCTGCCCTAACTAGATCCCTTTTCATCTCACTCCATCCTGTCCACTGGAAAGGAAAACATGACCGATATGGCCATTGCTGCCTCTTTCTCTGTTGTCTCTCTCTTCACATATAGAGAGTCATTCTCCAAGCTAAGTCTAGATTAGATGAAGATAACAAGGTGGAGTGGGGGCAGGGAGAATGTTCTAGAATGTATTGCAATGGATTGGGGAGGCACTTCACCTAGTGATGGGGGAGGGTTGTGTGAGCAGGAGAAGGAAGGAGTAGCTACAGGCCAGCAACCATAATCTTGACTTTCAGGAAGTTGATACTGGGCATTAAAACTACAGTGTCAGAGCAGCCTTGTCACTTGTGAGCCTGCATGTTGACTGACCATGTCAAAAAGACATGCACTAAAATGGTGGCCATCTTTACCCCTCCTCTCAGCTTTACATGTTAGTTTCATGTGACTACAAAAGAAAATATAACTGCCACCTAATTAACCTAATTAACCCTTTGGGGGCTCCCAGAGACAGAACTACCAACCAAACAGCATGCAAGGGATGGACCTAGCCAACCAGCACATATGTAGCAAATGTTCTGCTCAGTCTTCATCTGCTTCATATCCATCCAGATGTTGGATCCCCTGACAACTGGAATGGTGGCTTAGCCTGACTCTGTTGTCTGCCTGTGGATCCTGTTCCCTTAACTGGTCTTATCTGGTCTCAGAGGGAGAGGATGTGCCTAGTCCTGCAATGCCTTGAGGTACCATAGTAGGTTGATAACCAAGGATGGACCTCCCCTTTCTCAGAGGTGAAAGGAAGGGGTTGGGGGAGGGGCCCTGTGAAGTAGGGACTGGGAGGAGAATGGGGGCTGCAATCAGGATGTAAATTAATTAATTAATTAATTGGAAAAAATATCACAAAAGCAAGTCTGGATTATCCCAGAGCCATAGAATACAGAGTAGATCTGTGCTCAGAGCTGATATCAAGGAAACAGCCAGGCTGACTCTGGGATCCCAACTTGCAGTTCTGAGTCATGCCATAGACAGTGAGGCCACTCCTGGTCCCTTGAAACATAGTTCTCACTTATAAAAGGCAGGGCTCTGGGTTAGCATGATGGCTTAGTCAGTGGAATGCTTGCCTTCGAAGCGTGATGATCTGAGTTGGATCCAGGAATCCACACGAAAAAGTTCAGTGTTGGCACATGCTTGCCATCCTAGAGCTGGGATGGCAGAGACTGGCAGATTACTGCTGCTTCTGCCAGCTACTTAACCTAGTTGGTGAGTTCCATACCAGTGAGAGAGACTGTGCCAAAAGGCCAGGTGGACAGAGCCTAAGGAGTGATGTCTGAGATTGTCCTCTGGCTTCATACATATATGACACACAAGATGGGACCCTGTGTCAAAAATCAAGGGGGCAGTAATTGAGGGATGACATCTGAGGATCCCCCTCACACACACACACACAATTTGTAAGTGGTCTTATTGTCCCAGGGGTATTTGATATTGCTATGGGGGAGAAGGGTTTCTCCTATGCTGTGAGCATCATGTGCAGAAGCACCAGATAGCTTCATGCTGGAGGAGTCCAGTTTTCTCATGGCCTCTCTACTCTGAGTGGTTTACCTGGTTTTTAAAGACTTGTATCCTTTTCCTTGACATTACATGGCAGTCCAGGAGATGAAAGGAATCCCTTGGTAGGTCATGGTCTAGGAATGATGAAATGAGATCTCCAATCTGCAGAATAGGCACTGGGCCTTGGGGAAATTTCCAGGGAGTGAAAGAGGGAAGCTGTGGCCGGGGCTGCCCAGATTCCTCCAGCCACTCACTGCTGAGGCTCACAAGGTAATGGAGGGCAAGGAGGAGCTGCTAGGCTCAGTCCAAGAACAGGAAGTTCTTGAATCATCCTGCTGACTCTACTTCCTCTCCCTTGAAATGTCTTCTGTGGAAAGGAGAGGAGAGAAGGAAGCTGTGACTCTCAGAGAGGTGAGCGGACCCAGGTCTTCCAGCATTGGCTCCATCAGCCTTCCAGTCTCTAAGCCTTGTTAAATTGAGAACGTTGGCTGAATGAAGGACCATAAGGGTCTCACCAGGAGAAAGTTCTCGGGTTTGGATATCAAAAGATATCAAAGCTGGAGGTATTGGGGTTGGTTATAGAGTACTGTGGTTTTTCGAGCCTGTTTTAAGTTGTCAGAGCCTTCCCAGAGTGAATGGTGGCAGGGATCCCAAAGTGTGGGCAAGTGGAGAAGACTGAATGGTGTAGGATCTGGAGTTGCCTGGTGCTCACTCCCAGCTCCATGGAACAGTGCAGTATAAAATACATGGAGGCAGTAAGGCAACCCCACTGCCACACCACACATGTGTGTGCATATATGTACATAGCAAGGTGTCAGTTAAGGCACAGACAAGGTGTGAAGAGCTCAAAGGTGGCTTCTATTGAAGACTGGCTCCCTCCAGTGGACTATCAGTGTAGTGTGGTAAATTCTACACCATACAGCACAGAGAAGAGCTGCATCATCTACCATGGAGTAGCTTTCTGTCCAACTTTGCCTGTGCTCCATGTATCCCTCTACAGTCTGCTCCCCTGGCCCTCCCCATCAACTCCTTCAGCTGTCTTTTTCCCTCCACTATTTGAAATTCCAGAGAAGAGTTGTGGTTTGATATCCCTCCTTCATACGTCACCCAGCACTGCTCAGACTTTATATTACACAACAGCATTTTGATGGTATGTGTTGCAGGCCTCCCATTTTTCCTTTATTTATATCTGAAGGGGATTTCCCCAGTCATCTTGTGGTACTACAGAGAACCACAATAAGACACTGCAATATTTGGCTATCGTAAAGGGCACAGGGGCCCCAACCAGAGGGTACATGATACCTTCTGGGGATATTGGATCAATAGGCTAAGGGCTGTGATCTGCACTTGCCTTAGAGCATTTGCTATTCTGAGACCAGGCAGGATGCTCACTTGTGTCTACTGGGGAGATGCCCTGTGCTGATCAGCCATAGGATATGGAAATGGGTGAAGCTATAACTCAGCTTCTACTTCTAGAACCAGTAGGCAGTATTGCCAAAAAGATTCAGTGGGGTTGCCCCATGAAAAGTGTTTAACATTGTGTGTGTGTGTGTGTGTGTGTGTGTGTGTGTGTTTGTGCACCCATATATTTGTGAAGGCTGGAGGTTAAGTTTAGGTACCTTTTCCCTATTTCTTCTCCACCATATTTTTACTTCAGTTAAGGTCTCTCTTGGACTTGAAGCTTGATGGTTCGACAAGCCCCAGGATCCTCCCATCTCTGGCTACACAGCGCTGGGATTGCAGGTGCATATGGCTCTGGCCAGCCTTTTATGGGAATGCTTGGGATCTGAATTCAAGTCCTTATGTTTACAAAAGAACTTTATTGACTGAGCCATCTTCCTCAGCCCTGAAGTGTTTTATGAGTGACTAGCACAGCTTTCAGTAAATTTAATAGTCATTTGGGGTTAGGGATTTCAGAGGAAATCTGAGATACTGGGAAGGTCAAGTACGAGAGAGAAATTCTCAAATTTTCTCCCAAAGTGTGATTAATACTTTTAAACCGGACATGGTAGTGGGCTTGATTTTCCAAGGAATGCCTGTGTTCCAGAAAAGATAGATAAGAAATGCCAGATAGAGGAAAGAGGCCCAAGGTCTCTTGCCAAGGACTAGAACTCTCTGGACTTGAGGAGTGTGACCAATGTGGCCCAAAGCAAGACAGCCTGGGTGACCGGCTGAGGGCCAGTGATGTCAGGCAGTTGGAGTGCTATTGTCATTCTGGACTTTTCACCCAGACTTCAGCTCACTGCCACCCACAGTCTGTAGTGTCAGGCCAACAATTTTAGCCTTGCCTCTGGTAGCTACTCTGTCCAGGTTCGTTGCCCTTAGCGGGAAGTGGGTGACTGTGGGGCTTCTTTGTGTATTTCTCCTCTGTGTTGGCTTTTGTGTTCTCTTCTGTTTAATGTGAGTGCAGTTCACTTCTCTGTCACTGGAAAATAGGATGAAAACATGTGCCCAGAAATAACTCTGATGGTAGCTGGAAACAAGTCACCCGATGACAAGGTTCCCTGGCTTTCTACCCGTTTACAGGTGATGATGGGCACAGTGTTAGAGATGTGACTCTCAGCTTTGCTTGGTAGCTGTCTCAGACTCTCCCCGAGTGCCACACAATTAGAGGAAGAATTGATTAGGACTTCAGAGCTGACTCTGTTCCATCCTGTCCTTCCCCAGAGGAGAAAGCTTAGGGCTTAGGACAGAAGCAAGATGCTTAAGGCATTAGTAGTCTCACACAGTTGTCCTGTGTCCATCCTCTGAGCCTGTCTATATTTCCTAAGGCCTGGGCTTCATTCAGTTCAGCTACCTACTAAAGAAATCTCACTGGGATTTGCTAGTAGGCTTGGCTAAATTAGCTTAGCACTCTATAGAATAAATGTTTCCACAAGCCCAATTTTAATACAGAAGTGTATACAGCAGATGTTTAATAAATATTAATAGCTACTCTTGTTAAATGTTTTCATCATGCCAGGACTTTAGAGTTTGTGGGCAAACTTGTTTAATCCTCTGGATAAATCTCTGGTGTAAACAGTACTTCTCTTGTGATTATTATAAAGCTCTTAGTACTAAGGCTTAGGGAAGCTGTGTGCTTTTTCCATAGGAGTCAAGGCCTATGGCTGTGCCCTTTGTCCCTGCTGAGCACATACCCACCTACCTAAGCATACAACATATCTTGTTTATTATTCATGAAGTCTTTTGTTGGCTGGTATCTTTATTCCTTCTTTTTTGGTGTGATTAAGTGTAGGGTGTCAGAGCTGCAGAGAGTCCAGGAGATGAAGCAAAGCTCAGCTGTGGTGCAGCAAAGGGTAGTCTTTGGGAGAAGGTGCTTTAGAATTGATGCTTTGGTTGCTGAGACAGCTCAGTGGATAGAGGTGCTTGCATTGATCCTTGCATCCTACATGGAGGCAGGGAGAAATGATTTCTGTTTGTTGTCCTTTGACCTCTGCACATAGCCATGGCATATACACATACATTGGGAAGTGGGGGTATGTGCAATCGTGCATGCATGCACACACACACACACACACACACACACACACACACATACACACAGTTGCACACATATCCCTAGCCATTTAATATGCAGATAAATAGAAGCTAGGCATATAGTTCCTAAACTTATACCCCATTTGTGATGTGAGGGGGAACGAAAGCCCTGAGAGGAAATGTGAGCTACAGAACAAAGCTATGACGAGCCAGCCTCGACTCAGATCTGAGCTACTTCTTGTTTCAGATGACATCTTCTAGCTTTGTGACACTAGTGATATGTGGGTCTCTACTGTGTGTCTCTTTATGAATTGGCAGTGGGAAATAGAATAACTTTGCAGCCAGCACTGCCCACCATGAACTGGGTTTAGGAAATCCACTAAATCATGGTGCAGGGTGGTACTGGTGCAGCAGCAGTCCCCTGGAGGACGAAGCTGTTGGTTCACTGGGATGAACACAGAGAAGACGCAGTAAGCCAAATGAACGGGTGGTGCAGATATCCATATCAGCCACTCAGCCAGGACACATACTCTGCTCTCCCTGTGGCTGCCTGGCCAGTCATTTATGAAAAGTGAGAGAAAAGCAAGGCTGAGCTTGGGTCCTGGACACAAGGCAAGTATGGGAATCAAATTACTCTGCCCGTCTCAGAGTGGCCACAGAAGACAGAAGTAGCAGGGGCATCCTTTTGGTGGATATAGTGTGGGGAGATTTTCTGCTCACTCTCTTGTATAGAAAGAGAGGAGGTCTGAGGTTAGAATGTAATCACTGAAGGAAGCTTAAGGAGAGATATGGGGTTCTGAGATATGCGTCATTGGATTTGGTCACTGTGTAGATCCTATAAGGTACTCAAAATGAAGCTATTGGTACTGCCTATGCACACCCAGGCTGTGTGGTATGGATACAGTTCTGTGAGATTTCCTCTGGCAAACCCTTTTCCTCCATGATTGGCTTTCTTCAGTTGTCTTCCTAGAAGCATTCAGAGGTTCACAGTTTTTTTTTTTTTTTTTTTTTTTTTTTTTTTTTTTTTTTTTTTTTAATATCATCAGGAATACCAATACTAAAACTATGTGAGACTCACTTGAGCTAGCACAAAATCCAACATCATACTCAGGTCCAGCTTCTTCTTTCAACATTGACAACTGTCATGCTTTAGCCAAGATCACCATGAAACATGGTAGGGCATGCCTCTATGCCTCCAACTCCGGTCATCAGAATTTTCTCTGATGCAGGCCATTCTTGAACGTACTTTAGCCTTACCTCATGGCCTTTAATGAAGCAGAAAGTTTAATATCCTCTTTTTCTTTGCTTTTGTTCTTCAAGAGGGCCACCATGATAAAATAGGACATGCTTGGGGAGTGATAACAGTCTCTGGTTTTCCACCTCTGTAATCCTTAATCACTTTAAATTTCATTTTCAGGTCAGTCATTTGATGGGGCCACTTACTGAGACCATCTGATATGCCAACAGACCAGAACAAACAGGATGATATGAAGCTGAGACAGCACCAGAGGTAGAGTACATCTGAGATGCACGAGGCTGGCTGCTAATGGTGGAGCATAGCATACCGCCTTACAATTCATTTCTTTAAAAGAAAGCATAACTGGAAATAGAATACCCTACGAAAATGGTGAAAAGCATAGCACAGTAAATAAACGCATGCACTAGCAAGCAGCGATTTATTATCATTGTGAAGTGTGATGTAATGTGCACGCCTGAGACACTGAGGATCTATTTCCAAACCCCGGCAATAAAATGATATCCCAGGGAAGAGAGCCATATGAATTTTGTTGTTGTTCCTCAATGCATATAAAAGTTAGTTTTGGAGTCTGCTGTAGTCCATTAAATGTGCACTGGAATTACGTCTGGAATCAGTGTGCATACCTTAGTTAATAGCATCTTACTGCTGGACAAATGCTAGCGATTATGCTAGCCTTCAATGAAGCATGACCTTTTCTTGCTGGAGGAGGGTCTTGGCTGGATATCAATGGCAGCTGACTAATTTGGCTGGTCACTGATTATTGGAATGACTTAGACAAGTATTTTTTTTTAAAGATGTATTTATTTTATTTGGTGTGTAAGTGCCTGCATGTGTGTCTGCACACCATGTACAAACTGTGGCCTCAGAGACTAGACGGGCACATCAGGGCCCTTGGGATAGGAGTTACAGGCAGTTGTAAACCATCATGTGAATTCTAGAAACTGAGCCTGGGTCCTCTGGAAGAGTAGCCAGTGGTCTAACCACTGAGCAATCTCGTTAGCCTCTCTGAGCCAGCAATGGGTTGGCTGTGTTGACTTTTGCTTTCATGGAGGATTTCTCTGCAGTGGGTGATGCTGCTCAATGTTTTGTTACACACAGAAGAATTTCTTTAGAAGTCTTTCAAAATCAAACCCTTGTAAAGCCTGCACCACATTATCAGCCAAATTGATGTGTGTTCCTAAAGCCTCCTCTATCATCATTTCAACAATGTTCACAGCATCTGCTCTGGAAGCTCATTCTTTTCAAGGAACTATGATGCTGCCAGCTCTAGGCGTGTCTCACTGTGCATGATCTTCTGGGCCCCCCTACCCTGTGTGTTGTCTGTAATTGACATCATTATGTGGCATGTGGCTATATGTACGCTAATAAATAATGCTTTACTGGTCTGGATGGTTTGTAAGGGACCTGATAAAAAGAGAAGCAAAACATTAACTGGAGTATGAGGAATAGTGGATGTATCTATGAGACAGCTCATGGCACAGAAGGAACAGAATGGGCCGGTTATTGACACCGACCAATCTCTGGTATTAGTTAACACAGCACTGGGACAGTGAAAACATGATTAACTTAGTCATAGGAATGGACTTACATAATGCATGGGCCCCATGGCAAGGGCTCCTGCCCACAAAGATTGATGTAGCTGATGGTGCAGCAGACTAGTAACGGAGGCTAATGCTGAATTCTGCTGTGGGACCATTCATCCAGGAACATAACCAGCGATTGCAGAAACTATGCATCTGATCAATGTTTACAGGTTCTGGCCTCAAAACGGCAATGACTCATTTAAACTGGAACAGGTTCCAGGTGGGAGTTTGGTATTTTTTTGGCTCCAGTGCCTCAGCCAGCACCATTTCCTGAGATGGCATAGAGTGCTTGTCCCCAGCACAGTGTTCCATTTCTCAGCATCGTAGAATACACTGCAGCAAATGAGGTGAATCGCTGGGTTGTGCCCCTGGGATCCACGAATCCCGCCGAGTACCCATGTTTCCCTAGAGGTTCCCAGCAAGAGAGTGTAGTGGGTGGCCTGCTGAAGGTATAGTTAGCTGCTAGCTTGGAAAGAATGCCTTTTAAAGACGGAATCCATCTTTGAGAATCAATACATACCTCCAAAGTCATGACAGTGATGTTTTATCCCTAGTAGGTAAGATCCACAATCCAAGAATCAAATACAGAAATAATAGTGACCTCGCTTTTCATCCTTTCTTATGACCCACTACTAGAATTTGTAGTTTTTGTTCCTATCCATCAAGATGGTGTGGTTGAAGCATCTTGAGTTATAGGGGAAGAATGCATTCATGCATTCTAGAGGTATAGCAATCTAGCTATAGCTAGATAGAACTATTCAGCTATGACTGTGCTCTCACTTGTCACTTGCAGGTCACAGACCCAGAGGCAAGGAGAAGATGGTAGAAGGCATCCACACCTGGGCAGGGAGTGGGCTCTCATCATCAATGGGAGATGGAGCTGCTGCTTCTCCTCATTGAACATTTTTGGCGTCTGGGTGACCTATTCATCTATTTCTTGATGTTCCTTTACCCAAGGCTGGCAGGTTGATAAGAGCAGCTGACACAAGCTGGCCTTCAGAAGAACAGGATAACCAAAAGTCTTAGTCAACAGTGTAGTCCAGCTGCCTGGTCCAGCTTATGTTAGCTGAGGTGATGGAACTGTAAATGAGGATTCAAGGAAGATGAGCCCCATTTACAGCCTCAAGAGCATCCACAGCATTTGGAAGGAGGTTGAAGTTCACTCTATGGAACTTTCTCTTGTAAGTTTTCTGGGAGGAAAGAAACTTGAAAGACTTCTTGAATTTTCTAGATCTCAAGTGAGCACATGAATTTGAACAGAAATAAGGGAGGACTCTAGTGGAGTCAGTCCAGAGACAAGAAGGAGCCCTAATGAAGTCTGGTGTTCTGCCCAGAAATTTCCCTCCTCCAGAACTGAAGCTCTCCTTCAGAGTATGAGCTGCTAAGAGTTCCAAGCTAGGTCTCCTCCACCATAGAAACTTCCCCTGAAGCCTTCAACCATGACATGACAAGGGGAATATGAGTGAGGCCCCGCCCTTCAGGTTATCCTCATTCTGGTACTCTCTGTAGAATTTGCTGGCTATAACTATATCATAACAAAACTTTTCTATTTTCTTCACATCTTGCACTCTATCTGATTATCATTTGGGAGTTTCCTTTCCAGAGAGACCAGTGAGACTGCAGGTTTTTGTTAGAGTCTAAGTAACTGTAGAAGCCTTCAACATTCTTGGTGCTTTGAACACCAAACTTTGTATTCCAGGGAAAAGTCTTGCTATGATCTGCTGAAGGTAAACTGGATTCAAGATACTTCAAAAGATAGGAGAAAAAGCTTTGCATAGGGGATGTGACTAAATTCTATTCAGTTCTTCACATCCAGAGGGGATCTCTCCCCTTTGCTACTCTTTTCTGATGTCTATGTGGTATTTGGCTGACACTGGAGGTTCTGTTGATATATTGTTCCCAGTGGGATGCCTTATGGCCACTTCATGGCTGGTTTGTGCCTCCTGGGTATGTGTTTCATCCTAGTTGGTGTTCAGAGCTGGTCTGCTAGGTTATAGAGGATAAATGACTTCTACTTGAAGCCAGAGCCATGACATTCTAGAATAGGAGCCATTATGTGGTAGAAGCTGTCTGATAGAGAAAGTTCCAGAAAGGTTCAGTGTAAAATAGAATAAGGATTCCAGTTACTCAGTGTATAGAGTCCTCTGCCAGCCTTTCTTGCCCCTGTGAGGGGAGATCGTGATATAGCAAAGAGACTACTTAGCATGGATGGTCTTATATGGTCATTGGCCACAGGCCTTAGTTTCTATCTAAAAGGTAGTATCATACTAATACTATAAAGATCCAAAATAACAGTAAGAGAGATCACGTACGCTTGTATACTGTAAGATCATCCACCTCCCAGAACAACATTTTTCTGAGTGCCTTATGCTAACTTCTTTAACATCTTTGTGCTAATGGTGACCATGGTCCTAGGAGAGCTTAGTGTGACGACCCTATTGTACGGAGCCTAATCCAGGAAGCTTCAGGCCCTGGACTGGCAGCTTCAGAAAATACAGTTGTACAAGCAAGCAGCCATGACATTTTCAACTCTTGGGGACAAAGCTGGGCTCTGTAGCTAGGTGAAAGTCATGTGAAGACAGAGATGCTGGTCTCTCTGAAGATACTGAAGGAGAACGTAGATTTGAGTTGATCATACAGGAAGAATAACTCCGTCTCCTTTCAGATAGGTTCTTCAAGTGTGTAATGTTGGAGTCTAATGTCGTTCTCTTCAGGCTGCTGGTAGAAGGTGGCTTTAATTGCAGCTTGGGAAATTTCTGACATCAGTTTCTCAAAATATAGTATTTCACCTGTCACTGAACTACTCTTGTGCTTACTCCTTCCCAGTTTATCTACCAGATATCCCAACAGACAGACAGACACACTCACACACACACACACACACACACACACACACACATACACACACACTCACACAGCTTCTTACCTATCTAATGTAACAGTATGTCAACTACTTCTCCCTTTTCTCTCAACAATCCTTCCCATAACCACTTTTCCTGAAGTTTCTCTAGCCATGAACTTTCTCTTCTCACGACCTGGAAACAATGTGTGTTATGACCAGGGTGATGGTTTACTAACTTATATTCATTTTCTAAGAGAAATTAGCTATAGTTTCCATTGGTCTGAAAACCACCTCAGTTCAGATGGTAAACTTTGTTTCCCCTACTTATCACTATCAGAATTCCTCCTCTTGACAACCTGGCCTTCATGCTCCTTCCAGGTTTTCCCACCATGTCAAACATGTACACCTAGAAGAGGTACCCAGTGAATTTGACAGATGTCACTCATCCCCTAGGCACTGGCTGAAGCAATGGCTCTTATCTGCCTGAACTGAGAGGTCCCTCCTGGAGTTTCCACTGTCTATCCATCTACACATAGCTTAATCTTGGGATAGCTCATTTTTTAATATAGAGAAAATCAGTAATCATCTACAAAGGATGCCTCTGGTGTTGTCTGTGAAGGGGTTTCCAGAAAGGGTAATATGTGGAAGGAAGGATGATCTATTCTTGAGGCTGGCAACACTATCCTTGAGCCAGCATGCACAAACAGGAGGAAGTGAGTGTAATGCCAGTCTGTGTCAGGCTTGCATCGTGACTGCAGAGCTGTTGAGACCAGCTGCCTCATGTTCCCATTGCTGTAGATAAATGTGCTCTTGCCATCCTTCCCACCACAATGGCTTGCACTTTCAAACTCTAAGCCAAAAAAGATCCTTCCCTCCTTAAGATGGCTTTTGTCAGGTAATATATATTTGAAGCCATCATTTAAGCCTGTTGTTCAGGGTAACCTGGCTTCCCCTGTTTTCCCACGTCTGCGGTGTCTGTGTGGTCTGTGTTGCAAGACAAAGCAGTAAAGTCAAAGGGGAAGACTATCACAGATGGTTGCAAAACATCACAGGGGAGACTTGGAACAAGAATAGCATTACGTCATGGTGGAAGGTTCCAGCAGGAAGACTGAGGACTGTGGAGTTGGAATCTTGCTCATAGGAGCAGGAATCCCAGAGCTGAGCATAGGTGTAGTAGAAGTCTCCTGTAGAGTAACTGGCTTAGGGGTGTGTGTGTGTGTGTGTGTGTGTGTGTGTGTGTAATTAGGACATAGCTGATGGGAGCAAGAATCCTAGGAACAGACGAGAATATATGGATTTTAATAAGCACTAGTCAAAACAAAGAGTCATTTTGTAAGGAATGCAGCCCCACCTCACAAACAGTTCTCCCCAACTGCCATGTTTACCCCACCCAAGCTGAACAGGATTACACACACACACACACACACACACACACACACACACACACTCCCCTGCAGTGGTAATAAGACATGCATGGATTTTATAAATGTGCAAGTGAATTCATTTCTGTCTAATACCACACACCTTATATTCATAGTAACAATATCCTCCTGGGAATATGAAACACTTCCACATGGTGACCTTTACACTGTAAATGGGAGAAGATTACAAGAGGACTTAATCAGGACTGACAGATGGACAGGAATCTCCTCAAAGCTTTAGATCTTAAAAATGACAAGGTTAAAAAGTTGTTGTAGTAAAATATTTTATTGTGTATAATTGGTATATACTAATAGAAACCATCCTGGCTTGGCATGGTGGCACTTTAAAGGCAGAGGCAGTTAGATCTCCATGAGTTTGAGGTCAGCCTGGTCTACATAGTGACTTACAGGTCAGTCAGAGTGATACAGTGAGACCCTGTCTCAAACAAGCAAACAAACAAACAACAAAGCAACAAAAGGATTGATAGCCATTAAAATCTTCTTTAAAGCTCCAATTTCTTAAATGTAACATGTCTTTAAATATTAACATTTTAATTAGTTTAATTAAACTATTCTATTCCTCAATAATCCCACATCTCCTTTCATGCCCCCCTTTTAAGATATTGGATATGCAAGAAATTGCACAATCTTTTGAATCTGACTTATTTCAGCAGACATAATGACTTCCAGTCCCATCTTTAACTACAGGAAGCCAAGTACTTTGGGGACTGGTGCTCATATTCCCTCAGAATACATCTTAGGAAAGAGAAGGAATCAAGCATTTCCTAGGCTCTGGGTTAGTGTCAAAGAGGAGGTTGTCTATGGTTTTGGAGTTTGGAGTTTTTGGTCCAGGTGCTTTGTGGCATCCTGGACCCACTTCTTCTTGGGGTCAGCACAGATATCTTTGCCCAACTTGGTCTTGAAGCTGTAGAAGAGAAAAAAACCAGTTAGGATACCCTGGAAATTCTCCCCTTTCTTCCTCAACCCCCCAGGATAACTTGCTATGGAGTGCAGAGGTCACGGGGATATAAAATGATGGTCAGAGGAAGGCTAGGACTCCAAGCTTGGCTCCTACTCTTGATGACCCAGTAAAGAGATCTTTTCTCTTGACCTAATATGGCCAGGAACCAGCTCCCATGCAGAGATCTGGGAATAAACATGTTGTGCTGTCAAAGCTCATGGATTAGTTTACAATTCCCAAACTGATTCTTTAATTGAGACACAGTTCTTGACTGTGTGCCTGAGAAATTAGTTTGGGGCCTGAGGGGTGCGTGTGCGTGTGTGAATGCCTGCGTGTGTGTGTGTGCGCGTGTGCGTGTGCGTGTGCGTGTGTGTATGTGTATACACTCAGTAGGGAGGTGTTGTCTACTCACACTATGGCTTTGAGGGTGCATCTGCTGTTGGTGATTCTTTTGTAGCTCTTCAGTAGTGTGTTGGGGATCTTCTTACTGGTCATGACAAAGCAGCAGGAAGTTGGAATGGAGCCTAAATGTTGGGAGAAGGAAATGGACAGGAAGAAAGATTCATCTGGGGTCAGTGGGTGTTTTCAATCAAGACACAGTAGGAAGGAAGGAAGGGGAAGGTAGGGGCGCATCAAGGACGGAGGTAAAATCATGAAGTCCTTTCCCTTTGATGTGGTGTGTGCCCTTCCCATGGACCTCTGCACAATGGGGACTCATCATCTCTGACAAGGGGTAATGTATATTATGCTGGTAAACTGTGATATATTGTTGAGCTCTGAGAAGCAGGCTCGGGAAACAGGTTTACCCTCCCTTCCATTTCAGACCTAGGTATGTCTAGTAAGGAGATGATGTCTGACTCTGTGACAGACAGGAGAGAACAGGAGAGCCATGAGGAACAGTACTGTGCTCCAGAAAACAGCTAGAGGGAAAACTCACTAACAGGACATGGAGAAGTTTCAACCATGGGGAAGTACTCAGTGGCTAACATGGGAAGTTCTCAAAGGGCTGCCTCAGCCAGTTTCTGCTGTTTTAAGCTCTCAGTGTAATGATGCTACCTTTCTCTTATTAATTTGCTCTCCGGAGAGAACATTCTGCTCTGTCCAGGACTCCTTGGACTGGGAACTTCAGTTGATGGCTTCAACAGGGCTCCCCCATTCAATTTCCATTGGGTGTTTTGAGCCCTTGATCTGATGTTTGATAGCATTCTCTCTCTCTTTCTCTCTGTGTTATTCTTTTATTTTTACTATTATATTTGCTTGCTATATATTTAATAAATACACTCATTCACTCATTCAAAACTTTATGTGTGGCTGTACAAACAATTCCCAGACCATACAGTATATAATTGGTATTGACAACAGACTATGAATTACCATTTCTATTTTAAAGAAGTGACTCTCATAAAAAGTGAAGAGAGAGAGAGAGAGAGAGAGAGAGAGAGAGAGAGAGAGAGCAAGGACAGACCAGTGATGTAATGGCAGGAGTAAGGACATACCCACAGACACCTGGCTTCCCAGTTGCCCACCTTAAAACAAGAGAATGGCCATCTTCTGTACCCCAAAACTACAATTGCAGGGTTAACATGTAAATATTTTGTCTTTCTGTGAACATTTTCTTTGGTCTTATCTTGTTTACAAAGAGTGTTCATTGATCAAATCATTAGTTTCCCTACAGGCTCTTGAAACCGTGCAAAGAAATTTCTCAAGACTGTGAGACCAGAAGGAGAGTAGAATTCAAGTGCTAAGAAAGTTTGTCTGAGAACAACAGAAACAAACAAACAAACAAACAAACAAACAAAATCCAGCCCACCCCCCCAAAAAACTGGATAGTTTAATAATATGTGGGGATCAGGTAATGTTAATTTGCTACATAGTAGCTTGTATATAATTTGCATTTAAGTCTTATTCACACAAATGAATAGTTTAAGTAACTAGATGAAAGGGAGGGTTTAAATAATATAAATATGAGATATTTTTATTAAATGGGTAAAGATTTAAAAGTAAATATGGATTTTGTGTGATAAGACAAAATAAAAAAAGCTTAGATCCAAGTCATAAGAGGTCTGCATAGATTGTGCAAGGTGTTTGAAGGATGGGATTTAAAGATTCCTGTATGTTTCATGACTGAAGTTTATTAAAATTCCTACAGATATTGCTCTGCTCATGGCAACATTTACAAAAACCAACCGATTCAAAAGCCAAAAAATGAGTGCCTAATCAAGTAGTTGTGATTTGCAAAGTTTGCTAGGCTGGTTCGTACTTGGGAAAACTATATTTTAGCAAAACCAGGATTTCTCTAAAATTTTTCTTTGTCTATGCATTATCTTAATGTTATACAAAAGGTTAACATTGTAGGAATTTTAAGACTTGGATGTTGGAATCCCTCTAAGTCACCAATTCTCTGGATGAGAGAAGCCACAGAATCTCCAGAGACAGGACGCTAAGCAGTGCCATGTATCAACATACAGACAACTAAAGGCCTGACACAATGTACAATACATTACTAAATTGTTATGTGTTGTTTGGGCTCACTTACAAGCTGGTTCCCCTACTCAATTTCAGACCAAAACATGTCTGTCTCACAGAGTTCTTCAAGAGCTCTAACTTAAGGGTACACTACCCTCCCCAACCCCTGCTCCCACAAATCTGCAACAAGCAAGAGAGAACAGCCAGACACCCAAGAGTAAAAATACTATGTCTCTAAAAATAGTTAAAATGTGAACGATTGCCAAAAGAGATTATTATCATTTATCCCACGATATAAAAGTGCTTGCCTTGGGAGAGAGACGTCAGTCGTCCAGCCATAGGAAGCATATCCATGGAAGAAAAGTCAAAGGGAACTCCCTGCTCAACTTCCCAGCCAGTTTCAGCTGGAGGTGATAAGCTGCAGCCTCATCTGAGGGACCCTATCCACTGGGGACCCCATATGACTTCTCTAAAGGGGCTTCCCTAGTCAATTTTGGCTGAAGATTTTGAGCACTAGAATTGATATTTTGTGCTCTCTTTCTCTCTCTCTCCATCTATATTTTTTGTTACCTTGGCTTGTTATGTACTTAATAAACTCATTCATTGAAAACCAGAAACATGACCATCAAGGACTGTTTTCTCCTGGCTAGAAGAAAGGAGATAGAAAAGACCCCACCACTCTGGTACCTTTTTGCTGTCATTAAAAAGAGCACACAGCAATGTGAGTCTCAGAGCCAGTCATCGAACACTCTCTACTGTCTGCTCTCTGAGCACAAGTGAGGTTGTGCTCTTGGTCTCTTTTGTTGGCTGGAGGTTTTAACCAGCTTGGTCCGTAAGGGAGAAGATGAAATGGCATGGGATACTTCCCAGCTTGCACATGTTGCCTGTGGAGCAGACACTCTTCCTTTGCTCTCCTAAGCAGTCTGGGAACCTGAGTATACAGTACAGAAGCTGAGCCCATGCATTATTATTGCTTGCTATAGGCAAGAAGTTGGCCCTTGTTGATTTGATTTGGATTAGCTGTCACTGCAGCATGCATTAGTTTACAAACACCGACAGCAGGTTCTTAAACACAGTTAAGATGCACTCATTTGAGAGTGTGTCTCAGGACCTCTTGCTTTGCCACTGTTGCTATCTTAGAGTCCTGCAGAAACTCTTCCCTCCAAAATAGGTCCTTCCATTTCACCAGTATCCCAATGCTCACTGTTCCATACCCAGACACACACTGTGAGGGGAGCTGTCTGTGTCGATGCACTTGGCACCTGCCTCAATAGTCATGAGAGAGGAGGGGGGAAGGAAAGGGAGGGGAAGAGGGAGAGGGAGACAGAGAGAGACAGAGACACAGAGACATAGAGAAAGACAGACACAGAGACAGAGAGACAGAGACAGAAAGAGAAATATGAATGTGGACGAATATCAGTTCCGGCTGTTTCACTGGTTGTGGTTTCTTGTCCCATCTTTGAATGGTGGGGTTAGCAGCAAGTCTCTGAAGAGTCTCACTATGTGACTGAGAAATGCCTGGCTTCCCTCAAAGGTTGGAAGAAACTTACCTGGGTGAGCCAGCACCTGGGAGGTGAAGGAAGAGGCCGTGAGCAGCAGGAATAGAAGTGCAGTGGAGATCTGCATGGTGGAGGGAGACAGATGGAAGTTACTGTGTTGATCTCAGCCTCTGGCCTCTGCAGCCTCTCTGGTCTACCTTTATAGAGAGCAGAGTGGGTGGAAGCTTCCAGAGAAGACTCTGCCTACACAAGGTCATGAAGGAGGGGTCTTGAGCAGCGAAACATGGGCCAGCTCCTGGGAAGACAGCAAGACAGAAAAAAACAGAAAACTGTGGGTGGGACTTGGCATCTGTTAGGGGACGGGAGTGAAAACTGAAGAGATTGTGTGATTATGAAATTATGCCGCAGGACAAAGAAGCCAGGGGATGACATGGGGAAGCCCGTGTTGGTCTGTGTTCACCTGGTGCTCTGAAGGATTTTGGAGCCCCAGAAAATCCCTCCTCAAAAAACAGGGCATGATAGTATGATTGTCATGCTTGCCCTTTTTATGTAATTCAATGGCCATACATCTTAGTGTCCAAGAGGAACTTAGCATCCTGGGAAGCAGCAAGTGCAGGGATAGCTTAGAAAACTAGGATCACATGTGGCTTGAGCTACACACAGACAGACAGACAGACAGACAGACAGACAGACACACACACACACACACACACACACACACACACACACACACATCCTAAGTGGTTAGCAATTCAGGACCACCATTTGTACAAGCTATATATACATCCTTGTCCAAAGAAAGCAACTGGTTCCTCTGCTCTGATAATCTCTGGCAATTCCTTAGCACCCCACCCCCCTTTTGCTGGTTAGAAATTATTCAAAGATATCTCAGTATGCATCCTGGAATTAGGAGGAGTAGTGCGTCTGGCTTGGATGGGCAAGCTATATACCCAGAATGAATGTTTAAGGAAAACTTTCTCTGTCATCCTATGCATGATGTGCATATGATGAAATTTGAATGCATTGTGGGGAAGGACAGTGTGCAGCAAGCTAAAGCTTAGGTAACCTAAGCCTGCCAATTAAAACAGAAATCTACCCAACAGGCCCCTGCCCTATTGGCTAACTCCACTTGCTGGACCTTCTGAAGGAAATCAAGAGAATATGATAGATAGCATGAGACTCTGGAGCGATCCCACTCAGAACCCACTGCTGCCTTTGTAGTGCTTCTGCAATGTATCTATTTTGTGCTTTTGTACGAAGCATCTTGCTGTTCTGCTCCTTCTCAACCCCTGGTGCAGCACTTCAAGAACCCTGCCATCCCTGACTAGACAACAGCCACCACCAACAAGGAACTATCTATCAGAAAGAAAAAATAAGCTAATTCCTACTGTCCTTGACTCCCTCTGACAAAAGTATAGTCCTTCAGACCTTTATTTCAGTACAAATCAATTTAGGTGAATTTGATGTTTATACCTAACTGAAAACTACTGATCTGGAAGATGGCTGATTAAAATGAAGGAAAAAATCAGGAATGAGCAAATATTTAAAATATTTAAAACCAAAATACCAACTAATAGCAACCTGCTATGATTGCCTGGTATCCTTAGGCAAAGCAACGCTAATACTCAAATGAATAGAAATATCAGGAAACCAAAGACAGCAAGATGCTTCTGTAACTCTATGTGCTTTGCAAAAGAATACAATTTCAGAAAAGTATATACAAATTTAATGAGGACAAAAATGACCACCTCTTTGATTTGCCACTTTCTACGCTATCACCAGCAGGAGCGTCAGTTGAATATCGTCATTCCAAGAACCTCTTTTTATAAATAATGTAGCAAGTTTTTGTTGCTGTCCAAAGTCCTCTGAAAATATTTTTTAAAAAATGGTTATTAGCTGCAGAAAATATCTTCGCACTTATTCTATTTCAGATTTAGCATCCAGTATTAGCAACAAAAAAGTTGACAGGTGACTCAGTTAAACTACACTAATTGAGGATAAGAAACAAGAGTTTGGAACTCATTTGGAAAAAAGAGAAGAACATTTAAAATAAAAGATAAGAATTAACAAGTTTTTGTGGTTTTCAAGAACCATATATTGTTCATAAATGAGAAAATTAACAGAATTACCATAGGAAAGGCTTTCAGGGGAAAAAAACCCAACAACAACAGATTCAAGACCAGTATAAGTTTTAAATTTAGTGATAAGTTTTCTTATAAAAAATGTTTATTTAGGTTATTATCTTAGCGTTCTGTTACTGAGAAGAGACACCACAACCATGGTAACTCATAACAAGAAAGCATTTAATTGGAGCTGGATTAGAGTTTCAGAGGTTTAAGCCATTATCACGGTAGGAAGCATGGTGCTGGAAAGGTAGCTGAGAATTCTACATCTGGGTCTGCAGGCATCAGAAAGAGGGAGACCCTGAGCCTGGCTTGAGCTTTTGAAACCTCAAAGCCCACCCGCATTGGCATACCTTCTTCAACAAGGCTACATGTACCCCAACACGGAAGGGTCCCTCTCCCAGACCTTCTCAAGTAGTGTTCCTCATGGCTGAGTATTCAAATATGTGATCCTATGGCTGACATTGTTAGTTGAAGCCACCACAGTCACCAAATCAAAAGAGAGCTCATTTTATGAAGCATTTTTCTTTCTCCTTTGAGAATTTCACATATGCAGACAGTGGATTTGGGCTATGTCCACCTCCTTACTCTAGCCTTTGACCTTGGTGATTTGCTTAGCTGTTAAAGCCCTTTACCAAATCAAATAAAAACAAACTCCTGTGCATCAAATACATTGCCCTGGAACTGGTCTGGGAACAACAGAACAGGTGCCCAACGTCTTTATACCCTACGGATTCAAGGAGCACAGAGATAGTCTTCTAGTTTACCCTCATTCTCAGAACACACAGCAGACAAGGTAGCTTCAAAACTCCAAGTACAAGGAACGTAAGAACCACTGTGATCATCTGTGCAAAGCCCTTGGCTCCCACATATGAGCAGCTGTGAGGAGAGGCAACGCTTTAAATACAGCAGCTGCAGTAAATTACTGCGTTGAATGTGAGCACAAGGGCGCCACATGGTTGGCTCCTGGCTTTTCTGGAACAGTCCCACACCAAATTGATTGATCCATAAAGGTTACATGGGAAGATGTGTTTTAAAGGATTACGATTAGAAAAAAAAAAAAAAAAAAAAAAAAGGCAGTTCTGTGGTCAACTAGTGATGTCTGTTCTAAGGAATGGACTGCAGTGCCCTTGCTGGCCTATAAGCTCTATCTGCAATTAATCTGGAACTACTTAAAAGGGGACCACATAGTAGCCAGAACACTCAATCTTTTGATCCTTGCTAATCAGTTCCAGGTGACCTAACATCTTGAGGACAGTGGATCCAGGATGCCTGAATTGGGGTATGACTCTGTTGCTGATAAGCTTTATACTATAGATAGCCTATCTATGATTCCTCTACTAGGCTAAGATGGGAAAGATAATCAAGCCTACCTCAACTGGTTGCTATGGAGATTAAACTCATTAATATAGAAAGTACTTGAAAGAGTAGCTAGATCTCCATAGGTTCTTAGCACCTGGCAGGTCAACATTTGGTATCAGGAAGTAGAATGAATTTTGTTGCAGGGCGGGGTGGGGGGTAAGAGGGGAAGGGAGGGGGGTTGGCTAGAAAGAAACTGTGTCTGGGTAGATGGTTTTCTCCACTTGCCTCCCAGACTTCCCACTACTTCCAAGGAAGACTGCATACCCTAGAGATGGTTTTAGAAATTCCCAGGTTGCACACTGTGAAGATCTGGAGTGCCAGAAATTATGGTAATGTAATATATTTAGAACGTCCTGACATCAGAGGTGCCTGGATGACGTCATTAAGAGATTATGCACTTAGCCAGAATACTTCTATAGTTCCGTGTGGGTCCCACAGAGTGGCTTACTTATCTTCTTTTTCTCACTGAGCTCTGGATTTTGATAGCAATCCAGAAACCTCAATGGGAATAAGTAAAATAAATACAGAGATTTCCAAACTCAGCAGCTGTTCCATCTAACTGCCTGGCTGTTCCTGGCAAGTGCAAGGGTAAGATGTGGAGCGCCCCTCCTTCCTTTTCTCTGCTTCCCAGCAGTCATCAAGAAAGACATCCCATTCACCTGTGACACGATTCAGTGTCTGGTGAACAGTGGGGGAAGGGTTTCATGAGAGAAGTACAGGCAGTGGGTCTCTCAGTAGGAAAACACAATCTTGGATTCTTTTGTGTTTTTCCGAGGAATTCTGAGGTCAAAGCAGGGAAGGGTCACTGGAATCGGGGCTCTTGGCTTTGATTTTTCTCAATTATAGACTGTGTCTACTGTGTCCAAGTCATGGCACATGGTTTCAGCTCAGCACTAGAATGCTTGTTTAGTACACACAGGGCTATGGATCTAATCTGCAACAAAGAAACATAGATGTGTATTTTATTTTATTCCTTTCTTTAAAAGAAAACAAAAAAGAGAGAGAATTGAGAGCTGGGACCAGAGATGAAAACTCAAAGGTTCTGCTATGCACTTTAGGGGTAGATGGCCCTACATGCCTCTCTCTTGATTCCTCTCCTATATCGTGAAGCTTCTACTGTTCTTGCTTGCCTTTGTGTACTGGTTAGTTTTATTGTCAACTTGGTAGAAGCCAGAGCTACCAGGGAAGAGGGAATCCTAACTGAAAAATTGTCTTTGTAAGATAGGCCTATGGTCATGTCTGTGAGGAATTGTCTTGAGTGATGATTGTCATAAGAGAGCTCCGCCCACTTTGAGTGGTACCTTGCCTGTGTAAAGGGTCCTGACCTTTGTAAGAAAGATAGCGAAATGAGTAATAGAATCAGTAACCAGAATTCCTCCATGGTTTCTGCTTCAGGTCCTGCTTGAGTTTCTGCTCTGAATTCTCTCAATGATGAGTTGTGACCCTGAAGTATAAACTTATTTAAACATTCCCTTCTTTTAGGAATTTGTTTTTTTTTTTTTGTTTTAATTTTTTTGTTTTGTTTTTGTTGTTTTTTGGTTTTGGTTTTGGTTTTGCTTGGCATGGTGTTTATTAGAAAACAAACCAGAACATTCAGTTTAACCATGTACAAAACAACCAAAGAAGGACCTCTGTTCTCAAGGGTCTTTAGGGAATAGAAAGCTATTACAACACTAACATGTAAAGTCTAAAAGGACCCAGGTAGCTGGTTTCCTAATTAAGATCACCTTTAAAATAGGAAAATACAGACTTAGAGAAATCAAATTGTCTTCCTCTTCTATAAAATCACTTATGAAAGTGAGGCCCTTTTCCAAGTGTTCCCAGGCTTCTCAGGTTTGTTTTAGGGTGTGTGTGTGTGTGTGTGTGTGTGTGTGTGTGTGTGTGAACTTATGGGAACACAGGGGTCAAAAGATGGTGTCACGTGTCCTCTATCACTCCTCACCTATTTTTTTTGAGACAAGAGTCTCTCCTTGAACATGAAGTCCATGTTTTCTCTGCTGTGATATCCCAGTTCTCCTGTCTCTGTGCCCCTACATCATGAAGCTGTGGGTTCAGGCATTGATGCCTGGCTAGTTATTCTGGTGTTGGGATCCAAACTCTGTCCTCATGATTGCACAAGTGATCTTAACCACTTAGCCATCTCCCCAGCCCCCAAATGTCTTTATTTGAAATGCTCCCATTGTTCCATTCTTTCACATATCCCTTTAGGGGCTATCAACTCTCCTCTTACACAAAGGTGAGACACTGAGGTGCATAGCAGCTAGATCCCTGGACCTATTGGTCACAGCAATACTAGCCAGTCCTTTGGTACCAATGCTGGCCCAATCTCAACAACACCTTCTTGTGGTTGCATTGCAGCCAGATGATGCTCAATCAACTTACTTTCTGCAAAATAGTGATTGCTTCAGCTATTTAGGATGGATAAAATCCACAGCAGTTACCCGGTATGGATAGCTTCCACATTTACTGAGATATGGTTTACAGAACCAGGCATGGATGCAGTTTGCAGCACTTCCACCTGCATGCCATTGACCTTGACTCCATGTGTGACTCTAGTGTGTCTCTAGACTAAGGAAATAATAGGAACACATGAATGTCTGTTGAGGAGTAAGTCTTTATCAATTCATCCTCCCCTCATATCTCATAGACAGACCCATAGCTGTAGTAGGCATTTTTCTCATTGATGAGACCAAGTACCTTATAAAAACTAAAGAAAGGAAGGGTTTATTTTGGGTCATAGTGTGAGGGTCCAAATCATCATAGTGGTTAAGTCACAGTGGAAGGGATGCAAGACAATGAGTCACACTGTATCTGTGGTCAGCAAATAGAGAGAGATAAATACTGGTACTCAGTTCCCAGTTTTCTTTTATTCAGTCAAGAGCCCCAGCCCATGGACTAGTACCTCACATATTTAGGATGTACCTTCCTATCTCCTCAGTTAACCTAGAGGTTTCCTCACAGACACCTACAGAGGTTTGTCTCCTAGGTGGCACTAGACCCTGTTAAACTGACAATTAATACCAACCATTACCACAATTAACCCATCCCTAAGAAACATGACCCAGTTCCTATGGCAACATAAGATAGTCTTGAATGTGCCTCGGCGATGGTTGATCCTCTCTCTCAGAAGATTTGAATCTATCTGGATGTACCTTGTCCAGTGCCCTGTATGCCAAATAGTTAAGTCATGTATACATAGTATGCCATGTCAGGTTTTAAGAAGGAAAGCATAGTCGTATCCAGCTCTCTCATTGGCAGGGAATCCCACAGCCCTACAAGGCTTGACTCTCCCCTCTGGGAATGCTCTTTCAGTTTTTTAAATCTTTGTTCCTGGTTGTCCTGGTAAGATTCTTCATTTTCTTTCCTTCTCCTTGGCCATTTCTGAATAGAGTGTTGAAGATAACTTGTGCTCAAGCCTCCAAAGAATCAGCCCCCACTCTCCTATCAAACCCTAGTACTTCAGGCTTTTCTTTTTTAAAAGAAATTCTAAGTTCATATACATCTTCACTCAGGCAATGCCAGCACCTATGCCCCACACTCCCTGTTAGAATCTTTGTTGCTGGAGTTTTCGTATCTGTGTTTTGTTTATAAGTGTCTAAGCAATGCTGATGTTAGGGTGAGAGCTATTCACAACATTCTAGAAATCTCCATTTGTGGAGTCTCAGGGAGATTAGGAAGAGTCTAATCTTTGAGTCCCATTACCCTTAAGATCACCATGATAGGAGGGAAACTTGAAGTATGGGGTGTTTCTAGGGTCTAGGCATAAATGTTGCTTACACCATTTGGGCCCTTGCCCTATTGTTTAGCATTCATTCACAAGGGCCTGAGATAAATGCTATCTATCCTGGGAATGCTCTAAAGACTTTGGGACCATGTTCATTTTGAATTGGCTGTGTCTTTTAGTGGGTCTGGGCTCACTAAATTTTTTTTGATAATTTAATAGATTTTATCAATAATTTTTGGGGTTTCTCCTTTTGGCAATCAGTCAATGTCTCATTACCCACTTTTTGGTGAGACATTATGTTTGCATAGCAAAGCTGCGTTTTTATCTTATTTTTTTCCCTGTCACTTTATCCAACTAAGAGGCTTTTCCATGAGAGAGAGAGAGAGAGAGAGAGAGAGAGAGAGAGAGAGAGAGGTTGTACCTACAAACAGATAGTATTTCCTTCAGTATGAATTTGTGGATTTTATTCTTATGCTCAAGGATAGCCAGTTCTTTCCTAAACTGTTTTCCTTACAGCGATAACTTGACAGATGTAGACAGAAGCAACCAGCACACTATCGCACAATTTTGTAAAGTTTCCCTTTAGAGCTAAGATTTCTGTAGACAGGACCTGTCAGCTTTGGTGCTTTGGAGCATGGCCCTCCATCTTTCCAACCTGAGGCAGCAGCTTGTTCCACCTGCTGCCAAAAGTCTGCCGGATGTTACTTGTTGCAGTTTTATATTTAATTTATTTTACTTTGTGAGGCACAAGGTTTTGCTATGTATCTCAATGCTGATATTGAACTCACTGTGTAGCCCAACTGGCCATGAACTTATATCAATCCTCCTGCATCAGCTTCCTAAGTGCTGGATTATAGTTGTGCATCATCAGGACACAGTCATTTGGGATTTTAATGAGGGCACAAGATCATCACAGCTGTCTGTTAATCAAGCAAATGACACCCTTTATGTCTAAGTCAGAGATCACAAGCGAAGTCCTGTAATATACAAAGAAAGAATATGAGGAACCCTCAAATTTTTTCCTATCAATAATACCCAGACATGTAGGATAATTCCTTAAAAGGCAAATGGGACATCTTTGCCACTCATAACTGTCAACTAATATATTATTTGATGGCAATACTTGGGCATCTTTGATGGATATCCTCCCGGATGTGAAAATGTGCTCATTTTGTTTTTATTTTTAGTGTCTATATGGTGCTGGTGCCTTCATGGAGACCGTGGCTCTACTATACCTTCTCACTTAAAGAAACATGTCTGTCAGGTTAGTGACTACTCAAGACTACTAGTGCTATAATTCATACATTAGTGGTATAACCCATCTAGTCTGTGAATCCCATTGATACTCAGCTATGGATCACCCTCTGTTTCTGGTTAGAGTTTTGGATTTCTTTTTAATTATTCTTGCCTAAAGGGCCTTGGACATTGTGGAGAGTTTTGGTGACTGCTTGGCAGGAATCTGACATTGGACAAGGACAAGGAAATGGGCTTCAGGCAGGAATCTGACATTGGACCATGACAAGGAAGTAATTTCAGACAGGAATCGAAATCATAGGCTAGAACAAAGAAGTAGGCTTCAGGAATGAATATGACTTTGGGCTAGGACAGAGAAGTAGGCTCCAATAGCTTGATCATCCTGATTATCACCTTAGAAACAGTGATCATGGGAGTGATCACAGGACTTTGTTTATTGCCTTGCTTGTTCCTTGACTATTTGCATTGCTAGTTCCTCAACCTAGAACTGACCTTGCCTTGTGACATAATCCAGCTGAAACAAAGGATGGGTTCAGTGGGGCTTACCCTATATATGCAAGTGCTGAATATTAAACTTTGAGCCTTGATCGGAGAACTTGGTCTTGGCTCCATGTGTCTCTTGCCCTTCTGTCTCCTTTTCATTTCCAGCCCTCCTTTCAGGTGAACTCGGTTTGTCTGTGGCCACTGATGGGTACAGGACATAAAGACAAACAAGATTTAAATTCCTTTAAATGAGGAACTAGGTTGGTAGTGTATCTCACTAGGTGGGTAGAGTGCTTGCCTAGCATGTCCAAAGTCTTCAATTTGGTCCCTAACACTTCAAAAACTGTGTGTAGGGGTATACAACTATTCCTTCCCTCTGGAGGCAAAGGCTGGAGGATGAAAATTCAAGATCATTCTTTGCATACTGAATTTTAGGACAACCTGGGCACTTGGTTAAAAATAGACTAGAAAGAAAAAAAAAAAAAAGCAAGGAACAAACAGTAAGTAAGAAAGAAACGAGAAAGAAGAAGAAAAGGAAGAGGAGGGGTTTCTCTGGCCTTGGCACAGGGAGCTCCTTGTCTCTGAACTGTGAATTCACTGATTCTCTGCTTAATATTGACCTGTATAACACGTATTCCTTTCTATCTGACATCATTTTCATGGCTGTAAGATGAAGCATGTAACAGGAAGATGATCGTTTGGGTGATGCTAGTCTGCCTCCTGGTGGCTGTTTTAGAATTGGAAAGTCTGCTTATTGCTGACTTGAGATAGGGCCTGACCCCAGAGGCTACAGGAGAGGCAGAAAGCTCTGTCAAATCTAGCTGGAACATCAGTGTATGGTTACTGACTGTTTGCCACTAAGGTGTCTGCTCTCTTCTGATACTTTATGTTTCTACCTAGGGCTTTAATGGAGACTCATCTGGAAGGCACAGGGATCTCTTAGAATCTTGTACTAGGCCCACAGTTTTCACCTTCCCTGCCCTTTCTGGTTGACAGAGATAGAACTGTTTGAAGACTCCTGTGGCTCCCAGATGTGGAAGAGAATTTGAAAGGTCATGTTGGCCTGGCATCTCCATTGTCAAAGCCAGAGATGTATTTTGATATTCTGGACTGGAGGGATTGGGGGTCTGTGAGGAGACCAGACAACAAGAGATGGTGTGAAAAGCCATGGCTTTGGGAATAAAATAAAGGGCCTGGTAAAGTGGCTAAAGCTGATGTCAGCTGTCAGATGCAAATCTGTGAACCTGGCCTTTTCTAGCTTCAGCCTGTCTGGCTTTCACAACTAAGCTTAGCCTACGCTAGGACCCAGGGTTACCATGTCTGACCCCCTCCCCTCCCTCTGTACACACACCCTGCTTCTTGCCACCCTGTTCACTCCTCCAACTTTATTTTGTTCCTTTAAAAGACAGCATCAAAGATAGGCTTTTGTGCAAAAATACATTTTATATGAACTTCAGTAGTCATACATTTAAAAAGTCCACAGTATCATAACATTATGATTTTATCCTAAAAGTTTTTAAATAAAATCTTTGCCCTGATTCTTACAAAGCCCCTTCATAATACAGGAGCAAAGTAAATAGGGAGCGGGGAACTGCAGGTAACACAACATTAAAGTGACATGAGGTCTCCAGGGCTTTACATTCAAATCACACCAAAGTACATGGCAAATTAAATAAGAATATCAATAACTTAAAGACCATTCTTTAGGCATGACCATTTCACACTCCTACAGACAGCTCCTATCCCTTAGGACCGTAATCAACCCATTTCCGCACAGTTCTAAGAAAGGACAAGGATGAGGAATTTTGCTTCTTGGCTCCTATGTTGGTTTCTGTTCAGACACATGTCTTCAAGGCTTTGGAGTTGAGTTTTTCATGTCTAAGTATGCTATGGCCTCCTCAACCCACTTCTGATGGGCTTCAGCACAGACTTCTATCCCCTTCTTGGTCTTGAAGCTGAAAGAAGAGGGCTCAGTTAGAGAGTATGTAATTTATTCTGTGAGTCCCTGCCGGGGTGCATTACCCCAAGTTGATGACATTACCCAGGGAGGGAGGTGGAAGAAGATAAGACAAAAGAAGGGCCTGATGGGAAGATGCAATTCTCATTGGTCAAGAGAAGGCCCCTTGGCTCTTAGAGGGAGAAGAAAGTTCTGAACTGGTGGCTCTGAAGAGAGTGGTGGACTTTAGTTTTCCCACTGAAAGTTATGTGAGTTTGTGTTAGAGATATAGTCTCTACCATTGAGTATATAACCCTATTTACTGCCTCAGGATGACTTAGCATTGAGTGGGTGAAGGCAGGGTTTGTGTACTTACACAACAGCTTCCCAGGGACACCGACTACTGGTGATCTTTCTGTAGCTCTTGAGATTCTTCTTGGGGATCTTTTGTTTCTTGACAAAGCAGCATGTGGGTAGATTGGGCCCATCTACAATGAAAGAACAAGAAAAGGTTGTTTTTGTTAGATTGTGGGTCTTTCATTGATGCTTAAAGGAATGCCCACCCTAGTTTAATGTCTGTCCTCTTTAATATGTCCCTCAATTCTTTCTCACTTGAATGGGTTATGCGTCAGTCAATAGAGGCAAAAAGAGCTGATGGCAATTATGGGTATCACTGGAAAGCATTAGTGTAATACCCCATTTCCTTAGAATAAGAAGATACTGGTTATCAGTCCCCTTTTAGAATAAAAGAAATGGTGTTTAGTTGTGACACAGCTTCTACATAACCACTGTCTCTGGAAATTGGACTAGATAAAGCACCCACTAGACATTGATCTTCTTTCCCCTCCCTCTTCTACCTGAGAACACACATCATCCCAGGCCCCCATTTGATGACCCAGGACCCCATCACCACAGAAGCAGCTGTGGCAGGAACTATCTTGTTTCCACGAATGGGTCCTAAGGGAATCAGATTCAAGTTCTGGAACTGTCATTGGACTGGCTTCTTGTCCTTCTTTTAATTGCCTTACTTTGGCAAAGCTGGTAAGGTGAGACTATGGGTAAGCCTCATTCTGTAATGGTCCATGAGATGTCCCAGAGAAGGTACAGCATGTTCTAGGGAAAAGATGGCATTCTGAGTCTCACCTGGTTGGGCCCACACGTGGACGGTGAAAGCAGCGGCTACGAGCAGCAGGCACAGAAGTGTGGCAGAGATCTGCATGGTGGAGAAAGGGAGAGAGAGCTGGCTTCAGTGAAAGTTGGCAGATTCTGTGCTGGCCTTGCCTCTCTGCTCTTCTGGCAGCTCTGCCTCCTCTTTTATAGGCAGCAGATAGGGAGGGATCTTTCTTTGGAATGAATCACAGGAGGGTGTCATTTGATGCTGGCCTATTTCCATTTAACACCAGGAATGGAAAATGAGGTGGTAACTCTATCCAGATAGAACACTGTACTGCCAACTCTGGCTTCCTACCAGCTCAGCTCCTCTTGGAAAGAAAAGCTTTTTTGTAGAATGAGGAAGGAAACAGAGATGGCAGAGTCAAGGGATTCCTATTTCCCCCTTCAAGCAACATCCTAAGGAGCCCCAAGTCCAGAAACAGGCACAAAATTCTGGCTGGATTGTAAAATGTGCTTGAAGATGGAAAGTCCCAACAACTTTTCAAACCTTGGAGGAAAAGACGTTAGCAAACAAACATAAAACATTTCCAAACCCCATGTCTAATATAGTTTTTAATTACTATGTGACTTAGAACCAAACAGCTCTTTATTTGGGTTTCAGGTGGGAAAGTTGACTGGCTTCAGCTAGCCAATACTTGGTTGTAGGTAGATAATGGCTGAGGTTGAGGAGCATCCCAAAGCATTCTCTCTAAGTCTAGTGTCTGGAAGAACTTTAATAGCTGTAGTTTGGACCAGATGTTGCTCTTTGGCTTACTTCCTCTCCCTCTTTCTCTGCATTCCACTGTGAAGGCCATACCGTATTTCACGTGATGCCTTAAAGTCTCCAGGCGCATAGGCAAAACCTCTTAGCAAGCAAGTGTAAAGAAACCTGAAGACTTGTTTTTAAACCATTGTATAGAAACAGGTCTGTAACTTGATACCAGAGAGAATATTAGGCAATGAGAAGGGCCCAGCTTCTGTTCCCAGAAATACTGTCTAGAAGAGCTTGGACCTTAGAATCTTGTGGTTTTCCAAATATCTGATTAGCTATGAAAATATCTTTTCTAAGTAAAAGAACATAGGGAAGTCAAGCTGAATGTAGTGTTATGTCTTTAATGTCAGATCTCAGCATGTGAGAGGCTAGGGCAGGAGGAGTGTGCACTTGGGGCTAATCTACATTCCATGGTGAGACATCATATCAAAAACTCCAGAGTCTAGGGATGTAAAGCATGCTATGCATGAGCACCTGCCCAGGCTTCGTGACAAAGCTGCAAACCTAGACTCTAGTCAGCCAACTCTGTGATGATCCAACCTGTGAACCGGGAAAACACAGTCACAGATTATATCACTGGCAACTGGTTGGGAAGTATCATCCAGATAATATAAAGAACTCCCACAACTCAGTAACAAAAGCAAAACCAAACAACTGAATTGAAAATGCACAAAGAGTATCAGTAGATGTTTCTAAAGGATGATAGACAACACACGTTGAAAAAGACATTCCTTCCACATTGCTAGCCTTTGGAAGCTTGTGTGAGGTGCTGAATTCAATGTCAGGTCCCTATATGTAAATAAATAAGAATGAAAAGGAAAATTCAAATCAAAACCTTCATGAGATACATTACTTTGCCCCATTATAGTAATTACATCAAAATATCAAAATAAAGACTGGCACTTGTAAGCTCAGTACTAGATTACTTGTCTAGCATATACATAGCTCTAGGCTCCAATCTTAGCACTATAAAAAAGTTAGCTGGCAAAGAAGGAAATAGGAACTTGTTTAGTGAGTACGTAGTTTGGCTTTGACAAGGTGAAAATGACCTAGAGGTCTGCTGTTCAATGATGTTAGGTATGTCAACACTAATTTCATAACTATGCTTAAAGATGGAAATGATGGTGAATTCTGTGGTTTATGGTTTTGCCACCATCTTAAAAATTTAAAAGAGATGAAGTCTTTAAAAAGTGACTTTTATAGTTCTTAGTGATTGTTCCTAAAAATGACTCGCTGGTCTGTTCCCGACTCTCTGTATGCATCGGGAACTGAGAACAAGACACGATACATACTTACTGGGAAAGCAAAACTGGGGGAAACCCAAGCAGTGGGGCTGTGGAGAGGGTTCAGTTGGTAGAACACTTGCCATGTAAGGACAAGGACCTCAATTTGATCCCTGGAACCACCTAAAGGTTGAACAAAGTGGTACAAACCTATAATTCCAGTATTGGGGAAGGGACAAGATCTCTGGGGCCCTCTTACCAGCCAGCCTGACCCACTGAGTGAGTTCTGGATTCAGTGAGAGATCTTATTTCAAAGAAAATGTGGACAGTGCCTGAAGAGCAATATCTGGACCTCTGGCCTCCATGCAGATGTGCCCATGAAACCCAGCAATGAGAGATGATGCTCAGTGGTTTTGTGCTTCTACATAGGCACCAGGAAAGATGCTTCTGGAACAGGAGCTGTGCTCTTGTTCTCAGGATGAGTATCCTTGATCATGGCTTCAAGATCCATCATTTATGGGTTTCTTATGTCCATTTCTACCCGTTGGCTGTACTAGTGTTGGAACTGGGTGGACATGCCTGTCTTGAGTAGTTATCCCAGCTAGTACAGACCTTGGGATTCTGATTATCTTGGCAACAAAAATTTTAAAAACCCTACTGCTGCTGGGCTACTGGTATACATCTCTTTGTGTGCTGTTCTGGCTGTTTTCCTTGCTTCAGCCATACCTGATCCACAACTCTTTTAAGCCAAAACTCCCAGGCTTAATTAAATGAGACTTCCACATTTCTAACCAATTCCTTTCTTTAAAGCACTTTGTCTAACTTAAAGCCTCCACAGATGATTTATTGTTAGAAACCTTTAAAAAAAATCCATCCCCATACTCTTATAGTCAAATGGTTTTCAGTAGAATTTTGGAGGGCATGCCCAACAGAAAAGAGAGTCTTCAATAAACAGTACTGGGAAAGCCAGAGATCTACCTTCAGAAGGATAAAAGTAGACCCCAGCTTTCACAGTACACAAAAATCAACTCAAATGGGTTAAAGATATAAAATGTAAGACCTGAAGTCATGAAGTGACTAGAAGGAAGCATACAGGAGATGCTTCGTGATGTGAGAATAGGCACAAAGTTTATGGATAAGAGCCCAAAGCAAAGAATACAAAAGCAAGAATCATCCAGTCATATTTTATCAAACTAAAGCCACAGGAAAAGAAGCAATCAGCAGGGTTAACGAGTTAATTCATAGAATAGGGTGAAATATTACACCCAATAAGGGGTTCCTAACAACAATGTGTAAGGAACCCAATCAACTTTGTAGTGGAAAACAAAACAAAACAAACAGAACAAAAGAATGCTCACAACTAGTCTAATCGGAAATGATCTGTAAGAGCTAGATGTGGTGGCCCATGCTTGTTATACCAGCACTTAGGAAGTGGAGGGAAGAGGACCAGGAGTTTTAGACCACCTTTGGCTTCATAATGATTTCAAAACTAGCCTGGATGACATGAGACTGTATCTCATCTTCATACCACCACAAAATGTATAAACAGTATATCTAAAAAGCCACTTCCTAAATGGAGGCATAGATAAATAAAAGAATCCTCAACTTTACTGAACATGAGGTATAATGGTTAGTGTCGATTGTCAACAGAATCCAGAAGCTACCTGGGAGGAGGGCCTGTGTGTGCCTGTGTGTGTGTGCCTGCCTGTGGGAATTATCTTGACTGTGCTAGATTAATTGAAATGGAAAGACTTGCCCACTGTGGGTGGCACCATTCCCTGGCTAGTATCTTGGACTGTATGAGTAGAGAAAGGGAACTGATCAGCAGTCTGTCTTTATTTCTCTCTGCTCTCCTGCTTTGGATGGGGCATGATAAGCTGCTTCAAGTTCTTGCTCCCATGATTTCCCTGTGATGATGAAACTAAGAAGAAACTCTTTCTCTTAGAATAAGGGTATATTTTTTTAATAACAACACAAAAAGAAATGAATACATCAGGGAAAGGCAAGTCAAAACCACAGTGAAACCTCCCTCCAGTCAGAAGGACTATTGCTAAAAAAAATGTCAAAAGTTAAATAATACTGGCAACGATGTGGAGGACGAGGGCCCCTTGAAACTGTTAATGGAAATGTAAATTAGTGAAGTCATTGTCAGGAACAGTATGGTAGTTCCTCAAAATATTAAAAACTAGAATTGGCAATCTTGCAACTCTGCTCCTGGGCATGAAGCCAACGGAGTAGGAATCAGTATGCCAAGAGACATCTGTACTCCATGCTTATCATACCAAGGTCCACAACAGCTAGGAAATGGAAATGGTCTAGCATTAGTTGATAAGTAGATGAAGATGATGTGGTAATAGTACAGAGTGGATATCAGCCACCAATGGATGGAACTCTGTCACTTTGGACAACATGGCTGAAACCGGATGTTATCGGGGTACATGAAATAAGCCAGAGACAGGAAAACCAGTCTCATGTGATCTTCCTCATGTGAGAACCATGAACACTGACCTCATGAAAGCTGAGTGTAGAATGGTAGTTACTAAAGACTGAGTGGGGCAGGGGGATGGGCAGACCAAATAAAGTTAACCAACAGACACCAAGTTACAGATGGATTGGAGAAAAACGTTCTGGTGGTTGAATTATATGCTATTTATTTATAATTTATATTTAAAAGGCCAGAAGAAAGGATTCTGAAGGTTTTCAATTTAAAGATAGTAATTGTTTCATGGGACACACGAGTGCACACGCATGTGCACGAGCGCACACACACAGAGACAGAGACAAAGACAGAGAGACAGATAGACAGAGACTTATGATGATGATTATTTCATAAATATATATAATTTTTCTGCATGGTTATAATTTAAAAAAAAACTTTGAAAGTCCATGTCAGTGCTTGATTTGGACCATCAGCTGTGTCACCAGATTCTGTAAGACCCTGAATTTCTTTCCTGAATTCTTATTCCTATTCACCCTAATTGGAAGTTGGCCAAGTTCAGATCAGAACAAGAGATACCATGAAAACCTGTGCCAGAGGCTACAGCACAGAGTTTCCGGTAACCTGCCTAAGGGACCAAGAAGCATATGTCCCAGTTATCGTGTGCCACCAGGGTCTTCTGGGAAACTTTGAAGACCTACCAATGGGAAGAAGAGCTTCCCCCATTTCAATACTCCACATCAGAAGCTTTTAGAAAGTTTTATATTTAAAGTTTTTTAAAATTTACATTTAGTGGCTGGAAAGATGGTTCAGTGGTTAAGGACACATATTGCAGATAATCAAATTTGGTTCTTAGCACCTATGTCAGGTGGCTTATACTTGCTTGTGACTCCAGATCCAGGGGAGATCTAATGCCTTGCGGGCACCTCAGGTGCCTGCACTCTGGGCACCAACTCACACAAAGACAGACAGATAAACAGCAATTTTAAAACTCTAGTTATCTGCTTATTTACTTGTGCGTGTACACACACATATGCCAAGGCTTATGGTTGGAGGTCAGAGATCAACCTGTAGGAATCGGTTCTCTCTTTCTACCATATGGGTCCAAGGGATTGAACTGAGGTTGTAAGTCCTGGTGGCAAGTGCCTTTACCTACTGAACCATCTGGCTTGCCTGTGTGCTCTCATTTTATAAGGAACTCAGGCATGTTAGCACAATGTATTAGCTAGGGTTCTCTCCATGTGTATATTATATATTAGTTATATACCCACACATGTATATATATGTATATATACATGCACATATATATGTGTACATTATTATAAAAGATAGTTGATTATGCTGAGTTCTGTAACTGTTACCTGAGTAATTCCCCAGTGAACATCTGGAAAGCCAGCATTCCAGTAGCTATTCAGTCCATGAAGCTGGACACCTCTGGAAAACAGGGGCCAATGACCCAACTTCAGTCTGAGGCTGAAGGCCTGCAAGCTCCATGGAGAGTCCCTGGTGTGAGAGTCTATTGAAAGGCTGGAGGGAGTGGAGTCAAGGTTCACTGGAGTGGAGCTTGTGCATGCTGTTTGCTTGTTTTGCTTCTATTTCTCTTCTGTCTAGACTCCTGGCTAGTTGGATGCTGCCACCATATTAGTGTGGGTCTCTGCTAACTGCTGACTCATGTTCCAGTCATTTCTGCACTTTCATAGGAAAAACCAGAAGTATGATTTGCTAATGTCCTAAGCATCACTCAGTCACACCATATGTACAATCAGGATAAACCATCTTGTGCCGGCCACTTAGAAGGCAACTGGGTTACAAAGTAAGGCCTTTACCTACACAGTACCAGACAAAAGGTGACATCCACACTTTTATTTGGCTATCTTCTCAGCAAACCAGACTATGCCCGGCTACTGAATATAAACCTTGCCTGGTGCCTAGGCATGCAGTCTGAAGGGCAGCTCTGTCTCTCAAGTACCACTATACTAACCTAACACCTGGAACACATATTCTACATGACCTTGCAAAAGGGTTTGAGGATGTTATTGACATGAAGACCCTGAGATAAGACGTTATCTTGACTGTGAAAATGTGCTCAGGACAATCACAAAGGTTCCTACATATAAAAGCAGCAAGGTTGAATTAGAGAAAAGATATGACCACAGCAGGTATTATGGTACATGCCTATACCCTAGCACTGGAGAGTCTGAGGCAGGAGGATTGCCATGAGTTCAAGGCTAACCTGTGCTACAGTGGTAGATTCAAGGCCACAGTGTGAGACCTCCATCTCAAAAGCCAAAAACAACAGCAAAAACTGTGGTTAGAGAAGCAGAGAACATGCACACCGAAGGAGGGAAGGAGGGAAGGAGGGAAGGAGGGAAGGAGGGAAGGAGGGAAGGAGGGAAGGAGGGAAGGAGGGAAGGAGGGAAGGAGGGAAGGAGGGAAGGAGAGAAGGAGAGAAGGAGGGAAGGAGGGAAGGAGGGAAGGAGGAAGGAGGGAAGGAGGGAAAGAGGGAAGGAGGGAAGGAGGGAAGGAGGGAAGGAAGATGAGAAAGAGAGAGAGAGAGAGAGAGGAGAGAGAGAGAGAGGAGAGAGAGAGAGAGAGAGAGAGAGAGAGAGAGAGAATATAAAAGTAGTTTCTAGAAGTTTCGAAGGGCAAGTTTTGTTTTTTGGTTTTTTTTTGTTTGTTTGTTTGTTTTTTGTTTTTTGTTTTGTTTTGTTTTGTTGTTGTTCTAGTGATACGTTCTTATAGCTAGGCTGCCTTGTCTGATCTAGCTAAAAACTTGATGTGCCAGGGTGGGGGAATACCCAGGAGGATAACTAGAGGGACGGACCCCCCACCCACTTAGAGGAGAAGGGAAGGCGGAATGGGGAGAAGGATTGTGAGAGCAAGCTTTTTAAAGGACCATAGCTAGACTGCCTCCAGTGTAGACTTGCAGCTTTAACAATCGCACTGCATGCTAATGTATTTGGTTGTTTTAAGCCATTAGGTTTACAGTGGTTCGTTTGTGGCAATTGGGGACTAATACAGAGTGTGGTACCTGGGGCAGGGCACTGTTGCAATAAGTCATAGAAATGGCTTTCGAATTGAGCAATAAACAGAGTCTGGAAGTCTGAGAATTATGGGAAAGGGTGAGACATTCTGGAATAGTGTTGGCAGCAACGGGAAAATGAATATATTCAACTTGCCCTCCTCAGATGCCTAAGCACTGCCAGGGCTTTTGCTCAGTTCCATTGTGCAAGGACAGAGGAATCCATGCTTACTTCGAGAAAAAGAAACCTAGTCATTATTTCACAAGAATGAGCAGATAGGACTTGCAGATGAGTGGGGACAAGCTATCTGCAGGGTTAAGTATTTGTGCCCCCCTTCCTTTCTCTTTCCTCTTCCCAGGTCTTTTGCAGCCAGCCAGCCTGGCACCAGAGGCCCCCTGTTCTATAAGCTGCAAAGCAGAGACCAACTTATTTCTAGTTTATTTCCTCTTTGCCTCTTTGTATCCACTATGATTTTAAAATTTCTTTTCTGACCTGTAACCAGCACTGAGGACCACTGGACCTGGAACGTAGGGTCAGTGAATTCCTCACACAGCTACCTACAAACTGTTTGCTGTCTGATGTAATGGGGTCCTTGGAGCTCTGAAGGAAACCCTCAGCTTCAGCAAGAGATCCTGGTCTGGCTCAGAAATGCTCCAACTCTGAACTGCAGCAAAGACAATTTTCCAGGAGACATGCTCCTAAATCAGGAAGGGAAATGTTGACCCTGTTGATCTCTGCAACACCTCCCATGCCCCTCTGAACTGATAGATGCCTCTTGCTCCTAAATGACTGAGTCAGTGTCCTGCCAGCCAGCCAGAGTTCTCCCCAGCACCTCATGCTTCCAAAGAGGGTGCTAGGTCGCTAGGTCTAGCTTGGCAGAATCTTTCTCTCCACTAGATGGAGAGGGTGACACCATGGGAGTTTAAATCCTAGAGAAAGAAGCTCTTTCCTTGGTGGAGAGGCTATCCGTGTGTTCCCGTTGTCCAAATGCCCCTAAGATGAGTCCCATGCCACAGACCTAAGATGGACATTCAGAGAGAGAAAATCTATCCGTTTGAGCAGACAACCTAGGTTCCTCTGTGTAGAGTCAGGGTGGTGATGGGAAGAAACACATTCAGGTTTCAGGGAAGTTGCCTCATTAACAAGTTCAGGAAAGGTCTGTATCTTAAGTCATTTCCTATGGTCCAGAACATTGTTCTCTTGCACCCAATATTCAGCCCTCATCTCTTGATTGTCAAGTGTCAATCACTTGTCTCTATTTCTTTCTGTCTGTATGAAGTCATGAGGATGTATTTTCTGAAGCTCACCTCTGAGCCTCTGAATGGGACACATCCCTCCCTCTTTATTGGACCAGAGTTTCAGCTTATCCTTTAAACTACAGGTCAGAGGGAGTACCATGATCTCACCTTCACATTCTAAACCCTGAATTCAGCTTCCTCTTGAAAAATCCCCATCTCTTGACAGACATGTAGCTCTATCTGATGGTTTTCCCTTCTCCTCTCCCTTTGATGGATACACTATCTTCATTTCTACCTTTGGATAATTTCCCCCACCTACCATTTTTTCTTAATGCTTCTGTGTTTTTCTATACAAACTCTAACCATTATCAAGGATAAGTTCATGTCTTCCTCTCTCTAGGAAGCATTAACATAACCTTCTTATAGAAGATGGTTAAGTCTCCCGTCTATTCTCCACTGCCTGAACTGCCTATACAGTTAGAGAATCAATTGCAGAGTTGCAGATAGAAGTTATGTATCCCAGTTAAGGGCAAGTGGAACACGTGACTGGGAAGGAGTGGGGCTTTGTTGAGCATGTGTCTGAGAAGCAATGCTGGGGACTGGAACAATGGTACTAGCATCCCCTACTGGGTCCTGTCTTGAAGAGTCTATTACACTCAGATGAGATCATTCAATACAAAAGAATAGGCCATTCACTCTCCTGTTTCCCCAGAATATGCATTCCATCCTGTGCCGACCCCCAAGCTTATATATTCTTGGCTTTGCAATTTCCCTCAAGAAAACACCCAAAGCCAGACTAGTGTACAAAAATAATATATTTCTTTTAATAATTAGGAATAACCATAATAATATTTTAAGCAATACCTTGGAATCTCAAACACAAAGTTTACCCATTCATTTTTACAAAATTCATCTCTCATACATTGGAAGTGTTGAATCGGGATTCACAGAGAGGAAAAAGTGGATGCACATCTTGCATTTAAGAAATTCTAGTATTCACAAAAGGAAATACCATAACATCAATAAGTTAAATAAGGTTAACATTACTTAAGGCATCACAGTCCAAGTCACACTAGTTCACTGACATACTGGTCACTCCTACAGAAGTGCTTGAGGTGGTTGTAGAAAAGGTAGTGGATACATTGGCTTTAGGTTTATGGGTCGAGTTCACATTCAAAGGTGCTGAAGACCTTAGGGTAGATGCAATTTTAAATGAAGTTGTAGTTTCTGATCTCATTTTGTTCTGGTCCAGATTTTTAATGTACGACTGGACCCATTCCTTCTTGGGGTCAGCACAGACCTCTCTCTTGAGCTTGGTGACAAAACTGTGGAAAGAGAAAAGACACAGTTAGATGAACTTCAACCTGCTGTACATGGAGAGACTGTGTAGGGCTCAAGGGGAGGGCAGGTAGAAAAGGGGACTCAAAGTGACCTGCTTCTCCTGCAGGTTTTCTAAGCTAAGCTTATGGAATAGGAAGGGCCTGAACAACAGCGATAGAGACAATGCTGTTGAGAATTTTCCTTTTCCTTCTTGGCCCCGGTTTCCCCATTGGGAACCACTTGATATTGGATCTGAGCATGTGACTGACTCTAAGTATATGAGGACCATCCCTTGCTCTTGAGGAAAAACTTTGGACCAGGGAGGGCTGGGGTGTGTAACTCACACTACAGCTTCTTTGGGACAGCGACTGCTGGTGATTCTCTTGTAGCTCTCCAGCCTGCTCATTGGAATCATCCTGCTAGTGAATGAGTAGCAGCAGGTGAGTGGGGCGTTAACTGCATCTGAAGAATAAAAGAGAAGCAGGGAGCACATTAGGACAGGAAAGATGCTTCTGACCTTAGAGAAGAAAAGGACCATAAAAAGAAGGCAGTTTTAGCAGGATGGGATGTAGATGCCAATATATCAGAGCTCGGATGTGATCTCTGACACACAGACTCTGTTATTTGCAGCTTAAAGTAAGTTCACAATCTTGGGTAGAGAGATGCATTAAACCTAGGTGACTCTAGGAACTGTCATTTGGGGGAGTTAGAAGTCAAATTACTATGGCCTGAGATTACCTGAGTACATTACTGGAGGCTCCAAAAACTAATCATGAGTATCTCTGATCCCAACCACCTCTGCTAAGCTGTTCTCTCTGGAAGCTGGGCTGGGTGAAACTTGGATCAGATCCCGGCTCTCTTCCCCTTTTTCCTCTATCTGGAAAAATGAACCAACCCAAGTCCCTCTTTGATCACCCAGATTCTCAAATACTGCTGGAACAGGAACTGTATGAAGGTGTGATTCCAAATTTAGATCTAACAATTAAAATCCTAGTTGCTTTCCAGAAGCAACTGTGTAATTGGGTTGGCTCTTTGTCCTTCTGTATGCTCCTTATCTTGTTTTTTTTATTTTTTATTTTTGAAAAAAAAAATATCTAACCAGGTGAGACTATGCTATGATGGCCCACGACAATTCAAAAATGGGGTGATATGTTGGAAAGAAAAGGAAGCTGGGGTCTCACCTGGCTGAGCCAGCACGTGGATGCTACAGATGGCAACTGTGAACAGCAGACCCAGAAGCGTGGCAGAGACTTTCATGGTGATGGAGGAAGAGAGAAGCTGGCTTCAGTGAGAGTTGGCTGATTCTGGGCTGGCCTCTGTCTGTCTCTCCACACTTCTGGCAGCTCTGCGGCAGCCTTTTATTGTAAGCCAGGGGGTGGAGTCAGGCAGAGCGCCTGGTGCCAAGGAGTAGCATCATCCTGGATGAGTGATGGAAAGTGGAAGTTTGAATCTGCTGAGTAAGTGCAGAGCCCTAGGATGTTTCCAGGAAGTAGAAGAGAGAATCTGTGGGTTGGAGTTTGGTATTTTTCCAGCCACTACTGGGAGCCACGGGGGGGAAGAGGGAAGGAATGGCAGCAATCATACTAGACTGTGACCACAAGTGTGAATGGAGTGGCTCTGCTTTCACTGAAATAAAAGGAAGTGGCCAAGGAAACTAAAGTCCTAAGGGAGAAGATACCTGGAAGCATATCCTGGCTTGCCCCTGGATCAAGGAAGTTTGGAACTGGGAAAGGAGCCCCAATAAGTCCACTGAGGTTTTGGTTGTCAGGCCTTGTTGAATATGGCATTCTCTCCATTTGGTGGTTCCCAGATATTTTGCAGAACTAAGGAGCTTCGTGACATTGCTATGAACTGTCTGAGTTGTACAATTCCAGATCTGGAAAGCCATATAAATGAGCTCATGGTGCAGAAGAGATTTCTATGCAAAACCCATACAGTGCTTACTCTGTGCCAGGAGTGTTTGGAATCCTTCACAATGCAATCTCTAAATTCCTCAACTCTGGTAAGTAGATGTTGTTAATCCCCATTCTATAGATCAGGCAACTGAGGTCTAGAAGGGTTATGTAGGTAACTGCTCTAAAATCCCCTGGAACAGTACCCATGTAGCTCCAGTTTGGCTAACACCATGTTACCTTCACACTAACAGACAGCTAACGGGCCATGAAGAAGCGTTCCTTTTGGTTAAGTCATGATGAACTAGGAACCTGTGGTCAATGTTTACTACTCCTGGTAGCTCTCTGCCCTGCTTCCTTCGTGATTTTCAGGGACCATGAGTGAGCCAACTGGAATGTCTGGCTTAACTCAGCTTTCCAGTTTTCCCCAGAAACAGTGTGGCTAAAGCAATAAAATCTGAAAATCCTTAGCATTAATTTCAGAAGACTCTTTACAAAAAGAGTAGCACCCTCACAGGCATGCCAGTCACTGAGCAGAGTCTACCACTCAGCTATCTTGATTTCCTCATTCCTCTATAGCATCCTTCTGAGTCTTTCCTGATGGGCAGGGGTTGTACCTAAGATTTCATCTTTCATAGAGGGTCATGGAGACAATGACTGTAAAGGAATGGGGGATTCTTAGAAGAGAGCAGTTCTGCAGTTACTATATTCGTGATAGGAAATAAGTGGTATCCAACAAGCTACTGTGTTTATTCCACGGCAAATGGCCCTTAGCAGCATTATGATGGTTTACTGGGAGCCGGGCATAATTAGTTGTCAAAAATCTAATTACCCATAGCTAACATAGGTGACACAGGGGGTTGGTGCTTCCCTCTGGGACACACTGGTTCCAGAAGCCATGTCCCTGGACATGAGATTTAATGTCTCATGATGGGTGTTAGTTTCCTAGTTTGCTGTACCTCTTGGAATCTTCTTTTTGTTCTGCCTACGTCATGACCTGGCTGGTCACTGTCTTCCTCCTGATTAGGGTCCAGATTGTTCCGAGTTTGGCTCAATCCTTTCCCTGTGGCTCACTCAATTCCCTTCAAACATGTGAATTATTTCAGGACTGGGGCAGAAGTGTTGCAGAGTCATTTCTACCCACAGCAACACACTGCTACTTCGAGAAGTTTTCCTCATGTTCATAGAAGCCACACATCTCATCTATAAGCATGTTATCTATGAAATCTAATCTTTTTTGGGGGTTTTCTGTAGCATTAGCAAGTAGAGAGATGCCACTAGTACTCTTAAGAATCTGAGACCCAAGAGCCCCAGGGAAATTGTATAGTGTTGCCTTGTTTTTCTATGTGAGGAAGCCTATTTCCAACTGAGATACACAGACTCATGTGGCCTAGAGTCACAGGAAAAGGCCCTTGGCTTTGCGGGCAGGCTTCTGAGCCTGGGAGGTCACCATTGGAAAGTGAATGGACTGCCGCAAGCTTCAGTTAGCATAGGATACACCACAGTGTGAATCATAAATGAAAGAAAAGTTATTGTCTGTCTCCCTCTCACTTTACTCTGTCAACAAAGGGTGCTCTTCCCAGCTGGTAGGTCAGAGGCAGAATAGGATACGAGCATGGAAATTCCCATTCTGAGGCAGTATTGGAAGTTCCCAGACCCTTTGGGAGAGATATTTAGCTGGAATGTGAGCTCCAGATGCTGGGCCTCCAGCCAAGCAGTTCTCACATAGGCCTGAGAATCTGGAATGGCTTAACAAAGGCCTACTCTGAGCTCTGGCTTGGGGCAGCCAAGGGAAAGGCCCGGGGAAAAGATATAAGGGGGTAAGGATTGATGTTATACAGGTCCCTAGCATCCCAAGAGCCTTGGGCCTTTTTTTTCACCCAGATGGGCAATGAAAAGTTTTTCTGAGTGAATAACCTTCTTTTCTTTCCTGCACATGTACCCTGGTTAATGCCACATCCTCCCACTCAGTGTCAGAGTGGGATAAAGAAGAAGTGACAGTGAGCTTTCTAGAAAGATCAGAAGAACTTCCTAGGTCCTTGACTGACCACTTCCACAGTTCTCTTGCTTGCTTACTCCTGTTTATGTAGCTCATAGTCGTCTGACTTATGCTTCCAGATGACCGCCCCATGCCCCCAACCTTTGCGTGATGTGCGTAGTTGGCACCTGTCCATGATCATCCTGCAGCAGCTACCCTCTACTCTCACTCAGTGAGCTTGCAGGTTCAGGTGGATCAGGCCTGCATGCCTGGGACTTTCAGTATGCCATCCTTTAAGGAACCTTGGTTTCCCATCTTTTCTTCACAGAATGTCTAGTGGAAAGGGGGCCTCCAAGATGAAGTGCTTATTTCTCAGATGGAGGGACTGAGGCCAAGATCAAGACCATGACCTGTCCAGGGTGACTAAAGCAAGTATTCCCTGTGGCTTGGCTATGGGCTTTCTCTGTGTTCTCTGCCATCTGGCCCCAATGGTTGTTTGGTCAGCATCCATTTTGGGCAAGCCTCAGGGAAAGGGCCACTGGAGTTGGGGTGGGGTGGTAAGGGCAAGACTCAAAGAGCAGCTACCATCAGTACAACAAAGATAGGAGTGAGTTTCATAAGAAATCTGAGCCATGCTTCCTCAAAACCTTTGTCATCCAAGCATTTCCTGTGTTCTGATGTGGCTATGCTCTAGCTCCATTTTCATGCCAGAACTGAGGATATTTGTAAGATGAAGTTGGCAGGGAATATTGGAAAAGAAAGAAGAGAGTCACTTGCAGCAGGCTGGATTGGGTGGGGTGGGTTCATCACCTATATTGTCTCCTGGATCAGTGGGGGGTGGGAAGGGCACCTGAGAGTCATGAGGTGAAAGCTACACAGTGACAGGAAGAATTCAGGCAACCTGTTGGGAGGGCAAGAGTCTATGTAGCTCTGCAGCACCTTTGAGTTGCCCAGTATGGAAAACCTGCTATCCTCATTTGGGGCCTGAATGGCACCGGCAAGGGTGAGGATGGTGATGTGTGTAAGGGTCAGGCAAACACATTTGAAGTATCCCTATGAAGGTGCTGAGCTCCGAGCAGCCTTGGGTGGAATGAGAGTCTTAGGGAAACAGTCTGTGGATTAGCCAAGTAAAGCCAGAGACCTTGTCTTAGTAGCTTTTAGTGGAGTCCTTGAACAAGTGTGTTTGCTCATCTGAGGGAAACTCAAGTAACATATAGAATAATTATATTAACTAGACATACAATATCATGAAAGTTCCTGTGTGGATATAGAGAAGGATGAGGTAGGACATTAATGGTGAATTCAATGGTTCAGCAGGTTTTGAACTTGAATCATCACTGGTGGAGGAAGGACACGTGTTGGAGGAAAATCTCTGGACACTGCACATTTTAGAATGCTTGTATAGCCCTTGTCATCTTACTGGAGATCAGATGTTGATTCAGTGGCACTAAGGCTGAAATATGCATTTATAACCAAATAGGTGGTCCTGATGCTGTTAGTGTCCATCTCCCTTAGAACCACCTGGAAAGAGCAAAGCATAGAATAAGATGCTTAGGAATGGGACACTATGAACTGCTCATCTCGTCCAGAGTAACTTCATGCCTGTGATCCCTACATAAGCTTCAAGGACTAGCTGTGGTTCTGTGCATAGCAACTGTATCTTTCTCTAAAGAGATATTCTATGATTCTCTTAGGTCATCAATAGTATCTATAATCTCTCAGTAGTCAAGACCATTGAACTATTGAAATAGAGAGTTCTGGACTTTACTGCAAATGTCCTCAATCACAAACTACATATAGTTTTCCTAAGATCTTTTCTCCTAGCTGGGATACTTGATGGTCTGTGTTTGAAAACTGCAGGACTAAAGCCTGGAGTATATCAGGTAAGGCCTCTGCTGGCCAGACTTCAAAGGAAGGAGGCATAGGAAGAAAAAGGAAGAAATGAGGGATGATGGCAAGAAAGGAAGAGACTAAGGGAGGCTAGAGGATTATAAAGAACCTTCAGTTATATTCCAGCCACCACAACAGCCACCGGCCTGTCTCTGCCTCTGTCCAGCTATGTGGCCTTGAGCAAGTCCCTTGACCTCTCTGGACCTCTTGAGTAGAAGCTGATGAGTAAAGAGCTGTTTCTAACATCATCATGTGACTTGTATGAAGAAATAAACCAAGGCGCTTTGTAAGCATCCTATGTCAATCTAAAGGTTGATAGGCATGGACCTGGAATCATATAGAGGCACATGACAATCCAGTAGATTTGTATGCTCCTGGCATTGAGCTAATTATGTAGCCCAAGAAACTAGCATCTATCCTCCTGCCTCAGCTTTTGGGGTGCTGGGATTATAAGAATGTAACCTATGCCTTATTCTTACTGTTTTATCTGGAGAGGGATAGTAATGTTTCATTTTACTAAGCTTTCTTTCACCCCTCTGTCTTATCTTCCCAGTAGTGTAAAGCCTTTGGGGGTTAACAAAATAGTTGAGGGAGGGAGAGAGAAGGGAAGGAGAGAGAGAAAGAGAGAGAGAAAGAGAGAGAGAGAGAGAGAGAGAGAGAGAGAGAGAGAGAGAGAGAGAGAGAGAATATCAAGTCAGGACCCCAGCAAAGAAGTCAGCTTACAAAGCTCTCTAACAAAGCCTGGACTTAACTTGCCCTTGTCTTCTTTGTACCCTCTAGTCACTTCCCCCCTCCTGCCCCCACTTACTTTCCACTTCTAGAACATTCTGTGCTCCATCCTACTTCACAGCTCTTGTGCACACTGGATATAAGCCCCGGTAACAGTACCACTGTTCAAAGTCACAAACAGATCAAGCCACTCAACTCATTTAAAAATGGTAGAACAATTTAACACTAGGCAAGAGAATGAGGAGAAAGATGGGCACTTTTGGTTTTTCCTTTCATTTGCTTGAGAAAGCATGGGACAATGCTGAAAGGTGAGAAGCTGTGGCAGAGGAGGTGACTGACTATCAGGGCCACATGGATCCCTTAGGTGGGGGTTACCTGGTTCCCCCCATTTACAGGTTGTGATATGTTATATGCTGAAGAAAGAAGTCTTATCTGTCCACAGAAAGAGACTCATTGATTCTTACCCATAGCTGTCTGGGCAGTGAACTTCATTGCCCAGACAACTAATATACTGACTCCATTCTGAAACTCATACTGCCTTTCCTGTAAGCTAGCAGAGAGAATCTGTAGGGAGATACAAATGTTTTTGTATAGTCTGGAAGGGTAATCATCAGAAATGGTTTGGAAGCGCTCTTTCTTCAGGCTTCAAAGCCCTAAGCCAATCAACCCTTTGACATACTAGGTACTCAAAACTATAGCTATGGCAATGAGACATCACAACGTGCTTGTGTGGGTAGAGAAGGCAGGCCATAGGGCATTCGGCATGTGGGTGGGCAGGATCCTCTGTCTAGCTCATTTTTGTACTCTGTCATTGGCACCTAGCACTGGGGTCTCAATAGAATGTGAAGGATGAGCCAGATGTGGTGGCACACATCTAAACTTCCAGGACCAGAGAAGCTGAATTTTTGAGTTTGAGAGTAGTCTGAGCAGTATGTAGCTAGACTCTGACAAAAAAAAAAAAAAAAAAAAAAGAAAGAAAGAAAGAAAGAAAGAAAAGAAAAGGAAGAAAGAAAAGAAAAGGAAGAAAGAAAAACAGACCAATAGGTGGATTAATTAGGACAAATATAGCTGAAAGACGTCGTGGAGATCCTGCATTTTGACCCCTATTTTGCTTATTGTTTGACTGAAAGATGTATGTGGGAGGTGAAGTGGAGGGCCTGATGTGGCGGTGAGGGTCAGAGCCAGTTTTTAGCGTGCAGATAAGCTGTGTGCACCTCTGTGTGAGTTCATGTAGTGTGTGTTGTGGAAAATGCCAGTTGACACAGATCTCAACATTTTCCAACAAGACAGCTAGCTACATTTTTCCACTATGGAAACACATCTTTGTCTGGTGAAATCCTAATGAGATAGAAGCAGACACTTGGAAATGGGGTTTTGGGAGCAGAGAGGAATTGTGTTAGCAGCCAAAATGACTCCTCTCCAGGTTCTAGCCAGGGCTGGAGGCAGCCAGAAGACAGATGGATGTGCTTGAGGACCAAGGGCCTTCCCAAGAGGAGGTGAACACAATCTTTCTTTTGAGTCCAACATTGCTAGACACTGAGTGTCTGTGGACTTTCCAACCGGATTGGTCATTCATCCAATTTCAAAGCCAAGGCTGGGGAGTTAATGAGTGGAGTGTGTCTGTACTTGCCCTTCCATGATAAGATAGCTATCCTGCTTTGAGGCCAATATCCAAACCTTCACCTCCACACAGATGCTACAGCCTTGGAACTGCAATGGCAGCTTTGGGTGAAGGTCATGGGAGGCATCATCAAGCTGGACCAGGCAAATCTTTGGGTATTAGGGAGCCAATAAATCATGGTTACTGTCATGGTATCCATGGAAGCAATGGCAATTATGAGCTTGAAACATCAGCAGGACTTATGGTTTGAATGAATAGGTTCTTCATGGTTCTTGGATATGGTGGAAAAGTTGGATGGGACACTCCTCCAAAACAGATAGTTTTGGGTGACCTGAACTGTTGGAGTTCTGAAGTGATGAGGACTGTGCCACTATAGGCATTGATTGTTCTTACTGTGGCTGAGTCGGTACACAACCACAGCATCTCGGTTCCCCCCTTTTCTCCCCAGGAAAGTTAGGATAACTTCATATGTCAACTTTTCATCAGAAGCCTTATTACACAATTCTGATTTAATGATAATTTTAAACAGAAAATCTTGAATATTTACCGGGTATCTTTTAGAACTTCTATCCAGTTAATAAAGGAAAGGATTCAAAATTGCAAGGTGCTCCAAAGCATAATCCAATTAATATCCTTGATGATTTATTGGACTGTGAGACTCTCATCAAGGTCCTAGTAATCTAAGTGTGCTAGTATTGTTAGTCTGGGTTTTTGTTTGTTTCCCAAGGTAGAGCAGTGATATGTAGCCTAGACTGGCTGCAACTTTCTACGTAGCCCAGACTGGCCCCAAACTGTTTTGCTGTCTCAGTGCCCAAAGGATGAGATTACAGGTAAGCATCACTATGTCCAGATTCTACCTCTGTTTTTTTTTTTTAAAGATTATATTTATATATTTATGTATTTATGTATTTATTTATTTAATATATATGAGTGTTCTATCTGCATTACACTTGTGTGCCATAAGAGGGTATTAGATCCCATTACAGATGGTTGTGAGCCACCATGTGGTTGCTGAGAATTGAACTCAGGACATCTGGAAAAGCAGCCAGTGCTCTTAACAGCTGAGCCATCTCTCTAGCCCCCATCTACCCCTGTTTTATAGATGAAGAAATTGAGGCTTTTAGGCTGAAGTGACCAAGGAAAAGAGAGCTGGGGAGTAAAGGAGCTGAGATTCTGAGATTCGAGTCCAGGGTTGTTTACTCCCGGATTAGTCTGCTCTCTCTGCTCTACAATGTTACTATCAGAGCTTTTCTTTGTCAACCTCTCTCTCCTGGTTCTTCTTTCTCTTCATCCTAATGCTTGCTTCTCAACAGCACCTCCTTACATCCTGCAGTGGTTGGCTTGGGAAGAGGGTGGAGGATGCAGGGGATGTAAGGGAAGGCAACTCTCACACTTCCTGTGCATCTCTCTTTAGAGGAATCCGTAAAGACTTTTGGGTACACTTGCCAAGGCCATACCTTGGACAATTTAATGCTCTGAATCCCTTGACTCCACAACACTCAAGAGCAGCCTGATCCTTCCACCACAGCTTAGGACTTCCTTCTGTATCTACTACACCAGCTCTGTCAGGTCTCTCAGCCACGGCCTTGCCTTCTTTCCTTCCAGCCCAGTTGGCATCAGACACTGACTGGTTCTCACCAGCACACTCATGCCACCTTCTCTAGGCATCTGTCTCCCTGTATGCTGGTACCCAAACCTAGGTCATCTGCTATGACCATCCCCTGCCTCAGACCACTCTAGGTTGTTGTCTTTCTTGAGGACTTTCTGTCTCCTTGACAGTGGTTTCAAGAGTTGGCAAGCTTTGCAGTGCTCCGTGACTTCCTGTGGATTCTAACGTCTAGAGGACTCTTTTGTCTTTTCTGCCATGTTCCATGGAGTTGCTCTTGTCCTTTACCATTCCTCTTTCAGGTGATGCAATAATTTTAGACTTTGACACGCTCAGAAATCTTATCTTCTCCAGTAAAAACAGAGTCCATGAGATAAGAATCCTCTGGCACCCTCATGGAAACTTCTCCTGTCTTCATGTTAGTGCATCACCCTTGTCTCAGGTAGAAAGCTCCTTGCTCTTGGCGAGAGTCAGAATTTCATCTGAATCTCTGGTTTCAAGTTGCTTCCCTTAGAAACTGACACTCTTTGCTAGCTCAGGGCCTTCTTTGTCTCTTTCTATCTCATTTCTCTCACCCTGAATGCCAAGTTGCCCTCATTTTAAAAATGCATTTTCTGTAATCTTATATCCCCTTCAGTGTTCCCCATGTTTCACTGTCTTTTATGCTTTTGAATGTTGTCTATACATTCTCCTGTCCAATAGTTTCCTAGCCAATTGCTGTTCATCTTCTACATCTATCACTCATCTGAATTTCTTAGAGTCTCAGAGGTGTCTTCCTTGCCCAATATGAAAAATTCTTCACAGTTTGACCCAACTTGAATGCACACTCCCTGTCAACCCTGCTCACTATCATTTTTTGTTTATAACTTTGGTTGCATCTGCTCAGTGGATGCACATATGAATGTCTCTCAACTCCAGTGAGTTCACTCCTCTTTGACTTCTGTCTTCCCTCTCTCTCTGTTTTCTTTCTTCAACCAAAATGGAATATACATCTGGAGCACATGTATAACTTCTGCCTGAGAATGCCTGGGAGAATTAATGTGTGGAAGATGTCATCTGGGGCTGGGATTGTGGAGGTGCATTTCCCTCTGTGGCTCTATATGTTGTTTTGGGCTGTCCTAGGGGACACTTTATGGAGAACTGTCAGAATGGACCTTGGTGCTGTCCACACTATATTTTGATGGCATTACTTCAAGTGCCGGGTACCATGCTGAGTACATGGAAAGCAGCTACCATAGCCACAAAACTTGGCTCATACCAGATCCACTATCCTCCATGAACCTGCACTCATGTACTCAAGACAGCCCAGGCAGAAAGCAGAGAGCCATGTTTCAATCCTGCCTTCTTCCTTCTAAATCTAATGCTCACTGATCTTTGTCCATTTAGATCTAGAAAATTCTCTCGTATTCATTTCCTCTTATTATTAAAAGCCCCTGCCTCAGCCTGACTTCTGTTAAAATAACTTACCAACATTTCTTGCCAAGAGAAGCTCAATCACCCAGTCTATTTACATTTTAAGCTGATTTTTCTTTTCAAATCATCAATCTCTCTGTGTGTGATACATGCATGCATACATGTGTGTGAGTGTGTATATGTAAGTGTGTGTGAACATGTATATATGTGTCTGAGTGCATGAGTATGTATGAATGTGTGTATGTGCATGTGTTAGTGCGTATGTATGAATGTGTATATGTGTGAGTGTGAATGAGTGTGCATGTGAGTATGTATATGTATGTGAGTATAAACTTGTATATGAGTGTGAATGTGTATGTGCATGTGTTAGTGTGTATGTGTGAGTGTATATGTGTATAAGTGGGTGTGTGTATGTGTCAGTGTGTGTGTGAGTGTGTATATGTTTGAGTGTAAGTGCATGTATGTGTGTGTGAGTGTGTGTGTATATGTGTGATTGTGTGTATGTGTGTGTATACCACAGTTCATGTGGGGAGGTCAGAGGACAATCTGTGGGAGTCTGCTCTCCTTCAACCATGTGGGTCTTGAGGACTGACCTCAGGTTGTCAGACTTGGTGTTAAAAAGACTCACTGAGCCATCTCACAGATCTAAGATTCAAGTGTTGAGTATGGCCATTTTGAGAAGTTCAGGAAATAGTCACATGTTAACAACCACAACTTTTCAAGTACCCTTTGTCTGTAGTGATACTCACTTGTCCATCTCTTCCAGAACACCACCCTTCAAGCATTGCTTGCCTTGACTGGGAAGGCAGATGCCCTTTTCTGGGATATCTTCCTATTGCTTTATTATCACACAGACTTTTGTATTTTCTTAGCATGTTTTCCTTCCAATTTAATAGTTTTCATTTTGTGTGTGCTTAAAATGGACTTACTGTATTCAGCTTCTCTACATGCTAGGACAGACAGGTCTACTAATTTTCCTTTGAATCTATCTCAGTACCTAGGGCAGTGCCTATCATTCATTCACCTACCAATCATTTATTCATTCATTGAATAAGTGGTAAGTATCTGTTCTTATTTACCAGATATGTGTTTGCTGAATAAATGAATGAATGAATGAATAAAAAGTTGTGAATGGTTAGGCCTCAGCTAACTAATAAGTCAAAGTCTGGAAATAATTTCTGGCTGAGTTTGACCACAGAGAAGACAGACTCACGAGACTCATCCCTGCACTGAGTCACTGCTTGACCTTGGCCAAGAGGAGGGCTGGCTCAGGCCTTCTCTGCAGAAGGGAAATGATACATTGGCAAATTCTTCCAGTTCATTTGCTCTGTCCAAAGTAGATGTCAAAGGGTGAAATACTTCACTTCTGGAGAGTTCTCCATAAGACAGGATATGAGGTTTAGTGCCCAGGCATACTCTTCTTTTATTAAAAAATTTTATATCATATAATATATTTTTGTTGAGGTTTGGTCTGTTTCTATGTATTGTAATGCTAAATTCTATACTCAAAGGTCTAGACCCATGAGGGACTTCTCATGTTTACAAGCTTTTGTTGTGCGAACCTTGTCCTTGATTTTAAACTATTGGTTAAATAAAATTGGCTACAGTCAATTACTCGGGAATTAGAGGTAGGTGGGTTTGGAGTGACCTGCTTAGGGGAGAGAGATGGAAGAGGAAGAGGAAGAAGAGGCGAGAGGAGGAAGCTAGTGGGCAGGGAGATGGACCATGAACTCGTGGGCAGGAGAAACAGCAAGCATCTGGGGTACACTGCTGGGGAGGTAACCAGGACAGCAGTTAGAAGAGTAGATTAGGGCTTAGCCCTCAGTGATTGTCAAAGCCAAATAAAATGACCATAGTCTGAGTGTCATTTATTTGTAAGGTAGTTGGGGATAAGCTTAAATTGGTTGTACTACAATTCTGATCATGTTTTCCCCTCCCCCAGCTCCTCCCCAGGCAGACTGCTTAACTGTATTTTATTCTATCCTTGGACACCCTTGTAGATTAAGCAGTATGGAAACCATTGTGCCATTAGAGAGGGAGGTGAGACAACCTACCCCAGGTCTCTGGGCAAAAGTGTAGTGGAGTGAGGGTTAGGAAATATGTCCTCTTTATCCCCTGCTAGCACAGGGCAGACGCTCTAACACTGCCATGCCAGGCATCATGCAGGAGAGTGAGCCTACGGGGGAAGCCTGTAAAGCTGGTGAAGTCCACAGCAGGTTGTACCCGCAACTCATCCCAACCCAATTCCTTCTCATCCCTATCTCCCCGATGCGTTTTGCAATACAATCCTCTAATTTTCACTTCCTTGGGCCAAACACCAAGGCTCTGGTTCCCTTTCCACTCTCTACTTCTGCTGCTTGGTTTTCCTCAGCATTATTGGTTCCAGTTCCCCATTTTATGCTATTTCTTACTTGGTTTTCACCTCTTAGGAAATCGTCACAGACCATACAGGCAATTTCAGTGACATCAGATGTCCCATTTGGAGGGATGATACAGATTTTTTTTTTTTTCCAGAGCAATAGTAGCTGCTGGGACTTCTAGGAAAATATGTCAGAAAAGCTGACTCTTATCAGCCCCACCCTTGATATTTGTGTCTTGTGAAATAATGATGAGGCGTTGGGGCCTTAGGGAGGCCTCTAGAAAAACCTAGTCTCTTGGTTTACACGTTTTCTCTAGAAAGCCTTACCCATTATGTGTGGCCTTTTTATCCTCACGAATTAAAGTTCAGGGTATTAATAGTAGAGGGACTTCCCTTCCGTAAATGGGTGCAGGTTTCAGTATGAGCAAACTCTAGCATTGGTGTCTAAGCCTTGTTCCATAAACTTCGGCTCTGAAAGCACAGGTCACATAGAAAGTGACCTGACCTTGAGCTGCAATGTAAGTGCACATTAGGTTCCCAGTTCATCTTTTAGGAAGGTGTCTTTTTTTCTATTCTAAGGTTTGTGGGGAAACATCAGGGATCCTCCAAAATCTCTAAGCATGGATTCTTGATATCTCATGTAATCAATCTTACTTTATATCATTAACACGTAAAGAAGTTGCCTGATGGGAGACCACACTTACAGTCACATGCAAAGCTGTTTATCGATGGCTCAGCATGTCTGGTGGGTTGATGAGAGAAGCTGAGGCACAGGCATATACTGATCCCAAAGCTACAAGGACACTGGCTGTGGTCACTAACCATCCCAAGACCACCAAACCATCTGTTCTCAAAGCAGAGCCCTTTCGATGTTAACTATAGTTACAGTAATTAGCAGTCCTGAGGAATTTGTCAAGTACTTTGGCCAACCAAGCTCATTTGCATATGTTGTCTCAGGTCTGATACCTAAGATGATGTAAAGCCAGGTTCCTTTGAGATCTTCTGTTCAGAGAAGTTAAATGTTTGGGAAGAGCATATAGACAGAAAACAAATAAACAAAATTCAAGTTTCTGGTTGGTGGGAGGTTTTGCTCGCACACACGCATCCTAATTAAAGTCATTTGAAATGAACACTCTAGACCCTCTCTCTCCTCTTTCCATCCTTACAGTGACCTTTCTGAGCTGAGGCTGGTCATTCAAAGGGGAAGCTGAGGTTAGAAACTCACTAAGTGAACTGACTCAGTAGCACCACAGCTTCAAGGCACTTTCTATTCTCCTGACATGCCTCCTGTGTCCCAGCCCCTGACCTCCTGGGAAATCCCAAGCTGTGGTCCCAGGAAGCCAAGGTCAGGGCAGTGGCCAGTACCCTGCTTCCTATCCAGAGCTCCCTCTGACCCCAGCTAGGTCTCTGTGGTGGAGGTGGGGGCGAGGGCAGGCTCTGAGTTGATGAAGGGTTTCTTTGAGTCTCATCTCGAGTCTAGAAGGAAGCTGGAACATGATAAACAACATCAGTAAGATAATGACAATCCCCTCACTGGTCTTAGAGGAAGACATCCATCATTCATTCATTCTCCTGTTCTCCCACTCTCCATTCACTGAAGCCTTATCGAAAGCACATTCTGTGCTGGGCAGTGGGCTATAGTAAAGCATAGTTGATGGCTTTTTGAAGCTGAGCCTTGAGTCAGAGCAAACTGAATGTGTAAGTTTGTCCAGGCCTCTTCTGTTTCACCATCCCAATGAACAGTGCCCTTCATCAGGATCCGTGGGCTAGCTGTTTTTCCTGTTGCTGTGGCAAAAATACTTGACAGTGTAGGCAACTTAAGGGAAAGGGGATTATTTGTACTCATAGTTTGAGGCTGCAGTCCATCACAGCAGAGAAGACATGGCAGCAGGAGCCCAGGGCAGTAGCAACACTGCATCTGCAGCCAGGAAGCAAAGACAAATGAACACTGGTGCTCAGCTCACTTGCTCTTTTTAATTCAGTCCAGAACCCCAGCCCATAGAATGCTACTGCTCTCATTCAAGATGGATCTTCTCACACAATTAGTCCAGTCTAGAAACTCCTTCAAAAATATACCAGAAGCTTGTCTCCTTAGATCTTCTAGATCCTGTCAAATTGTCAATCAAAATAACCCTCATGGTCTTTAATACTCCTTTTCTGTGTTCTGCCAGGCTCCTAAGTGGGCTTTCTGCCTGCAATCCCACACCTCCAATCCAACCTCCACTGTGCTGCCAACAACCTGGAATGACCAAGCAGGCTGTGTGCTTGCTCTACTGAGAATTCTTCAATGGTTCCCCTCTGTCCTCAGCATGACCATAACACAGATGGTGTGGCATCTACCTAGGACTCCAGCTTTATCTCTCCCTCTTTTCTCCATGGATTCTGGCTCCTCAGAAGCTATTCTGGTTTACATGGACCTTCCTTTCCTTTTGCCAAAAGTCAGGCTTCTGAGTCTCTGTGCAAGCTGCTGCTTCCCTTTCATGACAAGTCTTGTCCTTTGCCACTAGACCAATATCTTCTGATCTCACAGGGTCCATAGCAGTAGTTTGTGTCTCCCAGGAGCCGTGGCAGGAACAAATGACTTATTCTCTGATGGTTGGGTTTACATACCAATAAGACCAAAACAAAAAGATGCCCAGATAGCTGGACAAATGTTCTTTGTAGCTGTGTCTATCAGGGAAGTTCAGGAAGAAACTAGAACTTGAAAGAGTATCCTGAGGGAAGAATACTACCCTTGCCAATGTGTGGGCATCTTCCAGTCCATTGAGGGCCCAACCTGGACAAAGAGGAAGGAGTCAGGCAATGTCTCCCTCTATTAGAGCTGGGACATCCATATTCTAGTGACCTTAGACATCAGCTCTTGGTCCTTAGACCTTTGAACTCAGGCTAAGACTTGCCAACACTGGTCTCATGACTGCTGTTAGGCCACAGCTAACTCTCCCAGCTGTTCTGGGCCTCCAGCTTGCAGATGTGGTCAGCTTTCACACACAACCCACTTGCTCGTAAGCATCCTCTTCCTGTACATCTGTAAGTAGCCTTTTTGTTTCTCCAGAGGACCCTGATAAAAGCATCCTACAGGCTTTTTATCATTGTCGGGTTCCTGCATCCCATCGGCATTTCTGATATTTCCTTCCTGGGTGATGCCTAGTCCCTGATGGTGCTCACTAAAAATAATCTGTTTAAGCACAGGAGAAAGTCTGTGGGAAACTACTGTTTGCGCTATCTGTTCTGAAAACAGTTTGGAAAACACAGCAATGGGTATCTGGGTGAAGGAAATGTGCTTGGCTTTCTAGGGGAACAAAGGGGCTCCCATGAGACCTGCAGATGATGGGGATGAATGGACAGCTTAGTCACCACAGCAGGGAAAGTCCACACACATTCCTGAGACTAGTCTTATGACCATAGCAAGTTCCCAAAAGGAAAAAAATATCCATTAGCCTTTGTCTCTGTCTCTATCTCCATTTCCATCTCTCTCTCTTCTTCTCTCCCCCTACTTCCAGAATTTGTCTCTGCTTCAAGTCCAGGGTTCTAGCCTCAAATTTCTGTTAGTTTCACTCAAACTGACAAAGCTGGGGCTTGGAAAACTAGAGGATCAACCTCATGCACAGTTGACTTACTGGACTTAAGAGCTGGGAGTCTCCCCACCTGTCAACTCTTGGGATCTTCTGGACACCTTAGCAAGCTTCCTACTGCTGTCTTGCCCTAGGTATATCCCCACGGCTTCTCAGGGTCCCTCCCCCACTGCTGTCTTGCCCTGGGTCTCCCCATTGCTCTCCTGCCCTGAGTTCTCTCCCACTGCTGTCCTGTTCTGGGTTCCTCTCCCATTACTGGAATACAGGTACCTCTGTTGATAGCTGCCACTTGCAAATGGCGGATTCTTTCTGCTATACACTTTGATTCATTGATTCACTAAAATAACAGGGATCCTCTTGTAGGACAAATACAGGGGTTGTGGTCAGTCAGTATACACTACACACAGGGTTCTTGCTCAGTTAAAGCTCTCTGGAGTCTCTAGTAACCCTATGAGCAAAGAGATGTTCCCAATTCTTCCTTTGTGCAGATGAGAAAGCTGAGGTGTGGCTAAAGGATGTTACAGACAGGTGAAGACAGATGTGGCCTGTGGTTTGCTTCTTGTCCAGTGTCTTCCCATGGTGCAGTTCTCTCAGAGGCTCACTGGTACCTCAGCCTGTAATGACTCTGGCCCTGCCAGCCAGAAACCAGGAGTGATTCTTCCATCAATTTCAGTACCTGCTTTCCAGTTTTGTCTTCCTGGGCTTACTGATACAAACTTCTGCTCTGCTTTTAAAGTCCTTCAATTAAAAAAACAGAAACAAAAACAAAAACAAAAAGCAAATCACTACTTTCTGAATAAATGCCTAGATAGAGCAAAAAGAGGTAGATTTGACCTTCCTGCTGCAAGGTAGCCTTGGAGCTGAAGTTTGAAAGAATATTAAGAAACTGTGACTTGGGCAGCTGTCCACTTGCCTGGTCACGGGGTCTGGAATTCTTAGGCTTATGGTGTATCTTTCTGCTAATGCTAATTCTCAATGTCACCATCCTATCTGGGGGATTTTAAAATAAGTTTTTAATCACATTGTTCTCTTATATGTATAAAAGGTTTTCTTTAAAAGGGTTCTTTTTTCTTCTTCAATGTAAATAAAATTATTTAGAAAGCAATCACTTTATAAGCACCACAAAACCCAAATCAATATGATCTGCCATAAGTACAATCAAAACGAGCTTTGTTTTTCTATTTGAACCTGAGACAGCTTTATGCCCAATGTTGAGCCAGGAGCATGCGTGAGGGTGGGGAGAGAGGGAGAAGGAGGAGGAAGAAGAACAGGAGAGAGAAGAGGAGAAAGAGGAGGAGGGGAGGAGAAGGGAGAGGAGGACTGGGATGAGGAGGGGGAGAAAGACTAAGGAGGGAGAGAGGAGGGAGAGAGGAGGGAGAGGAGGAGGAGGAGGAGGAAGAAGAGGAGGAGAGTTTAACAAGTTCTAGCATTGACGTCTTCCTCCTGGATCAAGATCAGAAAGAGAAATGTAAGAGAATGCCTTCCTTCTCAAGTGACTCCTCCTGTCCTTCTCAGGCCATAGCCTGTATCACCATGGAGTATTTAGCAAAGTGACTCCCCCTGGGTCTCACCGTAGCGGCAACATCCTGCAGCCAGGCTGATGGAGGACTTGTGTTTGCAGATCCAGGTAGCAAGGTCCAGGTAGAGTCTAGTCAGGCACTCGCAGAATGCCAGGGTGACACTTGATGACAGAGTGATAGGGAAGCCCAGAGAAAACCCAGCTCACTCTTTCTTCTTCCCATATGTGGCTCTAAACAGAATCTGGGGGAACTGGGAAAAGAGAAGTTGACTGCTCATTCCTAAAGGAAATTAGACAGTGGGAAGCCTTGTCCAAGATCCTGTGCATGATGGGACATTTGTCCTCATTGGTCAAAGACTCTGGGGTTGTGAGACTTCTTCTTACAGGCAGCCCCTGTCTGCAGCCCACTTCATATAGAGAGCTACTTCTCAAAATCCATAGACGTGCTGAGTGAGAGCGAGCAGAAGACATTCTGAAAGGACCCGTAGAACCATGAATAGAGCCATGTCTGTTGTTTGGGGTTGGGAGGGGAGCAGCCAGCACACACCATGGGACTCCCTCTGTCATACACAGAGGCAGGAATCAGATAAGCGTGAGCTTCTTCTTCTTTTTTTTTTTTTTTTTTTGGTTTTTCGAGACAGGGTTTCTCTGTATAGCCCTGGCTGTCCTGGCACTCACTCTGTAGACCAGGCTGGCCTCGAACTCAGAAATCCACCTGCCTCTGCCTCCCAAGTGCTGGGATTAAAGGCGTGTGCTACCACCACCCGGCTAAGCGTGAGCTTCCTTAAGCCTCAGTTTATTTCCCTTACTAGTCTGCTGATGGGCTATGCAGGCCTGGAGAGGGTTAGCGCTGATGAATAGTGCATTGGTGGAAAGAGGTAGATGTTGGAGATGTTCTGGATTCTTTGAATTCCAAATGACCCATTTGGCCAGCCCCCTCCCTCGGGTGAGTGAAGTGTGGGTCAGGTATGGCTCTTGCCTTAACAAATGAATTTATCATCAGGCCTCTCTGATATCCGGTACAGTCATAGCTGTGTAAAGTCACCAACTTCCCCTATTCCCTGTAAGGGCGTGAAAACAAGCAGAGGTCAATAGGTTGTAGAGATGGTGTTCACACCCTGAAGTCACTGTCATCTTCTTTTTACTCTGTCTAGTGTCCAGATGACTGAAGCACAGGGGATGGGGTGGGTCTGTTTTCTCTGTTTTGCAGTGTGGAAGAATTCCCTGGGAATTCCCAGACTTCTGGAGATAGGCAAGGACCAAGCTAGGAGGAGGGTTGGCTGGCCAGCTTCCCTTTGGCCACTGGACATTTTGGGTTGGGCTGGAAATCAGCTAGAGTGCGGCCTATTCTCGGGGTTTAGAGTTGAGGCCTGTGTATGAGGGTCACCCTGCCTTTGGAGAATACTTTACAGACTGGGACTTTCCCATTGTCAAAATGGGGAGGAAGTGCCACACTGTCTCCAAGGCTCAGAGCATAAAGGGGGATCTGTCTGGGTAGAAATAGAGTGTGAGGTGGGTAGGAAATGCCTATATGGATTCAGGGTGAGGTGGTTGCCATGATGCAGTTTTCTAGGTCCTGGTAATCAGAGAGACACAGGTTAGAAGGACTCGGGCTTGCCCTAGAGGTACATCTTCATTTCTGCTGCCTGCAAGGTAGCTATGGATTGGGTCTTTGTACCTGAGAAGAGCTGGCCAGAACACATTCCCATAGCCACCACGATGTTTCAGAAGGCTCCAGGCTCAAGCCTGTCTGGGCAGCATAGCATTAACTCTCTCTCCAGGTGATTTTAGAAGCTTAACCATCATCTCTAATGCCTCTGTTTATTGGGTTCCTCCTGCATGTAGACCCTATACTAAGTGCTTAGAATCTTTTATTTTTTATTTATTTATTTTTATCTATGCCTCAGAACCAACTGGAGAACTGTACATGATTGTCTGAAACGTCCAGGTCTGGGAGAAGGGCTCTTTCAGAGACTGTGAGGGATGTCTGGACTCAGGTCTGGTCTGTGGTTCAATACCTCCACAGGTGTGAGGACATCTTCACTGGGCTCCGCTTCCTAGGGGTCCTAGGTGGGAAGAAATAGGCTCCAGAGTCTGAACCTCTGCCTCTCTGTTTTGAGATCAACACACCATAAGCCCCTATGAGCAGTGAGTAAGACAGAGGCAGGTAAAGTGAGAGATGGAACCTGTCAGTTCTAGAAGCCAGTCTATTATGTGTGAGGATCTGCCTGAGCATAATTCTCTATCTGATTAAAGGATGTAAGAGAGAATAGTCTAAAACTTGAATCCTTGGGTCTGAATCGCAGCTCAGTCACTTATATTGTGTGGCCATGACCAAATACTGTGGTCTTATGGTTCCTCTGTTTCAACATCTACACTATGGAGTGATAGGTCCTGATACCTAGAATCTGGTGAGTTAAATAAATAAATGCTTACCAGTCTCTTAGAACAGTGCCTGGGGAGATTCACACATGTAAACTGTTGCCATCATTCTGTCACCTGGCTTCGTGGGTGTTCATGTTCCGTGGGAGTGATGATGCTGTTGGTTCTGGCCCTACCTTGTCCTGCTTTATCTGCTTGCCTTGGCCTCATCACCTATGAGGAGAACAGAGCCAAGGAGGTGCTTACAAGAAGTAGCCTGAAAAAACAAGTCCTACTGTAAGGATCTTTGGGACCTCCCCACGGGAAGCCCTTGTTACTTTATAAATTTGTGTGTGTATGTGTGTGTGTGTGTGTGTGTGTGTGTGTGTGTGTGTGTGAGAGAGAGAGAGAGAGAGAGAGAGAGAGAGAGAGAAAGTGAGAGTGAAAACTCTCTACCTGTACCTACTAGGTCTTATGGCAGCAAGTTTGGGAACATTGGGTGAGACCCTGCAAAAAGAGTACTACTGAGCAGACATGGTTGATCTTGGTTGGGCAGCAAAGGGATATTACAAGAAGCTTGGGGTCTGAGAAGGTAAGGCAGTATCACACCAGGCCAGCTGTTCCCAAGCAAGTCCAGCATGCATTTGTGTGTGTGTGTATGTGTTTGTGTGTGTGTGTTTGTGTGTGCATGTGTTTGTGTAAGGGGTGGGTATTCCAGCCAAGGGAAACTCTGGGAATTGCAAGGACTCTGGTAAAAAGGTAAGTGAGGCGTAGTTCTGAGTCCATGTGCAGAGACTGCAACACACACACAGAGAGCTTCCAGCCAGAGGATCCACACTGCAAAGTGCAGACAGTGAGCTGGCTATTAGCTCCCTGTACCTGGTGCTTAGCCCGGGAATGCAGAGGACAGAGCACAAAAGGCAATGAGAACAATTTGTTCTATTTTTGGTCTCCCCCGGTGCTTTAGAAAAACCCTGTTGACAGAGTGGGAAAATGAAGTTTGTTTAGAAAATGTGTCTGCCACTGTTGTTGACTTTTGCCCAGCTGTTGAGAGTAGATACAATTAGAATGACCTGAAACATCTGTCTTCGGATAGTTGCCAACATCACTTTTGTGGTGGTGTGTGTGTGTGTGTGTGTGTGTGTGTGTGAGAGAGAGAGAGAGAGAGAGAGAGAGAGAGAGAGAGAGAAAAACAGTGGCCATTTAGGACCAAGAGATTCTGTGATGAATGATCACAGATCCTGAACTACAGCAAAGGCAAAAAGATAAACATACTGTCCATCAAAATGGGGTGAATTTCTCAGAGACTGTCAACACTTCCTTCTTGGAGTTAGGATGCCAATGCTACAAACAACTGCTCCCCTGGAGGGACCATTAATCACACTCACTACCTGCTTGCTGCCCTAGATAAAAGAAAGATGGAGTCAAAGGGAGGAGGGACTTCAGCAGAGCAGCTGCCTGAGTCAGCCACCACTCTGCAAACCTGGATGAAACCCATTCACTTAGCTAGATTTATCTGAACCATTATTTGGGCCGTCAGGGCCATCCCAATTGGAAGGCAGGTGATTCTTTTATGTTTCTGTAGCAAATGCACACTCATGGAACTATCTCTCTCTCTCTCTCTATGTATGTATGTATGTATGTATGTATGTATGTATGTATGTATGTATGTGTGCATGTGTGTGTGAGTGTGGTTTCTGACATGCACAGTCTACAGATTTCCTCTTCTACCAGACATCCTTCTAGAACTGTCTTAGTTAGGACTTCCATTGCTGTGAAGAAACACTATGACCAAGGCAACTCTTATAAGGACAACATTTAATTGGGTCTGGAGATTCAGTCTGTTATCATCATGGCGGGAAGAATAGTGCTGGAGGAGCTGAGAGTTCTACATCTTGTTCTGAAGGCAAACAGGAGAAGATTGGCTTCCAGGCAGCTAGAAGGAAGGTCTCAAAGTGACACACTTCCTCCAACAAGGCCACACCCACTCCATTAAGGCCACACCTCCTAGTAATGCTGTTTCCTGGGCTATGCATATTCAAATCTCTATAAGAACATTCTAGCCGGGCGGTGGTGGCACACGCCTTTAATCCCAGCACTTGGGAGGCAGAGGCAGGCGGATTTCTGAGTTCGAGACCAGCCTGGTCTACCGAGTGAGTTCCAGGACAGCCCGGACTACACAGAGAAACCCTGTCTCGAAAAAACAAAAAAACAAAAAAAAAAAACAAAAAAAAAACAAAACAAAAAAAAAAAGAACATTCTACATACTTTGGTAGTTTCTATACACACAATTCCATTGCTAAAGAGATCTTCAAACCTAGGAAGCATCCAGGATAGATAATTAGTCCAACACCATCATTACTGACAGCAGAGACTGAGAGTCAGAGCGGAGGCTGGGCATCAGTGGACAGAGGTCTCATTTTGTGTCTGAGTTGCTACCCGCTAGGCTAGACATTCAGCTTCACTTGGGATCTTGGGTGTCTGGTATGTTTTCTATTCTTCTGGGTGTCGTGATGCAAGCTCCAAGGCTTTTTTGACGTTTGGCTCACTGTTCACATCTGTTGGTTTGCTTTGCCACTTCTGAGTTTTTATGTCTGGCTTGGTTTATTTAATTCTAGTCGCCCGAGGCTGCTTAAAATAATGAGGTCACAGGGGTAAATTTAACCTCAAATCAGATCTTTGGAGCTATTGGACACAGCTTATTTATCTTGATGATTCAGGCATTCAGTGAAGAATGGAGGGTCTGGACCCTTCTGTCCAAATGCTTAGTTACTATGCCTCATAGACACCAGAGACCATTCTTCATAGCTGCGTTGGGAGCACACACTGTGCAAACCAAACAATTGGCACCAAGTCCTTATTCTCTGCATCCACTCATTCAGTCAACAAAGACCCTACTGAGTTTTATTATGTCCTTGTGACACAGTGGTGACAAAGACCAAATCCTCAACACTGGGGAGCTCAGGGTCTATGGGCCTCACACTGCACTGTGTTTCACCATGTCACCTGCTGCTGGAGGGGATGTCTGGCATATAGGATCTGTTTCAGAGGATGCAAACAAAGGCTCTGAGTTCAGAACACTGGCACTGGCTTGGCTTGGAGTTTTGCCCTTTGTGGCAAGTATAGCCTATGTTGGTCAGAAGGATGAAGGGAGTTGGTATGGGGATTACTCTTCATCAGCTGAAATGGGACTTTTAATGGCACCTCCTTTGGCTTCAGAAAAGGCAGAGGTCACTCTCTCTAGGTCTAGAAGGTGAATGACAAGAGGGATTTTTCTGCCTTAGTTTTCAAAGTTTCCTTGGTACTACATGACCTGTGGTCTGCTCTTATTTTCTGAAGAGGTGATGACATGGACTGCCTGGGTGTATCCTTCCTCCACCCTCTATCCTTTCTCTGCTAGAGCCATCTGGAATCCTGGGAAATTCCAGAGAAAGGATGACTCATTACACCCACCGAGAATTCACTGTAAGAGAAACAACCGTTAGTAACAGAGGTTCTTGTCCTTTTTCGGCTTCAGGAGGGTGAAGAAGAAAACTACTTCTTTCTAGTTTACCTGGAATAATGCCCTCCTATCTCTATCCCAGGTACATGTACCCTTTTCTTCCTTCCTTCCTTCCTTCCTTCCTTCCTTCCTTCCTTCCTTCCTTCCTTCCTTCCTTCCTTCCTTCTTTCCTTTCTTATCTAGTCTAATTAGTGCATCCCCTATGTACATGGGAGCAGGACCATTGACCAAAGCATGGTCAAATTACCAAGGGCCACATACCTGAAAACACCAACTCCTACCCCCAGCAGCTATCAAGGGCCTCTAGCTCCTTATCTAAGGGTGGGGCTTGGTGAAAACCTACCTGCCTATGCTGTGCTGTAATGTTGATTGCTTTGTTCTTATGCAGGTCTGGAGCAGCCACAGTCATTGCCAGTGTGTGTGTCCGGTCTGACACTGACCAGAAAAGTTGTTTGCTTGCTTTATTTTGTTCTGTTTGTTTTACAATCCTCCAATCCCTCCATGATTTGGTCTTTCTGTCCCCTTCTCCATGGGTCTTCCTGAGACTTGGGGGAAAGGCTAAGATATAGATGTCCTATTTAAGTCTGAGCATTGAGTCTTGCTTTGACAGATGACATACTTGGTGTGTCCATCCAGGACCTTCTTATCCAAAGCGGTGAGGCTGAACTGCTCCGGTGTTTCACCTTTCCATTTATAAGAAAGCACACATTGCCAAAACCACGTGTAAAGTGTGCACTCCCTTTTCAATCGTCTGGCCACGAGAAGGAATGGGGAGAAGGTGGTCAGCACTCTGTGCTCTTTTACACAGTCTTCTGGATGCACTTCCAGCCTTCACCGGGCTTTGTGCCTTTTGTGCAACTCCAGGTTATTTCAAGGGATTACCTGAATACATTTGAAAATGTGTGGATAGTATCACTCAGCCCAGAAAGCTTCATTCTGTTTATTTTTATCAGAGGAAGATGAACTTTGCCCCCAAATAGGCCCACAGTTTCTATGAATGAACATGGAAAAGGTTGGGGTTTATGGCATGGTCCAGAATGGGTCTGTGGGGGTAAGGCTCCCTATTTTACACTTGGCTATTCCGGGACTCAGCTTTCTCTGCCTGATGAGTCCACTGTGGCTTGGGAGTCTTTCTGGGGCTCTCTGAATCCATCATGGATGAGGGGTAGACTGGGTGTGGACACACGCCTGCTCTGATCTGGTGCTTCTTTGCTGGTCAGGGCAATTCAATTCTCTGCAACTTGGTAAGAACTTGTCTGTGGCCCTGTGCAGGGACCTGGGAGATGTGCTTTACCTAGGTGTCCTGGAGGAGAAGGCAACTGGGGGAAAAGCAGGCCAGCACAGTCAGGATCTGAACCAATACACGTTCATTCATTTTACCTTGCGTTGTGAGATTACAAATGCACCTTAATACAACCAGCCTCGATAATCCCCACGAAGATGATTTGGGGCCTCTTTCTTGGATAATTCCCACAAGCTGAAGCCAGTGTGTGTGATGGCAGACGGGTGGGAACTCATTCTGATTTCCTGTGGATGTGACTGTCAGGGCAGAAGTGAAATCCACAAGGGCAGCTGCCCACTCGAGTCCTATTGTTTTCAGGTGGGCGGTGCTTTTATTTAGCCATAACTTCCCCAGTTACAGCTTAAATCTCACAGTCCCACACCTCAAGGAATGAAGGGTCAGGAGATAAGCACACAGAAGAGCCTCTGATGTCACCTGCCACACAGTTGGTGCACAATAAATGGTAATAAGCATTTCACTGAGGCCTGAGCTCCTCAGGTTCCAGGGGGGTTGACAGCATGCTAATTAGTTCAGAGACAGCATGGTCCCTGGGAGTGACCTTTGGTTACAAGGATCCTGTGAGAAACCAGAATATAGGGTCTCACCTCATAGCTTCAGAGTGAGAACTCACTTTTGGTAAATTCTGCAGGGGATTCCACCTTCTGCTGTGATCCACATGTTGAGGTTTGAGAGTCCCTGTGGCACAGGCCATTTCTGGGGCTGTATAGCCCAGGTCTCTCCACTGGCCTGACACAAAAAGCAGACTGGGAAGGCAGGGAGGGCTAACACCTTGGACTAGGGAGAGAACAGGAGACAGTGACATAGAATGTGCCATTACCTGTCATGGGACTCTTTCTCTGTGTTTGTCATTCCGACTAAAGTATGTCTCCTTTTTCCTGCTCTCTCACTTAGTTGATACACCCTGCTGAGACCACCCTTCTGGGCTCCTTAGGAAAGAATCCCTCTCCCTCCCTTCCCCCCCACCCCCTGTGTGTTCAGGTGCACATGAGTATGGACTCCAGAGGTCAACCTCAGGCATTATTCCTCAAGAGCCACGCACCTTGTAATTTGAGACACAGTCTCTCACTGGCCTAGAACTCATGATTTAGGTTCAGCTGTTGGGCCACCCAACCACATTGATCGACCCATCGCCTCCTCTAAGGTCCTGGGATTTCACATGTATGCAGGCACACCTAGCCTTCTAAAATGTGAGTTCTGGGGATCAAATGCAGGTCCCCATGCTTACAAGGCATGCACTTTACTGAGTGAGCCATCTGCCCAGCCCTTCTTGGAATCTTCAAAGCTTCCGGGTGATCAAGAACAGACACAGGCCTCTAGTAATTGAAACTTTTATAGGGTGATGGACTTTTAGGGCCTTAGTGGCCACTCCAGGGGATCAAGGGAAGATTGCAGCACTTTCTAGTTGTTATGGGGTGCAGGTTGTCATGGTGATAGAAGAACTGAAAGCAGAATGAACAAGATGTTGAAATAGTATTTTGAAAAAAATTCATAGTAGATATTCTTTGGATTGTATTCTGGGAAGTCACATCCTGCCTCTGTTGGGCTGTGAAACAGTAGCAGGCTAAGCACAAAGAGAGCGAGAAAAGCATAAGACGCCCCCACACCTCTTTACCTCTCTGTCTTGCTATACTTCGGTAACAAAACCATAATTGGAACAAAACGGCCCCTTACTGTTAATCTGGTGCTTTGAAGACATTTGTTCACTTGCCATACAGAATTGAGTGTATTTCCTCGGTGTTTACAGTACAGTAGAAACTGAGCCAGCTCTTATGGTTACAGTAGAGAAGAAAGCAGACACAGGCTCTTCCTCCTCCTCCTCCCTAGGACTTACACAGCTATGAGTTAGGCAGAGTTTTATTGAGCATTTACTACACGTGAGCACCAGTGCTGGGCACAGCAGCTCCCAAGGCACCCCATGACAATCCACCGAGTTTGGGGCTTTAATCAGCTGCTGTCAGGACTTGGGTAGCCACGATGCCCCAAACCCAAATGTTTAACTTGCCTAAGACCACATAGTGTCTATTAGATCAGGAAAAGCACAAACCCTGGACTCTGGAATGTTCGTTCCTCATGAGCCTTCTCTCCTTGTTCTCTACATTTCTGCCAGTGACTGTGGAACCCAACCTTGAAGGCTGAATGGTGTCTGGAGACAGAGAATATTCCTGAAAACAAGACTTGAGGAAGTCTGGAGAGGGAGTGAGGGTAAGGAAGAGAGATGTCCAGCAAACGTTTTCTGTGGTTAGGAAGTAAAGCCTGGAGAGGAAAGCTGCCATTGGGAAGGTCAGGCCTTGTCTAGTTTTGCTATAGTAGAGGCTGGGGGTGTGTGGGGGGGCGTGGAGATGTTGGAACGATGGGCTGTGGCCAGGTAGCAATAACCTTGAGGACTGCTCTATAAAAAGTTAGTACTTTGGGGAACAGAGTCAACACACACCAGCACGAAGAGATCAGAGGTCTGATTGAGGGAGATCACTCACTTGGGAAGATGGAGGGTGAATTTGGTCCATTTGGCTGTGATGCCAAGCAGCATCAAAAGAATATGGAAAAATGCATTAGAATATAGCCATTTCCCCTATTTTCCCTGTGTATATATTCTCTCTCTCTCTCTCTCTCTCTCTCTCTCTCTCTCTCTCTCTCTCTCTCTCTCTGTGTGTGTGTGTGTGTGTGTGTGTGTGTGTGTCCAATCTCTGCGGGAGTGTGTAATAACTATAAATTCAGGCTCCCTTTGTCTGGGTGGGCTTGGGGTCCTGCATTCTTCATCAGCTTCCCAGTGATACAGATGTCACTCCTCTAGGGTCCATACTGCATACTGAGATGCAGAGAATGATGACGGTGTACTCTACTCCATCCAGCAGCTTTGCTGCAACTGCTGTATACATTCAAGTCTCAGGAGGCAGTTACGACCACTCTTCTTGTTTTTATCGATAATGAAGTAGCATTTTTTGAGCTTCAAGTTACTGTGTTCAAAGCTGCAGGGACAGGCTAACTCAGTCTCTGAATCCTTCACACCATGCTGAGCAAACACCATGCAGCCAGAGTCTAAGAATTTTTCATTAAACTTCAGGCCGTTTGTGCAGAAAGCCGGTTGTTGTGCCTTAACCACAATAGAGACCGACCGGATCATTACTCATAACTGTAAAGGAAGGAAGGGGCCGTTTTCTCCTTTTCTCTTGTGACCAAGAGGGAAGCGTTTAAGGAAGAGGCTTGCATGACTGTGAGCGAACATAGGAAGGCTATGAGATCAGTGATGTCGCCTTTTAAATGGCAGTGTTTCATTCAGTAATGGAGCTGGGTAGGAAGCAGCGTCTTCTGGCCTTGGTGCTGCCATTGATTGGTACACGCACTCTTGCTGTGTGACAAAGCTGGGAAGGAAGCCCAGGAATGTCTTCTCTCCTCTGGGGGGTGGGAGTAGGACTTAGGGATTCAGGACATTGCGTAATCTGCTGTTGCAATAGTCATGCCGGGGGGGGGGTGGGGTGGGTCCTGTTTCTCTCCAGCCAGATCTGAAAGCAGGAGCAGAGAGGCTCATGGGAGGCAATGTTTAGTCTCCAGACTGGAGACCACCAAGACACAGTAACTGAGAGAAGTTTTTACCCCTAGGTTGTCCATCCATCAGTACATGTGCTAACCAATGGCTGTGCTTGACAATTGAACTTTGGTGTCTACTATCCGGGGTGGCAGAGCAGGCGTGATACATCAATGACCAGCCTTCAAATAACCTGATAATTCTTTTACTTTTAATTTTCTTATTTTTAATTAAAATATAATTATGTACTTTCCCCTCTTCCTTTTCATCCCTCCAACTGCTCCCATGTGCCTGCCCTTATTCAAATTCATGGCCTCTATTTTATTGTTCATACGTATTTATAAATGCATAAATATATGAATACAAGCTGCCGCGTCTGTTCAGTGTTGTTTGTTTGTATATGATTTCGAGGCTGACCACTTGGTGTTGGATAACCAGTTAGGGTGTTCATCCCTGGGGAAGACTAACTCTCCTACTCATAGCAGGTGTTAATTGTGGGTAGTTCTTGTCTAGAAGTGGGGTCTCATGGGATTTCCTCCTTCCGTGTGAGCACGTCTGTTGAGGTTGTCATTGTTTGGGTAATATTTGGACCTACTGAATTCTGAGTTAGAAAGTGAGGGTGGAATTTATTTTTAATATACGCTTTTAGGTGGTTCCTATAGACTTCAGATCTTGAGATTTACCTTTTCATAGACTCCATGGGCAAAGTGAGAGGCCAGAGGAAGAAGGTACGCTCTGCAGTCAGATAAATCCCCCAGAGTTGGTCCCTACCCTTGGAGCTTATTAGCTGTGTAATTGTGTGCATGATCTCTTAACCTCACAGATTCACATCTGTACATTGGGTTTATGGTGCTCAGCCTAGGGTAGTGATGGGTGTACATATGCATATATACTCACATACATACACACACATTTGGTATGATATATATATGTATATACACACACATATTTGGTATATAGTGTGTATGTGTTACGTACGTGTGGTGTTTGTGCTTGTTAGTGTTGGGTGTGTGTACATGTGTGTGGATGCACGCATGTGTGATTATGGAGGGCACAGGTCAACATTGTCTATTTTCCCTTAATTTCTCTCTATCTTTACTTTTGTGGGACAGAATCTCTCACTGAACCTGAGGCTCATGGATTTGGTTAGGCTGGTAGCCACTGAACTTAAGGAATCTGTCTGTCCACTCAACCCCAGAGTTCTGCTTACAGACGTGTACCCCCGAGCCTGACTTTCATTAACATGGGTTCTGGGGCTCCAAACTCAGGTGTCCAAGCAACTATGGCAGATATTTTACCCATAATCCCATTTCCTTAGCCTTACTCACTTTTAGCTTAGGCTCTGGTGCTCAGTTGCCTAGGAAATTTACAGTGAGGAGTTAGAGGGGAGTGAGGAACCTGGGGTGAGGGGGAAGTTGACCTCATACCCCACACCTTCAGTCACTCACATGAGGCTGAGAATGGCCTTACAATGTGGCATTACTGATCGTAAAGTGAAGAGTAGCCTGGGTCAGAACATGAAAAGTGTGAGTTCTAGCATAAGAGAGTTGGAGACTCACTTGGAGTCTGGAAACACTCACACACTATAGGCAGGGAGGAGAGGGGTATGTCTCATAGTTTAGGGACAGGACAAGGATGGAGAAGAGAGTCCAGACCACAAAGCTGAGTATGGGAAGTGTAAAGAGGCAACACATTGCTGTGTGTGGTGATTAAAGCGTGGATTGGGGAAGTGAGCCAAAGGAGAAGAAACGTTTGGGGAGGCTTGCCACATAGGGTTAGGTACCTTATATGGAAGACCTTCCGTGACAGCTACTATGATCCCGAGCTCCTCCACTGGCTATGTTAGGGTATTGTGTTAATGCGCATTTTCCAACAAGTTCTTAATCAGTCTTCCTGTTCGACAATTCCAGAGGAGAAAATAAGTTTAGAAAGAGATAGTAGTAAGGCCAAGCTATACAAGTCGGAAGCGATGAAACCAAGTGGTCGATCCTGGTGTTCAGTAGGGAATATGCTTACTCTGTACTGGGTTTGTCTGTAAGCAGAAGAAATTGAGAAATAATGAGTTGCTTAGGGAACAGTGAGTTCTGTCATTGCACATGACCATCGGAGAAGGACTTCAGGGGAAAAGAATTAAGCAGTTTAGTTGGTCCTAGGAGTTAGATCTTAGATTCAGTCCAGTCACTGATTCAGCCCCGCCCCATTTCATAGAATTTCTGCAGCCTCAGTGATTAACCCAATTCCAGGTATCTATAAATCTCCCCCCTAAAAGACAGCTCTTAAGAGTGGCTGGAATCACCTGTGATGTCCTCCGCATTTCTCTCAGTCCTGAGATGTATAAGATTCCCACACTAGGGTGACCCTCTTTCCACACTTGGTATTTCTGGGAATCAGCTTGAAGTCTCTGCCCCCAGGCACTTTCCATCCCTGGTGCCAATAGTTCAATCCAGAATATCTCCCACATACACTGTGGAGAGTTTCCATGCTGGGAAAAAGCCAGGATTACCATTGAGCAGAAGTGAGAAACACCTGCTCTGGTTGGTTTTTGGAGTAAAAAGTGCATGACTTCTGACTCTAATCTGGGGATCTCAAAGCTTGAAGGAGACCCCTGAGTAAGATGCTTAACACCAGTTAGCCTTGGATTGAGGATTCACAGTCCGCAGAATGAGGCAAAATCTAGAAAGCCATGAAAGCATGTAGGATCGAGCACATGCTTGGTGTGAACAGTTGGTGAAGGTTGTGGCAGAGCTATGAAGCTTGTAACCGATGGCAAAGCTGAGCCCTAACATGCACACAGAACTCCTGAGACTTACTACTTCCAGAGAGCTGCAGATATCTCTGTGCAATCATAACTCAATCAGTGAGCTGAGAGAAGACTGTGCCAGCCATACCTGAGCCGCTCCCCTAGAAAAAAAAATGCAGTCATTACAGAATTGCCTCTGAAAACCCACGGAATAAAAAGACAAACAAACAAAACAGAAACAATAAAACCTGGAGGAACTAAGCTTTTTAAAAAAAATTGTATGTGGGTGTTTTGCCTGCGTGTATATCTGTGCACCATGTGTATGCAGGGCCCATGGAGACCAAAAGAGAGGATCCAGAAGTTGGATCCCCAGGGCTTATGGAGACCAGAAGAGAGGGAGTTTGGATCCCCTGAAACTCAGGATCCACTGAGTTACAGATGATTACTGGCCATCATGGGTGCTAGAAACCAAACTCAGGACCTCTAGAAGAGCAGTCAGTTCTCCATACCCCTGAGACATCTCTCCAGCCCTGAGACTGTGATTTTCAGAGTTCTTTACTATCTTATTTAAAGTGAGCAGTTTCCATCTAAACTTAAGATCTTTTTAAAATCACAATAAACTAAAGCCTGCATGAAGACAGACAACATGAAACACAATGAAAGAATTCAACATCAGCTTTTCCTGAGGGAATGCTGGATTCATGTTTATGACATTTTAAATATACCTATCCAAAATTCTACCTTGAAGATTAGCAAAAGGATGGTGCATGAAAACCAAAGCCAGAGAAAGAATAAAATAGTAAGTACTAGGACAAAACCAAATGACATAGAAAATGTAAAAATAATGAAGAGGGCCTGGAGCCATGACGCAGCAGTTGGGAGTGCTCAGTCCTCTTCAGAGGACCCAGGTTAGGTTCCCAGCACCCATATACTGGCTCACAATCATTTGTAACTCCAGTTCTAGGAGATTCAGAACTGTCTTCTGGCCTCCAGAGGGCACTAGGCACTAAAGTGGCACACATACATGCAGGCAGGCAACACACTCAGAGATATAAGATGAAAAATGAATACATCTGAAAGTTATAGAATAGAAAATGGAAACTGGTAATTGGAAGAGAACCAGATAACTGGTATAATAAAGGAAAGCAGAAAGAACTATTGCCATCACTCTCCTAAGGGACAAGAGAGACAGCATTGTCACTGACTTCTGGAATTGGAATGAGTCTGATGACACAGGGTGAACATTAGCAGGAGTGTTCATAGCTTGTGTCCCCATCCAGGTAGGAGAGAAAATCACCCCCTGTCAAACCAGGGAGAAGACCAGTATGGCTGCTTCTGTAACTTCTTCCAGGTTATTTTATTGACTATACTTATTTGATGTGTGTGTGCTTGTGTGATATGTATTGTGTTGCATGTTTTGGATTACTGTGTGTGGGGAGTGGTATGTGGGGTATGTTTTGTAATGTGTGTGTGTGTGTGTGTGTGTGTGTGTGTGTGTATGTGTGTGTGTTATATGTACATAGTGTAATGTATAAAGAGATAGTAGCCTGGTGTATTTGGTGTGTTTGTGGTTTGTAGTGTGTGTGTTTGTGGTGTAGTAATATATTTAGTAGTTTGTGGTGGTATATTTAGTGTATGTATGTGTGTGTGTGTATGTAGGGGGTTGTTTAGTGTGTGTGCTGTAGTGTTTTTAGTATAAGGAGGATAGTGTGTATGTGTGTGTTCCAGGTTTCACTTGTGTGAGAAAGCACTTGTCTGAGCTGGTTTATTTCAGTTAATAGGATGTTCTCTAGTTCCACCCGTTTTCCTACAGAGCTGTAGCGTTGTTACTGTTTACCATTAAAACTCCGTTGTGCATCGGAGCAGGTTTTATCCACTCATCTCTCCAGGGCATCTGCGATGACACGTGCCTTGTCTGTTGTGAGCAGTGGACAAGCAGTGTCTTGACATTTCTGCTTATCACTCACTGGGCAGGAGATTTTATCAAGGCCAAAAAGAAAAGTCACCGGATGCCTAGACTAAAAAGAACTGCAATATATTTGTAGGCAACACAATTTTATATAAAGACATGTGATGGCTCACACACATAATCCCAAAACTTGAGGGGTTGAGGCAGGAGCATTACCATGAATTGGAGGCCATCCTGAGATACACTGTGAAATGTTATTTAAATAATGACGAAAACCTTAAGGAGTCTCCATAAAACTTCCAGCAAGGCTAAGGCTAAGGACTGAACTCAGCAAGGCTGTGGGGTTTGTTTAAAAAAAGGTAAGCTGTAGATGAAACTACAGAAAGGGTGAGTCTGGAAGGGCTGGGAGCTGGGGGATTTCTAAGCTGTAGGAAAGGGAGAGTGGTGTGCAAGGCTGTGGGATTCCTCAGTTACTCTAGATCGATGGTGGCGGCCGCCTAACTCTGTGTTGTGTGTGTGCTAACCTGGCCGCCTTGCGCAGAATCCAAGGAGAAAGGTGGCTGATTATACTGTGACTGCTGCTTGGCACACCTGTGACACACGCTGTCTGGTGGCTTTCTTCTTTCCTTCTGTCCTCTAACTGTTCCTTAAGGAGTCATTTTGGCCTCCTTGTCTCTAAGAGACTCTTCCAGGAACATTATCTTGGTGGACTGAAATGTCAAATGGAGCAGGCCTCAGGCTCATCGTGTGGACTAAGGTCTAGGACGCTGGAGCTGGAAGTCATGCATCCACCTGGGGATTTCATCCATTCTTCAGCTAGCGAATGTGAGGACACTGGACCGAGAGAGAGGGTGATGTGTTAGCCAGTTTCCACAGTAAGCCTCCCTGGATAGATATTCTCATCTCTCTATTGACTTCCTTCATCCTGCACCCAGGGATAGTCTACAATGTGACCAGACCAGACCTAGACTCAAGCATTCTTAGCCAATGTCCCTAGACGTCAGTCCCCTTCTGCCTTCCTGTTTTTCTAACTCCCCTCCCCCGCCCCCGTCCATGTCCAGAAGTCTGTGGCCAGGTTCTGGAGGATGCTGGGAGGGTCAAGTGGGGTCTGTACGGTGGGAAGCGCATGTGAAGTTCTCGGAAGGAGAAAAAGCATGAGCTACACACAGACTTGCCTGCACTCTACATCTCACTGGCTGCAGTGGCAGCTGGAATTGACTGCAGGGGCTCCCAGGGCCCAGCAACTTCAGATCTCAAGGCAACAAGAGGAAGGGAGGAGCTAGGAAGGAAGAGCTCCCTTCTGGACTTAATAAAATAGAAGGATGATTTCTGTGCCCAGGCATTCCACTCACTGTGAAAGTACTTTCAGTTTCCATTACTTGGAACAGTTCAAGAAGGGGGAAACGAGAAGGAAGAGAGGTGCAGGAGAGGTATGCCTCTAAGGAGGACTCTTGGACAAGATGGAAGGCTGAGGCAGGAGGGGACCCTAGAGCGGAAACTGGTCTTCACTGTCTACTTGTTTCTCTCCTTGCACAGGGACTTTTCAATGCAAGCGATATGGCCAAGCCTCAGTCTGGCCTTGTGCATTCTGGAGTCCTGGGGTGCATTCTGGAGTCCTGGGGTGCAGAAGTAACCATAAGTACAAGAGGAAGATCACAGCATCATTTCAGGGGAGAAATGGGAAAGAGACCAGGAGCACAGACCTCTCTGGGAATCCGAGGGTGTCCCAGACAACCCGGTGGGCTATCCTGTGGCTGTGTGGTGGGGCAATGGCTAGAGGCTGCAAACTCACAGGCAGTGGTGGATACTGGGTCATTCTGAAAGACACTCATTAGCCACTTGGGGATAATCTTAGTAAATGAGGTGAGTGGTAAGGGATTGTGCCAAGCACTCGGAGCCAAAAGCTGGCTAAGTGTGGGGAGGTTGGTTAAGGATGGAGATTGGAGGAAGAGCTTGTTATCGTTAAGGCACTGAGTTCAGAATTATGGTGCTGGGTATGAGGGCTCATTGAGAGCTCACTGTCAGGCTCTAGACTAAAGGTCATAAATAAGGCTAGACTTACAATCAGAGTTGGGAAGCTGAAAAGGCTCAACACCAAGACAGGAGCTACAAAGTGTTTGGGAGCTCAGAGGGAAAAGTCAGTGGTGTGGGGAGCAGAGGTTGGGGCTACGGTCGGCCTGGAATGGGAGGAGCTCCCATCCACTCCTGAAAGAAGATGCCCTCGCTGCCCAGTGCCTGTAGAGCCTCTCCTTGCAGTTACTGTGCCTGGCAGGCCCAGGTATCAGCATGGGCAGAGATGGACCATCTGCAGGGACATGCAAGGTTGGCATGAAGCCCCAGAGACCCATCCCAAGGGCTATGGCTCCTGATGCCTCAGATTGGGGGTTAGCCAGACTGGAACACAAGCCAACAGCAGGATGGACATAGCCAGTCTCCACTGGGTGCTAATCCACCTTGTCTTCCTTTCTCCAGTAACATCCTCACCTGCAAAGGAGGAGGGGGAGTGAGAGGAATCCTCCCCTCATATACTCATTCCCAGAAGCTGGAGTCCTCCTGCAAGGTGCCCCAACATGTCCATCAGCTACAGCTGAGTGACTGCCATGTCTCAGTAGAAATAGATCAAGTGACCTGGGGAGTTTCCTTCCCTGACATGGGGACTGGTGACACTCAGATGCCAAGACTCGGAGGGAGCGCAGGACATTGAATCCTCCCTCTGCAGTGGGAATGGAGAGAAATGAGTGTTAGAGCAGCCACTGAGACTGGGGACCACTTGTTACAGCAGCAGAAGCTAGCCTGCCCTGACGTGTATACCAAGCCAGTGTCTCCCCTCATCATACTATGACTGAGGAGTCCCAGAACATGGACCAGACAGTGCCTCAGCTCCTGGGCTTCTTGAAGACGGTTTCTGTGTGTTCATCACAAGCCATGCCGACCCATCAGAGCCTTGGAACCTCACTTAGGCAAGGCTGAGATCTTGATCATGATATTACCATTGCTTCCCTCCCCACAGCCTTCATTTCTTTACATGCATGTCACATCTGTATCAACCATAGCTCAACCCTGGGAGTCATTCCTCAGGAGCTGCCTATCTTGTTTTTGAGACACGAGCTATATTGAGTTGGACCTAACTGAGCTAGCTAGACAGGTTTCCCAGCAAACTCAGGGGTCTGCTTGTCTCTGCCTCCCCAGTACCAGGATTAAACACATGCAGGTTTTTATGTGGAGTATTAGGATCAAATTCTGGTCTTCATGCTTGTCTGGCAAGCAATTTGCTGACTGAGTCATCTCCCCAGACCATGCAACAGCTTTCGATTTTAAGCTCTCTTGTCTTAGAGTCCACAGATAGTCTTATCTTCTGGGAATCTGAAAACTTGAGAATACAGAAAACTGGCCCCTCTGTGGTTCCAACACTCCCACCAAGTTGGGCTGCCTCTAAGGGGTGCTTGGCCCCAGCCACCATCAGGCCACTGTTGCTGCTGCTTGAGACAGGGCAGGAAACCTGCTTGTCTTCAGGGAAAACCTTTAGAGCCCACCTTGGCCAGGCAGACTTGGAGACTGGATCTGCAGTCCACACCTCCGGCGACACCCACAGAGCTGGAAGGGAGCACTCAACACGTGCTTCCTCCCCACCTTTCTCCTGAGCCTTCTCAGGCATCTCTCCCAACCTAACCTCCTTTCCAGATAACAGGGGAAGTGGGTCCTATGCTGGTGGCTTCCTCCGAGGTCCCCTGACTCCAAGACCCCTATCACCTTTAACATCCCAGCCATCAAGAATCCCTTCCTGTCATCTCCAAATCTGAAAGTCAGATCGCCCCTCAGCTCTCTACACTGCTGCAGTTCTGGGACCGATTCTCCACTCGCTGAGTTAGAGAGACAGACTTCTGGGAGCCCTCCATGTTCTCATCAACCCAGGCTGAACACCTCTTAGGTTTAGTCAACCTAGGTTCTGCTATGTCCATGATACAAAGGTCTTATATAGAGTTATTGATCTCAGGAAGCTTTGGCCTTGAGGCAGTCTAACTCCTAGCTCTGTTGGTCTGAGTCCAGGGACCTTAACATCCTCAACTGACACTCCTACAGACCATCCTGGAGGTGGTTTGTGCACAGACCTGCCAAGGCCTGAAGGAAAGTGAGATACTCTCACAGAGACTACTTATGCAGAGTTTCCTTTCCACAGAGACCTGCTGGTGCCTACCTCTCCTGTCCTACAAGGGCCATTGCTTCTCCTCCTCTGCACAGGCTTGCAACAGTGTTTCTCAGAGATCTCTTCCATGGACTCTTAGTTTCCTCCCTCCCTTCCGTGGCTTGGAGCCATCAGGAGCTACCTGCTTCTAAAATTAATGTGGTCTGAGAATCTCTTAATATGCTCCAACTCACTGGGACCCAACTCCAAGCCATCTCTCCAGGACCTCCTCAATCTAGCCTGGCCACCTCCTCATTCTCACAGAAGCACCCCACTCATGACAAGGCTGCACCCCAATCTCTCTCCATGTTTGTTTCAAGCCTTACTTTCTTCCAAGGCACAGGGAAAGCCCCTTCCCCCACTTCAGGAAGTCCTCGCTGACCTGGGCAGAAAAATCTGTGCCTGTCATATGGTGTTGAGTCACACAAGGCTGCCCCCTGTGGCTTTCTTTTCACTCGGCTTTACATAGCCACTCATCCCCACTTTGAGGGCAGGCACGTGCTTCTGCAATTAAAGTCTGGCATTTAGGAGATACTCAGCAAGGGCTGCCTGGTTACACAAGTTGAGAATTACGGGTGTTAGAAGTGTTGGGAATGTCTGATGGATTTTACAGAGTTCCTGAACCCCTGGGAGTCCCAAGGGACAAGGAGAAGAAAGGGGACATTATTCGGCACCATGGGAGCTGGCATGGAGCCGGGAGAACTGTCTGACATTTCTTCTTCAGTCCTAACCCCTAACATCTCACAAACCCCAGATGTGCTCCCTACGTCTGTCCTGAGGTTGAATGCCAGGATTGGAAGCTGGATCCCGGTTCCAGCAGTGACTCCAGCTTTGCCAACAGTGGGTCCTTTGCAGGTTCGTTAACTTCCAAGCACCCAGCCCTATACATTAACAGACATTAACAGTCTCTGCCTCATCTAGACAGGAAGAGTTAACAAGAAAAAACAGGTGAAGTAGAAACTGCTTCCACTCACACCCCTGCACACCACACTCAGGGCATTTGGGGCTTCAGATCCGGGCAGCATTGTAGCAGAAAGACTGGATTTAAACCGTGTCTCTATTACTTAGCTCAGTGATGGGAAGGCTGTCCTCCTTGGAGCCTGCTTGTTTAACTTTATGAGAAATCACGCCCATGATGTGGGGTTAAGAGGCAATGAGATACGGCTTATTAAACCTGGAGAGCAGTGCTTGTTGTGGATGGAGGACTTGGGCGAATTCCCATCCTCTTTCATTTAAGTCTCCCTTTTCTGACGGGCAGGTGTCTGGACTGACACAGCCACAACTGGAGGAAAGAGGGAAGGCAAGTCTCTGTGATGTCTGGAGCTGATGTTGGTAGGGCCTTGCTGCCCCCTGGTGGACTGAATAGGCATGACACCACTGTGTGCTCTCTGGTGCCACCTTATGGTAGAAGAGGTTAATTACAGAAGCGCATTCCAGAGGTCTCAAGGTAGTAAAGTGCACATTTGGCTGGTCTCGCTTCTTTTTATTATACATAATATTGAGATTACTCTTATTTTGCACAGTTCTTAAGGTATCTGATTATTTCCCTAGGAATAAATCATAGAAGTGGAATTTCCTAGCTCATTGCTATAGCTCTCTCTCTCTCTCTCTTTCTCTCTCTCTCTCTCTGTGTATGTGCGCGTGTGTGCATGCATATGTGCATATGTGTATGTTAACTTACCTCTCAGAAACGAAGTACCGGTTAGTATCTCCATTCATCATTTTATCTCATCTTCATCAACATTAAATGGTGTCTTAATTTCGTTTTTTACTGCTGTGGTAAAGTATCCTGACCAAAAGAGAGGAAGGGCTTATTGTCTTATCATTCTAAGTTACAGTTAATAATTGCAGAATAACTAAGGCAGGAACTTAAGCATGACATCCACAGACAAGAAAACAGAGAGCCAAATGCACCTTTCATGTCTGTTTGCTAGGTTGCTCATAGGCTGCTAGCTTTCTTCATCCATACCCAGTTCATGGCTCAGCCCATGAAATGATGCCACCCACAGCAGGCTGAGTCTTCCTACATCACTTAGCAATCAAACCAGTTCCCCACAGGCACCCCTGGTGGCCATTGTGATCTAGATAGTTCAATTAAGATGTTCCCCAGGTGCTTCTAGTTCTGTCAAGCTGACAGCACATACGGTGTGCATTGCTGAATCTAGCCTTTCAGTGGTCCCATCCCTTACCACACAATATTCCACTGTGTGAATGTACTGTGGTTTCCTTCCTCGTGTTACTGTTGATCTGTGTCTGCATTGCTTCTGAGTTTGGAGCGCTTATAAATAATGCTGCCATGAATGTTTTTGTTCCAAATGAGAACATATTTGTGCTAGTCATGAGTGACCAAATGTCAGCTTATTACCCAGACTATTCCTAAAGTAAGATTGGTACACAGAGATGTATGGAAAAATAGGTTTCTGGTAGATACTGCTGAATAGCTTTCTAGAGCAGTTGTGTCAATTTACAATGCCCCCCAGCAGCACCATTTACTTTCACTCTTGCTAACACTTATTATTTTCTGTCATATCTACTTTGTCATCCTTATGTGAGTAAAGTTTGGGTTTTCTTTTCCATGTCTCCTGAGAAAGAACACATCTTTATAGTTTTATTAGTCATTTCTGTGTCCTATTGGGGTAACCTTCACATTGTTATTAAGGTATGTCTCTGTATTTTCAGTTGTTAATTCTGTACCAGCAGAGAGCCAAGTCCTGGCAGGATTTTGGTATCATCATTTCTATGCCTAATCACAGGACTTTCTGTTCATAAATGCTGTCCTTCCATACCTGCCCCCAAAACATGAAGGGCAGAGAGCCTTTATTGCCTAAAGGCAACCTAAGAGATGTTCTGGTATTGTCTTACTGCTGATTGGTTATAATAACGACCTGACAGCCAATAGCTGGGACAGAAAGTATGGAGGGTGGAGCTTCCAGGCAGAGAGAGAGAGAGAGAGAGAGAGAGAGAGGGAGAGGAGAGAGAGAGAGAGAGAGAGAGAGAGAGAGAGAGAGAGAGAGAAAAATGCAAGCAGAGGCAGGAAAGGGAAGAGAAGGGAGGCCAGACAACAGGAGAGCAGGAAGGTAAAGAGCTAGCCTTGTGGTAGGGACCCAGGCTGGGAAGTCAGGTGAAGTTAGAAGCTAGTGAACAGTCTGTCCCAGCTAAAGGCCAACAGCTTTAAATGGTATAGAAGCGTCAAGTCTTGTTTATACAGCAAGCAGGTCTACAAAAGCCTCACAACAGTGTCCCTTCTGATTAGTCTTGCTTTTTAATTGCCTGATTTTGAAAGAGGGGTTACGTTTACATGTACATCAGTTGCAGATCACTTCTTGTCATTGTTACCTTTTTCCTTTTACATGGCTGTGGTGATTTGAATATCCTTGGCCCATGGGAAGTGGCAATGTTAGGAGGTGTGGCCTTATTGGAGGGGATATAGCCTTGTTAGAGGAAGTGTGTCATGGACTGAACCTCTGAAATGGTAAGCCAGCCCCAATTAAATGTTTCCCTTTATAAGATTTGTCTTGATCATGGGGTCTCTTCACAGCAACAAAATCCTAACAAAGACAATGGCCTTGACAGCATCCCTGGAATTTTGATGTCATCCAATGCATGCATTTCCTCTTATGAGTCACATTTTTTATAACCTGTTCAAGAATTCTGTCTCCTCGGCAAACGTGCTTTCTTAGATGATAGTCACATTTCTAATCTTCCCATTTCCCTGTGCTCCATCTGCCATTGGCTTTTGTGTATCATGGGTAGTGGAGGGCCTCAGCTTTACCAATATGGATACACAACTGACCCGGAACTAATTATTGACAGGACTGGCTTGGCTCTGTGGCATTGACTAGGCATGTTACACAAAGGAATGCTGTACAGCAGTGAGCACGGATGATTTTAAACTGTATTCAGTAATAGCGATGACCCTCCCAAGTATGCAGCTACATGAAAGGAGGCATTGCAAATGTGACTGCAGGTGATTTCTTGCATCTTAAAGCAAACGTGGGTGCATATAGAGGATGGCTGGTGGAACATCTGTTCTGTCCCATTGTTCATTTTATTCTCCCACAGATACCACCATGTCTTAGTCATTAAGTCTTCGAAACAGACTTTTGCATCTGACAGTCTTAGGCCCTCAGTTTGGCTTGCTCTCCAATCGCATCTGTGGCTTTCGACTCTCCCCAATTCCCTCTAAGTTTTAGCTTTGGATAATCAACTATTATATAAACCCCAGTGGGGTTTGGTTGTGACAGCTCTTGTCTGGTTTTGGTCTTCCAAATTAATTTCATTCTGTCAGGATTAAAACATATCCCCTTGGAGATTTGACTTAGATTTTATTAATCCTATAATTTTATTGGTGGCATGTTGAATCCTTTATATTATTATTTCATGTCTGTGAATATTGACTTCCATGTCAGACTATCATCAGCTTTCAGTGAAGTTCCATGCTCCTATAACCTTTCACTTTCTGTGGATTGTTTTCGATGCTCGAGGCAGATCATACTAATATCTATTTCTTAAATATATCTTGCAGATTCTTACCAAACAACTTTATGGGTTTTTTTCCTCTGCTATTCTCAACTTCATTACTTCACTCAGCAGGGCTCCTGACAGAATATAACCTGACACAGGCAAGACTGAGCCACACTAGCCATTCAGCAAGGGGTTGGCTCTCTTCTTGTTTCCTGGGAACACTTCTGTCTAGTTGAAACACCAAATAATGCAAACCCAACAGCTTTAGACACTTGCCCCCTCACCATGACAAAAGTCACTTAAGGAGGAAGTGTTTGGTTTGCTTACAATTCAAGGGGACATATCACCAGGGGAAGGCAGTGGTACATCCTGTTACACAGGTAGCCAGGTAGCTGGGAGAGATGAATGCTTGGGCTCGGCTTGCTCTCCCAGCTCATTTCCCAGTGTCATCCACAGTCAGGGTGGGTCTTCCAACTTCAGTCAGCCCAATCTAGAAACTCCCTCACACACAGACCCAGAATCTTGTCTCCTTGGTAATTCTAGACCCTGTCAATATGACAATTAACACCCACCCTCACCCTTGTTATCTAAAATGTGTTTTCCTTGTGCTGAAGGTTTAGAACTATAGCAATGACAGGTCCCAGCTGAGACGTCACAGTGAAGTTGATAGAGTCTAATGAAAAAAAAAAAAACAAAAAAAAACAAGCAAACGAACAAAGACAACCAATAACAACAGCAACAGCAATACAAACAGCTGGGCCCAGTTTCAACATATAGAAAGAGTTCTCCATTCTCCAGGCAGTGGAGCCCAGCAGTTGGTGTAGATCTAAGGGAGTATTCTGAGGGAGAAGAAAACATAACTGGAGAGCAGGGGAGCTTGGAGGGGTCTGAATGGGTGAGCAGCCTGGGAGGCCGAGGGATGAGGGTAGAATTAGACATGGGTAAAGCTGTCTAAGTTAGACTAGACTGTGGGTGGCTTTTAGATGCACTTTATTGTTTGGAATGGCTATAATATGAGTCTGTTTGACCCACTTTGTCCTTAAAAGATGTTACCTTTGCTGTGGTCCAAATATCCCTCCAAACTCATATCGAAATTAAATTGCCATCATAGCAACTGGAAATGGACTGAGCCATGCTGATGATACCAAGGATGAGGTTGGTCCAATTTAGATACCACAAGAGCCAGGGCAGAGAGCACTGGTAACAGGAATGGAAACTCTAAGTTATCTGAGAGGTGGTATGCTGCATTCGTCAGTATTCATCAGTGGGAAGGTATATTGGGTGTAGGTTGTGGGGTGTCACAGGTACACTCTCCCAACTGCTCCCTTTAGATCCCTGGGATGATCCGCTCAACCATTCTGTGGACATCCCAAGATTGAAGCTTTGATTGGCAGTTTGTGAGGGAAAGCACTACACAATGCTGATGTCTTCACTCCTACAGTAGAGATGTGTATGGCCGGGTGGTTTCATTTTGCAGGATTTGGAGTTTCTTTTGTTCTCTGTCTATATGTGTATTTACTGCTGCTCCCCTAGGGACAAAAGAAGACGGCTTATTTCAGAAAATCAAACCTGAACCCAAACTGTTCCCTGCTCTGAAATTAGATCGTTTGTCAGACTGGATTGGGAAGGACTCTTGAATCATTTAGTACAAACTGAGATGAACAGGGCCGAGTCTAAGAGGGGAAGAGTTATTGGCTGGTTGTCTGTGGAGTCATGGGTTCTAGCTGGGGGTGGTGCAAATGGAAGACGAGCAGATGAGGGCCAGCCAACAGGCAGCCAACTAACCCCTGCTGTTTGCAGGATTTTACCCATTTTCTTGCTTCAGTAATAAAATACTATTTTACCTTTAGGGTTGCTTTTTCCTGAGACCCTAAGACTGGAAGTAGAATACGAGTGTCTGAGAGCCTTCTGCTGTGGGTTGCTGGTTTTCCTTGGTTACTGTAAAGAAACAGAAAACACTACCTTCTCAGGGGTGTTGGGTAGGAACAGTGGATCTCTCAGCTCCAGTGTGGACAGAGAAGCTTATGGTATAGCTGAACACCAGTGAAAATCAAGCCAGGCATTGTCTCCCCAGCAGGACTGCAGGGAGGTTGCCTTACAGCAGAAACGATAAGGGCCTGGATCCAGCCTTTATCTTCCATATGTCTCCCTACTTAAAGTCCCCAGCCATTGTCTACAAATGCTATGGAGCACATACTCACTGCTTTTACTAAAGGGAATAAATAGGTCTGGAGGTTCCAGAAGAGAAATCTTACTCTTCCCAAGGAGGGGGAGGGGCAAATCAGCTCACAGGCCAGCTTCTACCAGTGAGCTTCACAGCCACAGAGCATGGTCCAAGCTCCCTGATTAATGCATGAAAAGAACTGGAGAGATTGTCTGGGGGTGGGGAGAGTATCTGTTGAGGGAGGGATGGATACCACCGGTTCAGAGGGGTCACAGGCTTGCTGATGTGATTATTATTATTATTATTATTATTAATTATTACTATTACTACTGGAAAGAAAGAGGGATGAAGGGAAGAAAGAGGGATGGAGGAAAGAAAGAGGGATGGAGGAAGAAGAAAATAACAGCACGTGTGTTGCTTCATTTTGCTCTCCACTGGCTTCTCAAGACTTAATCTGCCGTTCTTCATGCACCTGGATACAGCTGTGGACTTAGATAACTCTCTCTTCCCCTCCTGACCTTTATTATGGCTGCAAAAATCTCTGTGTGAGGGATAAATAATGCATGGTTTCAGTCAAGAGAGGCAGGAACTCAAGCAAACACTGCAGCAGCGAGGGAGCCACATCTCTGTCTCCAGAATATGATTTTTTTTTCTAACCCACGTCTCCCTACCTCCATCCCCCACCCTGCCAGCCAAGATAGGAAAACCCAGAAGCAGGGTTCTAACAGAGCACAGGTTTGGGGCTCCAGCTTGCATTGAAAATGTTTACAGGATGGAGGAGTTGGCTCCGTAAGTCAAGTGCAAGTCTTAGAAACAGGAAGATCTGAGTTCATGTCCCCAGCATTCGTGGAAAAGGCTGGGCACACAGGAACACAGGAGCTGTGCTAACAATCCCAACACTGGGGAGGTGGAGATAGGATGGTCCCTAGGGCTTGCTGGCCATCCAGTCTAGCTAGATCAGGGAACTCTGGGATTCAGTGAGAGACTCTGGCTCAAACAAATAAGGTACAGAGAAATAAAAGAAGGCCACACTCTGGCCTGGACATGCACACACAAGTATATATATATATATACATACACACAGACACACACTTGCACTTGCACACACATACACACACTCAGGGGGAGAGGGAGGGAAGGAGAGAGACAGAGACAAAGACATAGAGACAGACAGACCAACACACACACATACACACACACACAGGCACAGTATGCTACAGGTTTGATTGTTACTGATGCCATCTTAGCCATATTCCTTCTCCCTTCCCCATCAAGTCTTCACTGCAGAACATGGCTGCATCCTGCTAACTCTGTATCAAAAGTTTGCCAAGGTTAGTTCCTGGACATATGTGCAAAGGAAATGTTCTAACTACATTGTGGGAACAGACAGAAAGAAGAAAGGAGGTCTATCCTGGTCAGTCATTCTGGTTTGGGATATCAGTGGACAAGCATGTGGGGGCAAGGGCACGTCTCAGGGGGTCTAGAATTCCTTCTGAGCTGAGGCTTGACTTTTGAAGTCCCAGGGTGGTTTCTATGGCAGCCTGGGAAACAAAAGCCTTCTGGTCACCTGTGGGATGGGAGGCTTGCCAAATCAGAGCCCACAGCTCCTT